>CM061561.1:91264192-92514192 GCA_030864225.1 Capsicum baccatum var. pendulum
TATTTGTGTCTTTTACACTGTCTAAATCTAGAAAGTTGTAATTAATTATTTGTTTTGGTGTCCATTTATTATGTTCAGCATTTGAATTTTATCTTTTAAACTTACTTTTGTAATTATATGTTGGTTTTCTTATTTCTGATGTACTAGGTATTTTATTTTTATCTAGAGTATTTACTTCTGTACTTATTAGTTCTAGATTTTCTTTTTTAATTACTTCTTGTATTTCATTAATTTCTAATTTTTCTATGTTTTCTAGAATTTCTGTATATGTTTTACTATCTTTCGAATCATAATTATCTGTTTCTTCAGCGTCTATTGTATTATTTCTAATTCACTAGTTTTTGATTTTTGATTTTTAATTTTTAATTTTTCTTTAAATTGATTTATCTCGTTTATTAATTTTTGTTGTTTATCTTTTTCTTTTTGACTCTTTTTATATAAATCTTTTAGTATTTGTAGTTCTTTTTCTAATTCAGCAGTCCTACTATTTTTAGTTTCTTCTATTTTTCATATTTCTTTTGTGGTTTGTTGTTTTATTTTATCTATTTCTTTTTTTCTATCTAGCTTTTCGTTTTCTCTTTCTATTTTTACCATGGCTGCCAACTTATCTTCTAATTTTAATTTTAATTTTTCTAATATTCAATATAAATGTTCACCTATTTTCTTATATCTTCTTCCTAAATTAGAGAATACTATTTTTATTTTTAATCTTTCGTGATTTTCATATATTTTTTCATCTGTTATAAATTCTACTTTGTTCATTGTATTTAAATGTATATAGGTTATGTTGATATATATATATATTCTAGACTATCTATTGTTGATTCTAAATTTGATATTTCTTCTTTTTGTGCATTTATTGAATTTTTACTAACTCCGACAATTATGTTATACTATAGTCTTTCTATCCTTATTTTTCATTCTTTACGTTTTCCAGATATTATTTATTTTAATTATTTATATTTTTGTAATTTCTGTACGTTATTCATCTAAGCAGTATTAATAATATTTTGGTGGATATCTAAATCTAATTTTATCATAATTAATAAATAAATCCAAATATATACTACTTCTGATAACTTTAAACAACATAGACTTTGATACCAATGGTAGGGGGGTGCGGATAACTTGGGTAGCATAAATAGATCTATTATAGCTCTAATTGATCTATTTTAGTTTTGCGTGGATATTTCTTAACTTCTCTAAATATTTTTATTTTTGGTGTATTTGTTTTAATTTTATTAATTTTCATATCTTGGGTGGTGATTAGATGGTATTTGATTAAATGTTTTACTGTAATATTCTTTAGTTTTTTCTCTTAGTCTTTGTAATTCTTGTATATTATTTTGGAGGTATTCTAAATATTCTATATCTTTTATTCTAAAATATTCAATTAAATTCTCTATCATAAGTATTTCTGTTAATCTTCTTCCATATCTTGTCTCCAATATTTTAAATACTTATAATCTATCATTTTACCCTAAAGTAGTTGTGATACTGCAAATTTCTTTGTAATAATTTATTTTAATTATACTATATCTGATATTAAATTCTCGGTTATCTATTTTGTTAATTATCATGTCTTTTTCATCTATGAATAATTCCATGTCTAAATCATATTCTAAACTGTCTTTTAATTCTAAGTCTTTTATGATATATAAAACTAGTATCTTAGTTTCATAAGATATATATATCTTGTCATATTATCCCTATTATGCTTAGGTTTCTACGAATAACTTAGATTACTTAGAATTGGATTCTAGTAATTAATTGTTTTGTCATAGTATTTATTAGTTTTTATTTCAATATTAATAATTTCTCTATATTTTCATTAAGGAATTCGATATATTTTATATATTTAGTTCTCATATATTCTTCTAAATTTGTTTTCATTGGTTTTTTTTTATTAATTGTATATTTTTTATATCCATTTTCCAATATTCTAAATATACATAATTTATCATTGTTGATGTGTAGGTTTGGTATGTAAGTATTGGTAAGAATAAGTAGGTAGGTGAGGTATGTAATTTATTCTAGTCATAAAATATTTATCAAATATTTTTTCAAATATGATTTTTCTTATATCTACAATTTCTATATCTGTAAGTACATACAAAACAAGTATTTTAAATTTATCTACCATTTCATCAGATAAATAAATATTCATTTTCATATGATGCCTTTTTTAGAATATTTCCATCAATCAGACACATAACAAAATATGATCATTTTAGACTACTATATACTAAATTATTCTTAAATAACATGTTCTTCGTTCACTATTAGCATGGTAATCTGGAAACTTTCCTTAAACAGCGCCTCTACTCTGGCTACTCCCTACCACGACTTTCTTGCCTTACCGGTTTCACCTTTAGGATGACATAGTTCTTAGGATTTTACTCCTTTTCCACTTTGCTAATAAACTTAACATGCTATTTTTCGAATAATTCTACTATAAAGCAACTAACATGAACATATTTTATTATATCATGATTGTCAGAAATTTATGAATTTAGCTATTCATAATCGTAAATAAATATACCTATTCTTGTAGGTTTGATAATTCTGGGCTTTGTTTATCCATATCTTTTCCTTGGAAATATATCTACTTTTTATTAAATATTCCAAAGTTTGTTTACAAAGGAGGAGGCTTACTTTCAACACATGAAAGTCTTGGCTTTATCTTGCCGAATGGCTTACATATTTATAACAGAAAAATAAATTATTCCTACCACTATTCCTAATTTACACGTTTTACATGTAAACTATTATCTACTTTACACTTGTCCTATTTGCAAAAGACTTTACAAAAACTATTAAGACTATTCTACAAAAAGACAAAATTAATAAAGACTAAAGCTATACAATAATGACACTTTGCCATACAAAAGTCAAAAAGTTATTAAAAGCTAGTAAATGCTATAATAACTTGCGTATCCATAGTCAAGGACACTATTCACATGTCATTTTCTTTCATAACTTTTACTATTTTGTCTTCTTTCTCTTTCATTATTGCTCCGTTGATTTTTATCTTCTAGCTGGCGTCCTTATCTTATTGGTTGATTTTTTATTCTAGCTGAACTTCTGGGATAATATTATCTTCTCCATTACATCTTGAACATTGATGGTCTGGATATTTGTGTCAAATTATCTTGCAATATCTTGTTAATAATCCGTCTGAAATAAATCTCTTCCTAATTGCTCTTGCAGTAGATTGTTTTTCTTGGTTAAGTAACATCATTATCCATTGCCTAACATCTTAAATATTTGTTTGTTGTAGTTCTCTTGAATTTGAATAAATCATTTGATGATCTCTTCAATAATAGCTCTATATGGGTTTTCCATTGTTAAAAATGTCATTGTTATAAAGGATAATGAAATTAATGTGAATAACCTTAAGGCAACAAAAGAGCAATAATAATGAATGCCGGAAATGAACCACAATTAATATAGAATAGCCATTAATGCCGAGTGTTTAACTCGAATTCAGACTAATTGGTAAAAATTAATAAACTAAGTGGCAGATTCGAACCAGAACTAAATAGCGAACAATCATTAAACTAGGTGTCATACTCTAACCAGAACTAAATTTGCAACTAGTAGAAATAATTAAGAGATCTGAATCAACCCAACTTTATCAACTTTTTTCCCCTTTTACAAGGCCAAATTCGTTAAAGATGTATATGGTTCCATTTATTAAGTTTAAAATCATATTTTAATGAAAAAAAAATTAAAATACAAAGTATAGAAAAAATGAAAAAAATATAACAACCAGGCAAACCTGATCCCAATAACCTGTTTATCAAATCAATCTTGTAATAATTTATGTTTAAGGAGGGTGTTACCTTAATGTGATCCTAGGTAGAATCAATGAATCTAATAACAAGGTCTGAGAAGCCAATCTAAAGTAACAAGCTACCTAAACATAAACGAAGGCATCTACATTGAATCTGCAACTGCTACCATGCTATCAATATAATTATCTATCTACAACTATGAGAATAACAATACCCATAATGAAATTATATGCTATGGGTTAGAAACAACGTATGAATACACACACACACACAAACACACACATACACACACACACACACATATATATATATATTCATATATTATGAAACGTTTAGAGTGCTCTATCCTCATGACATTAGATCATAGAGGTTTGGAGATGTACTTATTTATGATAATGAGTTATATTAAAGATATTGCCTTAGTTACCATATTTTACTTATATATTACCTTCTATCTATAGTATATTTTGTTTTAGTGTTGGGCTTATTTACCATGGATGGGTCATGGTAGATTCCATTATATCACAACCCAACAATGACTCTTATTAATAATACGATGGTCAGTGTCACACTTGACAGCAAGCTAACCCATGACATGGTATAAGTATAAAAATATTTAAAAAGTAACAAAATACTAGTTAGAAGCTAAACTAAAATAACTGATAGAAATAATAATAATGAGACACAGAATAACAACAAAAATCATAAATAAAACTGATTGACAAAACAAAATGCTGAAAATTTAAACATCTACCTGAAAGCCTCTAAATCATAATGAGTTGTTGTGATAAGTCCTTAACTAACTCCAACAGATTGAACCTAAAATAATGCAAAAAATAAATACTAATAACTAGTCCTCGAATAATAAGGACTCACCAATACTGCATCTTAATATGGCATGGAAACGTACTAGGTGCAATTAGGGTAGTGAACGTATAAACATATATTATAACTTAATATAAAGCAAGAAAGTATGTGATCAATACTTTGAATGCACTGAGTATGTGATATGGGAAAACTACCTATTATTAGCTGACCATGAATTCATGAAACATGGTAAACAGAATGCACAACCAAGTTTGAACATGTACTAAATGAAAAATGAAACAAAGAATACAAGGTCATGTAAATCCAAATAGAAATATAAACTAAGGACTATGGGGTCTAAAGATAACCAACTTACCCCAATCTAATCTAATCGGGGTCCAACCTATAACGCAGTTGGATGGGTGTTCAATACCTTTCCATGGATACAAACAATTGTTGGCATGGATCCACAAAATTAATGTCCCAAAGGACTAGGGTGTTTGTCCTCAACTGGAGAGTAACCCCTTATAACATAGTATGGCATCGTAGATCTGTAACATAGGGACTTTACTAAAGGTCTCAGTCCTATCTAACAGATGATCCTTCATCTCTGCATTCACTCCGTGCTAAGTATTACTACAAACTAAATGCCACTGAAAACTGAATATCGTATTATAATTATATTATAAAATACTACAATTGGATAATCTAGAGTGCTCAAATATATGTAAACTAATATATGCATGAATCCATAGGCTTCTTGAGTTCATAACCGACAAACTCTGACTAATGTAGCTAAACATGACCAAATGAAAATCTAACAATGGGGAATTTTTTCATTCATGCTAGAACTCAATAATTTATAAATAAACAGAAAGGAAATTTATGATTCTGTGTATGGAAAGAATCTAGACTCATGGTTATATCATTTACACATGTTTTAATTACAAGGATAGACATAAATTCCAAGAATCATATAATTACCATGGAACCCTAAGCAAAAAGAAAAAATTAAACCAGGGAGTTGAAGAAATCATTGGGACTCAATGGGTGGAAGAATATCATTTTTGAAATCTCATATACCTGGGAGATGAAATCCTTGGAAAACTCTTGTGAATTGGAGTTGGCGATTGAGAAAGCCTATTTTGCTTTTGGAGAAGATAAAATCACTTCTTTCTCTATTTTCTCTCTTTCTACTCATTGTTTTTTTAGTTAATAGAAAATTTGGGGTGATTTAGCTTGATAGTCAAGCCTTAAAATAGCTTAAACTACATTTTTTTGGTCTTAAAAGAGTGGGCAAAGGTTAAAAACCATTTTGAAAATATTATAATAGTGCATAACTGTTACAATGGAAGATTTGGGCTATGGACCATCACTCCAACCATCCCAAATGACAAAATTTTGGGGTTTCTACTTAAGGGAAATGGTTTTGCGCAAAGGCATCACAACTTTGATGGTTCATCACATGGGTGGTCGCTCTCCTATAGGAAAATACACTCTTGCTAAATCGGACATAACTTTTTACACCTATATATAATTATGGCAAAACTGGTGTCATTGGAAAACTAATTCAATTATCTCTTTTTCGGTGTGTTCTTTACCTAAAAAAACTCATTGTAATAAAAAAGTTATGCTCGTTTAAATTTTACTATAGAAAGATTCTTCCCAAGAACTAAATCACTAATAGATATGTTGACTTTTCTATAAACTAGAAGCTGTTTGAGGACTTCATATATATAAAAATCATTCATAAAATTACAAAAACATTATATTTAATATTTTATGAGATTGAGCTTGGCTCTAATAATTGTTTGGATATTTTAGGTGTTTTAATATCTCTCTCTTCAAATCACTCATCCCTGAGTGAAACTGACTAAGCCGAAGAACCAGGGGAAAGGTGCAATTTTGCACTGAACACTTACTAGTAAAACCATGAACTGATAACTGAGTCTATAACGAATACATGGATCCCGTAAAGCAATTAACCATGTCTCTCAGGCTCAACCTGAACTTGTTTGCAATTTAGACTCCTAGCCACATATTTTTCAATATCCCTTTTAATGCCATTCTACCAATAGACTTCCCTAAAATCACAAAACAACTTTGTAATGTACCGAAAATGCGTCCCAAGATGTCACACGGCATTCAGGACTACGAGTAGCCCCAAACTAACCCTTTGATCCTTCTACTACTTCTAGAACTCATAATAATGATAACATAGGCATAAAAACTATCGAAATAATGAAATACTGAATTTAATTGAACAGAATATTTGTACGAATTTATCTTAACCGTCTAGATAACCAAAACTTGAAATTTGAAATATTACTAGCAGTCTGACTAGCCTGTACTACTAACAACTAGAGAGCCACTAGGACAAACCCCCAATAGACTCAAACTGATAGATAACAAGTAAAAAATCTACTTTGAAAGATGGAAAAATGAATAACTAGGTCCCCGAACTATGAGGACTCACCAACTCTCGGGATATAGATAGAGATGCTCACAGTCCATCACGCTGCTGGAACTAAGCACCTGAACCTACTTTATTAAACAATGTAGCACATAGACATATATGTGGATCAGTACTTTTGGAATGTACTAAGAATATAGGGTTGAATGCATAAGTAAAACAATAATACAATATTAAATTAAAACTTTCAAAGTATTCGTGCTATGTGTAATGACTCACTGAGGCTCGAATAAAACATGTACTGCAATATAATATAGCATGCGTATGTAAAGCATAGAAAATCATTGTGAGTCATAGCACTTACTTCTAAAAGTAGTACTCTTATTATTTCTATTGGGAGTTTCTTCTAACCAACATAAACCATGTGAGCTGTCATGGAGTCCAACGTCTTACCCATATTGGGGAGAGTTGTTCTACCCTTTCCATTGGAATAGAACTTCTTATCTTAAGTGATCACTATCATAGCCCACTATGAGAAAATCTTAAACCTACGGTGGAACTTAGTTCTGGAGTATGAGACCTTTGTAATCATACCAAATAACAATCTCCCATTCTTATGCTCAAACTTTCGGAAATCCACCTTAAAATAACACAAATGTTTATAATGAAACCAATTTTTTTTCTCATTCTTTAAATCATGGTCAAGATGATCATATGTATTTTGTATTATATATTATGGTAAAAAGATCAATTCTCTTATTTAAATCTTGGTAAACAATTATCAAAACAACTTAAGACTATAGTTTTCTTGAAATCTCAAACTCATTCTTGATATGTACTTGTCAAATAGAATTTAAGAGCATGATCTTCTTAAAATCTAAACAATTAAACCGTGGGCTTAAAAATTCATGATTAAACTCAGGACAATTCACAAAAAACTTCATGCACAATCTCATTCATGGAATCATTCAAAAATATTAATTCAAGATGAAAGTGCAATTCGTGATATAAACCTTCAATTAAAAGCATAAGTAGGTAAGATAATCATGCACTTCAATACTTAAATCACTTATAAATTAATAAACTCAAAACAAGATAATTTGAGTATGAACCCTAATATGAAATTCATGAAATCTTAACTTAAAATAAGTTTTGGGCACAAGGATGAAAGAGGATCCATGTTCATAACCCCGCATACCTTGTTGGATTAATTGAATGTAAAATCTTGAACTTTTGAATCTCTAATGGTGTTCTTAAAGCTTTTTCTTGAAGTTCTTAAACCCGGAGCTTGGATAAATGACTTTATTGGAAAAGGAGTAAAGGAATTTTTCTTGATTTATTAAAGCTAGGGTTTTGTTCTTAGAGAGACAAAGTTAACTAATAAAGTATCTAGGCAATTTGGGGGTCAAATTATGTGTTTTGTGTGGATTTGGGTGAGGTTAAATAACTCAAATACCCCCATGGTCCCATTATTTAAAAATCCAAAAATGGGAACCAACAAGAAAAGCAACACATCGCATCGTTGGTGCCGACGCAATTGCCGATGTGTGGCATTGATGGTGATGACGCGATGTCCAAAGAGACGCGTTATGATTGCATTGGCTCACTATTTTGGTCATCCAAACAAGTCTCAAATGACGTTCGAATATTCCAAAAATCACCCTAGATGACTTATAGATAACCCTGATTATGAATCAATTTTAAATTAGATAATCTAAGGTCAGGAAGATCATAAAGGAGACCATTGAAATACCGAGGAAAACAATAAGACTGTCTTAACACTTAGCTAAATTTTCTAAGTATTGAACCCTCATGGAATGTAATATAATACTGAAATGGACTAGGATTTTCACGGGGTCGTACAATCTCTCCCCCTTGGAAACATTCATCCTCGAATGAGACTATCTAATCTGAGGATTCTTAGGAACTAATACTATATAATGATGGCATAACTAAAAACATAACAACATTGTTGAATCTAGATCATGATGAATGACTGAACTAATCTACAAATACGTGCAATTACATGAAGAAAATCACATGGATGGAACTAAGAATGGAAAAGAACTGATCTAAAGAAGATTGTTACGTTAGGCTGTATCTGAGTTTGTAGAGAATAGGTGAGGATACTTAGTTCGCATGATAGCTTTAGATTTCTAAGTGGAACCCTCAATGGACTGATTCCACCAAAAAACTTTGACCAGGGGAACTTCTTTGTTCCATAGTCTTCGGATATAGCGATCAAGAATCTCCACTAGAAGTTCTTCGTATGAAACACTATCCTGAATATCTACGTGTTATATAGGGACTACAACAACTGAAGCAACCGTACACTTTCTCAATAATGACACATGGAACACTGGGTGGAAAGAAGACAAATCTGCTGGAAATTTAAGTTCATATGCAACCTTCCCAACACGACTCAATATTATGTAAGGCCCAACATATCGGGGACTAAGCTTCCCCCTTTTGCCAAATCTCTACACCACCTTCATGGATGAAACTTTCAGATAAACTGAGTCATCAATGTTGAAATTAAGAACATTTTTCCTCACATTTGTATAGGACTTTTGATGACTCTAAACTGCTTTCAACCTCTTTCAAATAAACTGGACTTTCTCTATGGCTTCAAACACTACCTTTGGCCCTATCAAAGTGGCCTCGCCTACTTCAAACCACCGATAAGTGATATACATATCCTCCCATAAAGATCTTCAAACAGGTCCATCTGAATACTATAATGGTAAATATTATTGTAGGAAAATTCTATCAGCTGCAAGTAGTCATCCCAACTGCCTTTGAAGTAAAGAACACAAGTTCTCAACATATCCTCTAGGGTCTAAATGGTCCTCTCTGTTGGACCATCTGTCTGAGGGTAAAAAGCTTAACTAAGATGAACCTGGGTCTAAGCCCCTTTTGAAAGGCTGTCCAAAAGTGCAAGCTAAACTAAGTACCCCTATCCAAAATGATAGACAAAGGAACTCCGTGAAATCTGACCAAATCACTATTATACATCATAGCATAATCTTAGTCTGAGTAAGACTGTGAACTAGTAAGAAGTGGGATGATTTAGTCAATCCATATACAATAACCGAAATTGAATCATGCTGATGATGCAAATAGGGTAATCCTATCATAAAGTCCATTTTCACCTCTTCCTACTTCCAAGTGAAAATAAAAAGCTCTAACAAAGTGCTACCAGGTATTTGGTGCTCCACCTTAACCTATTGACAATTAGCACACTTGGCCATAAATTCTGCAATATCTTTCTTCTTACCTTTCCACCAATGGACTTCCCATAAGATACGATACATCTTAGTGGCTACTAGGTAAATGGTGTAATGAGCACCATGTGCTTCTTCCATAATCCACTGCCTCAAATTGTCAACACACGACACATACAAGCTACTCTGGTAACTCAACACACCATCTCCCTCTTGGGAGAAAACCTAAAACTTTGGGACTTTAACTGACCCTTTAAACTTCACCAAACAAGAGTCTTTATCTTTTTTCTCTGTGACTTTATAATCTAAAGAAGATTCTAAACTACTTTAAACCTAAATATTCCCCTCAGCTGAGTCAACCAACTACACACCTAATCTTGCCAACTAATCAACTTCCCAAGCTAACTCTTTCTTATCACACTCTGCATGAGCAACACTACCCATATATAGTCTACTGAGGGCATCTGCCATAATATTGGCCTTGTCCAGATGATAAAAAAAACTTATATCATAATCTTTCAACAGTTCTAACCGCATTATTTGATAGAGATTTAATTCTTTCTATGTAAACACATATTTCAAGATCTTGTGATCCATGAACACATCAACATACACCCCATAAAGATAGTACCTCCATGATTTTCAATGCGAGCATCACAACAACTAACTCAAGATCATCGGTAAGATAGATCTTTTCATGAGGCTTAATCTATCTTGAGGCATAGGCTATGACCTTACCTCTTTGTATCAAAAGCCTACACCAACTCTAGAAGCATCACAGTAGACATCAAATCCATTTATACTATTAGGTTATGCTAAGACTGGGGCTGAAATGAGTCGAGCCTTACTCCTAAAAACTCTTCTCACTAGAATTTGACCACTAAAACATAACTTTATTTTGAGTTAATCTAGACATTGGGGATGTAATAGACAAAAAGCCCTCAACAAAACTTCTATAATAGCCATCTAAACCCAAGAAACTTCTTATATCAGATGGATAAATAGGTCTAGGCCAGTTTTTTACTTCTTTGGTCTTTTGGGGATCAACTATAATTCTAACACTAGAAACAACGTGATCGATAAAAGCTACTGATCTAAGCCAAAATTCACACTTACTAAATTTAGCAAACAACTAGTGATCTCTAAGAGTTTGCATCATAATTCTAAGATGGTCTGCAAGGTCACCCTTAGTATGGGAATAAACAAGGATATTATCGATAAAGAGTATTACCAACATGTCTAAATACTATTTCAATACTCGGTTCATTAAGTCCATGAAGTTTTCTGGGGCATTTGTTAGCCCAAAAGACATGACTAGGAATTCAAAGTGACCATAATGGGTTCTTAAAGTTGTCATTCTAATATCATATTACCTTACTCTGAACTGGTGATAGCTAGATCTATGGTCTATCTTAGAGAAGAAACTTGTACCTTGGAGTAGGTCAAACATGTCATAAATCCTAGGAAGATGGTACTTATTTTTTGTTGTGATTTTATGCAACTAACGGTAGTTAATTCCCATTTAGAGAAAGCCATCAAACGCACGAAAAGAATGGGAGCGCCCCATTGAAAAACATTGGTCATTATGAAACCTTTATCTCGGAGGTCTTTAAGCAGCTCTTTTAACTTTTTAAGTTCGACTGGAGCCATACGATAAGGAGGAATGGATATGTGCTAAATTTCTAGGAGGATATCAATAATGAATTCTATTTCTCTATAAAGAGGTACCACTGTCTGATCTTTAGGAAAAACTTTAAGAAACTCATTGACTACATGGACTAACTGAACTATTACAGTCTCAGACTTAGTGTCTTTGACTCGTACTAGATGGTAAATTCACCCTTTTGATAATAATATTATGACCTTGAGATAGGATATGAAATGACTCTTAGGAGATACTGAATTACCTACCCACTCAAAGACCGACTCATCAGGAAATATAAACTTCTTTACTCGAGTGCGACAATATATAGATGCATATAGGAACAGAGCCAATTCATACCCAGAACAATGTCAAAATTGACTATGTCTAACTATATCAAGTCTTCTAATATGATCTTATGAAGGATAGTGATAGGGCACTTTCTATAGACTTGTTTGGCAACAACTGACTCTACCACTGGAGTGGAAACTAAGAAGGGCTTAGAAATATTTTTTGGACTAACTTCAAAATTCATTACAACTATGGAGTCACATAAGAGTGATTTAACTCTAGGTCCAACAACACATAAATATCAAAATGAAAGACAAGGTATACCCATAACAACATTTGGTGAACTCTAATACTCCCGATGGGATGGTAAAAAATAGAACTAATTCTAGCTCTAACCACCACTGGTATTGGATGATGACACTGAGGAGGGGCCGAACGACCTATAAGGGTTGCTGCACTAGTATCTTCAGTCTAAGGACGAACATCTCGGCTTCCTTGCTTAGCATACAAGCACTCTTTGATCCTGTGATCCAACTTACCACATCCATAACAACCTTTTTTCCTCACTAACACTCACTGAGATAATTGTTAACACACTCAACATATGTCAGATAATTGGGCCTTCTGCCCATATTATTTTGAGACTTTGATACAGAAGTATTACCCCATTGATCCTTCTTATTCTGGGTGTAGGGTCACTGGCTAAATATGGAGATGGCATATATGGGAGACCCTAAAACTGTGAACGACTTCCCTCTCCAGACCTTGGTTGTCCATACTCAAACTGTTCAATTATAGCCTACTTATTTACCCTCTCTTACCATTTCAACTTCTCCACCTCAATCTATTGAGCATGAGTCATTAATCTAGCAAGGTCTATATCCCCAATGAGCATGGCATTTCTACAATCCTTAACTACTAAACTAGATACTCCAGTAACAAACATGCTCATAAAAGATCTACGGTCAGCTAGCAAATTGGGAGCATATTTAGACAACTGATTGAACTCAAGGCACTACTCTTTCACTATCATCGATCCTTCCTTAGGTTCATGAACTCATCTACCTTAGCTTATCTAGAACTTGTGCAAATTTAAAAGAGCTGCATTCTCACCTGTACCATTCTACTACATAACCACCTAGTCATACACCACATCTTTCAACCAATAGAATGCTAAATCTACACTTTTCTCCCTTATAACATACATTATTTAGGTGATTTTCTATAACTCATCAAGATACTGCTATGGTTTATCACCTACTATTGACTGAAGAATTTAGGCGGGTTCATTATCATGAAGTTAAAGATTCTGGATGCCGCTAAATTACCATTCTACTGAAGTGGGACTACAGTGTGATGGTTGTCCTGAATGTTAGCTGTCACATCTTAGGCCAACACCTAAAAGGAAGCCCAAAATTCTGCATGAGATATATTTTCATTCAAAGGATCAAAAGGCTGGGGTGGTTGGTTATTATTTCTGCATACATTAGCTCGGCGAGGAGGCATATTTAACTGTCATTTAAGATCATGAGTTAAAATTAGATAAAGTCACTGTAATTACATTAGGTCATGAAAGAAAAGGTTGATTTCGTAAAATATCCCATAGCCTCTTGCTCATAAATGTGGTGCGCTTCACACCAATGATCAAGACTCTACATAACATCGCTTGTCTGAATTACTAAGACTCTTTAAACCTTAGGCTCTGATTCCAAGTTTGTAACGCCTAAAAAATTATATCCCAAGATATCACACGGCACTCAGGTGTATGAGTAGCCCCAAACTAACCCTTTATAACACCTCAAATCTGGTACTCGAAATGCTACACGGTGCTTATGACCCTGAAGGACGACAAGCTAACCCATGACTGATATCTATACCTGTACACTGTATAACATACTAAATATAATGCAAAAATAGAGGCTGAAAGGCCATAAGGTTCAAAATTGCATAATTGATAAAATATAACATTTGAGTGGGGTAATAGAATACCCAAAACTAAAATACTGTCTAACCATTGTATAGTCTGAAAAACCTCACATAACTGTTTGGATAAGGAGTTGATGGGATATCTCCCCAACTAACTCTATTTTATAAATTAACTAATGAAATAATAAATAAATAATCATATCCTCAAAAGATGAGGACTCAGTGCTAACTTTGACGGCTGAGACTAGAATACTATTGATGCTCTAGAGCTTGTGCTTCTAATCTTATGGTATTAGACAACATAGCATAAATGTATCAGTACTTTGAATGTACTGGTATGCATGGAAGGTAGACTGAATGCATAGGGTTTATACGCATCAAAAATACTGGTTAACTGACTAATATAAATATGAGAATACATAAATAAATACGTTGTAACTATATTTGAGATCTTGATAACATGAATTTACTGATAACTAACATGAATGATAACTGACTTTTGATGCCTTATATAACTGAAGACATGAGTGACTGTATCTGACAGTCCAAAATCTGATGGAACTAGCAAAGTTTTTTTCTATTTTGAGTTGACTATATCTGATAGTCTTGAATTCTGTAGAACCATCTAAGTTCTATTACTAAGACTGAATAACTGTATTTCATAGTCCTAATTCTGTAATTGAAACTATGGAAGGTAGTTATCTAATCGACATGCCCCTAATACGCTATTATGACTGAGTTGGGGTCCAATCTATAACCCTGATTAGAATAATGTCAATACCATGCCATTAGTAAGGATAAGCTGTGAGTGACCCTTATCAGACAGTGTCCCCAAGAGAGAATGGTGGGGCCCTTATATGACAGTACTTATCCACCTCATCAACCCTCATCTGAAAGTGTTGATGTCTCAACCTATGCTGTCTACCTAGTTCTGGCATATAAGGATGACTTCTAAGAATCACACCCTCATCTAACAGTGTACGTTCACATCCTTGGGTTCACTCGGTGCTAATTCCTACTCCCATCTTAATAGACACTGATCATGGATTACTAAACTGAACTGAATGAACTGAGTTTCATTGACTGGGGGAATAGTACTGAGATTACTATATTACTGAGCTTTCCTGAGGCACATGACTGACTGAGTTTTATAGATCACGGCTTGATTGAGGATATCGTGAAAACATAACACGGACTCTAGGTACACAACTATATTTTTGGGGTAAAAGTACCCCAGGACTCAATAGAATGAAACTGACAAAGCATGTCTTTCTTGAGTACAACACCAACATCAACAATACATATCCATTGGCTAAGACATTTCATCAAAGACTTGAAATAAATAACTTGTACACGAATGAAGATTCCATATTATCGTACGAGTATGGTACTTTTCCTTCACATAGGCATTTAATCAAACATGAGGGGAGCATGCTATAGTTATAAAATTATCAATACATCTAATAATCAAGGATACATCAATCAACTTGTGAATTGAAGGGTTTATCATAAATACCACATAATTCCTCGCAAACTAGAATCAATTCTTGTAATTAATAGCCTATAATATGGAATGAAACACAACAACAATATGAACATCACTTTTCAATTCAATCAAATTATGAACATTCATAAATATACAAATCTTTGATTTTGAAAAGCAATTCTTGAGCTTCATGAGTGAAAGAGACCTATGAATCAACACATGAAATCCCTTAGTTCTAGATTTGCCGAAGATTAACGAAGAGACTTTCTTGAATTTGAAACCCTAGCTTGTTCTTGAGAGAAAACTAAGAGAAACTAGTATATTTTGGGTTCCAAATAGTTAAATCTCGTGTTAAAGGGCTTAAATAGGGGTGGAAAATTAACCCTTTTAACCCTGGATGCATATTTTAAATTGGTAAAAATTTCTCGACCTGGACCCCTAGCGTGACGCGGCCCTGTCGCATCGTGTCACTGAAATTTGAAAGTTTGGAAATTGGGAAATGGCACGACGCAAAGCTATCGTGTTACCACTTCATTTGTGACCTGGAAGTTTTGCACGAAGTGGAGAAATTGCACTAGCATACTGGAAAAAGGACAATTTCTATGTTATCTTATGGCACGATGCGCCACTAACCAATGTGGGGGTGTTTTATGATGGGGACTTGAAATAGTCATAACCTCTTACTCGGTTATCCAATTTAGGAAAATTTTATATCGATGGAAAGCTTATTGAATTTCCCATATTACAAAAAGTAAAAATCTTGAAAATTCCCAATGGAATAAAAATCATTCAACTTAGAAGTTAATACTTGACATTCTTAAGACAAAATTAGTTAGGAAACTTTGGGGTATTACACCTTTTGAGCCTTCTAATACTTCTGAAACTCACAATAGAGATAACTTAGGCATATGCACTGTTGAAATGCAGAAATACTTAATTTAATTGAACATAATGTCTAAAAGAATTTACATTAACTATCTAGATAACTAACACTTGAAATCTTAAATATAACAAGTAATCTGACAAGCCTCTACTACTAACAACTAGAGAGCCTCTGGGATAGATCCCTAGTTGACTCGAACTAATTAAAAACAACTAAACAATCTACTTTAGTAATATGGAAATCTAAATAAGTGGGTCCCAAAACTATGAGGACTTACCAACTATCGGGATGTAGATAGACATGCTCACGGTCAATGACGCCGCAAGAACTGAGCACCTGAACCTACATTATTAAATAATGCAGCACATAGACGTATATGCAGATCAATACTTTAGGAATACATTGAGTATATGGGAGTGAATTCATAAGTAAGAAATGATACAATAATAAATAAAAACTTTCAAAGGATGCATGCTAAGTGTAATGACTCATCTTGGCTGGAATAAAACATGTACTGCAAAATAACAAAGCATGCATATGTAAAAGATAGAAAATCATTATGAGGAATAGTACTTTGTTCTAAAAGTTGTACTCTTACTGTTTCTATTGGGAGTTTCTTCTAACCAACATAAACCGTGTGAGCTGTCATGGGTCCAACGTCTTACCGACATTGGGGAGAGCTATTCTACCCTTTCTATCAGAATAAAACTTCTTATCTAATGTGATCTCTATCTTAACCCACTATGGGAAAATCTTAAACCTTTGTTGGCACTTGGTTATAGGGAATGAGACCTTTAGAATCATACCCAACTCGGTGCTAAATACTAATCCCATTCTTATGCTTAGTCTTTAGGAAATCCACCTGAAAATAACACAAGAGTATATAATGAAACCAAATTTGCTTCTCTTTCTTTAAATCATGCTCAATATGAACAATGTGAAATTCTTATCTTAGCTAAGGGTCAAAAGATCAACTCTTTTCTTTAAATATTGGTAAAGAATTATAAGAACAACTTAGGACCATAGTTTTCTTGAAATCTTAAACTCATTCTTTATATGAACTTATCAAATAAATATTAAGAGTATGATATTCCTAAAATCTCAACGCTTACAATGTGGGCTTAAAAATTCATGCTTAAACTCAGGACAATTTATAACAAAAGTTCATGGTTAATGTCATTCTTGAAATCATTGAACAATATCAATTCATAAGAAGAAAGTGCAATTCATTATATCAACCTTAAATTCAAAGCATAAGTAGGTAAGATGATCATGCACTTCAATAGTTGTAAATTTTTAAACACAAACCAAGATAATTTGGGCATAACCTTAATATGAAATTCATGAAATATTAACTTAAAACAATTTTGGGCACAAGGATAAAAGAGGATCCGTGTTCATAACCCCACATACCTTGTTGGATTGATTGGGTGTAAAAGCTTGAACTTTTGAATCTCAAATGGTGTTCTAGAAGCTTATTCTTGAAGTTCTTGAGATCATATGCTTGGATTGATGACTTTCTTTGAGAAGGAGTAATGGAATTGTTCTTGATTTCATACAGCTAGGGTTTTGTTCTTAGAGAGATAAAGTTTAGTAATAAAGTATCTAGGCTATTTAGGGGTCAAATTATGTATTTTGGTGGATTTGGAGTGGGTAAATAACTCAAATACCACCATGGACACATCATTTAAGAACACAAAATTGAGCACCGACACGATAAGTGATGCATTACATCGCGTTAATAGTGTTGACGCGATTGTCGAACCATCGCAGCGATGGTGACAATGCAATGGACAATACATTGTGTCCAGATCACATTGGCTCACTATGTTGGTAATCCAAACTAGTCTTAAACTATGTCCAAAAATTCTGAAATTCACTCGACATGACCTATAGATAACCCTGATCAGGAATAAATTTAAAGATTGATAATCTAAGGCCGGAAAGATCAGAAAGGACTAAGTGTTAACAGTTAGCTAAATTTTCTAAGTATTGGATCCTCATGGTATGTACTATTAGACTGAAATGGAGTAGGATTTTCATGGGGTCTTACAACCTTAGTAGCTCCTGAGTGAATAGAATTTTGAGAACCATGAGCTTTTGTTAGCAACTATTACCTCAAGTCCTCCATATCTGGAACACAGTCCACCCTGAAAACAAGGACCATTATTTCTTCCTTAGGAGAAAACTTGAACTTCTGGTTCTAAAATACTCTCTTTAACCCAAGAAAAATAGTATCTCTATCTTGCCTTCCATCTCCTCAGCTACCAAACTAGATTCTGAATTATTCAAAATCAAGATATTGCCTTCAATTAAACCAAGAAAACAAAATCTAAACCTCGTAAGATGATGAACCTCCAAAACTAACTCCTTTTTATCATCCATAATGTGAGAAACAACGGGAACCTTTTCAGTCAATTTTCCTACAACCAAACAAAACATAAAAATTATCGTACACTAATAACTATCACTTTAGGGCTTTAGTTTCACCTTTTGTTCTATTATTTTTCAACTCCTTACATAATTTGTTCTACACTAAAGTGCTTGGGAGCTTTTGGATTAATTTAAGGTCTATCAAATAAGGGATTTGGCTACATATATGGCTAACAAAGAAAAAAGTAAAGGCTCAGTGGGGTTGACTAAGGTAATGCACAAACATAGGTCAAAAGAAGGTTTAAATAAGGCTATTAAAGAAATGCCTAAATCATCTCCTAAACCCATACTCTTTATTTCATTTTGTACACAAACCAAGAAAGTTCTAGCATCAAATGCAATAAGGAATATACAAACAACCTTACACACACATGGAACATGATTGACTCACATAGGACCATCATACATTATCAACCAAATAATAGCCTGAATTCAAATTTTAAGCCACATGTACAAGAGTCACAAACATGAGCATAAGAGTCTCAAAACTAGTCATTCACATAATCAACATGCTTTTCAAACCAAAACACTTGCATCATGTAATCAACTATTGCACCAACAAGAGCAACTCATTTATTCCTAACATATTTTTTTTAAAAATTTACCCTAAAAATTTGAATTTTCCCACCCCACACTTAAAAATCTATGTTTTCCACAAAATGAACTTGAAAGTAAGACATAGAAATACTCTTTGAGGCCTCTAGGCCTAGCTAGTAGGATCTTCTATATATCAATGGTATCAGGGGACACCACACGTAGTCTTTACCATGCTCTTTAGCTTAGGTTTTCCACTACTCAAACTTTTCATCAACCAGTGACTAAAAAAAACTACTTGAAATAAAAACAAAAAGAGAACATACATACTTAACTTGGGTTTCGTCCCAAGTAGCGTTTGAGTTAATGTCACAACACGACCAACATCAAATTTTTCCTCCACATTGAGAATATGAGTTTCACTATCAACTTTTCGTCCATCTTCTTTCCCTTCTCATATAGAGGTGGTACACATATTAAGGAATCGAGTAATGGATGGTGTATGGAAATGCACTCTGTCATAAAGTGTGGGGAGTTTTTATGTTGTTTTTCTTGTGCAAAATTAATCATATAAGATTCTTGTTCCTTATCTTCACACTCTTCCACTATTTAAAATGATACCACAATTAATACATCTCCCAAAAATAATTTTGAAATTTCTTTGAATGAGGAACAACAAATCCCACTTAAAATTTTACATAATTTACAGCACCCTTACTCATATTCACCTTCTCAATTACAATCTCAAAAGGAAGATGACACTTGAGTGGCTACCATTCTTGTTTTTTCTCTAAAGGTTGATTATTACCCTCCTCAAATATTTCTTTGTGTAGAATCTGTAGACATAGTGGTTGTGGTATCTCTTCAACCTGTTCAACAACATTAGTTTCTGAATACTCAAAATTCATTAAATTATCAGTAACTTTGTCTGCAACTGGTTGGAGAGTGAACATCGCATCTACCTCAGCTGATTATACAATTTCTTTGCAGCCTCCCGATGGTTCTTCATGTCTGCCAACAACTGTATTAGCGACGGTAAAAGTTGTTTCAATATCTCTTCCATATTGCTAGTTTGAGTTGTGGCTTACACATTTGGTTGTTGTTGCTGCTGGTTATGCGATGAATGACTTTGTGGCTGAGTGTGCAACTTTTAAATGTAGGTGTTCATATAATTTTGCCATTAATCATAGCCCATAAACAATTTTGAATCAAGATTAATAGCACATATGGAATATTGTGAAGGTCCCATCCATGCACTTCCATCAAAATCTAGATAATTAGCCTCATGATGGGTCCCCCATAGAAACAACAAGAATCGTCATCACTGGAACACCATCTAGCCCATGCTGACATAACAAGTAGTGTGATAAAAATAGAAATAAAAAAAACTAAAAAAAAACTAAAAAAATGAACTATTTACAAATCAATAAAGCTAAACTAAAATAAGATAGTTGCCTATTTATAAGTCCCCGATGAAGGAGCAAAAAACTTGACAACGCCCAAGAACATACGCAACTGTACATGGTCTACCAAGTTATATAGTAACCTTCAAGAAAGTCAAATATTGATCCGACAGGGACTAGTTACAACAACTATTTAATTCTATTTTAACTTCTATGATTAACTTGATGTAAAGTAACAAAAAAGAGTTTTGAATATTTGTAAACTAAAGTATTGTATACAATGTATAAAATAAAGGTATTGAGACAATCAATAGGAGAAAACCCAGGGTTAAAGCACTTTCAGAAATCATACTACGTTATTGAACTGCATTAGTGAACTTTCTTATCTTGGTTATGTTTTCATATGGTTAATTGCATAATCATGGACTCCCGACCTCTAATCGTTTACCTAATTTGGACATTACAACTACATTATTAAGAGGGGATGTAATAATCCAATTAAGTTCATTGAGCTATCCTCCAACATGTGAATCAAGTAAGGCTTCTAGATACATCCCTATCCTAGTTGTTAATTTGAATTCCTTTTTAAAAAAGAAATTAGAACCTTACTTTATTTATCCACTCGTTCTATCATTTTAAGGGTAATCAATCCTCAAAATAATTAAAAAAGAATAGACAAGAAACCAAATATGATAAGGAAATTAAATGAAATTAATTTAAAAAATAATCTTCATTTTCTTGGATTTAACCCTGGAAAGGGAGTTCTTCGCCACTCATAGTTATTATTATCCTCCAAGTACTTGAATTCATGATCAAATCTATTAAAAATCTAAAATAAAAGGTAATAAAAATAAGTTTGTGTGTGCATACGCCTCTTCACCAGTTCCTAGACATCCAAAAATTATTTAATTTATCTCACATGTTCCTTTTTAGATGGGAAAAAATTATTCTGCTTTTGTACTTCACCGTATCGCGGTATTGTCCTCATCACTATAAGCCTCCCATTGTAGTAATGTCCTCATCATTATAAACACTGTATCGCAATATTGTCCTCATCTCTATAAGCCTGTGACACAACATAATCATTTTGAGCAATTGTAAATTGACAATTTCCATACGGTCCTTTACCGTGATGCGGTCTTGAGGTCCCAGGCATCCCATTCTCGTCACATAGAGTCCTATACTCTCGTTAGTTACTCTAATCCTTTGTGTGATGTTTTCAGTTTATTTGAAGCTTGTATATACTTCATGTATTATCATAATAAACTCATCACGCAACCTATAAAATTACACACCTCGAATTAAATGTAAAAATAGCACAATATTCAAGACGGTGAACTAGTAACTCAAGGTAGAACACTAGTTTTCCTCTCTAAACTTTAAATGAAAAATTTGAACATAAACAACTGTGAAAACATCTTGAAACATTGTAATCACATACATGGACACGTAGATTCATAGTTATATCATTATTAACACATATACATGAATTATCCACAAAATAAGTCTAAATAAGCTAATATAACTACACTAGAGTGCATAAATAGAACCAACATCACGTTACTTAGTTGTAGGACTCATAGGGTAAATTTGTAATTCCCAAATGAACTGGTTATTATGTGGGAAGGTAATTCCTTAGTGCATAAGGAAAGATTTATTTCATATCTTAGAGCCCAGAAGTTAATTTCCAAGGGGTGTCGATACTATTTAGTCAAGGTTAAAGATTTTAGTTCCAAAGGTCCTTTGTTGTAACCTGTACTAGTGGTTTGTGAATTTTCCAAAGTTTTCTCTGATGATCTTCATAATGTTTCTCCTGATAGAAAGATTGATTTTGGGAATGATCTTCTTTTAAAAACTCTTCCTATCTCCATCCCTCCATATATAATGTCTCCGACTGAGTTGAAAGACCTTCATGTTAAGGTTTTTATTTGTTCTAGTGTTTCTCCATGGGGTGCTCCCATTCTCTTTGTGTGTAAGATAGATGGATCTCTCCTAATATGTATAGATTATTGCCAGTTTAATAAGGTGATGATGAATAATATATACTCTTCCTAGGATTGATAACCTATTTGTCAAACTTTATAGTGCTAAGTACTTCTCTTTGATTGATTTTGGTTGGGTTGCCATCCGCTGAAAATTAGGGAAGTGGATATCCTTATGACTACTTTCTATATTCGGTATAGCCATTATGAGCTCTTGGTCATGTCTTTTTCTTTTACTAATACCCCAATGATATTTATTAATCTTAAGGACATAGTATTCTGTCAGTTTATGGACTTATTTGTCATTGTTTTTATTGATGACATCTTTGTTTATTCTATAAGAGAGTTGAATTATTTGATACCTCCATGTAGTGTTGTAGACCATCAAGGAACAATATTGTATGCTAAATTATTTAAGTGTGAGTTTTGGTTTAATATTGTGGCCTGTCTAGGTCATATCGTATCTAGTGAGGGGATCATAGTGGATCCACAGAAAGTTGAGGTAGTTAACAAGTGGTCTAGACCCATGACTCTAACCAATATTCAAAGATTCTTGGGTTTAGTCTGATATTATAGAAGGTTTTTGGAATTTTTTTCTTCTATTGCTCCCTTATTGATTAAGTTGACTAAAAATGGTAAAGTCCTTATGGTTGGATGCTTGTGAGGGTAGTTTTGAGAAGTTGAAGATTAAGTTAACTTTGGCTTCAATTCTGATGCTACCTACAAGTACCAAGATTATTTTGGTTTATTGTGATGCATAATATTTAGGACTGGGCTATGTGTTAATACAACATGGTAGGATTATTGCATATTCTTCTAGACAAATAAAAGATTATGAGAAAAATTAACCGACGCATGAATTAAAATTGTTGGATGTGGTCTTTGCTTTGATTATTTTACACCATTATTTGTGTGTTGTTCATTTTCACATCTATTCAGATCATAATAGCTTGCATTATGTTTTTACCTAGGAGGAGTTTAATGTCAGGGAAAAGAGATAGCTTGAGTTGCTCAAAGACTATGATATGAGTCTCAATGATCATCTAGGTAAAGCAAAAATAGTTGCTAATTCTCATAGAAGGTTATCTATGGGAAGCCTATCTTATGTCGACGAGGAGAATTGAGAGTTAGTGAAGGATATTTACTGGTTTGATAACCTTGGGGTTCTTCTCTTGGACTCTAAGGATGGAGGTGTGATAGTGTGAGAGGTGGTGAAATCATCCCTTAGTGTTGAGGTGAAAGAAAAGCAGGTTCTTGAACCTACTTTGATGCATATTAAGAATAATATGGCACAACAGAAAATGATGGTTTTTGAGATTGGTGGTGATGGTATATTTAGATGCCAAGGCAGATAATGTGTCCTCGATATTGATGGGATGCCAAGGAGTATATTAGCTAAGGCTCATGAATCGAGGTACATTGTTTATCCCAGTTTGACAAAAATGTACCATACTTTGAAAGAGATATATTCGTGGAATGACATGAAGTGAGCTGCGGCAAATTTTGTGGCCGAGTGTATGGTTTGTCAACAAGTGAAGGTGGATCACATAAGACCTGGTGGATAGGATGACTAAGTATGCTCATTTTTTACCTGTGAGGAGTAATTACTCCATTGAGATTTATGCAAGGCTATTGATTCGGGAAATTATCGAGTTCCATGGTGCTTCTATTTCTATCATATCCCATCAGGCTACTCAGTTCTCCTTGTAATTTTGGCTTTTTTTAGAAAGGTTTGGGAATTAAGGTGAACCTTAGCACTACTTCCCACTCTTAGTTGAATGGGAAATTTGAGAATACTATCAAGAATTTGGAGCATATGTTAAGGTCTTATGTGCTTGACGTTGGAGGTAGTTGGGTTGATTATTAACCCCTCATATTGTTTAAATATAATATTAGCTATCACAAAAGGATTGGTGTGGATACATTTGAATGCTTCTATAGTAGGAGATGGTGTTCTCCTATTGGGTGGTTTGAGGTTGGTAAGGATGGGTTGTTCAATCATGATTTGGTTTATTAGGCTATAGAGAAGGTAAAAGTGATTCGGGATAAGCTTAAATCCACCCCAAGTTTCCAAAAGTCCTATGCGGACGTGAGGCAAATTGAGTTTCAATTGGAAGTTAGTAATGGGTTACATTGAAGGTGTCTCCCATGATGGGTGTGATGCAGTTTTGAAAGAAAGGGAACCTTAACCCCATTTTATGGGCCCTTATTTGATTTTTAAGAGAGTGAGTAATGTGGCTTATGAATTAGAGTTTCCTCCCTTCTTTGGTTCCATTCTCTCAATTTTTCATGTTTTGATGTTGAGAAAGTACGTGGGTGATTCTTCCCTGGTGGTTCCATTGGGACATGATGGTTTTTCGAAATCCTTGTAGTATGAGGAATTCTTATTTGAGATCTTGGATCAGTAAGTTCGTTGGTTATGGACAAAGGCTGAGGCTTCAGTGATGGTTACATGAAGGAGCCAAAAGTTTGAAGAAGCTTCTTGGAAATTTGAAGAGAACATGAAGTTCAAATACCCATTATTGTTCCTCATTCCAAATAATCATGCTTACGATATGTGTTAATCTTATCATCATTGTTGTATGTTTTTTTTAAATGTTAGTGTGGGTATTATTTTGTGTTAAATGGTGCTAATGTATGCCTTGACCTATCATTTGAGGATGAATGATCATAGGGGGGAATGTGATGACCTATGTGTTGGACATCGCAAAATTCTGAGTTTTGAACTCATTGTTCTAAATATGACTCACCCTATGAGTTATAACATGTCATTGTGTGTCTAGGACCCTTGTAAAAGGGTGTCCAGTGAAGGTAGCCTAAGTTACGTTCCTAGATACTAGTGGCTCAAAAAAAGTATAAAGACTCTAAAAAAGTCGTATGGTCCCATTCGTAGCCAAACCATTATGTGCCACAAGTGTACTGTCTTGACTACAACTTAGACCCAATGAGTTGCAGGGTCACTTGATGAGTCGTATGGTATGAATCATAGGGCCACCAAATAAGGGTCCTTTAGCTTTTGTCTTGACTGCGACTAGTGGTGACGACTTGTAACATGTCCTAGCGAGTCGTATAGTGACTCGTAGTCACTACCGATAATTTTTAGCTTTTAATTAGGGGCACTTTGGACATTTTCACTTTTCCCCAAACAATGAACCACGACTTAATCCCCTTTAGGGTTTTATTATCATTCTAAAACAAATTGAAATAACTTCTGAATCTCTCTCAAATTCTCTCAAGCAAGATGCTTAGTGTTTCCAAGAAGTTGATAAATTAGAGCTCCCCAGGGAAAATTCTCTGTGTAACTCTTGATATTTAAGGCGTGTTACTCTTCCCCAACTATTACTTTGTGAATGTATATATTTTACTTAGTTCCCCATGTTATTTTTATGGTGGTTTTGGAACATGTGTTGAGGATTTTGAATAATTGTTGTTTATGTGATGATTCATGATGCTATATGCATATTTTAGGTATTAAACTATGTTTTTTGAATTAATTTGATGCATGGGTATGGTGTCTAAACCAAGGTATTGTGATTTCCCTAAATTTTTTTAATATTGACAATTGAATTGGTAATAACACCAACATAATTTCGGGAAATCAATTTGAGTATGACTAAAATTGTATTGAATTTTTTTTGGAACAATTGGATTATATAAGCAGGTTACTGAAACATGATGGTTAGATTTAATAATCAATGGAATTTGTTTTTTCCCATATTATATTAATGAACAATGGGAGTTGTTTTCCCATGTTAATGGAATTGTGATGGCATGTTGATGTTACCTTATGAGTGTAGTTGGTATGATGATACCAACAATGTAAATCTAAATGTGTATTATGGTCCAATGAATGCAAATGTGTAATAAATGTTTTTTTGGGGCTTAAAAGACGGTTGTCTAGCTAGATCATTAAAGTGGCGGTCCTAAGGGACCATTATTGAAAACCTCAATTGCTGGCATGGGGGTCTAAATAGCGTGAGTTTGAGTCCCTTTGTTTATGACTAGGTTGTTCAAGTCCACCTTTGTAACAATAAAAATTTTACCTTAATCTGATACCCGAGTTGAATGTTATGATCATTTTCATCAGAACCAGTAAGCTACCGTGATAAGACCATGTCGCAGTGAGATAGTTGCATCCAATTTTTTTTATTTCAGTAAGTTAGGGGACATTGAGTCTTTTACCTCCTTAATCCATTCGTCCATAACACACCTTGGGAAATAGTTACAACATCAGTTTGCCCTTTTCTCTAATTTTCCTCTCAAGAAAACCCTCTCTTTTCCCCAAGAAAAATTTCAATTCTTTTTTCCCCAAGGAATCAAGAACCCAAGTTTCTCAAGTTCAAGAAACTTCAATAAAGTATCAAGATTGGTGTTTCTTTCTCAATTTAAAAGCTTAAGTAATGTGGGGTATTCATTCATGGGTCCCTTCCACACATGGAGCCCAAAAACACTTTTCTTTCAATTAAATATGAATTTTCTATTATTATGGTATTTTATATGTTCAAGAAAGATTGAATTTCAGTTTTTCATGGTGATTTAAATTAATTCAGCCCATGCAAGACTTTGAATTCCTCATGCTATGAATTTAAGTTTCCCATGATTTATTTAAGTAAATTCCATGATAGATCCTAAACTCATGATTTTCAGCAACATTCTCATGTTTTAAATTCATGTTTTCCCCATATTTGATGAAAGGTGTATGTATTGAGTTAAATAATGATTCGATACTACAGTTTGAGTTTAAATGTCATATAGTAATGATTATTCAGTACTGGTGGGTTATAAACAACCGATACCTATGTATTTTTAAATGATTTCTACCTTTAAGTAATGAGTGAGTCAGATCATGATTTTTAATATCATATTCAGAACACCATGATAATATTGATAATTATCATTTTATATGTTAATAATTCCTTAGAATCTGTATGCACTATTATTTTCAGAATACCATGACCTGAGCTTATCATTTATCAGTTATCAATGCATGCACAAGTTAATATTTCACTATCTTTCAGTTGGGAGTAGGTTTTAGTACCAAGTGAACCTTGAGATGGGGGCTCACCTTCTAGTAGAGGGTGTCACCTTTAGTAGCAGTCCCTAAGTTCTAGAACTACATAGCTAGCGTAGGTTTGAGATGTCTTCCTTCTAGTTGAGGTTTGACTCATATCTCATGAGAGTACCTGAAAGTAGAGGGAGGATTTTTAGTCCTTTAGGACTTTATTTTAGTGGTCACTAGAGTTCAAGTTTTATTTCAATGACAAGGATAGAACAGTCCTCCTAAACATTAGTCAGATGTTTGAGTACATGATAGCTCACAAGATATATGTCGGTTACATGATACCTCCTACAGTCTCAGTATAGTATTTAGTGTATTTTTACATTAGGTTTGCTTGGCCAAGTGTACAGATTCTTATTATTTAGTTATCATATTTTAGTCTTTCAATTTATAGATTATTTAAGAAATATGTATATTCTTTGTCTTGTATTCTCAAATATTATAGTTTTTCATGCATTCATGCTCAATTATCTCATGTTGTTCAGTTAGTCCTTATCTTATTGCACAGTACCCCAAAATTTCAGTCCAGTTATTTCGACTAAGTATAGTTTAGTTTTACATAATCAGTATTCATATATCCGCTACTCAACATATCGATGTTAGTTATCCTTTTTCAAAAATTTTAGTTGTTCGGTCACACAGACATCAGTAATTTAGTTAATTAAATTTACATAATGCATGTTATGTTGGTTTTGTAAGTTTATTTATTTAGGCTTAGTATGTTTTCATATTCAGATCCATGAGTCAGGTCATTTCCCACCACATAGTTTCAGACCAAGTATTCATATGTCATCCTTAGTATAGATTCTATAGCATATTCAGCCCCACAAGAGAATAGCTGACAACATTTATGTTTCTACAGCCTCATAGCTTAAAGAATTATTTACAACTCTTGATTGATAAATTCTCTATGATTTATAGCTCTCACATATAGTCATGTTTCAAATGTATATTTTAGAAAATAACTTATATCGCCAGTTTTACAGCATGTTCGAATTATTTCAATTATTTAGTATGTGTCTCCAAATACTCAATATATTCCTACATACTAACCATATATATATGCATTTGTGGCTACATCCTTCATAATGTAGGTACCATATGTAGCTCTTACACCAAGATTAGACTATGTTTATTTTTCATCTAGTAGGTGACAAGTTCTCTTATTTTTAGAACTCTAAATATTTGTAGATCATGTACTATATTTTTTTATTTTTCATAAGTATTTGTTAGTGGTAGTTGGAGGTATTTCTCATCTATCTATTGTCAGTGTAGTAAGGGCTTTACAGATGTCAGTTAAAGTCAGTCATATAATTTGAGTTTCTTTCTTTAATTTTATCATGATGTAAACTATAAAGCATTAACTTTACTCTGATTTTTCATAATTATGCTTCCTCTTATCAAATTAAGTTTTTAAATATATTCTAAATCAGTTGCTTAAGTATCATGCAAGTTCATAGGTTATCTTAGGAGCACTTATTGTTCCAAGTACCGTGTTACGAATAGAGGGTAGTATCGGGTCATGAAAAACTATGTATAAGATCCCATAGTTCAAGTGTCCTAGGGTGTCTAGGAAGGCATGGCTAGTAGAGTCTTTTGGAATGGTACAGAGATATTTGTAATTTTCTTCCAGAGGATACAGGACATTTAAGAAATGTTTCCTTTCTTTCCTATCTCAAATTATGCTTTAGAGATGTTCTTTACGAAACTTATACATATTCTCCTCTTGCTCCATTCATGTCAACTCTACCTAACTTTCATGGTAACAGAATAAGTGAAGCTTAAATTATTACTGCTAGAGTTTTCACAAAATAGTCCCCCTGACAGTTATGGGAATGCACAAAGGCTCAAAAGTATCCTATCAGTGCCCTTTTGTTCTAAACTTTGAAAGTGCTCATTTTTGTTTATGAAAAATCATATATTGAGCCAAAGCTAAATGTGTTTGTATATGCCTTCTCAGAATCCTATGATAGCATATGAACTAGAGTTAGAAGTATAACCAGAAGTTTAGCAGCAATAAAGCATGATAGTGTTTATCTGGATTTACAGATTATTTATTCATGGAGCTAGTTGTATGAAGGGTGAATCAGTAGGCTTGAAATAGTGTATGCAAGAATTTAATTTTTTTGATTCGAAATAATATGTTTTTGATGTTGGGTATGTTGGTGTAATGGTAATTTTAATGGTTTAGATGTGATGTTAGTAGGCTATGAAGGAAGTTTGTATTGTGCATTGAAGTTATAGGGATACCCATGTTTAGTGTTAGAATCTAAGTTTGAATCTTTGAATATTAAGATAATAGAAAAAAGAGTTAAAGACCTAGATGGTGTGAACTCAGTGTATGGTGATACTCATTAAGATTCTAAGTTAGTAAGTGTCAAAGATATTATATCATGAATATTGGGGGCTATAATACCCCGAAAATCCAAACCAATGTTAGAGCCATGTTTCAAGCTCATGCAAAGTACATTATAGTTCTTTAGTATGTTAAATGTTCATCCATGGGTCCATTCACATACCTCTCGCGAAATCATCAACCCAGGTATGTTAAATGTTCATCCATGGGTCCCTTCAACTCATTGAGTCCAAGTATTCAATTTTAAATTCAAAGTTATGATCTTTATATGTTATTATGATTTTAACCATGAATTCCCATGAATTGTAATTCTATACCATGTTTACATGAAATTCTTGTTGTTATTAAGCCCTACATGTTTGAATAATGTTATTCTCTAATTGAAATCACATTTAATAATATGATGTTCTAATCAAGCTAGTACTACATGCATTAAACTATTCCCATGCTTAGCTTAAACTACGAATATCAAGTGTTTTATGAAATGCCTAAAAGAATGAATTTTGAATAAATGATTTCAGATTATGTTCTCAAAGTTTTAGTACTATTTTGCTATTATTGCTATGGAGTCCTGGGTGTTATGAATATGCAAAAACATAGTTGTTTACTTAGCCTTAGTATCTTCAGAATAGTTTCAGATGTGTTATGAGAATTATCTCTTTAGTCAGTTAAACTCATAACATTTTGGCATTCTAAGTCAGTTCAATTGGGAGTAGGATTTAGCACCGAGTGAACCTAGGGATAGAGGCTCACCTGCCAGTTAAGGTGTGACCTTTACTAGCATTCCCTTCATTCAAGAACTATGTAGCCAGCATAGGTTGAGATGTTAATCTGCCAGTTAAGGTTTAATACATATCTCATTAGGGCCCTACCATTTGAGGGTGAGCCTTAGTCCTTCGGGATAAAACTTTAGTGGATATACATAGCAAGTGTCAGTACCCGTGGCAAGGTACTGATACCCTTCTAACTGGGGTCACAAGTTGGTCACCAATTTGCTCATTGGGGCATGTCGGTTAGATGATAGCTCCCACTATCTCAATCTTATAATCAACTTAGTTATTTAAATTTCAATCGCTTGACCATAGTATATAGATAAAAGTCATTCATATGGTAGTATTCAGTATTTCAATTTACAAATTATATTCAGAACATGTTTTATGCTTGTGCAAGCATTCTCTGTATTTACAGATTTCATGCATTTTATTTAGTACTTTAGGCTATTCATTTAGTAAGTTATAACTCCTGTACATGAAACCATGCATACCAGCCTACCTCATTTATCATACCAGTACATTCAAAGTTATTATATCATACTCATTTCTTACACTATGATGTATCATATCATTTGTTCGAACGCTCAATTCCTAGATCGCTTATAAACTTTCTAGATTATCAGATGTAGCAGTGGTGAGTCCTCATATTTTGAGGACATAGTTTATTTATCCTAGTTATTTCATCAATTTTAGTATTTTTACATTCAGTCAAAGTTAGTTGGAGGGTTTTCCCATCAGATCCATAGTCAGTCAGTAGAGGCTTTTCAGACTAGTACAGACAGTTTGTCAGTCTAAAGTTTTCAATTGTCATTGTCAGATATTTTATCAATATTATTTTTTTTGTTTTACATACTTTATCAGAACTATGATTTAAAAGCTTATGGCATTCCTCATTTAAGTTCCACATATGATCTTTTGTTATCAGTTTTTTTCAGTGCTCACAGTAGGTAGCAACTCACGGGTTAGCTTGTCGTGCCTCAAGACTATAAGCACCATGTGGCACCTAGGGTGTACTATCGGTGCACTTCAAGCTTTGTATCCAAGAATAAGGTTTTAAAGTGTCCTAATAAGTCTAAATGCTATGACAAGTAGAGTCCTGTGCATGGTTGTGAAGTAAGCCACACTTATGGACAAGAGCCTATGAGGTATTTTAACAAAGCTTTATCTTCTTTCTATGTTTATGTTGTGCAACTGAGCATGATTCTTGTGTTATACTCTCTGTCTAATCTAGTCTTCCTTTTATTTATAGAACATTCCTCCTAGAAAGAAAAATGAAAGAAGAAATGTAAACCAGCCAACACTTCTGCCTGTTCTGGAAGAACTCTTGAACGAGGATGTATCTCATGCAAAATCTAGAGTTGCATTCATTTCACTAGCTTACTTTGTAGTGGCTTAGAATGTTCATCCAGTTGTTGTTCCATCTAACCCAGTGGCCAATACTATCATAGCTAGGATTTGTGACTTTACCCATATCAATCCTCTTCTATTTTTGAAATCCAAATCAGAAGAGGACCCACAGGAATTCATAGACATGGTGCAGAAGGTAACAAATATTATGGGGTTGACTTCTAGTGCTAGTACAAAATTGGTTGCTTACCATTTGTAGGATGTAGCCCATACCTGGTTTAAGTAGTGGAAAGGTGATAGCGGCACAGATGTAGGGCCTGTAGAGTAGGAGAAGTTTGCTATAGCCTTCTTAGATAGATTTTTCCTGTTGGAACTGAGGGAAGCCAAAGTGTTAGAATTTATCAACTTGAGGTAGGGTAACATAAGTGTAAAGGAGTATTTCCTCAAGTTTACTCAGTTGTCTAGGTAAGCTCCTCTTGTGATGGATGATAATAAATCTAGGATGACCAAGTTCATGTCTAAGATACCTGATAGTATAATCAAGGAGTGTAGGATTATGATGTTAATTAAGAAGATGGACATATCTAGGCATATGGTCCATGCCTAACAGATTGAGGAGCCAAAGACCAAAGAGAGAGAGAGAGCAAGAGGGCTAGAATAGGTAGCTTTAATTTTACTCAACTAAAGTCAAAAGGTGGTAATCATACTCCATTTTTTCAGTAATATTTAGCTCCTACCCCATCTTTAGCTAGTACCCAGTACCCAAGTTCAATAATGACAATTAGGATAGGGCGCTAGGATCTAAGTCCCAAGGTAGAGTAAGCAGTGGTTGTACAAATCCTCTTTGCTAGAAATATGGTTAGAAGCATCAGGGTATTTTTAGATTCTGTAGTGATGGATGCTTTTCGTATGGCAAGACAGGCCACAGAGTCAGGGATTTCCCAAAGAGTGGTCAGCAAGGTCAGTCAATTCATCCCCCAGTTCCAGCTAGCCGCCTGACTCAGTAGGGTGCCACTTCTAGTGCTTCCAACGATCAAAATTTGAATAGGCTTTATGCACTATAGTCCAGACAGGATCAGGAAAGTTCTCCTGATGTGGTTACCGGTACCTTATATGTCTTTCATTTACATATTTATGATTTGCTAGATCCTAGAGATTTTCTTTCTTTTGTAACCCATTGTAAGGCTGTTAACTTCGAAGTAAGTCCCAAAACCATAACAAATCCTTTCTCGGTATCTATCCTAGTGAGTAAGTCTATCATAGCCTAGCGGGCATACAGGAACTATTCGGTTACACTGTCTTAGAAAGTTATGTTAGTAGACTTTGTAGAACTAGAGATGATGGATTTTGACATCATTCTCAGCATGGATACTCTTCATTCATGCTATGCTTCAGTTGATTTTACAAACAGAATCATTCACTTTAGGTTTCTAAATGAATAAATACTTGAATGGGGGGTTAGTACCACAGCTCTTAGGGGTCAGCTTATTTCATACCTTTGAGCGAGAAAAATGACATCTAAGGGGTGTGTCTACCATATTGTGATAGTCAAAGACTAGTTCCAAAACTCCAAGTCTTGGGTCGGTGTCTGTAGTAAGGGAATTTCTTGATGTGTTCCTTGAATAATTTCCTAGAGTTCCTCCCAAAAGGGAAATTAATTTTGGAATTGACCTTCTTCTAGATACTCAACCTATCTCGATTTTGCCATATCAAATGGCCCCAATAAAACACAAGGAATTAAAGGAAAAACTTAAGTACCTCTTAGATAAGATATTTATTATGCCCAGTATTTCTCCATGGGGCACACGAGTTCTTTTCATGCATAAGAAAGGCGGTTCTCTCAGGGTATGCATTGATTATCATCAGTTGAAAAAAGTCACCATCAAGAATAAATATCCACTCCCCAGAATCTATGACTTGTTCAACCAACTTTAAGGTGCTAGTTACGTCTCTAAGATAGACCTTAGATCCTGCTATCATCGTCTCAAAGTCAGAGAATGTGACATTACAAAAATAGCTTTCTGAACTTGGTATGGTCACTTTGAAATACTAGTCATGTCTTTTTGACTTCCCAGTACTCTGATAGCTTTTGTAGACTTGATGAACAAAGTCTTCAACCAGTACCTGGACATATTTATCATAGTCTTCATTGATGACATTCTTGTCTATTCTCATAATAAATATGATCATGCAGACCTCCTCAGAATAGTATTGTAGACTCTTCGAGCCTATCAGTTGTTCGCTAAATTGAGTAAGTGAGAATTTTGGCTAATATCAGTAGCTTTCCTTAGCCATATTATTTCTGGTGATGGCATTAGACTTAATCCTAAAAAGATTGAATTGGTGAGAAACTGGCTAAGACCTATCTCTCCATCAGATATCAAGAGTTTGTTGGGTTTCGCTGGCTATTACGCAGTTTGTCGGAGGATTTTCATATATTACATTACCCTGACCAGATTGACTCAGAATAAAGTTATGTTTTAGTGGTTAGACTCTTGTGATAAGAGTTTTTAGGAGTTGAAGACTTGACTCACCACAGCCCTAGTTTTGGCGTTACCATACGATTCTAATAGGTTTATTGTGTACTATGATGCTTCTAGAGTTGTTTTGGGGTGTTTTTTTATGTGGAAGGGTAAGGTTGTCGCCTATTCCTTTAGAAAACTTAATCCCAATGAGAAGAATTACCCTACCCGTGATCTTGGACTAGCAACTATTGTGTTTGCCTTAAAGATTTTGAGGCACTATTTGTATGGGGTGCATGTAGATGTGCTCACAACCCACAAGATCTTGTAGTATGTTTTTTCCAGAAGGATTTGAATCCGCATCATTGGAGATGATTAGAGTTGTTGAAAGACTATAGTATGAGTGTTTTGTATCATCCGAGCTTGTTAAAAGACTACAGAATGAGTGTTTTGTATCATCCGAACAAGGGAAATATAGTGGTAGATTACCTAAGTAGATTCTCTATGGGTAGTATTGCTCATGTTGATCATGATAAGAAGAATCTAGCTAGGTAAGTTCGTCAGCTTAATAGATTAGGTGTTCATTTGGTTGATTCAGCTGAGGGTAGTGTTTGGGTTAACAGTAGTTCGGAATCTTCTTTAGTTGTTGAAGTAAAAGAAAAGAAAGATAGGGATCTTAGTCTGGTGAAGCTGAAAAAGTGAATCGGAGGTCATAAAGTAGAGGTTTTCTCCTAAGGGGGAGATGGTGTATTATGTTCACAGGGTAGAATGTGTGTGTCGTGTGTTGATGAGTTGAGACAATGAATTCTTACAAAGGCTCATGGTGTGCATTACTCGATTCATCTAGGGGCCACAAAGATGTACCTTGATCTGTGGGAAATATATTGGTAGAGTGAGATAAAGAGGGATATTGTAGAGTTTGTCGCTAAGTGCTCCATTTGTCAACAGGTTAAGATTGAACATCAGAACCTAGTCGGTCTATGCAGGAGTTCCAGTTTCCTACTTGGAAGTAATAGGAAGTGAACATAGATGTTGTGATAGGTTTTCCTTATAATCATTAGAAGCATGATTTAATTTGGGTCATTATGGATAGGATGAACAAATAAGATTATTTCTTACCAGTCCATACTTCTTATTCAACCGAGGACTATTCCAAGCTCTAGAATAGAGAGTTGGATTTCAGATAGATGTACTAAGTTTACCTCTCATTTCTGGAAAGACTTTCAGAAGGGTCGTGGTACCAATGTTCACCTCAGTCCAACATTTAACCGTCAGACAGATGCTCGGGCAGAAAGGACCATTCAGACCCTTGAGGATATGTTGAGAGCATGTGTTGTTGACTTTAAGGGAAGTTGGGATGACCACTTACCTTTGATTGAATTTGCATATAATAACAGTTATTATTCTAGAATTTAGATGACTCCGTTTGAGGCTCTATATCGAAGGAGCTATAGATCTCCGCTTAGCTGGTTTGAGGTAGGTAAAACCACTTAGATAGGGCCACGATTTGGTTCTTGATGCTTTAAAGTACACCTAATTAGGGAGAGGCTTAAGGCAGCCTAGAGCCAACAGAAATCATATGTAGATGTGAGAAGTAAAGAGCTTGAATTTGTGATTGGTGACCTTGTGTATCTAAAAATCTCTCCTATGTAGGGCATAAAGAGGCTTGGTAAGAAAGGAAAGCTTAGTCACCAATATGTTGGCCCTTATAGAATTTTAAGCCATTTTGGAAAAGTGGCTTACGAACTAGAGTTTCCTGCAGACTTAGCACTTGTACACCCAGTGTTTCATGTCTCCTTGTTAAAAACGTGCATTGGTGACCCAGCATTTGTTGTTCCCATAGATAGTGTAGATGTTCAGAATAGTCTCTCTTATGCAGAAGTCCCAGTCCAAATCATTGATCGTCAGACCCGAATACTAAGGAACAAAGAAGTTTCCTTAGTCAAAGTTCTTTGGTGGAATCAGTCCATTGAGGGAGCCACTTAGGAAACAGAAGAAGATATACAGACCAAGTACCCCCATCTCTTCTCTATAGACTCAGACTAAGCTTAAGGTAACAATCTTCTTAGAATTTATCATTTCCCTGCTCTTTTTCAACTGCCTAACATTCTCATGATCAGTCATGCTCTCACAAAACCAGTTCAGTCATGTATTATTTTCAGACTCAGTCATGTTATTATGTTTTCATTATGCATGCTCAACATTTAACCATAATTTCTCAAGGTTTTCACCATAACTAATCTTATTCAAATATGAATGTTCTCAATGAAGAGATATTGTAATACCCCAAAAATCTGAACCAATGTTAGAGCCATGTATCAAGCTCATGCAAAGTACATTATAGTTCTGTAGTAGTTTTATGAGTGAATTTGATGTACATTAAGGTCTCAAATAACTCCCAGCTATTATACGAATCAAAATATTTATTACCGATTAAGTTGTTAAGAAGAATGTTGGTTTAGTCACTTCAAACAAACATATCTTTTGTTCTAATTAGAATTTTCCACCTCAAGACACACTAAATTGTAGTAAATTTAATTAGCTTTCCAACAATACAAATTATTCCTAAATATGATATATGGGTGAGAAGTTATGGCACTTATAGTGTGAGGTAGTATCCAATCGCGATTAGGTCGCGTCGTGGTGATAGCCATAATCGCGTTCATTCTTTTCCAGTGAAGAACCACAATAGGCACCCCGTCGTTCCAAAGATCAAGTTCATGTTCAGTGGGGCACTGCGATGGCGTCGCGTCGTACCAAGGTGCCAAATTGGGATTGTCTATTTCCAGTGGCGCAATGCAATAGCACCACGTTGCACCAAAAAGTAAAATGGGGATTGTCAATTTTCCAGTGGCACAACGCACTAGCACCACATCGCTCCAGAGCCAAAAATTAGGATTTCCAATATAGTTCTGATTTTTATTTTTGAAAGGACATTTAAGTCCTTTCCTTTCACCCTATTCTATTCTAACACGACATTTTATTTCTAAGAGAGCATTATTTTCTCATTATTTCATAATCCACTCAAATTAAAGTAACCCTCTCTCAAGAACAAATCCATAGCCTTCAATATTAAAAGTCAATTCTCAAGAAAAACCCCAAAAACTCTCACGAATACATCAACCCAGGTAGGTTAAATGTACATCCATGGGTCCCTTCCACCTATGGAGTCAAAGTAACCAATTTTAAATGAAAAGTTGTTATCTTTACAAGTTATTTTGATTTTTAATCATGCTTTTAACCATGAATTCCAATGAATTGTAATTCTATACCATGTTTATATAAAATTATTATTGTTATTAAGCCCCACACGTTCGAATAATGTTATTCGCTGATTTAAATAATAATTGGTGATGTGATATTTAAATCATTCAAGTACTACAAGCATTAAACTATTCCGATGCTTAGCTTAAACTATGAATATCAATTGTTTGATAAAATATCTAAAGAATGAATTTTGAATAAATGCTTTCGCATTATCTTCTTAAAGTTTAGTACTATTTTGCAATTATGGCTATCGAGTCCTGGGGGTTATGAATACATAAAAACATATTTTTTTACTTAGTCTCAACATCTTTATAATAGTTTTACATATGTTATGAGAATTACCAGTTAAGTTAGTTATCATAGTTAGTTAAACTCAGAACAGTTCAGTTGGGAGTAGGATTTCGCATCTAGCGAACCCAGGGATGGGGTCTCACCTGCCATTTGAGAATGTGACATTTAGTATCAGTCCCTTTATTATAGAACTATGTAGCCAGTATTGGTTGAGACGTTAACCTGCCAGTTGAGGGTTGACATATATCTCATTAGGGCCCTGCTAGTTCAGGGTGACCCTTAAGCTTTTGAGACAACACTTTAGTGGATCCACAAAGCTAGAGTCAGTAATGCTGGCATGGTACTGATACCATGCCAACTGGGGTCATGGTTGAACCCCAATTTTCTCATTGGGGCATCTCCGTTAAATGATCGCTCCCATAGTCTTAGTCCAGTAATGAGCTCAAAAATTTCAGTTTTAGTTGCTTGACCATACAATATAGATATAAGTCATTCATGTGATAGTATTCAGTAAATCGGTTGACAGATTATATTCAGAACATGTTTTATGGTTTATAATGCATTCTTAGTAATTATAGATTTCATGCATTCTATTCAGTACTTCATGCTATTCATTCAGTCAGTTATTACTCAAATACATGAAACCATGCATATTAGCTACCTCATTTAGCATAACAGTACATTCAAAGTACTGATCGCATACTTATTTCTTGTGCTATGACGTATCATATCATTGGTTCGGACTCTTAGTTCTTATATCGTGCATATACTTTCCAAATTATCAGACGTAGTAGTGGTGAGTCCTCATATTTCAAGAAATGGTCTATTTATCTTAGTTATTTCATCAGTTTCAGTATTCTTCCTTTCAGTTGGAGTTAGTTGGAGGTTTATCCCATTACCTCCACAGGTAGTCAGTAGAGGTTTTTCAGACTAAGATAGAAAATTATTCAGTCTTCAGTTTTCAATTGTCATTGTTAGAAGTTTTATTAGTATTATCATTTTTGTTTTACAAACTTTATCAAAACTATGATTTAAAATCTTATGGCATTCCTCAGTTAAGTGCCACATATGATCTTTTGTTATTAGTTTTATTTAGTGCTCACAGCACGTACCAGCTTATGGGTTAGCTTGTTGTCCCTTTGGACTGTAAGCACCATATAGTACCGAAGTTGTACTCTCAGGGCGTAATAGAGGCATAGAAAGTAAAGAGGTGTATCCTAGAAGGAAATACTAGCAGCGGGTTTTACACTTTTAGGTGTAGTCTTTCAGGTTGAGTTTAGTATTTTTGTGTATAGTTATATCTCAGACTCTAGAGTAGAGTAATTGCATTTCAATTTAGTATTTTTAATAGAGTCTACAAACTTAGAATAATGGCTTAAACGTGGGGGGTGATAGAACAAGTAACCAAGTTAGGCTCTCAATTTCTAATAGTGATGCGAGTATGTTGTATAACATCAACAGGGGAGGAATATTATCTCAATTCAAATTTTTGTACTTCAGTATTCACAATATATACTAATGTCTTACATGTCAGGTCTATGATCATAACTAATATTCATGCACTTTACATGGAATCATTTATGCTTCCAATTCGTAGTATGAGGAGTTCCAGTTCACTTAGTAATACGAACTATGTTCCATGAATTTATTAACTCTAATCTTAGGTCATGCAGCTCATGACTCATGTACTCATGCTTTATAGCATGCTCAGTTCCCATAACTCATGGTGCACCCTTAATGAATAGGGTTAAATTCAGATTATGCATTAAGCATTAGTGAATTCCTAGTAAGAGGTTGAGTGTATTTGTTAAAATGGTACTAAGAAATATTCATGAGATGAAAGTTATGTAAATGCAAGTGGTATTAAATTCATGGTTCAGAAAAGTGTTATGGTGTGATGTGTTTTACCTTGTGATTTTGAGGTAGGATTGATCATAGTTAGAAAATTAGTTCAATTCAGACTTAAGTAATGGATTTATCAATGCCTATGTAAGAATTATAAGTGGAATCAAATGAGCTTACTATTTGAGTGGAAAAGCATAGTTGAGGGAGTGCTTCAAAAGTGTGGCCAGGCTTAAAAGTTAGCAGTTGCATTGACTAAGGCCTAATGATTCTATCCTAGCTTATGCTTTATAGTCATATTTTCCATGTTACAAAGTGATAGCCATATTAAGATTTCTTACTTAGATATCCTAATCAGATCATGCCCAAGATCCTTTGCTCCCTAATGTTAATATAACTTCTTTGAAAGAGAGTTGAATAAATACTCCAGTTGAGTGTAAGATTTCAATATAATTCAGTCCATTTAACCAGCAATTCAGTTTAGTAGTTGATAGACAAGTTTCTATGATTTTTTATTTTTACATCTAGTCATATTATTCAGAGTTTCATGAATATGGTCATTCCATGAGGTAAATTATTCACATCCATACAAATTACAAATTTAGCTCAGGCCATGCATTATGCATCAGTTTTAGAATCTAGACATTGAATTATGACTCAGTTCATAAGTGTCCTGTGCATCATCTCAGTCTTTCCTTAGTATTTCAGCAAAGGCAGTATCATTCGGTGGATGAATGATCCCAAGGGGGAGATATTATAATACCCCGAGTTTTTATGTTCTAAACCTCTCAAATTTTCTTTATAAAACTTGATCCGCCCTGAGGTATGGTTACTCATAAGTGGATTCTCTCATTTTTATCTCATCCTTATAACCATTATAATGTCATTACATGTATTCATAAAATCAGTTCAGTTCATGTATCACGCTCAGACTCAGTTATGCACTCATGTTCAAAGTCATACATGTTCGGTATATGATCTCAATTACCTTAGTACAGTACTCTCAGTCTAACCAATCTTATTCGATGACTAATGTTCCCAAGGGGGAGATATTGTAATACCCCGTACTAATCTTAGCTCGATTCATCTCTTAGTTGCATTATTCAGGGGCTTAAGGCTTGAAATTTTTACTAAGTGTTCAGGACTTAGACATTTTCAAGACATCTAAACGTTGAAGATTTTAATTTTGGTCTTTCTAATGCCGAGATGTTAGTTTTTTATTTAATTCATGTTCAGGGATATAAGTAGTGTGTCTCGAATAAGTTTCAAATTTTTTGGACAATATATGGTGTATGTTTGGGTCACGAAACTAATGAATCACTGCGATAGGCCCACGACACAACATTTGTCCTGATCGCATGCTAACCTAGTTGCGGTGAAGGTGTTGTGTCCAATTCTTAATATATAATTGAATATATGTGTCATTATCGTTATCCTTGTGTCTAAAGTTATTTTGAGGTGAAAAATGTTCATAGGAATCACTTAGAACAAAGTTGAGCTAAGAGCCTTTGATTTGGCCAAACTTTTGTATTAAATTCTACAAGGGTCAAATTTTAACGTGTATAAATTTTTATATACTTGAAATTTGTCAGCTCAAGACCCAAAATTTTTTAACTAATTGAATTAGCTTTCGAACAATATCATTTTTTCCTTAATCGAATACCTGAGCGAAAAGTTATTATTATTTTTGTTAGAACCAGTAAGCTAATGCGATAAGACTGTGTTGTGGTGACGTAGTTCCGTCTAGTATTTTGATTTAAATAATTGAGGGGAAATTGTGTATTTTCTCCCTCTACCCATTTGTCCATAACACAACTTAGGCATCAGTTAGGGCATAATTTTCCCTTCGTCTCCAATTTTCCTCTTAAGAAAACCATCTCCTTTCCCTAAGAACAAATTTAATTCCTTTTTCCCCAAGTAGTTAAGAATCCAAGTTTTGCAAGACCAAGAACCTTCAAGAAAGAATTAATATTGGCATTTTTTTCTTAAGTTAAAATCCTAAAGTATGTGGGGTATTCATTCATAGGGCCCTTCAACCATGGAGCCTAAAAACCCTTTTTTTAAAAATTAATGAATTAATTTTCTATCATTATGATATTTTACATGTTCAAGAAAGATTGAATTTCATTTTTTCATGGTGATTTAAATTAATTCAGCCCATGTATGATCCCATGCAAGATTTTGAATTCATCATGCTATGAATTTATGTTTCCAATGCTTTATTCAAGTGAATTCCATGTTAGATGGTCCTATACTCACAATTTTAAGCAACATTCTCATGTTTTAAATTCATGTTTTCCCCATATTTGATAAAAATCCTATGTCTTGATTTGAACCATGATTCACTACTATAGTTTGAGTTAAAATGTCCAGTTTTAATGATCACTCAGTGTTAGTGGGTTATGAACACCTGATTCCTAAGTGTTTTTACATGATTTCTCCTTTTAAGTAATGAGTCAGTAAGACCAAAATATTTAATATCAACTTTAGAACATCATGATAATGTAAGGTATTATAAGTTTATATGTTAATAATTACCTCAGAATCTGTATAGACTATTATTTTTTAGAATACCATGGCCTGATCTTAACAATTATGGATTATCAGTGCATGCACCAGTTAGCATTTTAGTTTCTTTTAGTTAGAAGTAGGATTTAGCACTAAGCAAACTCAGGGATGGGGTCTCACGTGCCAATAGAGGGTGTGACCTTTAGTAGAAGTCTATGAGTTCCAGAACTCCGTAGCCAACATAGGTTTGAGATGTCTTCCTGTCGGTTGAGGGTTAACATATATCTTATGTGAGCAGCTGCCCGTCGAGGGTGACTCTTTAGTTGTTCGGGACATCAGTTTAGTGATCACTACAGTTCAAGCTTTATTCCCATTGCTAGTATAGAATAACCTTCCTCAATGTGGGTCAGATGTTGGACTCCATTATAACTCATATGGTTTATGTCAGTTACATGATACCTCCTACAGCCTCAGTACATTATTTAGTGTATTTTTAGTTCAGGTTTTCTTGACAAAGTGTATAGATTCTCAGTTATGCAGTTATTAGATTTCAGTTTTTCGGTTTATAGATTATTTAAAAAAATGTATATGCTTGGCCTTGCATTATCAGATATTATAATTTTTCATGGGTTCATGCTCAATTATCTCATGTTGTTCAGTTAGTCCTTATCTCATATGCACAGTACCCCACAATTTCAATCTAGTAATTCAGACTAAATACAATTTAGTCTTACATGATCAGTATTCATATATCTTCTACTAAACATACCGATGTTAGATATCCCTTTTCTTAGATTTCAGTTGTTCGATCACACAGACATCATACATTCATTCAATCAGATATACCTAAGGCATGGTATCTTGGTTTTGTATGTTTAGTCATTCAGGCTCAATATGTTTGCATATTCATATTTATGAGTTAAGTCAGTTCCTACCGCATAGTTTTAGACCCAGCATTCATATGTCATCCTCAGCACAACTTCTATAGCATATTTAGCCCCATATGAGAATGTCTTAGGACATTTATATTTATACTGCCTCCTAGCTTACTGAATAATTTTCAGCTCATGATTTAAAAATTCTCTATGATTTGCAATTTTCACGTATAGTCATGTTTCAAATCTATATTTCAGCAAATAACTAATATCCTCTGTTTTCCTGCATGTTTGAAATATTTCCATGATTTAGTGCATGTCTCCATATGATCAATACATTCCAACGTACTGATCATATATAAGGATTTGTGGCTACATCCATCATAATGTAGGTACCATATGTAGCTCTTACACCTGGGTCAGATATTTTGTAGCTTTCAGCCAGCAGTTGACAAGTTCTCCTATTTTGAGAACTCCAGACGGTTGAGATCATGTACTATATTTTTTATTTTCCATATGTATTGATTAGTGGTAGTTGGAGGCATGTCTCAGCTATCTATACTCAGTATAGTAAAGGCTTCATAGATGTCAGTCATAGTCAATCATGTAATTTGAGTTTTTTTCTTCCGTTTTATCATGATGTAAATTGTATCAACATTAACTTTATTCAAACTTTTAATGATTATGCTTCCACTAAGCAAATTAATTTTTGTAATATATTCTAAATCAGTTACTCAATTATCATTCTAGCTCATGGGTTAGCTTAAGATCACTTGTGGTTCCAAGAATCGTGTTTTGACTTGGGGGTAGTCTTGGGTCGTGACATTACCAGTTTAAGCCCCCACATGGGCAATATGTCAACTACTAAGGCATAAAATGAATTTTGAAGGGAAATAAAGTTAGATAAAGCCCCCACATGGGCAACACGTATAAAATTACATCTCCAGTCACAAACAACAACAATACTAGCCACCACATGGGAACAAAAAATTAATAATACCATTGAAATATAATTTTCATGATCATTACCTATACCCATGGAATCCTTATAATCTGAAGAAAGTTAAGACATAACCTACATTGTGATGTCAAAATCCAAGCCTAAAGAACTTTAACATGGAGCCTTCCCATTTCAAAAGGCCTTAAAATAAACTAAAACATACAACTATAGAATATAAGCATTAAAGAAAGCTAACGATGCCCATATTGCAAAATTTTAAGTTGGGGTCAAAATAGAACCCTACAACAAGTTTTAAAAATGAATGGCTAAAACTATAATTTTTGTTTTGAAAAGTTAAAAGAGTACTAAATTACATAATAGAATTAAATAATTCAAATATTGATTTAGAGCTTGATAAATCTTGAAAATTTAAGAAATCGCCCAAAATCCCTCAACTGAAAGCTTAAAGTCACAAAAATAAAGGGAAAATCATGAAAATATGTTTATACCCACCCACATATGACCACTAAAGTGGTCAAATGATAGCTTAAGGAGTTGGAACTTAAGTGATGGCTCTACCACTTAAGCGGCCTAACCTAGTAGCATGAATCCTCTATAGCGGTCACCTACCGCTAAAGCAGCAACCGTTAAAGTGGTCAAGTATCTACTTTTGTAGTGGCTGACCTGTCAGCTAGTGTCCTCTATAGTGGTTCTTGGGCTGCTAAAGTCACTACCACTTAAGCAGTTGCACCGGATTTCAACTGCATAAGCAACTTTGTTAAGTTGCTAAGTTATTGATCGACACTTCAAAATTTATTCAAAATCTCATGAAGACAAATGAAATATGCTACTAGACTAAATTTAATGTTCTGAACTCAGTGGCAACATAAAAATTTTGAAAAGAGATTTTATTCACATTATTCACCCCTTCAAACCCAATTTAACTAATTCCCAAACCAAGGGTAAAATTTGATCCAAAATCCACAAATTCAAACCAACTATGCTATCAATCAAAAATTAACATTTTGAATCTATTGGCACAGTCTATATTGCTATCCAACATACTGAATAACAAATATTTATCAAAGTAAAATATGAGGCCTTTCTAACCTCTAAAAACAACAAACATACATAGATTATTCTAGAATATATCGGGAGCCATACCAACCATCCCCTATACCTCAAAAATAATACATAGCAACCAAAAATAGCGGTAAGATGATCAAAATACTTAAACAGGGAACGTTAACAGAATTAAGTCATTACAACTGTATGGAAGGCTGAAATAAAAGATAAAATAATAATAAAAACAGATATTACTATCTGTGTTTGAAAACACAAAGCTAAACTTCTAATTGCATGCCTAAAAGCCTCTACTAAGATGAGTTGCTAGGACAAGCCCCCAACTAACTCTAGCTATCTAAAGATTGAAAGAAACATGTATGAGAAAAATATTGATAACTAGTCCTCGAATGATAAGGACTCAGCCAAAGTACTATTGCTGGTGAAAGGGGAGATCATACAATCTGTGATATAGAGTTTGTATATTAGAACCTATATTATGTAAGACAATAAAATAAGACAATATTATGCAAAGGAAAATATGTGGTATGTACTTTGAACATACTAAATGTGTTAGATATGCACTACACTATATATTTGCTAAATATGAGAAAATGAACTGAACATGGAGTAAGGAATATCAATTGATATAATGTCCAAGTGAATAAAAAATAACTTAACATCAATAATATATTCAAAAAACTAAGTATAAAGTTATGTATTATCAAAGTTTGAGCAATAGGAGTACAAGTCTATTTTGAATATCATAAAGAGATTTGCTGACAGATGTGTGATCTGAGATAATTTATGCACCTTAGTATTGTTATCCTAGCGTATTAGCCTTATTCTAAGGACTTTTCGTGTTCTCAGTACATCCTCAAAGTACTAATCCACATACACGTACTAATCCACTCAGTACCTTAGTACTAACTTATGCATTCAGGGTTTACACTAACTTATGCATTCACCCTTATTTACTCAGTACATCCTCAAAGTACTAATCCACATACACGTCTATGTCCTATATTGTTTCATAATGTAGGTTTAGGTGCTCAGTCTCAGTAGCATAATTGATTTTGGGTATCTCCATATACATCCAGTAGCTGAGACTACTCATAGTGTTGAGCACCGTATGACTTCTCAGGATCAGGTTTCAGGACGTTAAAAAAATGTCCCATTAGTTGGAACTAACAATGAGGGAGGAGTAACATACCAGATTTTCCAGTTTCCAGTTGTTAATTTCTAGTAAGCCACCACAATTGTGGCGCATCGCGGTGGGTGGCAAAATCGGGATTTCCAGTTTCCAAAATTTAGTTTAAAATGGTAGTTTGGACAATTACCAAGCCCCCAAATCATGAATAACACAAGATTAAACCTATGCTTTAAACCTATTCTAAGCATTCTATGCTCACTTTTCATCAATTTACTCTCCAAGAAAACCCTAGAGCTTAAAACTTAATCTCCAAGAAATATAATTTCTTCCATTAGTTTACCAAGATAGCTCAAAATTAAGGATTTCCAATTCAATAACTTCAATAAGCCATCATCAAAAGCACAATTAGGAATTCATGATCAAGTTTTTTGTTTAATTTCATCAATTAAGGTATGTGGGGTTTTGAACAAGGATAAAACTTTCATCCTTGTGCTCAAAACTAGTTTTTAATTATAAATTCACCAGATTTTACATGAATTTCAATTTGAAGTTCATACCAATTTATTGTTAATTGAATGTTTTGATATTTCAAGTGATTTGGATAATGAATTACCTATCTACTTTCGTAAATTTATGCATGTGACCATATTTTCTAGATTTTAAGTTGAATTCTAAATATTTCCGTTATCAGGCATGAACTTTATAATTATTTAACATAAAATTGATGCATTGGTTATCCAGACCTAGTTGAATGATGCTATTTCGAGAATGATTATGATTTTAAGCATCATATGATATGTTTATAGATAGTTTTGAATGAATATTTTCTATTTATCAAAGATACGAAATCCACTTTACAGCTTAAATTCAAATTTGAATGAACAGATCCACAAGTAGCTTTTAGTATGAAATATTATGTCTTTTAAAAGTATATTTCCTACAGAATGAGCATACAGATTAAAGGGATTAGTATTTAGCACCAATAAATTTATAATGTTTTCCTTTTTTTTTTGAAAACTTATTTCAGGGGTTCGTTTTGACCCTGCCTTGAAACTAGGCAATTTGGGTATATACCTATATTTTGACTCTTTTTTTTTATGCATAGATTCTATATATTTCTATATTTTAGTTGATTCTGGATCCGTTTTTGAGGAGTAAGATTGTGGAATAAAGGGTTGCAAACCAACTTTCAACTTTCGAGGTATGTTATGGCTTAACTTCTTTCCTACTGATTGGATAGTTAATTTTGATACAAAAGCATGTTAAAGGTGTGAGAAATAATCATGAAAAATCGCTATCTTATTGTGTTGTGGCCGTGTGAGGACCTATATCTGATGTATTTGGTAGTTTTGGGATATTATATGCTATGTATGACCGTATGGGGTCCTATGTGATGTTGATCGCCTATATGCATGAAAAGTATCATATCTTATTTGATGAAAAGCCTATTATAGTATCAATTATATATTCTGATATGCTCATACTGTATTGACATGTAAATTATATTGGTTTTCATGGATGGTTGGAAATATTGAATGGATATTTGGCTCACTTGGTTAGTATATTGGTTGGATAAGAAAATACTTATCGTGGTTGGTCGTGATAATTACATCCTCATATCATGTAAATTCATGAAATATTGGTACCACTGTGAAAATACTGGAAATACTGAGAAATACTTGCTTTTTTTGATAAAAAATATAACATCTTATAAAACCCTATCTGAGGGATGTACCGGGGAGAAGATATGAATATCTATGGCATACGGGTTGACAAACCCCCATGGTTCCTACATCAGGAAGCTTCAACTTCTTAGGTGTATACGAAGGCTGTGCGAAAGTCGTTGTATGACGACCTCACGCATTACATCATCATCATTCTCATCATTTTCATTGTATATACTTTATTATGTTTGTGATGTGATTGTATTTCTGCCTTGACTTGTTACCTATCAATTTGTTATATCTTCCTTTACTTGTACTTGATGTTCTTGTATATGTTGTCTTTTTTGTGCTTTACTTGAATGTGGTTTAATGTATACTTGTCGTCTTTTCAAGCGTTTGTTGCAATATATGTAAGTTTTATTGAACTGTTAGTGCAAGCGGTGTGAGCTATCATTGTTGGACATTTACCGACTTCCGGTGACGTGCCTTTAGTGTGTATTTTGTATGCTTTATCATCTAATTTGTTCAGTCGGCCTATGATACCTACTGAGTATAAGTGGACTATACTCACTACTATTGTTTCCTTTTAGTGCAGATCCTGATTCGGGTACACTGCACGCTAGTTGATTCGTGCGATATTTGTAGCTTTACGAGGTAGCAATGGATTTTATGCATTCGGAGTCTACTACTACCTGTTCTTATTAGACTATTTCTTTATTACTATTCAAAGATAGAGTTATTCCTATGTATCATATTTTCTTGCATTGTATTAGTAGCTCTTACACTATGACACCAAGTTTTGGGTGTTATGATATTATTGTTTATGTTTCTTTCCGCTTTCAATATATTAATTATGGTTTAGCTTTATTCTAGGAGCCTTGCCTTGAGTTTTGGATGTTGATTTCACTTTTCTATTTGTTTTTGTGCTGGGCTTACTTGTCAAGGTTCGCCACAATAAGTGTCGTCACGACCCATGGATTTTGGTTTGTGATGATTACGCACGTTATTTTAATTACTTAGGTCATGGGAGGTAAAGGAAAAGTCAAAAATACCCTTACTAAACCTCTTCCCAATGGTTGAAAATCTCGGATGATGACATTTGTGATAAGCCGGAAGACGTGATAATTCATCACAAATGTCGTCACTGGGAGTTGGATTTTATGGGTTTCTGCCTAAGCCTGATGACATTTTGTGATAAGTTGTCAGACTTGTGATAAATCGGCACAAATGTCGTCACTTGATGCTTGAATTTATGGATTTATGCCTAAGGCTAACGACATTTTACGGTAAGCCATCACAAATGTGACAAGCTATTAGAAATATTGTCACTCAGTTTTCCAGGCTGACATTTTGGAATAAAATAGGCATAACGTTTTGCCCCGATATCAGATTTAGAAAAAATTGGTATCGTTGGAAAGATAATTCAAAGATATTTCATTTGATATATAGTAGGAGATCCAGTTGATCATATACAAGGAGTTATGGTTGATCGAAGTTGACTCAAGTTTCTATTCTCACTAAAACTCAAACGATTGGAAAGCTTTCAACTTGACCTTGAGTTAAGGGAACTCTATGATCTCAATTCATGCTCAAACAGGTTCCCACACTAGATAATTGATTTACATACCAAATTTTCATAGCATTTATGGCTTTTGGAATATCTACATGTAAAATTGATAGTTTTCATTCTAGCCCAAAATACGGGGTGTTACAAAACCACTATGTACTGATATGTATCATAGGTCAACTCAATTTAATATCATTTACACAACATAAATCAAATAACAAGTAGACAAGCTTCGTCACATAACAAATATTAAATAAATAAACAATACAACAATAACAGGTCAAATAGTGCTCATAAACAAGTAACATAAACTATCAAGAGTATCAACCATACGGTAAATATCCACAGAATCAACACAAATATGTACGCTCATGCTATAGGACTTATTTTTACCCAAATAGTCATGACCTGCAGGGAACAATCTGTGTTCATGTATCGTAACAGTGTGGTATCTGATCCAACATATATATTCATACCGACGTGGTACCCAATCCATCTTATAAATATCCATACCGGCGTGGTACTCGATCCAACATATAAATATTCGAACCGACATGGTACCTGATCTGATATAAGTATCAGTACCAGCGTCATACACGATCTGACATATACATATCTGTACTGACGTGGTAGTCGATCCAACATATACAAATCCGTACCGGTGTGGTAGGCGATCCAACATATACATATTTGTACTAGTGTGGTACCTGATCAAACATATACATATCCATATCGGTGTGGTACCTGATCCAACATATACATATATTATCAATATTAAATTTACACAACCTCACAACATACAACATAATATACCAAGATTACAAGTACACTTAAAGTCATAAGACAATTTCATCAAGTAAATTTTCAATAATCATTTACACGCATCAACAATCCAATTATTAATAATTTCAAGCATATCTAAATACCAATCAACAATTATACAATTTAGGAGCACACACAATAAAATTGAGTCTAAACTCCAATTAAATCGCAACCAACCTCAACCAACGAATCCAAAGATAGTTAGTCTGTAAGTGCTTTGCCCTTCCTCAAAGTTTAGAAAATTTCAAAATCGATTTCAATATATAATCCTCATAAAAATACGAATCTAATGACACTCATTTTTTCTATTTTTTTACCCTAAAAATTGCAAACATAAGCCTTAATATCTCTCAATTCTGATATAAGGAGCAAATTGAAAGAATATAAAGTTAATAAACTAAAACTTTCAAATTCCTGTGGAAAGTAACATAGGCATCGTCATTACGTCAATGATTGGTCAATGATATCAAATGTTATTTTAGATTAATTTCACTAAAAACTAAAGTGGAAAAAGTCTATAAATAGAAATTGGGCACTTCTCTTTTCCAGCCTACTCAACAAATAACTAAAGTTCTCTATATTTATTTTAAAATTAAACCTTACCAGATGTTGTTTTTCCTAGACAGCTCCTTTGCGATTAATTTGACAACGAACTGTTGAAGGTCGTGGTGGAAGTATTATTGTTACCTACCCACTTAATTTTATTTTAGTACTAGAAACATAAGTAAATAAATTAATAGTTTGGACCCACTAAATCACTAATTATACTAAATAACTAAAAATATCCCAACCTTTAATAAATCTTCGTAATTTATTTGGAATCTCTTAGAAATAAAAAAATATGTAACTTGACTAAAAAGTACATTCTGAATCTACTGAAATCTCTTAAACACTAATGCGGGGTCATCTTGGTCGAACTTGACCATTATCAAGTTTAAATTTATTAAATAACCCAACTAATCAGTTAAATTACTTACAAACACCATAAGATTGGTACTACTCATCCCGTGAGTCCTAACTTGCGTACACCAGCTACAGGGAGAACTAAAATAAGGAAGATGAGGAAATTTTAAAAAGGATCAGGAGGGTTATTACATCAGGTATCAATTAAATAATCGTTCGTCCCAAAACGACAAGAAGAGACAATAATGGAAAATAATAAATTACTAAATCAGCAAAAAGACGTGGATACTTACTACGCATATCTGCTTCGATTTCCCAAGTGGCCTCCTTAAAAGGATGATTTTTCCACTAGACCTTCATAGACGGAATCTCTTTAGTCCTCAACTTACAGACAACCAAATATCTATCCGAGCCTATGCGTACCCCTGCCACCCCATACTTGCAAGGTTCAATCAGTATACAACAACATAAGGAATATTCTTCACCCATATATATGAAACTATCCTATACCGGCTAATAAATATAGGTGAATACTGGTGATAGGCGATGCGTCATGTGTCAGCAGATACTAACACATTTGATGTTTTTAACTTGGAATAATTGCAAAGTCTTAAGCAACTTTTGTTAGTTTTGATTATTTTTATTGTGTTAATGAAGATATGAGTGATAGAGAAGGAAATAAAAGGAAAGAAGAAAAAAACAGTTAGAATCTAGTGCAAATAAACTGAAGTAAAGCTAACAACATTTCTAAAACACCATCAGATATTTGGAAGGCTATCAAAGTCACCGTCAATCATAGATAGAATCTGAAGAATTAAAGTGACGTATAACGATCTTTTTGAAGCGCCGTCACAACTGTGATAAGGCATCAAACTCATAAAAGTAGTTGGGGATAAGTCAGTCCAAAAGATATCAAAAGAAACTCATTTTCATGTCAGGTTTGAAAAGCAGTCTTAGAAATATGATAATACCTAGAGATAAATCAATCTTAGAAAATATGGATGCACCCTATAACTGGTCAAATAAATCATCGATACAGGGCAAAGGATGGTTATTATGGATTGTAACTTGTTAAACAGTGCATAGTCTGTACACATATGAAGACTACTATCCTTCTTCTTTATATACAAAACAGAAGCACCCCATAGAGAGGTAGTTAGATGGATAAAAGCCTTACACAAAAAATCTTGCAACTAAGCCTATAGATCTCTTAACTCAATCAGAGACATCCTATAGGAAGGAATAGAAATAAGACAAGCACCTGGATCAATATCATTATAGAAATCAATGTCACAGCATGTGGTATACTAGACAAATCTTTAGAAGAAACCTTTTGGAACTCAGACACCACACAAACTTACTCAATAGATAGGACCTTTACGAAAGTGTCTCAAAGATATGCTAGGAAAGCCAAACAACCTCTCCCTATTAACCTCCTTGCATGCAGAAAGGAAATAAGTTTCATCGGAGTAGGTATATAATCCCCCTTCCACTCAAATTTATCCATTCCCGGCATAGCCATGATGTTGGGCGTATTTACACGCCTAAAGCACCATAATTTACCCATGTTATAGCTAAATTTTGAAGATAAAATATATAATTCCTGCATTTTTAGTCCATTTTCCTTTAAGTAAGCTAACCAATGTGATTAGCATGTTTTCAGGTATTAATGATGAAGATTTCAGCACTTTCTGGACCTTTGGGCAGCAAAGGAAAACTTCACGTGAGAAGGAAGGCATCTTTTGGAAGCTTGTGGACTAAATGTGATGCATGGAAAATTTGTCCCGGGCAATATCAGTGTTTCTTAATACTTAAGGGTGCAGCAGTAACCTAGTAGGACTAGGACAAGGATGTTATAAAAACCTTATTTGCTGAATTTTTCAGCATGCCATTCGATTGTTTTTCATTAACTAATCATTCGACACTTTTTAGTATTATTCATTTTACAGATTCTGTAAGAAAACAGAGAAACACATCTCTCTTGAGAAAAATGGCTTAGGGCGAAATGTCAATCTCCCTTTTTACATCAATCTCATCCTCAACGTGAGATCATTCAAGATTTGGTACGATGATGATATTTATTGTGATCTCCGTTGCACTCATGAGTAGCTAAACTTCTCTGTTAGGGTTATGGAAGCCTTGTGAGATACTATCTATTACTATGAATTTGTGAATTCTTGATGCGTATGCTACTTATATCATTACTCTCTTCATTTTAATTAAATTCTTGTGGTTGCAAACATATAGAATACGCCATTATAGCATTAACTTGTTCGAGAGAAAAGTTACATGTTTGGAAAAGAGAGTGTGACAAGGGAATAGGGCTACAAACCCCTGTTTACACGTTAATGACTTAACCGGATTAGCCTCTTAGAGAGTTTGTACTGTTAGTTATACACTTTAAGCTCGAGAGTGTTAAAGTGAAATAATCCTTGATGGTTGAGAAACACTAGGATTTACCATTAGAATACGAATCTCTATAAGTGTATGCATGTCTGAATTTCGCATTACTCATAGTTAATAGATATGTAGAACTCATAAGGTGGACATAACCCTAACTTATCATTCTCTGTTATTAAAGCTTACTACACAAATCGTTTTATTCGTTACTTTGTGCACATTAATTCATGCCATAATTCAATCCCCTCTTTCTGTAGAATTTTCGACCAATAGTCTACTAATAGTTGCAACACTTAGTGACCAAGTTTTCCCTGTGGGATTCGACACCCAACCCAGTTAGGTTCTATATTTGACAGCGACCACTTACACTCTTACGAGAACCGTAGTTTAGGCGTTATAAAATTTTGGCGCCGTTGCCGGTGAATACGGTTGCCAACTAAGTTTGTGATAGTTACTAGACCCTTCGGTCAAAGATTCTTGAATTTTACTTTTCGTCTATTGTTTTTGTTTTATTCAGGTTTGGTAGAAGTGCATGCCGAATATTCGAAGTTCTGGTAAGCCATTATTACCCATAAATCCTCAACCACAACTTATTCGCAGAATGGATGCACAATGGGACATTGAAAGAAGGGTTGCTCAATAGAAGCAGGCTAGATTAGCTGCATTGGCAGCTGCGCAAGTGCACCAATAGAACATTGATAACCCAGGTCGTGCAACAAATCCTGATGATGAAGAGCTGGGTGATGATGAATTACTGAATCCTAGGTATGCTGAAGAGGTGGCGGCACCTGTGAATAGAAGAGATCGTCAAGCTAGATTGAGGCCTGAACGTAGAGCTGTGCAGATTCTGTTTGATAATGATGATGACGATCTGGATGGGGATGGTGCCACAGGGTCTATTTTTCCTCCACCCTTGGCACCCGGAGCCAAGTTCAATATCACTAGCACCATGATTCAGCTATTGCAGCTCAAGGGGTTATTTGGTGGACTTGCAGGCGATGATCTGAATATGCATCTGATCAATTTTATATCTACATGCAAGTCATTCGACAATCCAGGCGTTGGACAGAATGCAATTCGGCTACGCCTATTTCCATTGTCTCTATCTGGGGAGGCAACTCTATGCTTGAATGGGCTAACTCCTGATTCTATCACTACTTGGAGGCAATTGAAAGACGCTTTCCTAGAAAGATTCATTTCGCCATCCAAGAGAGCACAGTTGAGAGATGAGATCAGCAATTTTCGACAGCTTTCAACTGAATCTCTCCACAAAACATGGGAGAGGTTCAAAAAGAAACTTATGCGGTGCCCAAATCATCATATGACCAATGTCCACTTAATAGAAATATTATACAGGTCTTTGAATTTGGTGACTAAGCCAGTGGTTTATAATGCTGCAGGAGGATCATTCATGGACCTTACTTTTATTCAGGCAAGTGATATGCTAGATCGTATGACAAAGCAGAGTACAGCTTGGCATATCAGGGATTCTGAGGTAGCAAGCTCTACTGTATCTATTGGCATGACTGCAGAACAAAGGCGAAGAGAGGAAGAATGTGATCAAGATATGGCGCACATAAAAACGCAGATGGATCTTCTTACCAAGCATTTATTATCAGGGAAGACCAAAAAAGTCAAAGCTGTTGTGTCACAGGGAAAAGATGAATCCGATTCTGAGGAAGAAACTAACTACTTGAATAATCAGGGGGGTTTCCGAGGTAATGCCCAAGGAAACCAAGGTCAGAACTATTATGATAAATCAGGAAATAAGGACCGTGATCAAGGTAGTTGGAAGAATAAGACTGTCAAGAGTGGTTTGTATATTCCTCTTAGAAATCGTGAAGCCGTGGCGTCTAGCTCTGGGAAGATGTGCATGGAAGATATGATGGCTAAGCTGTTTAAAGGAGTGGAGGCAACCAATATGGGAGTAAACTAGGTAAAGAATGATTTGTCATCAATAAATCAATTGGTTGACTCGCATTCCACTTCAATAAAATAACTGGAGCAATAATTGAGTCAACTTTCAACGGCATTCAATCAAAGAAAGGCTGTCACTTTACCTAGTGACACTGTGCAAAATCCAAGGAACGACGGATCATGTATGGCTATTACTACCAGGAGTGGTAAGGTGTTGGAGAGTCCATCCAAGGGCAAGCAGGTGGTTGATGATATAGCAGATAATGTTATTGATGCAGGATGTGAAGATGCCGAAGAAGCTGAAGAGAGTGTTCAAGACGTCACCCCTAGATATCTACAGCCTGAAAAGATTGATAATCGGAAGCAAGATAAAAAGGAAGAGGTGGAGAAAACTATTCCCCTTCCACCACCGCCTTTTCCTCAGAGACTGAAGAAGAAAGCTGATGATACCAGATTCAGTAAATTTATGACTATGTTGAAACAGCTGACTATTAATGTCCCTTTGGTAGAGGCGCTGGAACAGATGCCTGGGTACGCGAAATTCATGAAGGACATTTTGACAAAGAAGTGGGCAGCAAGTTATGAGTTGGCAGACAATGTTCATCATTGCATTGCAATCGCTACAAGATCGTTAGTTCAGAAAAATGCAGCACCCGATGCTTTTACTATTCCTTGCACTGTTGGATCTTGGGATTTTGCCAAGGCATTATGCGATTTGGGGGCTAGCATCAATTTGATGCCGCTATCCGTCTCCAGGAAGTTGGGGTTGGGCGATCCTACACCAACCAATAAGCGGCTCGTGATAGCAGATAGGTCGGTAAATGACCTGTTGGTATCTTAGATGATGTATTGGTGAAGGTTTCTTTCTTCATTTTTCCTGCAGACTTTGTTATTTTGGATTGCAAGGTGGACTCTGAAGTTCCCATAATCTTGGGGCATCCTTTCCTTGCAACAGGAAGTGTTCTTATTGATTTAAGAGCTAATGAGCTTTTATTCCGGATGAATGACGAAGTGGTCCGTTTTGATGTATGCAAATCAATGAAGCAGCTCAAAGATATGAATGTGTTCTCCATAGCTGATGTTTATTATGATGATGAGAAAGAATTATCTGTAGAGAAGCAGCTTATTGTTGATCCATTGGCGGCTGTGCTTATGAATGTTGAGCGTGAGGATGTTGAAGATTATGAAAAAACTATTTGTGCTCTAACAGGAATAGGGTCATATTCTCATGCTCCCAAAAAGCTAGACCTTGATCTCAAAAATCGACCTACACCACCAGCTAAACCATCCATTGAAGAGCCACCAATGTTAGAATTGAAGGAGCTGCCCATTCATCTGAAGTATGTGTTCTTGGGAAGTGGAAACACACTTCCGGTTATTGTTGCGGCTGATTTGGAGGAGCAGCAAGTTGCAGCTCTCATCTCTATTCTGAGGAGATACAAGAGAGCCATCGGTTGGACTATCGCTGATATTATTGGTATCTCGCCTGGTATATGAATGCACAAGATTCAGCTTGAAGAAAATTTCATACCCACTATTGAGCATCAAAGGCGTCTGAACCCACCTATGCAAGAGGTGGTGAAGAAAGAAATTATTAAGTGGTTAGATGCAGGGGTAGTGTATCCAATCTCCGATAGTAAATGGGTGAGCCCGGTACAGTGTGTGCCCAAGAAAGGGGGCATGACGGTAGTTGCAAATGAAAATAATGAGCTAATTCCACTCAGACCTGTCACAGGGTGGAGAGTATGCATGGACTACCGGAAGCTAAATTTGTGGACGCTTAAGGATCACTTCCCAATGCCATTCATGGACCAAATACTTGATCGATTGGCAGGGAAATGATGGTTTTGTTTCTTAGATGGGTATTCCGGCTATAATCAGATTTGTATTGCTCCCGAAGATCAAGAAAAGACAACGTTTACATGCACATATAGTACGTTTGCCTTCAAATGTATGCCATTTGGGCTATGTAACGCACCCGTCACTTTTCAGCAGTGTATGATGTCTATTTTTTCTTATATGGTTGAAGACACCTTGGAGGTGTTCATGGACGATTTTTTTGTGGTGGGTGAGTCATTTGAAGCATGCTTGGCAAATCTAAGTATGGCATTGCAGAGATGTGTTGAATTCAACTTAGTGCTAAACTGGGAGAAGTGACACTTTATGGTTAAGGAAGATATTGTTCTTGGGCACAAAGTTTCTGAAAAAGGAATTGAGGTCGACCGAGCTAAGATTGAAGTTATCGAGAAACTACCATCTCCAATTTTTGTAAAGGGAGTTCGTAGTTTCCTCGGTCATGCAGGTTTTTATCGAAGGTTTATTAAAGACTTCTCCAAGATTGCTAGTCCGTTATGCAAACTTTTGGAGAAGGATGCAAAGTTTAACTTTGATGAAGATTGCTTGAAGGCATTTGAATGCCTCAAAGGGAAGCTAGTTGAAGCTCCTATCATTGTATCGCCTGATTGGTCTCTACCGTTTGAAGTCATGTGTGATGCAAGCGGGGTAGCGTTGGGTGTTGTACTTGGTCAGAGAAGAGAAGGGTTATTTCATCCAATCTACTATGTGAGCAAGGCTTTGACTGAAGCCAAGAAGAACTATACCGTCACGGAACAAGAGCTTCTAGTGGTTGTTTATGCGTTTAAAAAGTTCCGTGCTTACTTGTTGGGAACCAAAGTGGTGGTTCATACAGATCATGCTACTCTGAGATATTTAATGGCAAGGAAGGATGCTAAGCCAAGGCTAATTCGGTGGGTGTTATTGCTGCAAGAATTTGATTTCGATGTAAAAGATAGAAAAGGTTGCGAAAACCAAGTAGCTGATCCTCTATCTAGACTTGAGAATGAACACAGAGTGCGGCCCGATCTTGAGATTGATGATGCATTTCCCAACAAAGAGATCCTAGCCACGATGGTGGAAGAATTACCGTGGTATGCAGACTTTGCGAACTATGTGGTAAGTAATGTGATGCCTGAGAATCTCTTTTTTCATCAAAAGAGGAAGTTCATGCATGATGTGAAACACTACTTGTGGGATGAACCATATCTTTTTCGACGATGTGCGGATGGTGTTATTAGGCGATGCATACCTCATTTAGAGGTGCCTAGCATATTGGAAGCAAGTCATGGTTCCCAAGTTGGGGGTCACCATGCAGGTGATCGGACAGCCAGAAAGGTACTGCAAAGCGGCTATTATTGGCCTTCATTATTCAAGGATGCCTATGATTTTACGAGAAGATGTGATCGGTGTCAGAGGCAAGGCGCCATTTCAAAGCATCATGAGATGCCCATGTCTAAGATTCTTGTAGTAGAGCTATTTGATGTATGGGGTATTTATTTCATGGGCCCATTTGTGAATTCGTTTGGGATGAAATATATCCTAGTTGCTATGGATTATGTATCCAAATGGGTCAAAGCAGTAGCGCTGGCTGATAATGAAGGTAAGCGTGTTGTAGCATTCTTGAAGAGAAATATCTTCTCTCGTTTTAGGGTACCACGTACCATCATAAGCGATGGAGGATCACACTTTTGCAACAAGTTGTTCAGAGCCGTGTTGGTGAAATATGGGGTCAAGCAACATAAGGTAGCCACACCTTACCACCCATAAACTAGTGGGCAGGTAGAGGTTTCTAATCGGGAGATCAAGCTGATCCTTGCTAAATCTGTAAATGCTAGTAGGAAAGATTGGTCTCGGAATCTTGACGATGCCTTATGGGCTTATAGGACTGCATTCAAGACACCAATTTGCATGTCCCCATACCAACTAGTTTATGGGAAGGCTTGTCACTTGCCAATTGAGCTTGAACATAAAGCATTGTGGGCGTTGAAGCGGCTTAATTTGAATTGGGATGATGCTATTAATCTGAGATTGGAGCAGCTGAATGAGATGGATGAATTCCGTCTACATGCGTATGAAAGATCAGACCTCTACAAAGAACGGATGAAAAAGTATCATGATCGTTGGATTATCCAATGAAATTTTTAGTAGGGTGATATGGTACTCCTTTTCAACTCCAGACTCAAGCCATTTCCAGGTAAGTTGAAGTCTAAATGGTCTGGTCCGTTCAGAGTTAGCCAAGTTTACTCGTCTGGAGTACTAGAGTTAGAAGACAATAATGGTGGTGTCTTTAAGGTGAATGGCCGACGATATATCGGTCCTCTTGACTCGATAAAATGCATGATCACCATTTATCTCGATGAAGTTTAGGTAATCAGGATAACTATGTCATGCCGCGACAATAAATCAAGTGCTACGTGGGAGGCAACCCATCGTCTTTAATCATTTTGTTTTCCTAGGAGTTTGTTTTGTTAAATTAAAATCCAAAAATAAGAGTCGAGCCACAACCAAAACTAAGGCGCTTGGTGGGAGGCAACCCATCGTTCTAATCATTTTTTGTTGTTTTTGAGTAAGTGTAGGTGCAAGACGTATAAAGGAAGAGATTGGTCTTAAATTTTGATTTGGAAGTGCGCCATGTTAAAGGTGGTAAGTTAGGAATGAAGAATAAAAGGCTATCGGTTAGGCATTGCCTATGCAAAACTAGGCAATGGTAAAGGCAAGGCCTATACAAATCTAGGCAAGGCCTATGTTATGGCCTTTATTCTCAGAATCTACAATGCCATAGCATAGGCGCCACCTAAGCTCAACTAGGCATAGCATTAGGCGCCGCCTATGCCAATGCCTTTGGTCTCTGAATCTACAGTGCCATAGCATAGGCGCCGCCTATGCCCAACTAGGCTAAGCATTAGGCGCCGCCTATGCCAAGCATAGGCAAAGCATTAGGCGCCGCCTATACTCACTTTTTAGTCTCCTAACCCGATTTTACATGGGTCAAACCCGATCCATCGTTTGTTCTATAAATAGATCTTAAACATTAGAACAAAACAAACTTGTTTGCTCAACCTAAGCGCCGCCTACCCTTCCCAAATCTCTCAAAACTTTTCTTTTTGCTCATCTAACCTTGAAAGATCATCTTCCAAGTCCATCACCAAGTAAGTTCTTCTTTTACATTCCGTAAGTTGTTAGAATACTACGCTTATAATGATTTGTTAGATCTTGAAGTGGTGTTGGTGATTTGAATATGCTTGGTTTGTTATGATACAACTAGTTGAGTGAAAGAATACGTGTGGGTGTTCTTGACTTGGTTTCGACTTGTATTTGATTTTGATATACTGTCATACTTTTGTGGAATCGACATGGTGAAGTTAATTGCATAAACTTCAAAGTTGAATGCTTGAATGTTTGAATGACTCGTTCATCGAGATAAAGATCTTGATTGAATATAAGCATGAGATGTTGTGATTATTTCTATGCCATAACTTGATTCGATCTCTATTTAGTAGTTTTGTTCAAAAAGTGCATCAATCCAAAACATGAAAGTTTAGTCAAGATTACATGAAATAGAGTTGGACAAGATAGGTAAGATGACATGAAAGAATGACTGTGCCAAACGTGTTGTTGGAATGTATCGCCCATATGTATGTCGATGAAGTCTGAGTAATCGACCCCATTCACTTAATTAGTTTGTACCAACAAATTAAGTGTGGGGTTGTGCCACTATTGTTGGTTTGTCGATTAAATCTTCCTAGATGAGCTAATATGAATTTATTTTAATCTCAGGTAGAATGGCACCAAAAGTACGATCAGGAAAAGAAAAAGCGTCCACCTCATAGAAAGTTAAGAAAAGGGGAAGAAAAGAGCAAGCTGAATCCTCCTCGCTGCAAATACCGCGACGCATGTTCGGGATAAAGTGGGTCCTAGAGGAGGAAGGAAAGGAGTGGTACAAGAACAACAAAGTGAAAAAATATATTCACGTGGAGTTGATACAAAAGGAGAGTCTAGCGAAGAGAGAACCTCGCATTTTTGCTAAAATCATGGCGCTGAATCTTGATTTTATTTTCCGAGATATGGGAGAATGCAATCTTGATCTAACGCAAGAATTTTATGCAAATTGGTCCCCAAAGACTACTGGAAGTGAAGTGAAGATTCAGGGCCAAGTCTTGCAACTGAATGTGGAGTTCTTCAACACTTTTCTAGGTCTTCCATCTGTCGATCCATCACCGCTCAAGCAGCTTCAAAAAAGACCTCCGTACAGGGCAATCAGACACACACTGTGCGTAACTAGATCAATGGCACGTTGGAATCGTCACAAGGATACCGGTCGGCATAATACCTTCCCGTATGCTTCCCTAAACAGAGAAGCGCGTATATGGTTGAGGATAGTCAACTCTTGCCTTATTCCTGGGACACAGTACACAAAGATCACACGTAATAGAGTATGCTTGGTGTACGCTCTGATGACTAATATTCCCATCAACATTGGTGCGGTTATACGATCGTCAATGCATAAATCTAGGCTACACAAGAGGTCCCACTTCAGCTTTGGCAATCTGTTGACTGTGATATTAAGGAAGGAAGACATTGAAGAGGAACATGCAGATCATAAGCTTCCACACAACCCAAAAAAGGTTGATCTGACAAAGGTTAAAGATTCTGAAACTATGCACGGCGTCAACCTGACCACTGCAGAATGACATGCTCGCAACGAAAGCTTCTTCCGCTATTTATAAGGCATGATGAGGTTTACCATGATGAGTAGGGGTTCGTGTTCCAACTGATGCAGAGCTCCAGCAGTTAGATTATGACTACCCGATGAATGAGCATGCGCGGGCTATGTGCGGAGTAAGGGTACATTTTGTGGAACCTCTCGATGATGACGTGTCAACCGATGATGATCACCGAATGCTAGACTCAGACATGGAGGAGAACTCTAATGACGACAACTCTGATGATGATTCCGATGCAGGGGGTATGACCCCAGACATAGAGGAGGAGTCCGACTAATCAGGTTTTCCTTAATTATTTTCCACTAAGGGCAGTGTGTCCCGTCTAAGTGTGGGGTGCTGGTATTTGTATGTTGTACTTCCTTGCCTATATTTATTTATGTTTGTTTGTTTTCATTAGTTGTAATTAGTTAGTAGTAGTTAAATTTTCAAATTTTTTCTTTTTGTGATTTTACATGAAGTGCATGAAATTGTTCTGATAGGCGGCATGGTATTATGACAAGAGTTTGTGCTAAAATCATTACTATTGAGACATTTAGGCTCCAAGTGTGACTCACTGTGTGATAATTGTGTGGTTTAATTCATTCATCTGTTGGGTCAAGAAGTCTATACTACTCCCAATAAAGTTGACCATGGGCCTTGTGTGTGTGAGATTATAGTATATTCTGTGCTGTGACTGATGCTAGAACTTGCCTGGTATGTATGTAAAGAGAAATAAAGAGTGTGAGTTTAGGAGATGATTTAAGCATTTCTTTGGAAGCCTGTGATTATTTACCTTTTTTTTACCGACCTGTGTACATTATCCTAGTTAACCCCCTTTGAGCCTTTAGCTATTTTCCTTGACAGCCTCATATGTAGCCTAATCCATTTTTTTCAAGACCATAATTTGATCCAAATTCCTAAGCGCTTTAAATGGTAGAGTCATGTGAAAAAATAAGAGGCAATTGGGTGAGAGTAATGCCTCAGAGCATATTGGTATTTGAAATTATTGGGAAGAAGAGTGGCTATCATAGAAGTGCTATCATAGAGGTGCGTTATAATATGAAAAAAAAAAAAGAGAAAGAAAAGAAAAATAAATAGAAAACAAAAAAGATAATTGTGTTTATGTTTGAATAACAAAATAAGGTGAAAAGGGGTGGTACATGAAAGAAAGGTAGCAGAGTTTTTTAAAAAAAAAGAGTGTTAATGGCGTAATGTGATGTATTAAAGAGCTTAGGGAACATAGTCACTATTTCTGGCCAAAATAGTCCTACCTGTCCCTTAGCCTACATTACAACCTGCAAAAGACCTATTTGATCCTAAGCTTAGCATTCTGATATTAGTATAACATTACACTAAGGGCAAGCCTATGGTCATCAGTTGCAACATATGAATTTTTTGTGAGAGAGAGAGCAAGGAGAGTCTTATACCCATGTTTCAAAAAATGTAAAACTATGAGTGATTATGGGTGATATCTTTTGTGAGACACACATGGTTGATGATATTTGGGTAGTTTTATATGATTCTTTGTGTCTTAACTTGTGGATACGAATTAACCATCATCACGAGTCTATGTTGAAGGTTGAATTGTTTCTAGTAATGTTCAAGAAAACTACTCTTTGTAAATGATTGTCGTGCATGTCTTGTTGAACATTTTGTGATGTTACTGTGAAATCCTAAGTAGATGTTTACATGGACGTAATATTTTGTTCGAGGACGAAGAAAGCTTTAAGTGTGGGGTGGTGATGTTGGGCGTATTTACACGCCTAAAGCACCATAATTTACCCATGTTATAGCTAAGTTTTGAAGATAAAATATATAATTCCTGAATTTTTAGTCCATTTTCCTTTAAGTAAGCTAACCAACGTGATTAGCATGTTTTCAGGTATTAATGATGAAGATTTCAACACTTTGTGGACCTTTGGGCAGCAAAGGAAAACTTCACGTGAGAAGGAAGGCAGCTTTTGGAAGCTTGTGGACAAAATGTGATGCATGGAAAATCTGTCCCGGGTAAAATTAGTATTTCTTAATACTTAAGGGTGCAGCAGTAACCTAGTAGGACTAGGACAAGGATGTTATAAAAACCTTATTTGCTGAATTTTTTAGTATGCCATTCAATTGTTTTTCATTCACTATTCATTCGACACTTTTTAGTATTATTCATTTTACAGATTCAGTAAGAAAACAGAGAAACACGGCTCTCTTTAGAAAAATGGCTTAGGGCAAAATGTCAATCTCCCTTTTTACATCAATCTCATCCTCAACGTGAGATCATTCAAGCTTTGGTACGATGATGATGTTTATTGTGATCTCCGTTGCACTCATGAATAGCTAAACTTCTCTGTTAGGTTTATGGAAGCCTTTTGATATACTATCTATTACTATGAGTTTGTGAATTCTTGATGTGTATGCTACTTATATCATTACTTTCTTCGTTTTAATTAAATTCTTGTGGTTGCAAACATATAGAATACGCCATTATAGCATTAACTTGTTCGAGAGAAAAGTTACATATTTGAAAAAGAGAGTGCGACAAGGAAATAGGGCTACCAACCCCTGTTTACACGTTAATGCCTTAACCGGATTAGCCTCTTGGAGAGTTTGTACCGTTAGTTATACACTTTAAGCTCGAAAGAGTTGAAGTGAAATAATCCTTGATGGTTGAGAAACACTACGATTTACCATTAGAATACGAATCTCTATAAGTGCATGCATGTCTGAATTCCGCATTACTCATAGTTAATAGATACGTAGAACTCATAAAGTGGACATAACTCTAACTTATCATTCTATGTTATTAAAGCTTACTACACAAATCATTTTATTCGTTACTTTGTGCACATTAATTCACGCCATAATTCAATCCCCCCTTTCCGTAGAATTTTCGACCAACAGTCTACTAATAGTTGCAACACTTAGTGACCTAGTATTCCCTGTGGGATTCGACACCCAACCCAGTTGAGTTCTATATTTGACAGTGACAACTTACACACTTACGAGAGCTGTAGTTTGGGCGTTATCAAGCCACAGTTATTATCTTAGCATGACTATCGAATATATGATGATATAGAGACAACCAACTTATACCCAAGATTATATCAAAATCTACCATGTCTAGAATCATAAAATCTGACCAAGTTTGATACCCCAACGACATAACAGAACAAGAATGATAAATCTTATCCATAACATAATCACTAATAAGAGTAGACACGTGAATTGAAAAGTCAAGTAAATCACACACTATGTCCAAACCCACTGTAAAATTGGCAGACACATATATGAAAGAAGAACCAAGATCAAATAATACATTGGTTATTCGATCACAGACAAAATATTACCTGTCATGACAAATGTCCAATACCTCTTCCTCGGGCCTACCTGAAAAAATATATGGGCCCGACCACCAATTCAAGCATCTTTTTTATCAGCTGAGAATCACTTTGATGAGGTTGATTACCACCCCTACTAACCTGATGACCTCTACGACCACTCTGGGAACAATATCTACCATTACCACCACCTCTTTTACATGTTGGAACTAGAGCTTGAGGAGCCTGCTACTGTCCAAACTAATCATAATGCCTCACATTAGGATGAAACCTCCTAATGTGACTTATTCCCCGGCACCCTTAACTTACTCAGACTACTAGAATAAGAACCACTGAAACTACCTCCTATGCAGGTACCTTTTTGAGATTGGAAGGTAGCAAGTTCTACACCATACCTCTCAACCACACCTATCTTCGATAATAAGAATGAAAAAAGTCAGATACTAATTGGAATCTCTAGATACCAATTGAAATTTCTAGATACCAATTGAAATCGCCATATACCAATTGAAATTAAGTAATAGCACATAAGAAAGAAGAATTTGAATTTTTCTTGTGTCTTATAGCCTTTTGAAGAATGGTACAGACGTCTATGTACAGTTCCGCAAGACTCTACTAGACATGTTCTTGTACGATGAGATCGACAAATCTAGGGCTCTGATACCAACTTTGTCATGACCTAAATGGCCATGAATGACAGCCACACTAATTTTTCTGGGGAAGAACCATTAAAACTTAACCATTACTGAATCGCTTAAACAATATTAAGATGATATTATTATAAAATTAACATAATAAAAATAATTCAAGACTAATTATTTTTAATGCGGAAGTCAACCAAGCTACTTACTACAATCCCCAAGACCCAAAAGTCATCGTACAAGAACTGTTAACAAAGATCATATCTAAAGAGATATCCAAAAATAAAGTAAATAAGGATAGTTTCATTCCCTGAAAGATGGACATGAACAAATAAAATGACCCATGACAGCCTGGAGATAGTGTTCTCACCCTTGGATCAAGATCTACTATCAAACTTTAGATATGAGGTCATGTCTGATCCTCTAGAACACTTTCTATACTCAACAAAGGAAGAGTACAGGGTAGTATTAGTACAAACGACTATGTACTGGTAGGTATCATAGGTCAACTCAATTTAATAGCGTGTACACAACATAAATCAAATAACAAGTAGACAGGCTTTGTCAAATAAAAAATATTCAATAAATCAATAATACAGCAACAACAGGTCAAATAGTGCTCATAAACAAGTCACATAACCTTCAAAAGTATCAACCATACGGTAAACATCCACAAAATCAACACAAATATGTACACAAATTCTATAGGACTTATTTTTGCCCACATAGTCATGACCTGCAGGGAACAATCTATGTTCATGTACCGTACCGGCGTGGTATCAAATCCAACATACACATATCCGTACTAGCGTGGTACCTGATCCAACTTATAAATATCCATACCGGCATGGTACCCGATCCAACATATAAATATTCATATCGATGTGGTACCCGATCCTACATATACATATCTGTACCGACATGGTACCCGATCTAGCATATAAATATCCGTACCGACGTGGTATCTAAATCAACATATATATATCCGAACCGGTGTGGTATCTGAACCAACATATACATATCCATACCGGCGTGGTACCCGATCCAACATATACATATTCGTACCGGTGTGGTACCCGATCCAACATATACATATATTATCGATGTTAAATTTACACAACCTCACAGCAAACAACATAATATAACAACTTTACAAGTACACTTAAAGTCATAAGATAATTTCATCAAGAAAGTTTTAAATAATCATTTACACGCATCAACAATCCAAACATCAATAATTTCAAGCATGTCTGAATACCAATCGACAAGTATATAGTTTAGGAGCACACACAATAAAATTGAGTCTAAACTCCAATTAAACTGTAACCTACCTCAACCAACGAATCCAAATATAGTTAGTCTGTAAGTGCCTTGTCCTTTCTCAAAGGTTAGAAACTTTCAAAATCTATTTCAGTATATAATCCTCATAAAAATACAAATCTAATGACACCCGTTTTTCTATTTTTTACCTTAAAAATTCAAAACATAAGACTCAATATCTCTAAATTCCAATATAAGGAGCAAATTAAAATAATATAAAGTTAATAAACTAAAACTTTCAAATTCCAGTGGAAAGTAACATAGGCGTCGTCATTACTTCAATGATTGGTAAATAATATCTAATGTTATTATAGATTAATTTTACTACAAACAAAAAAGGAAAAGTCTATAAATAGAAATTGGGCACTGCTCTTTTCTATCCTACTCAACAATAACTAATGTTCTCTATATTTACCTTAAAGTTAAACCTTACCAGATGTTGTTTTTCCCAAACGGCTCCTTTTCGATCAATTTGATAGCAAACTGTTCAAGGTCATGGTGGAAGGATTATTGTTATAGTTAATTTTAAACACTACCCACTTAATTTTATTTTAGTACTAGCCACATAAGTAAATAAATTAATAGTTTTGACCCATTAAATCACTAATTATACTAAATAACTAAAAATATCTCAACCTTTAATAAATCATCATAATTTAATCAGAATATCTTAGAAACAAAACAAATATTAACTTGATTAAAAAGTACATTCTAAATCTATTGAAATCTCTTAAACGCTAAAACAGGGTCATCTTGGTCAAACTTGACCATTATCAAGCTTAAATTTACTAAAACACAAAAACGTAACTAATGAGCTAAATTACTTTCGAACACCCTAAGATTGATACTACTCGTCCCGTGAGTTCTACTCTAAGATTGGTACTACTCATTCCGTGATTTCTAACTCATGTACACCAGCTACAATGAGAACTAAAATGGGGAAGATGAGAAAATTTCAAAAATGACCGGGAGGGTCATTACATGTTTTGTTTGCAGATATATTAAAACAGTTACCATAAGTATACTCATTAACTTAATGGGTGTTTTTTGATGTAGTATTGATTTTGTCAATAGTTTATGGTGTTGTAGATACTAAGAATGATTATTCATGGACAAGATTTTTTCAGCAGTCTAAAAGTGTGTATGTAGAACGTGAGAACATGTGGATTATATCAGATCGCAATAAAAGTATAATCAAATGTATAAGCATTATGTATCCTAATGTCCCTTATCTAGAATGAATTTGACATTTTTGGAAGAATGTTTGCACTAACTTTTGAAATCATAAAAATAGACTAGTGACTTGTACTATTTTATGATGAAGGCTTATAGAAAAGAGGATTTCATTGCCTTATGGATAAGGTGGTTCAGGTGGATCATAGGATAAATATTACTTATATGATGATGGTTATGAAAAATTTTCAAGAGTTCATGCACCAATAAATAGAGATAGGATGATGTCATTTAATATTGCTGAATATATAAATGACTATTTGGTAAAGGTGAGGGAATGGTCTATCTTAAAATTTTTAACGGAATCAAGAATATTATTTAAGTCATGAAACTTCAAAAACAAAGAAATAGAATCATATGCCAAAAATACACTAGAAAGCAGGTTCAAAGAAATTCTACTTCATAATGGAGCAAAATCTTTTCACATGACAGTATGTTCTAAAAGATACATATATGTTGGTTTTTCTTTATACATATTTGTAAATTTTGAAAATTTTATTAAAAAACTTATATTTACATATCAGTTGAATTCCTGAGTATATGTTTGACAGGTTAATTCTTTATCAAACTATGTGTACACTGTATACGAGTCTGATAAAAGGAACACTGTCAATGTTAAGAGTAAGCCATTCAACTATGAATGATTTCAACTTTATGAGATGACATGTCCTCACACAATCGCAGTTTTAAAGAGCAAAAATGTAGATGATATGAATTCATACTACTCAGATTACTATAAGTCTTGAAAATTAGTGAGGACGCATGAAGTTTCAATGATTCTAATACCAAAGACCACTCGAAATATTAAAGAAAGAAAGGCATAAAAAATCTAATGAAATTCTTTCATCAAGCATAAATTATTGTGGATGATGCGATTGTGCAGGTCACATCAAATGACCTTGTGCTTTTTTTTCAAAGAAGAATAAAAATTTATGTTGACAGATATATAGCATGATTTAATTAAAATATTTCATCATGAGCATGATGTTTTCTATTCTAAAAAGTGTTAAATATTCATTAGCTAGTTTTCATGTAATGTCATTACACTAGTTATGCGAGTTTTCTTATTTTATTTTGGATATGCATTTCATTCATTTTCACTGATTGTGTTGTTGATATATTACTCAATGAACATTTGATGAATCACTTACATATTTATATTGAGTACAACTTTATGTTAATTATGTACATTATTATTCTATTCTTCGTGACCATTGATGCATATGTTTAATTGTTAATAGATTTAATTTAATGAAGGTAAATTAATTTATAATTTATATATGTATATAATATCATTAATATATTGTAAGTAATCAACTGATGATACATTATTTTATTTTTCTATTCTATTTAGATACTCTAAATTGTTGTGTATCTTTTGCACATATTTTAGTTAACTCTCTGATACATTAATTTAAACTATCGAAAAGATACAAGACTGAAAGTATGATTGCACTCTATAATACTTATATAATGGCAACTAATTCACTACATGATTTATACACTGAGACATAGCTAATAGTTAATTTATATGATACATTATTTGTAATTAATGTATCTAATACTTTGTTCTAAATAACATATCTATATAAAAATTACTAATACATTGCATAATTTGTACATGAATACGTAGCGAAGAATTATATTATAATAGAAAATACTATCCAGTAATGCATCTGATACATTACTATTAAAGACATTTCTATATATGTCAGACTTACGATAAGTTACATTATAAGATACACTACTGAATAATAATGTATCTTATGTAACATATTATGAGATACACTACTAAATAGTAAAGCATCTGTTGTAATATATTAATGAAACTAGTGTAATAAAAATAACTTGTATAGATGTGAGAAAAATTACTAAACACTATACCTAAATTAATATGTTATAATCATTTTTTTAAAATACGAAACAAAACGTTCAATATAAAGATAGAAAATATGTCTTGATCAGTATTTTGTTAATACATTAGCCAAAATATTATTCAAATAAAAACATAACTTTCCAACTAGTCAATGCTAACTATTACAGATTCATCGGGCGGTGGAACATTATTAAATATTGGTCTTGGAGTCTTCATTATGCTAACATAACCTCTTTTTGTCGTAACAATTTCGTAATATCATAAAATTGAGGCATATCTCAATCAATGAGAATTTGCTTCAAAATCAGAAAAAGAAATCGAGAAGCCTTAACTCAAATACTAGCATCGTCAGCTACAAAACTCCACAGTCACTGAATATTAAACTATCTTGAGTTAAAAAAAAATTATTCAATAATAGTATAATATTGTACGTTTCGTATAACACAATTGGTTGAAATAATTCTTATAGACTATCACTCACTTTTTAAGCGATGTCTTTCACATATTCAACCTCAAAAGACATTGGTGCAAAAATTGGATGCCTTACCTCATTTTATCCTTGCATGATTTCAAATTTGATCAGATCGTACGTTTCATTTGTTTAAGAAATTAACTATCAACCAAGTAAGTTGGAAACATCAAAACCAACTTATGAATCCCAGATGATGATTCTCTATATCTTGACGTTAGTAGTTAGTCATAAATCCATATGTATCTTTTCTTGAGAACAATAACAATCAACATTAAGTGATACTTTCCGTCAAAATTTATGGGTACATAAACCTTATCCATCAGACTCCAAGGAAAAATTGAAGAGATGCTAAAGCCTTTGATAATATTGTTATTAATTAATTATGTCGAATAATAATACATGATTGTGCATAGACCTCCTACATAGAAAGTACTTATCATTCGCAAATGAATAATATCTATGGTATATCTTGTCTGTATTTATTTTAAACAAGCAATTAATGGTGGTTTATCTGTATTTATGATTAGTTTGTTGATTTAATTTTGTATGCGGACGGTGGAATTTAATATCAATATATAGTATAAATCGATAAGAAAAACAAGTTAAGTATGTCAGCAGCATAAATATAGAACAACTGATAAATAAGTTACCATTGTAGCTTGTTGGTTGCTATACGTAAAATCGACATATGTCAGAATTTCAAAATTGAGACATAGCCCTATCAATCAAAGTCGTATTAAAAAAAATGTAAAACATGCAAAACAAACCATACATATACATACATATGTATCAGATTTCTATTACATAAAGATACATAACATAACATTTTCTAATTTTATACCTCATTATTTCAGAATATGTTTTGTTGGCACATCAAGTAGAACTAGTTCTTTATTTTTGGATCAACAACAAAAAAATACAATTTTCTAAATTCAAGCTCGAAAGATTTAGCTTTGTAGTAATTATCCTTTATTTTTCAGTATCATTAATTAGGATAACATGTGAGAAAGCATACGTTTATTATCTGATAATTTTAACTAAATAAAAGAGAACTTACTTGTTGGCATGAAACTTAAATAGCTCTTTCATAATCCATTCAGAGTATATCGTTATTTATCCACTCACCTCTCTTCAAAAAATTGAACACATAAAAAACATACTATTAGAAAGTTCAAAAGTCATACTCTCATTTTCATTAAAATTAGAATAAAATTTTGTTAAATATAGTGACTTGAATATTCTTAAAGGCAGTGATTTGAATATTTTTAAAGGTAGTCTAATTCTATGAGCAAGTATTTTTGTTTTCATTATATACAATCAGGTTGATATCAGGAAAATCTAGAGAAAACTAATTATCGTAGATTAAAATCCTTCTGCCTTTCATTTGAATCAAATAACCTTCAGTGGCAGTGCAAACAGGAGAGTTGATATTTAAGATATGAATACATCTATAGCGTCTTAAACAGACCCAGGTAATTTATCCGTGAAATTATCTTAAAAGATAAACATGCCAACCACATATCGAACATACATTACAAATTTACAAATATAAATTACGTGCAGTTTAAATTTATCTGTATCTAATACATTGTCAAAATAGTAATGTATATCAAGAGTTATAGTGCTTGACATGTATGTGTTTACCTTTAGATCATTTCATACATCACTAGTCTCTGACATTTCATATTTATGTTGGCACTATCTTGATAATTCGTTTAGATGGTTTGATCCCATTTTTGAGAGCGTTGAACATTATGTTGTTCGTTCAATAGGTGATCTTCAATTAGTTTGTTGTCTCAATCCTCAGATTGAGAAACAAAGTATATCAGTTGAATATGTTGTAATTAAAATCAATAAATTAAAAATCACATTTTAATAACATTATAAGTCAGATACTTTGGAGTGTCCAATTTCTTCAAGCTGTAAGTGTCATCATATTCTTTCTTGGAGTCATCTCCACTTGAATTGTCAGTTCCATTATTAACCTATATAAATCATAATTGCAACTTCATCAGATGTTACCTGGCATGAAGATTATTTTTTTAAAAGAATTTTACTTTTGGTTTACATCGTGCTTCTATTTCAAAGCTTTCATTACTTCAGCATATTGTTTAGCCAGTAAAGTTTCAATGTCCTGGATATTTTTGTTAACCTTGATATGTAAATAAAAGATATTATTTGTAGTGAACAACTATGACTTTATTGCATCTATATCCACTTCCACCAAATATTGATCTTGATGCATGCTGAAAGACCAATGAAATATATATCCAGCAATATGACTGGTGATATTTGTTAATCAAGATGAACACAATATGATGTCTCTTTAGGTGGTTCAACGATGGGTTTATCAGGAGTTTTTAATGTCCCGGAATATTTTTTCTTTTGATTTAAATAATGTAGATTTCTCCCTTTCTCGCTCAAGCACTATTTTTTTGGCAGACTGAAAGTTTTCCTTCTTTTTGAAGAGGGTGCAATTGATATATTAGAAATATTCTTTGCCTTATTGAGTAATTCAGTTTGTGGTTTGATACTAAAATCCTTAAAATCATATAGTTCTAAGACAAAATTTGGGGTAGTTACCATCATAAATTATTTTTTTTGGGGATCACATAATATAATTGATACAAATAATACAAAAAGATCATATTCATCAATATCCACTTAATTTGAAAAATCAAGCTAATCAAATTTCTCAATCGTTGAACTTAGGTTAATATACACAAACTGTTAGTATAATAGAAAGATAAAATAGAACAAAAGTTAAAGATTAAATTTATCAAACAACCATTAAATGATAATTAAAGATGTATCAAATGTTGCATGTAATTCTATGTACCATATGTAACTAAATATTTAAAACATAAGTATTAATGTATGAGTTAAGTATAACTGACCAGAACACATCTATTTGAAAAAAAATCAAAATTTTGATTTTTCATGAGATTAAATATCTCACTCATGAACTTCTCATATTTGGAGTTGATTTCTACTACTAACAAATTAAATATCTTTAAAATAAAATTATTCAAACGAACAGTTATCCCTTTATCAGCTTCAAAACAACATTCTTTAATCCATACATTCAATATGCGTGGCATACTTTCTAAATGGTATAACTATTTTTCTATAAAAATAAATCTTGTCTCAATGAATTGAATTCATCAACTGCTCAAAGGCAAACTTTCTCCATTAAAAATATTCATAACAACCATTCTTTACTATCTGAAAGTGTGCTTAACTAACTGGCTCATCACCTAATTATAAAAAATATATAAGTATGAAATAAAATATAGTCATTTGCAATGCATCTTGATTATTATGAAATTTTTCATCTTAAAACATATAACCAAATCGAGTTTAGTTATTTCATTTGTTGACTTCAGAAAGTAGTTCTCCATCAAATTTGATATAGAGTATTTAGGATAAACAAAACTCTTGGTATTACTAGTTCATTTAAGATCGGTGATGAAAGAAAATTCAAAAATGTGAAGCATAGTGCCTTCGATATATACATGAAGTTCATTCGAATTATCCCGCTCTACATCAAGTATCAACAGGTATTTTATTATCTGACCTTAGAAATTAGATTGAGGTATATTGAGATACACCCCAATGAATGATTGGAAAAATAGCTCAAGTACCTTTTCACTCATAAAGTTTTAATACCATCCCTAAAATAATTGTTGCATGAACTGTCAATATGTAAAGAATGAGATGAAACTTTTTTAATTACATAGTTCATTCCCTGTAATCATATACATTCCATAAAAATATTAGTTTAATCCCAAACAAAACTTAATCAAATTAAAAGTTCATTGTAACACCCCAGGAGTACATTCAGGATGCCACATGATGCTTAGAGTCACAAGTGACACAAGCCAACCCATGAGCTGGTACCTGATGTGAGCACTAATCAAACAGATAATAAAGGATACACATGTGCGTTAAAATAAAGCTGGATACACAATAAAGTTTAAACATTTAAAAATATCTCTGAACTAATATGCCTGAAAAATAAATGTCTGAAAATAATATTGTAAAGACTGTTAATAAAAACTGATAACTGACTAACTGTCTGAAATCCTCTAACTAACTGACTGTTGAGTTGATGGGACAAGTCCCCAACAAACACTGGCTTACTACTAAACTGAAACACTAAAATAAACATAAATGGGCCTTAAAATATGAGGACTTACCATTGCTGCTATGGCTGGTATGCTGGGACATCTAGGTACGGTTGGGAATCTGAGCGTCCGAACCTATGATATGAGACATCATAGCGCAAGAAATAAGTATGCGATCAATACTTTGAATGTACTGGTTTTCTAAATGATGTTAGGCTAATATGCATGACTCATATGTATGAATAATAACTTACTGCATAGTTAGCATGGGATAACTGATGTATAGTATGCGAGCAAGCTGCTAAATCTGAGAATGCATGACCAAGCATATGATATGATACTGGGATAGTCTGTAAACTAAAATACTGAAATACTTAGACTTGCCAACTAATTATCATATGCCATGGTCAAGCAAGCCTGAAACTGAACTCTAAAATAAATACTGGACTGAGACTATGGGAGTTATCAGCTAATCGACATGCCCTAATTAGAACTAATTGGGGTCCAACCTGTGAACCTATTTGGAAGGGTGTCAGTACCGTGCCATGAGTACTAATACTGGCTTTGTGTATCCACTAAAATGAAGTCCCAAAGGACTAAAAAATCACTCTCTACTGGCAGGTGCTCTAGTGAAATATGTGTCAAGCCTCAACTAACAGGTTAACATCTCTAACCTATGCAAGATAAGTAGTTATGGAACACAGGGAATGTTACTAAAGGTTAGATGCTTATCTGGAAGGTGATCCGCTATCCCTGGGTTCACTCGGTGCTAAATCCTACTCCCAACTTAACTGACTTCGAATACTGAACTGATCTAAACTTGATTGAAAGGATAACCGACTGAACTAATAATACTCATATATGCCTGAAAACCATTCTGAAAGTACAAAGACTAAGTAAAAAAACTAAATTTCGGGTATTCATGACCCCCATGAATTGATAACATTAACATTTAAAACATATTAAAGCTTCAAAAGTATAATAAGTAGTCATTGCTCAAAATTCATCTCTTAGCATTTCGTGAACTTAGGCATGGGAATAATTGAAATATATGGGAGCAACATAATCATTACACTAAAACCATACATTAGGAGATTTAACATGGAATTTCATGCTTTAAATGTGTAAAGGCTATTTTCCAACTTAAAACACTTGTAAACATCATAAATAATCAAAATTCCCAAAAGCTTCCAGAAATTAACTCGTTGTAAAAATGTGAATTTATGATTTATAACAAAAAAATAGGTACTTGGACTCCATGGGTGAAAAGGACCCATGGATGAACATTTAACATACCTTAAGGCTTTAATCTTGCAAGAGAACTGACGCTCTTGATCGTTCTTGGGTGGTGAAGCTTGAATTCTTTAGTTTTCTTGAAGAAATAAGGATTGAACTTGATGAATTTAGGTGATGACTAGGGTTTTGTTTAAATAGGAATTATGGAAATAGGGCATATAATGCCTAAACTGATGATAAATCTCATGTTTTTATGGATTAAGGGCATCGAAAAAGACCTGACTGCCCCTGGGAAATTTAAGTTCATAACTGGAATGACGTTTTAGCCATCACCGCGATGCGCCATGGCCTTCATCTCGATTCCAACACGACACGCAACAATCGTGGTGACTTGATGTTTTGGACATGCAAACGTGGTCCAAATCTCGTTCGAAAATTCCAAAACTTACCCGATACATGCTACTTACACCCCTGAACATAAATCAACTCAAAAACTTATGTCTCATGGTTGGGAAGGTCGCTTTAACAATTATCAAAGTTAAGAGGCCAAAAATAAAATTAAGTCTCAAACACTTAGCTAAAGTTTCAGGTTTTAAGCCCCTTGTACATGCACTATTGGATAAATTGAGCTAAGACAAATATGGGGTATTTCAATATCTCTCCCTTGGGAATATTCGTCCTCTAATGAGACTGCTTAAGCTGAGAAAATACAGAGGTATTGAGATTACATGTTGAATATGCTTAATTGAAAACATGATTACATGACTGAGTCTGCAACATGGTGACTGACTAAACGGATTCATGAATGCATGTAATGACATGAAGATGACCTCATGGATGTAACAGAGAATGGAAAAGAGATAATCTAAGGAAAAATGTTGCCTTGAGCTAAGTTTGACTTTATGAAGAAAAGGCAAGGGTACTTGGTACACATGTCTACTTTTATTTCCCAAGTATCTCTCTCAATTGTCTGATTCCTCTAAAGAACTTTGACCATGGGAATTCTTTGTTCCTTAGTTTGCAAATCTGGTGATCTAAGATTTCAACTAGGAGAACATCTGTATTTTCTAAAAGAACAACCATAGATGGGTCCCCAATACAGTTCTTTAACAAGGACACATGGACCACTGGATCCACTGAAGCAAAATCTACGGGCAACTCAAGCTCATATGCTACCGTTCAAAATCTAGTAAAGAACCTGTAAAGGCCTACATATCGGGGGCTGAGTTTCCGTTTTTTGCTAAATCTTTCACTCCCTTGATAGGAGAGATATTCAAGTATAGAAAATATCCAAACTCAAACTTAAGATCTCTCCCTAGTCTACTAATCTTTCTCTAAAGCATCAAACACTGAATCTGGCCCTATCAATGCAGTCTCACCTACTTCAAACCAACCAATAGGAGATCTGTATCTCTTCCTAGAGAGAGCCTCAAATAGAGCCATCTGAATATTGAAATGATAACTGTTATTGTAAGCAAACTTAATCAATGGCAAGTTATCGTCCCAACTGCCCTTAAAGTTTATAAAACATGCTATCAATATGTCCTCTATGTTTTGAATGGTCCTCTTTTCCTGACCATCTATCTGAGGGTAAAAGGTTGTACTGAGATGAACTTTGGCACCAAGACCCTTCTAAAAAGTTTTCCAAAAATGAGAGGTAAACTGAGTACATCTACCTAAAATAATGGATAACGAGACTCCATGCAATCTAAACAACTGTCTAATATAGATCCTGGCATAAGCCTCATCTAAATAAGAAGTATGGATTGGTAAGAAATAGACTAATTTTGTCATTTTATCTAGAATAACCCAAATCGAATCATGTTGGCGATATGAACGAGGTAACCCAGTCATAAAATCCATGTTCACCTCTTACCACTTCCAAGTGGGTATTCTGAACTCCTACATTGATATACTACACCTTTGTTGGTCAACCTGAACCTGCGGATAATTAGAAAACTTGCCTAAAATCTCTGCAATATCCCTTTGCATACTACTCCACCAATAGATTACCCACAAATGACGGTTTATCTTAGTGGCCTCTGGGAGGTAATCATCTAACAAACATGCCCCTTTTTAAATAGATTGAGGTCCAACCTGTAACCTCTATTTGAAGGGTGTCAGTACTGTCCCACAAGTAAACACAATCTGTGACTTAACCCTCTTTAATAGGAAGCTCTTTTGTCAACCCTCGCTGGCAGGAAAACTCATACGAGATGTATCAACCCTAATTTGGCAGGAGGATATCTCAACCTATGCTGGGTATGTATTTCTGTAATACAGGGATTCCTACTAATGGTCAAACCCAATGCTATCGTCAATGTCCCCATCCCTGAGTTAACTCGGTGCTGAATCCTACTCCCAATTGAATAGAAACAGAATTGATTTCTATATCATACTTAGATTGACTGTACTGTTACTCATTATACTATATAGCTGAACTAAACTAAGTTGACCAAGTTTCGTTGAATGGCACAATACTACTAAATTTTATTAACTGGCTGAATTTACTGAGGCCTGAACTGAATAATGAACTGGACTGGATTGATACTAAGTCTACTGAGTTTATCCTGAGTTCTTGAACTGATTGAGAGTACTATAGATCTTGACATGACTGATACTATCCTGAGACTGAACATGGCTCTAGGTAATCAGCTAAATTATCAGGTATTAAATACCCCCAAGACTCAATAGCATAAATTATATGACATTGCACAATCTTGAAACATGATAAATAACTACTTGATCATCATTCATTTATTGGGACATTCTGGCAAACACTTGCATGAAATGAACATGAATACATGGTAACATGATATAATTTTATTTTTTAATTCTCAGGAACAACTCATCAAATACTTGAAAGGTATTGTATATGCACATAGTACTAATCAACACATAAGCATCACAATTTCAAGGCTTTAACATGAATTCACATGATACTACATACATAATAGTTGTTTTTACATATATCCTGCACTTAATCATGGAATAGAAATATAATCAATATTATAATCATGAATACACTTAAATCCAAATCATGGAAACCTTGAAATCAAGCTACTTGAAGTTTAAAAGAGTTTCTTGGACCCCAAGGGTGGAAGAAACCCTTTGATGAATACTTGACATACCTTGGTTTCTAAATTCTTCAAGAAAAATGGTGAAACCTTGAGCCTTGACTTTCAAATTAAATCATCTAGGGTTCTTGTTCTTGAGTAATTTGAGACAAAGTAAGTATATTTTGCTCAATAAAGGCTGAATCTCATATTTTAGGGTTGAATAAGGTGGAGAAAAAACCCTAATACCCATAAGGTCGCAGCTTTTTGATTACTTAAAATTGGACTGTCGACGCATAGGATGACGCACTACGTCATTGGCATTGACGCGATAGCCAACGCGCCACATCGAGTTCATATTGGTTCACAGAAAATTTCACTGGGAACGAAGAAAAATATTTATTGACACAATGGCCGACGTGTCATGCTGAGATCACGTCAATACACTATTTTGGATTCCCAAATGTGTTTCAAATAAGGTCCAAAAAATACAAAACTCATCCGGGGACACCTACTAACATTCTTGATCTTGAATCAATCTAAAGATCGATACTTTAAGGTCATAAGAGTTGTGAAATAGAGTTTCCAACTTACGAATACCGAAATAATACTAAGTCTCTAGAACCCCTTAGAAAGTTTAAAAGATTGAGTTGAGCTTAAGATTTTATGGGGTATTACAATATCTCCCCCTTGGGAACATTCATCCTTGAATGAGATTGATTAAACTAAGAGTACTGATAGACTTAATTTAGACACTGTACATGCACAACTGAAGAATGATTTCATGACTGAAATTACTGATATACTGAATTCTCATACAGTACATGTATAACTGATGCCTGAGTACATAGCTAAACTTAATTCATGAATACATGACTGGGATTACTAATAAGATTAGCTTATATACTGGAAATGCAAGTCTGATGCTTCAGTACATGATTGAACGGATTCATGAATGCGTGACTAAGTATGCAACCTTTATTGATACCAAGTTGGTAGCTATATCTAAACATGAGACTGAGTACATTCAAAGAAAATCTATTACCTTAGGCTGAGTTTGCGTTTGCAGAGAAAAAATGAGGATACTTAGTCCGTATTTATTTTTCGATTTCCCAAGTAGCTCTCTCAACGGACTGATTCTGCCAAAGTACTTTGACTGGAGGGACTTTTTTGTTCCTCAGTCTGTGAATCTGATAGTCCAGAATTTCAACTGTAATCTCTTCATAAGAGAGGCTGTTCTAAATATCTATGCCCTCTATAGGGACTACGACTATTGGGCCACCTATGCATTTCTTAAGCAAGGAGACATGGGATATTTGATGTACTGAAGCTAAGCCTAAAAGTAACTCAAGCTCGTGAGCTACCTTTTTGAAATAGTTGAGAATTCAGTAAGGACCAACATATCGGGGATTGAGCTTTCCCTTCTTTCCAATATCTTCAATCCTTTCATAGAGACATTTTCATGGATACAAAATCCCCAATCCTGAACTAGAGATAATTTATGATATACGCATGAACAGGAACATAAGAACAAAACTGAGCTTGAATTATGATACAGGAATAGATTATCATGCATGGAACTGAGCCTCTGAATAATTGGATTACGACTGAGATTGGAACTTGAGGGCCCATCTATGAGTACCCACTACTCCAAATTGGATTCATTACGTGAAGAGAAGATGGAATGTTTAGGCCATGAAAGCTTGGGGATTACAGTGCATCTCCTCCTTGGGATATTATCTCCCCTGAAGAATGCTAACTTAGCTGAATTACTGAGAAAAACTGAGATGATGCAAAGGGCACCTACGAATTGAATCATGACTGTATATTAGGGTTCTAAAACCAGGGCATAACACCTTAACTGAGCTGAACTCAAAACTTCATTGTTGCTCAATCTTGGAATATTTACATTCATGGGACTTCGAATAGTGTAACTATATGGAAGGATGGAAAAGCCAACCATATGAACATTGTCTGCCTAATTGCTAAACTGAATTGCTGGTTTTTCAAACTAACATACGCTGAAAACTTATATTTGACTGGAGCCTTTATTTGACACTCTTTCTATAGAGTTCTAGTTGCTTTAGGGATATAGGAGTCTTGGCATGGCGGAATAAAATATCTGAATAACAAAATCACATCTTGGATAAAATTTTGTAATATGAGTAGGGGCCTACGAAACATTATCTACGATGAAGTGACTAAGCCTTATGCACTGCGACTACAAATTTTCAAGCTTAGACTTATCCCTTGAATAGACTCTCAACTATACTCTCCACCTTTGTATGACACATCACCTGAGACTACTAAAAATATTCACATGGGTGTTGAGCAAGAGTGTATAAACTTACTAAGTTATCTGATTATCTGAATGGATGATAGCTGAATACTTTGTCAAGTAATATTAAACTATACTTAGTCTGAATAAATAGACTAGAACTGTAGAGTATCATGCATATAAGGTAAGGAATGAATGGGTAACATAAGGTAACTGAGCATGAATTCGTAAAAATTGTATTATTTGAGAAGGCAAGACCAAGTATATAGCATAACCCTGAAATAGTCTGTAAACTGAGGTACTGAAATACTGATAACTGAATAACTAATATCTGAAACTGAACTGAGTTACTGATCTGATTGCTGGATTGGGACTGTGCCTAGACTATAACTAAGACTGCAACTAAGACTGTACTAGAACTGAATACTGGGTTTTGATAACTCTACCTACTGAGGTCTAATCTGGACTGAATTCTCCCACTATACTCAAGCCTACTCTAATCTCTGAAATATATTTAGCCAGTTACACATCAACATGACATTCAAGACTATCTTAATAGATATAGCCTTATGTAAAACTAGCATGAAATAATATTTTCTTAACATAAAACATTTACTCTCTCCCTTCTAAGAAACTACTCATCACTGCATTATTTTGTAAGGAAAGTCCACTGAAAGGTTAAAACATGAATACTATATAAAACTCCACATTTATCTGAAGTCTGAGGAATAGAATGTCAACACCATGGATTTATTAAAAGATTGAAACACAGGATATGCATGACAAAATCTAAATTTAGATAATCACTAGGAATGTAGCATGGGTCATGGGAACTGAGCATACTGTATAGCATGACATGGGTACATAAGTCATGAGATGCATGACCTAAGTCTGGAGTTTCTGTATTCACGGAACATGATTCGTAACACTGAGTGAACTGGAACTCCTTATACTAGGAACTTTATTCATGAATGATTGCTAACGTGCACGAGTATGGGCTATGATCATAGAGCTGACATATAAGACATGAATAGATATCATGATAACTGATGGGTTTTGAGAGTCTGGAATACGACTCTGAGATAACCTGGATGATCATTCTCGGTATGGGAATAGACAAGAATATCATTTATAAAGACTATGATGAACATGTGTAAGTACTGTTTGAACACATAGTTCATCAAGTCTGTGAAAGCTACTGGGGAATTAGTAAGACCAAATGACATGACTAAAAATTCAAAGTGACCATACCATGTTCTGAAATATGTCTTCGGGATGTCACATTCTCTGACTCTGAGCTGTTGATAGCCTGATTTGAGGTCTATCTTAGAAAAGTAACTGGCACCCTAAAATTGGTCAAATAAGTCATCGATTCTAGGAATTGGATACTTGTTCTTGACCATGACTTTATTTAGATGACGGTAGTCAATACACATTTTGAAAGAACCATCATCCTTACGCATGAATAAAACTGGTGTGCCCCATGGGGACACACTAGGTCTGATAAATCTCTTATCTAGGAGATCTTTTAAGTGTTCTTTTCATTCTCCAAGTTTCGTAGGTGCCATTTTATATGGAAAGATAGATATGGGCTGATTATCTAGAAAAAGTTATATTCTGAAGTTGATTACCCTTTCAGGAGGAACTTTGGGGATATCTTTGCAAAACACATCTGGGAATTCACATGCTACTGACACTAATTCAAGATTAGGGGGTTCTAAAATAGAGTTTTGGACTCGAAGGAGATAATAGACACATCCCTTAGACATTATTTTATCGCCCTTAGGTAAGAAACAAGCTGACCCCTAAGTGCTGAAGTACTACCTCTTCACTCAAGGACGGGTTCATTCAGAAACTAAAACTGGACAATTCTATTTTTGCATTTTACTGAGGCATAGTAGGAATAAAGTCAATCCATGCAGGGAATGACATCAAAATTGGTCATCTCTAATTCAACTAAGTCTGTTGAAGTGACTTTATAAGATACCATAACCAAATAATTCCTGTGTACCTTCCGGGCTATGATAGGTTTATCCACTGGGGTAGAGACTGAGAAAGTCTCTACTAGGATTTGGGGACTAACTTTAAGGTCAACAGCTATGTAAGGAGTAACAAAGGACTAAGAAGCTCCTGGGTCTAGAAAAGCATAAACATGTAAATGATAAACTTGTAACGTACTAGTGACCACATCAGGAGAACTTTCTTGATCCTTTCGGGACTAAAGTGCCAAAGTGTATCTGGGTGTTACCCACTTGTGGAACTGGAAACGGTACCCTACTAATTTGGGCAGTCGAACTATATCTAGGGAACAATTTTGTTGACCCTAGGAACTTGAGTAGGGATAATCTCTGACTCTGTGACCTGGCTTTCCATACCTAAAACATACATCACTGCCAGCTCTACCGATACCCTGGGGTTTTTTTCCACATTTCAGACAAAGGGGATTGGTTCGTCCACTCTTTGGCCCAGATATTCTGGCCCTCTTATTATTTCTCCCATTTTTCTATGCCTCTCCTTCTTACTCTATGGAGCATGATCCATAAGCCTAGATAGGATAACATCCAGTTAATTGGTTTGAGCAACTATTCAATGAGACACGGCAGTGAAAATAGCTCTAAACTAGCATGAGAAACATGCTCATTCAGGGGGTCTGCCTAAACATTCATAGTGGCTGACTAGTTTTCATTAGCTTCTCTGGAAGACATGTTCTGGAAACATAAGGAAGAGATGAATTAGATTGAGATGTTTACTTAAGCTCATGCTCACTTGAACGACATAAATACTGAAAGAAAGGAAACTTTTCCTAAAACATCTCATAGCCTCCTATTCATAAGCGTGGCGCACTACACACCCATGCACAAGAATCTACTAGATGTGTCTTTCAGATTTCCTAGGAATCTGTTGAACCTTAGGCTCTAATACCAAGTTTTTAATTTACTGAGTTTGTACCCCGGATGCTACATGGTGCTTATACTCTCGAAGGACCACAAGCTAACCCATGACAGGTGCCTGCTGCGATAATTGTATAGTAATACTACAAATATGTAGAAATTAGGTAGAAAACATTCCATAATGTTCAATAATATAATAAAACTAAATACGGTATAATAATACCAAAAGGGAAATATCTGTTTGAAAAATACTCTAGTCTGAAAAGCCTCTACTATCTGAAATATAGAGTTAATGGGACAAGTCCCCAACTAACTTCGAACTACTAAAATAAGATGAACTACTAAAATAATCATCATGTCCTCAAACTAAGAGGACTCACCACTAAATTTGTTAGCTGAATATCTGAACTGCTAAGTATAATCAGGAGCTCGCGCGTCTGAACCTATGACGTCATAGCGCAAAAGAAAGGTATGCGTCAGTACTTTGAATGTACTGGTATGCAAAGTGAGGTAGGCTGAGAGGCATGGGATCATATGCATAAAAAACACTGATTGAATGACATAAATATAACTAAATAATAGTACATGCATGAATACGTAAATTCTAACTGAGATCGTGATAATACTGGAAATAGATCTTTGAATTACTTATTTAATGATATCTGCGTATATTGATATTGTGTAGCTAATAACTGAGGTACTATATCTGAGAGTCTTGATCCTATTGAACTATGTTGAGTTCTATACTAAACTGAGTGACTATATCTGACAGTCCTCAATCTGTAAAACTTAACTAAGTTCTATTTTGAGACTAGAACTAAAACTAACACTATGGGAGGTAATTATCTAACCGACATACCTCTTTCTTAATAGATTAGGCTCCAACCAGTAACCCTATTAGAAGGGTGTCAGTACCATGACACGGGTAAAGACATGTTGTGAGTTAATCCTCTCTAACAGGAAGCTCTTTGGTCAACCCTCGCTGCCAGAAAAACACGTACGAGATGTATCAACCCTAATTTGGTAGGAGAATACCTCAACCTACACTGGCTACATAGTTCTGTAGTACAGGGATTGCTACAATGTAATGACCCTATCCCTGGGTTAACTCAGTGTTGAATCCTACTCCCAACTGAATAGAGACTGAACTGATTTCTAGTTCATACTGGGCTTGACTGAACTGTTACTGATTATACTATCTAACTGAACTAAACTAAGTTCAATGAGTTTCATTAAATGGCAGAATAATACTAAATTATGTTAACTGGATGAATTTACTAAGGCCTAAACTGAATACTGAACTGGACTAGACTAATATTGAGTCTACTGAGTTTTTCCTAAGAGCTGTAACTGATTTAGAGTACTACTGATCATTTTATGGCTGATACTATCCTAAGACTGCCCATGGCTCTAGGTAATCGGCTAAATTATCGAGTAGTAAATACCCCCAACACTCGATAGCATAAATTATAAGACATGGCACAATCTTGAAACATGATAAATAACAATTTGACCATCATTCATCCATTGGGGCATTCTAGAAAACACTTGTATGATATGAGCTTGAATACATGCTAACATGATATAATTTCATTATTTTATTCTTATGAACAACTCATCAAACACTTGGAAGGCATTGTATATTCACATAGTACTAATCAACACATTAGCATCACAATTGCAAGGATTTAACATGAATTCACATGATACTACATACACAATAGGTGTTTTTACATAAATATTGCACTTAATCATCGAATAGAAATCCAATCAATATTATAATCATGAACACACTTGAATCCAAATAATAGAAAGCCTGAAATCGTGATACTTGAAGTTTAAAAGAGTTTCTTGGACTCCAAGGGTGGAAGGAACCTTTGGATGAACAGTTGTCATGCCTTGGTTGCTAAATTCTTGAAGAAAAATGGTGAAACCTTGAGCCTTGGATTTGAAATTAAATCAGCTAGGGTTCTTGTTCTTGAGCAATTTGAGATAAAGTAAGTATATTTTGCTCAATAAAGGTTGAATCTCGTGTTTTAGGTCTGAATAAGGGTGGGGAAAAGACCCTAATACCACTAAGGACGCGACTTTTTAATTACTGAAACCAAACTATCGATGCACAGGACAACGTGTCCTATCATTAGCATTGATACAATAGCCAACATACCACATCGAGTCTACATCGATTCACTGGAAATTACCACTTGGACAAAGGAAATTATTGATCGACGCGATGGCCGATGCCCCACTCCGAGATCGCGCCAATACACTCTTTTGGATTCCCAAACATAGTTTAAATGAGGTCTAAAAAATACAAAACTCATTTGGGAACACCTACTAACATTCCTAATCATGAATCAATCTAAAGATTAATACTTTAAGGCCATAAGGGTCATGAAATAGAGTTGCCAACTTCTTAAGGCCGAAATAATACTAACTCTGAATACTTAGCTAGGATTTTGCTAAGTTTGGTACCCCTTAGCAAGGTTAAAAGACTGAGTTTAGCTTAGGATTTTGTGGGGACTTACATGATGATAGCCGGATCTGAGGTCTATCTTAGAGATGTAACTGGCACCCTGAAGTTGATGGAACAAGTAATTAATTCTGGGGAGTGGAAACTTATTCTAGATTATGACTTTGTTCTACTGATGGTAATCGGTGCACATTCTGAGAGAACCATTATTTTTATGCACGAAAAGGACTAGAGTGCCCTATGGGGAAACATTTGGCGTGATGAATCCCTTATGTAAGAGATCCTTTTACTATTCTTTTAACTCCCTAAGCTCTACTAGAGCCATTCTAGATTGCGAAATAGAGATAGGCTGGGTATCTGGAAGGAGGTCTATTTCAAAGTCAATTTCCCTTTTAGGAGAAACTCTACAAAGATATTTAGAAAACACATATGGAAATTGCCTCACTACTAAAACTGACTCGTAATTGAGAGTCTCTAAACTAGAGTACAAGATGGTAGATACACCCCTTATATATATTTTTCTTGCTCTAAGGTATGAAATATGCTGACCCCTACGTGCTAAAGTACTACACCTCCATTCTAGGACTGGTTTATTCCAAAACTTAAAATGACCAAGTCTTTTTCTTCAATCAACTGAAGCATAGCATGAGTGGATCCAATCCACGCAGATAATGACATTAAAATCCATCATCTCTAACTCCACAAGATAAACTAAATTGAATTTATGGGATATTTTTACAAGACAGTTCCTGTATACCTTCCTGGATACAATAGAGACGCCTACTGGGGTAAACACTGAAAAAGGTTCTGCTAAAGTCTTCGAACTGACACCAAAATCAATAACGATGTAAGGGGTTACAAAAGAAAGAGAAGCTCTGAGATCTAACAAAGCATAAAATTATAAATGAAAGGCCTACAATGTACTAGTAACCATATCTTGAGAATTTTCCTTATCTTGCAAAAATTGAAGTGAATATAATCTATTTTGGTGCTGGACACTGATGGCACTGAAAACAGCACCCTTCTGAGTTGGGCGATTGAATGAAACTGGGAAATAACTGGACTGACCCTACTGACTACTCTAAGGGCAATACCTGACCTGGTTTCCTGATGGTTTCTATCACTGCTACTTCTACACACACCCTGATGGTTTCTATTGTATTTTTGGCAAAGAGGATTTGTGCGATCACTATTTATACTTTCCTTGGGCTTAGGGCCCGGAGCCCTATCCCGATTATTATAATGAGCTTTGGTAATGGCACACTAGCTTAAGATAGAGCTAGGGAAGAAGATTTCTAAGGGAATTGAGGATGGTTACAACCCTCTAACCTCGGATGAGCAAAATTGAAGCTACCTATTCTGGCTCTCTTATTCTACCTCTCTCTTTCCTTAAACTTTTGCTCCTCATTCTATTAAGCATGGACCATCAACCTAGACAAGTCCATCTCTTTAATACTCATCCTAGATATGTCATCACACACTACATGAGGAGCATACCTGGCTAGCTGAATAAACTTAAGAGTATACTCCTTCACTCTCATGTTTCCCTGCCTCAAATTAATAAACTCCTACACCTTAGATTCCTTTAAATACAAGGGAAAGAACCTATATAAAAAGACCATTACAAACACTATTTAACGGGCCCTGTATCTACCCCTCTATCACCCTTCCACTACTTATATTAGGTGTGAGAAATACCCTGCAACTGGTATGCACCCAACTCTGAACTTTAGCTAGAAGTCATGCCCATATTATTAGTTACCTTCTGAACCATGTCAAGGAAATCCTATGGATCCTCATCATACTTAGGTCCCAACAATAGAGGCGGGTTCATTAGGTAAAGTCCTGAATCCTAGATGCATCAATATTAGCCATTGGAATGGCTGGGAAAGAAGCCGACTGATTATTCTGGGCTTCTACTCAGTGAGCTAAATTAGTGAATGTAGCTCTGAATTTATCATAAGAGACATGCTCATTCAGGGGATCTTTCTGAACAAGCGGAAGTAGAGGCTGATTCCTATTTCTCCTTCTATTATTCTTTCTAGGGGGCATGTTCTATAAAGAGAAATAAGAGTGAATTAGAAAGAGAGTTTTACTTGATCTCATGCTCACTCGCATGACATGAATACTGAAAGAAGTGAAACTTTTCCTAAAATGTCTTGAAGCCTCTTGTCGATAAGTGTGGCATGCTTTACACCCATGCATAAGACTCTATTAAATATGGCTTTCAGACTCCCTAGGACATTTTAAAACATTAGGATCTGATAATAAGTTTGTAATGCCTCGGGTGTACACCTTGGATGCCATACAATGCTTACATTCACGAGTGACCACAAAATAACCTATGAGCGGTTACCTGCTGTGACCACTAAACAAACTGATAATAAAGGCTATACATGTGCAGAAAAACAAAGTTGGATACACCCTAAAGTTTATACATTTAAAAATATCTCTGAACTAATATGCGTACAAAATAAATGTCTAAAAATAATATTGTGAACACTGTCAATAACAGTTGATAACTAATTAAATTGTCTGAAAGTATCTAAAAGCCTCTAACTGATAGACTATGGAGTTGATGGGACAAGTCCCTGACTAACTACGATGGACTACCAAACTAAAACACTGAAATAAACATAAATGGTTCTCAAAAAATAAGGACTCACCACTACTGCTACTGCTGGTGCACTGGGATGTCTAGCTGCGGTTAGGAACCTAAGAATCTAAAACTATGATATGAGACATCATAGTGCCAAAAATGAGTATGCGGTTAGTACTTTGAATGTACTAGTGTTCTAAATGAGGTTAGGCTGATATACATGGCTCATATAAATGAATAATAATTGGTTGAATAAATAACATGAGATAATTGATTTATAGTTTGCAAGGAAACTATAAAATCTAACAATGCATGACCAAGAATATGATATTATATTGGGATTGTTAGTAAAATGAAATACTGATACTGAACAACTAATAACTATATGCCATGGTCAAGCAAGCCTGAAACTGAACTCTGAACTGAATACTGGACTAAGACTATGGGAGCTATCATATAACCTACATGCCCTAATAAGAACTAATTGTGGTCGAACCTATGACTTCAATTTTAAGGGTATCAGTACCATTTCATGAGTACTAAGATTTGTGACGTGGAAGCACTGTAATAAAGTCCTAAAGGACTAAAGAGTCACCCTCTACTGGTAGGTGCTCTAGTGAGATATATGTCAACCCTCACCTGACAAGTTAACATCTCTAACCTATGCTAGATACGTAGTTCTAAAATATAGGGACTTCTACTAAAGGTCACACCCTCAATTGGTAGGTAAGCACCCAACCCTGGGTTTGATCGATGCTAAATCCTACTCTCAACTGAAATAATTTAGAATACTAAACTGATCTAAACTTGATTGAAGGGATAACTAACTAAATTAATAATTCTCAATTAAGTGTGAAAACCATTCTAAAAGTACTAAAACTAAGTAAACAGCTAAATTTTCTATATTCATAAACCCCAGGATTCGATAATATTAAAATTAAAAGCAATACCAAAGCTTCAAAATTCATCTCTCAGGCATTTTGTCAAATACTTGGAATTCATGAACTTAGGCATGGGAATGATTAAAACATGTGGGAGTAACATAATCATAACACTAAAACCATACATTAGGGGATTTAGGATGGAATTTCATGCTTTAAATGTGTAAAGGCTACTTTCCAACTAAAAAAACCTGTAAACATCATGCATCATCAAAATTCCCAAAAGCTTCATGAAATTAACTCATTGTAAACATGTGAATTCAATATTTATAACACAAAAATAGGTACTTGGACTCCATGGGTGAAAAGGGCCCATGGATGAACTTTTAACATACCTTAAGGCATTAATCTTGCAAGAGAATTGATATTCTTGATCGTCCATGGGTGGTAAAGCTTGAATTCTTGAGTTTTATTGAAGAAATTAGGGTTGAACTTGATGAATTTGGGTGATGTCTAGGGTTTATTTTAAAGAGAAAATGTGGAATGCCTTAACTGATGATAAATCTTGGGTTTTGATGGATTGGGGCCATGGGAAAAAACTTGAGTGCCCCTGGGAAATTTAAATTCATAACTAGAATATCAATTAAACCCTCACCGAGACATGACAAGTCCTCCATTTCTATTCCACCATGACGTACCACAATCGTGGTGACTTGCTATTTCGGAAATTTAAACGTGGTCCAGACCTTGTTCGAAAAATCTAAAACTTACCCGAGACATGCTGCTTACACCCCTGAACATGAATAAACTCAAAAACATATGTCTCGAGGTCAGGAAGTCCACTTTAAAAATTATGAAAGTTAAGATGCCAAGAATAAAACTAAGTCTCCAACACTAGCTAAATTCCTAGGTTCTAAGCCCCTTATACATGCACTATGGGCTAAATTGAGCTAAGATAAATATGGGGTATTAAACTCATGTATGTTGTATGTATCTGAATTTTATAAACCATTTCTATACATAATGATGCTATGTATCCAAAATTGAAATAAAAACTACTATTATAGTAGAAATATGTATTAGAAAGCATAAAACCATTAAAATATCTTGATTTTCTGGTTATATACAGTAACCATTTACTATAGTAATACATTGCATAAAAATGTTAGTTTAATAATATACATAACTTAATCAAATTATGATCTTAATATATTTTATGTATCTACGTTATCTAAGCCATCCCTATACATAACTATGGCATGTATCATAGTTCATGTAATAACTACTATTACATTAGAACTATGTATCAATAAATATAAATCCACTAAAATATTCTGATTTTTTAATCATATACATCAATAGTATCAATATGTATCTCAACATTATAAACATGCCATATACAAAGGATTCTACTTTTAAAAGAGGGTCGCGTGATGTATCTTTCCTTTTATATCTGTGAAGTATGTAACAATAATCTTTTTACTGCTTCTACCAACTGCCTCCCTTAACTTCTTCATTATAGTGGGATTGTTGTGATGTTTTGCTATATGTAGTATTGATGATGCGTAGATGACTACAAAGGACTAGGTCCCTGGATGTTCATGATTACAATACAGCTGGACCACATGACTGCATAATTTTTTTGTCTTTTGTAACAAACAGCCAAGTGCTCCTCGTACTGATTAGGACACCTGGGAATAAATTTTCATCCCTAATCATATCTCCTCAATAATAGAAAAAATATACTTTTTTATCAAACAGTTTTTGTAAATACATAAAAAGTGTTGAAGAGAGAGAAAGGCAAAAACTCTATATCTGATAATCTTAAGCACTTGTGCCATGTATGTGTGTTGAATTAAAGAGAGTCTTGAGTGAGTCTTGATTTGGAATAGAATTACTCATGATACAAGAGTAATTATTTTTCTCTTTGTTTAGAGAGTGCTTAGGTAGAACTGCCTAAGTCGAAAACTGATTAGAGTTAATCAGTTTTGAGAGTGTCTTGATAGTGTTGTTAATGAGATTCTAAGAGAACTGTTATTAGCAAGAGGATCGTAGATCTAGGTTTAAGTTTAAGTCTAGAATCAAGTGGTTGATTCTAGTGAACTTTTGAGGTGCTTGTGAGGGAATGCCATGGTTTTTCCTCTCTTGAGAAAGGAGGTTTTCACGTTAAATATTATGTGTTGTTATTTTCCTGTACAACCTATAGTTTTTCTACACTTTCCTGTTTGATTGACTTTGAGGGACCTGGTCCCTTATGTGTGGTGCAACCCCCAAGGGTTCAAACAAGTGTTATTAGAGACAGAACACTCTAAAAGGTTCACACTTAGAGTTTTTTGGTTAGCATTACTACTCCACCTAACCCGGAAGAAGGGCAATCTACCACTAAACCACTTAGATTTCATGGATAGCACTACGGGTGGTAGAAAACAAGGATATTTGACTTTATTATAGATAAGGATAGTAAGCTGATGGATATAATTTTTTATAGTTGTAACACCCCGATTTGCTTAATCGGAATGCTACACGGTGCTCATGAGCCTGAGGGACCACACGCTAACCCATGACTGATATTTATACCTGTATACCGTGAATCATGACATAATAATGTGGAATACATAGAACTATAAGGCCATAAGGTTCAACTAAATAAAATTATGTGGGTGAAAATACCCAAAACAACTCAATCTGAAAGCTAAGTCTGAATGTAAATTTTAAAGTATATCTGAAAGCCTCTAAACTATCCGAATAAGGAGTTGAAGGAATATGTCTCCAAATAACTCCATAAAAATGAACTGAAGAAATAAATAAATGTATCAAATCATATTGTCCTCGAATTAATGAGGACTCACTGTGTCTCTACGACTGGAATGCTACCGCTACTGCTGGGCTGGAGCTCGTGTCTCGGAACCTATGGTGTAACATGAAAAGAAAGCACCATAGCACAAATGTGTCAGTACAACTAGTGTACTGAGTATACGAGAAAGATAGGATGAACAAAAAAGTTTTAATGCATGAGCAACACTGACTGACTAATATGAACGTGGGAGTACAAACACACATATATAGAAACTGGGACCGTGAATACGTGATAGCATGACCTCTAAGATAATACATGGTTTACTAATAACTGTCATGACTGATACTAAAACTGATAACATAGGTGACTCTATCTGACATCCTGTATATACTAATATCTAAAGATCGCCCTGAGTTCTTTTATTGAGACTATTAATGAAACTGTGGGAAGTAGTGTTTAACCGACATGCCCCATGTATGCCGTTATGGCTAAGCTATGGTCGAATCTCTACCCCGACTGGAGGGGGTGTCAATACCATGCCATAGGTAAGGACAGCCTGTGACTGACCCTTATCTGGCGGTTACTCAATAAGAATAGTGGGAGCCTTAAACTTATGGGTTAATCCACCTCATCAACCCTAATCTAACGGGTTAAGATTTCTCAACGTATACTAGCTATGTAGTTCTGGAATAGAAGGATGACTACTAAGAATCACACCCTGAACTAGCGGGTGAGTTCCCATCCTTGGTTTTACTCGGGGCTAACCTCTACTCCCATCTGGAGTGACTGGACATGAATAACTGACTGTGCATGACTTGATCTTACTGAATTCCATTGAATGGCGGAATGTTACTGATATCTAACAACTGACTAAGATCATGAGGTCTTCCTGAGTCACATGACTGACTGAAGTCTATAGAATCATTTCTTGATTTCGAATATCGTGAAACATGACATGGGTCTAGGCACACAACTATAGTTTTTGGGTACAAGTACCCCCAGGACTCGATAGGAGGAAACTGACACAATTGACTTGGCTTGATCACAAGATTTGAGTCAACAATTCACAATATCATAAGTAAGGCTTTCATAATAAGAATGATTCCCAACAACCTATCACATGATCTGGAATGCACACAACATATATATACTTGCATGGCTTCAATAACATGGTCATTCCATATCACAATAATATCATGAGCATCTTGTACAACTTCTTGAATTCAAGACAACAGCACGGGGGTCACGTTCAACATCAACTTAGAATATGGAATAGTCATTTAGGACTTATTATGTCGTTAAAGCATGATTTCTATTCCCTTAGGTATTTTCACAAACACCTTACATGCACATCTTAGGCATAGGTGGATTCATCAATATTACAAATATTCAACCACCAATTTCACATATTTATACGTTAAATACCACTATATCCTCACAATAAACATACAAAGATCCCATCTAAGGCATCATCAAATTCCAACCACATGAACATCAATCACCAACAACATAAACATCATGATACAAAATTTAGAAGATTGTTCTTGAGCTTCATGGATTAAAGTAGTCCATGAATCAAGTCACGCATACCTTAGAAGAAAGATTCTTGATGATTAACGGAGGAATTTCTTTAAAATTGGATCTTGAAGCTTAGTTACGCAAACCTAGTTGTTTTTCTCTTTTAGTGATCTTGGATGATGATCTTTGAGATGATAATAGGATTGTAATATGTTTACAAGCTATATATTTTGTAGGTTTAAGTTTAGGGATGTGTAAGGAGTGTTAAAACACTTAATTACCCTTAAAATAACTCAAAACGGAGTATTTTTGGCACCAGGAACTGACTTAGGCGATGCCCAAGTGATATCCTAAGCTAGGTTGGGCGGCGCCTAACCAATCGCCTATCCTTACTATCTCTCACAAAAATGGGCATAACTTTTCTCTCGGGTATTGGATTAAGGAAAAATTAATATCGTTGGAAAGCTAATTCGATTCTGTACAATATGGTGTTTCTAAATCAACCAAAATACCATATTAAAATAGAGTTATACTTGTTCAAAGACAACCCTTGAACAATCGAACACTAAAACTTGATGGATTCAAAAACTCTTAGCTTGTATTATATTAAGTGACTCATATGAACATGCTTAATGCATAATAAGTTATCCTATCACTAGGATATTCATTGTAAGTCCTGTACTCAAGTATGAATCATAGGATAGGAGATTTCATACATAGGAATATTTATTCACTTCCTAGCTTAGAAACATGTGGGGTATTACCATAGTCCTCATAATTCTATTAAAGAAGTCAAATAAGAAGAAGTAACAAAAATGGTTGTCAAAAGCAGGAGGGTTTTTAGTGATGAAGATAGAAAGAAATTGAAAAGAATTACAAGGCCAAGAAATTTCTAGTTTGTGGTATAGGTCCTGATTTATACAATAGCATTTATGTATGTGAAAATGCTAAGGAAATCTGGGACTTCTTGAAAACAACTCATGAGGTAACTACAGATATAAAGGATTATAGAGTTGACATGTTGACTACCCAGTTTGAAATTCATCATGAAAGAAGGAGGGACAATATACAAAATGCATACAAAATTCACTTCCATTACAGATAAGCTACACTACCTAGGAGAAATGATTCCATTATATAAGCACGTGAGGAATATTCTTAGGGTTCTACCAAAATCCTGGGAAAGAAAAGTAGATGCTATTACTGAGGCAAGGAACCTAAAAACTCTTATTATGGATGAGCTTATTAGCAATTTAAAGACTCATGAAATAAAAAAACAACAAGAACAAGGAAAGAAGGAAGGAAAAAGGGAAAAATCTCTAGCACTGGGGGGCTAAAACCAGACTTTAATGAAGAAGACAATTATCTTGCCTATGAAGAAACGTGGCCAGTTTCCAAGTAGTTAAAGTACCAACAAAATGGGAGGTACTGTGGAGGTTTCTCACAAATATGGAAGTCCTGAGCTTTCCATTAAGGATTGTCCTTTTAACAAATTGGAGTATTAGGAATATCTCAAGACTGGTGGTGAAACTTATAGATCTGTGGAAGTTATTAGGTGTATAGATAGGTAAATAGTCAAAATATGTAGAAGGAGGATATGCTAGCTTATTTTAATAAGATATACCATATGACTATGATCAATTATCATGATTATGAGGTTCTAGTAGGCTACTATTTATTGGTGTTTTATTTTATAGCTTCCAAATAAGAATAATATGTGAGGTTGGGTTGTTAATCATACCTAGAACTAGACACTAAGATTGAATACTGGATGATCATCAAGGTGGATGTAATGGTTTCATGGTTAGTGATGCTAATTATATGGAGGTGGGCATTTAGGCTTAAAACAGTGAATGCAAAAATTTAAATTTGTTGATTTGACATTAAGTATGATGTTTTAGGCATGATGTAGAGGTGTGCCCAAGGTGATATGGGGTTTCATTATTTTCTAAGGTTATTAACTGTCATGGTTGGTATGTAGTACCCTTGAGTTTCTAAGTGGAAGGAGGATAGTTATATAGTAAATAGTGTTCTTAATAGCTGAGTTGAGGAGTTTTGGATAGATGGTATTCATTTTTTTATGTATGATTTTGATTCTTATGATTTGGGAAAAATATAAATATAGAAGTGTGATTATGGTAGGCTATGATTATGTGTTTAGTAAGGCAGATATGTTTGCAAATGAGAGTGTAAGTTTTTTATGATGATTATTGAAGCTAGAAAGATAAGGATGGTATATGAAAGGGTTGTTTAAGAATGAAGTCAGTAAGTTCAAAATATGCTTTATTCTAGTGAGTTTATCATTTATATGTAGACATTAGAATAAAGAAATTATGGCTTACTCTCGAGGAAATGGAGTAGACCCACAAGCTTAAAATATCAGCTTTAACCTAAGGAAGAGATGGTACAGTGCAGAACCAATTCAATTTTTGAAAATAAAATTGCAATATATGTCTATAAGAGTTGTGATGAGATAGTGTTTTTTTCTTACTTTAGAGTATTTCTTGGATTTCAGTATCATACCAAATTCATGTCTTGCATGATAGATACATGCCAAAGGACAATGTTTATACAATTCATGCGTGCTCAAGTCTATTCTTAACCTCTTGCAAGTAAGTAACAGCTTCACTCTTTGATTTGAGTTATCCCTCAGGAATCTATGAACTCCAGTCTTATGCTGAATAGCTTATGATATATATGAACTTCTATTACAGAGTATGATCAGTTCTCAGAAACTTATGATCCTAATGAAATCCAATTTATATCATATATGTCCTCATTTTAGATTTATTTAATGAATCCATTCCTTGATATTTTATACCTCCGGACTCAAATAAGTGTCAATGTTATGTACAGTATTCTTTCGTTCATCAGGTCCTTATGTGTTAGACATTTAGTAACCTCTTTCTATGTTGAGATAGTGGTGATGTCAATAGATAAGCACTGGTTTAGATAAGACGGAGTTGATAACCCTCATTAAGAAAGATTATTTATGATTTTCTATCTAAGGTTAAAGGATAAAGGAATATTGAGGTAAATCTTTGGTATATGTCATAGTTAGTTAAGAATTCTGTGTATGTATTTTTAAGAATAGTAAAAGAAATTTATTGTTGATAGATGTTTAGAGAATATGAGAAGTGTGCGTTTATGTGTGTTTGCCTTGAAGTTCATATTTGGTTATAATAATATGCTTGAATCTCATGTTGGGATGTAAGTAGGGGAATGCAATATGCGAAAGTTAATCTATAGTAAGAGTTTAGAGTTAGTTATTAAAGTGGTAAGGCATATTATACTTAGGGTGTGAGATATGGAAGAGACATAGAAGATTGAATCATATTGTTTAGACTAGTATTATGGTGTAATGTGTAGTATCTTGTGATTTCAGGTTAGGCTTGATTGTGGTGAGACAATTCAGTTCAGTTTAGACTTTAGTAGATGGATTTATCAATGCCTATATGAATTTTTTTTAGTTGAATCAAATGAGTATGGTATTTAAGGGGAATAGTATAGTTGATGGAGTATTTGAGAAGTGTTTCTCAACTTGAAAGTGAGAAGTTGCATTGCCTAAAGCCTTGTAATTCTATCCTAGCTTATGATTCATATGTTTATGTTCCATGCTATAGAGTTGTATCAATGTTATGTTTCCTTAGTTAGATGTCTTGTTCAGATTATGCCAAAAATTCTTTGCTCCATAATATTATTAGAATTTCTTAGAATAGTGCTGGAGAAATACTCCATTTGACTATGGGCAGTCAGTATGATTTAGTTTGTATAGCCAGCAATCCAGTTTAGCAGTCAGACAAATAAGTTCCTATGACTTTCCCTCTTTCTTATTCATGAGTAAATTCATTCACGACCATGCAAGCCGTAAATTCAATTCAGTTCATATATCAGCTTCAAATTCAGTCATGATTTAGTCTGTAAGTGTCCTGTGATTATCTCAGCCTTATAACCATTCTCATGTCAGTGTATTTTTTCAAGAAATCAGCTAAGTCTTGATATTCAGTTCAGGTATCATGTTTTAGACTCAATTATGCACTCGTGTTCCAAGTCATGCATGTTCAGTAAATGATCTCAGTTACGTTAGTACAGTACTCTCAGTCTAACCAGTCTTATTGGAGGATGAATGTTCCCAAGGGGGAAATATCGTAATACCCCGTACTAATACTAGTTTGTTTTAGCTCTTAGTTTTATACTTAAGGGGATTAAGTCTGTAAATTTTTACGAAGTGTTGAGAACTTAGCAATTTCTAAGACCTTCTAACTTCGAGAAATTTTAAGTTGACCTTTCGGGCTCCGAGAAAATGGTTTTTGAGTTAATTCATGTTTAGAGGTGTAATAAGCATGTCTCAGATAAGTTTTAAATTTTTAGGATAAGGATTGGGTCATATTGGATTTCCAAAATAGTAGCTCACCGCGATTGCAACGCGTTGTGGTGGTTATAGCGGTACAGCCTTGGCGCACTACGGTTAAAGTGTATTCACCGTGTTCTTAATTCATAATTTGAATGAATGTGTCATAATCTTTATCCTAGTGTGTGAAGTTGTTATTAGGTGAAGAATGTTCATAGAAATCACTTAGAGCCAAGTTGATCTAAGATCCTTTGATTCATCCAAAGTTTGGTATTCGATTCTACAAGGGTCAACTTTGAAAATTTATAACTTTTTATGTATGTAAAAATTTTCATGTTAAGACCCATAAAATTGTAGAGAATTTAATTAACTTTCCAACGATACAAATTTTGCCTCTATCTGATACCAGAGTGAAAAGTTATGGCATTTTTCATGTGAGGTAGTAAGCCACCGCAATTACACTACATCACGGTGAGCCTTCAAACCACAATACGAGTTACAAATTTTTGGTTTAAATGAATAAGGGGCAATGGGGTCTTTTCACACCTAAATCCAGGTCGTAAAAATAAAATTTTAAGTATCTAGTAAGGCATTATTTGCCCTCATTATCCTATTTTACACTTATGAACAAACCCTAATCATCCCTCCCAAAGATCATCCATTCCATCATCTTCTCTTCAAGAAAGATCAATATTTTAAGTTTCCTAATCCAATAATCTCAAGAATGATTTCAAGATCATCTCCATGTCATTCAAGGTCAAGCTTTCATCCATCAAATCATGCCTATTAAGGTTAGTGGGATTATGAAAAAGGATACCCCTTTCATCCTTGTTTCCAAAACTAGTTTTAAAGTTGAATTTACATAAATTACAATTATGGTTCATACCCAACTTATATTGTTTTTAGTTTATGGATTTATAAAGTGATTTAAGTGTTAAAGTGCATGCTTCTTCTCATTTATTTATGCTTTGATTTAATGATTTTTAATTGAGATTTAATCATGATATTATGATGCAAGTTATATGAAAGAAAGCATGATATTTAAAGGCTTTAAGTGCATCAAGATTACGCATGCTCATGTTTTGATCCATCATATTCATATTGTGATTTTGTTTTCATTATCTTGACTAAAATTATTGAAGTATTATTTTGGTTTGACATGAATTTAAAGAATGAGTTTAAGCCCTAAGTTTAAGTATTGATATTTCAACAAGACCATGCTTTTAATTACCCTATGATTAGTTTATACTTAGATTCTAAACAAGATTTGATCTTTTGATCCTCATCTAAGATATAGAATCCATATTGTTAGCTTTGATTGTATTTTAAAATAGACAAATGCATAATTGGTTTCTATTGTAAATTCTTATGCTATTTTAAGGTAGATTTCCTACATAATAAGCATATAAGTAAGGGAGTATTATTTAGCACCGAGTTGGGTATGATTCCAAGGTCTAGTACCCCAGAACTACATACCACCATAGGTTTTAACACCCATAGTGGCTTCAGTATAGTGATCACTCATGCTAAGATCTATTCAGATGGTAAGGGTAGAACAATTCTACCAATGTACGTATGAGAAGCTGGACTCCGTGATAGCTCACTTGGTTTATGTCGGTTAGAAGAACCTCCCTAAGCCTAAATCCTAAAATAGAATAATAGAATAACTTTTAGAAACTAAGTGTAAAGACTCATGATTTTATTCAGATATTGTTTACGTAGATTATTAGCCATGATATTTCAGATTTTAGTTTACATGTACAAAGGTGAGTCCTTTTACACTTAGACTGCATGATTTGAATATAGCCTTAACTTCAGTTCTACTTATTCTACTAGCAGAAAGAGTAAAAGTACAACTTTCAGAACTCAGTGTTATGACTCATAAGATTTATACAATATGCTTCTTCACCCATGATTTATGATTTTCATCGTTCAGTTATTCAAGCCAATGTGAGTCATTTAAACTTAGCACACATTCTTTTCAAGCTATATGAACAATTGAGTTACTGTTTTACTTTTGCATTCACCCCTACATGCTCAGCATATTCCAAAACTACTGATCCACATATATATCTATGTGATACATGATTTAATAATGTAGGTACCAGTTCAGTTGTAGTCCATATATCAGGATCAGACAGTTGCAGATTCCAGACAGAAGGTGATGAGTCCTCTTACTTTGGGGACTTCAGTTAGATGTTATTTATGTACTTTATTGTCTTACTATTGTGTATTGATTAGTAGTAGTTGAAGTTGCGTCCCTTCTACATATAGTCAGTATAGTAGAGGCTTCATAGAGGGCCAGTAGAACTAATATATTTGATTTCAGTTTTGTTTTGTATAAGCGGAGTTGTAATCATTTTTATATAACTTTATATTGATCATATTTATAAATTATTGATCTTCCATTTATTTCATTCAGATTTATGTATTTTATTCAGTCGCTCATGATTTATGCCAGTACAAGGGTTATCTTGGAATCACGTGTGGTCCTAAGTACCGTGTGACGACTAGGGGTATTCTCGTGTCGTTACAACAATAGGAGTCGAAGGAACTCTAATTCACAAGTCAAGATTATGGAAATAATATCATAAGTCCATATTAGATTCATAATAATTGAATCACACCCAAGTTTACAGTTGCTCACAATACCTCTATATAAAACAAGTCAATAAATGTATGTGTCAGGATAAGCCCCTAACCAAGGACAAACCAAGCCTTACAGAGAGCAATTCTAAAGATAAGATACTAAGATTTGCATGTCTTCCAAAGTGAGGAAGATCACCACTTCAATTCAATGCATGATCCACTTTAATCACCTAATCACTACGCGGGAAGAGAAGAAGATGCTCTGGCCCCTATGTTGAGTGGTGACATAGCGCCTAGAGACGGTTAGCGGTTGGAACGCTAGAATATAACTCAAGGATAAGTGATAAAATAACATCATAAATCAACAAAAAGTCAATATATCACAATTTATCTCACTCATACACTTATCAATACAGATAGTTATATCACATGCCAATCAAAGAAACAATCTCATCAATCATGAGTCAAGCACACATTTATAAATCATAAAATTGAGGACTACGACCTCCCACACTTATAGCTTTAGACATTCTCAATAGGTGAAGGACTCTAACGACAATCACATTATCATTAGACATGGTAATTTAACAATGCACACTCATTCTTTAGTCAAGGACATTAACCACATACATATTCATACTCACAAGGGACTCTAACCGCACACCCAATCATCTAGGCAAGGGACTCCAATCTTGTGCCTGTTTATTAGACAAGGGACTCTAACCTTATGTCTTACTTAAACTTTAAATATAATACACTTCCTTTGGCAAGGTAATTTGACCCCAAGATATGTCTTTAAGCACGGGACTTTAACCTCAAGCAATATCATTGGGCAAGGGACTTCAACCTCAACCCATTCATAAGGCAAGGGACTTCAACCTCAATCCATCACATAAGTCAAGGGAATTTAACCTCAATCTATCACAAATATCATTAGTTTAGCATTTGGAAATTTAATCCTTTGCCCATGCATTAACATAAATTCAATACAATATTTAAGGACTTTAACCATTTTAGCCAATTCAATACTATACATGACAACATAGTTCATATGTGAGACTTCATTGCTCAACCATTTTTAATAGGCTAATGCCTTTACTTAATTCAACATACGAGGAAAGTTAAGGTCATCAAGACCCATATAATAATTCTACACCACATTCTCACCACACTTGGGTTCAATCCATAATTTAAGTTCATATTTATATCTAGGGACTTTACCCTTTCATTAGCCAGCAACCAAGGTTATCAATTTCATCACACATGGTTAATAATTCCTTCAGCACATTTGTTATCATTTATCCATGTTCATTGGTCCATTTCTCTAGTTCAATACTTCAACAAAATATGACTAGACAACTCACTTAGATATTTTCACAAACACCTTGGATGCATACCTTCAACAAGGCCATTTCCATTGTATATATTACTAAGATTAGGGTTACTTAATACCCTCATGTTAATACACATACAAAAAGCACCCACACATTCAATTCATCATAAATATCACATATAAACATAAGTCTAAGAAATATTCAACATCATACATCATTAGGCAACAATACTCTTTTCATTTGATTTCAAAACCACCATGTACACTTACTAATCCAAATGTGAAATACATGGGTTTAGAGATATTTAAAGAGGGTAAGTGATACATTACTTAAAAAATATGATACATAAAAAATCTTGGATCCTTCTTTCCACTATATGAGCTCTCTCCTAACCTTATCCTCCAATCTTGCATCAAGAAGCTTTTAGAGTGTTTTGGAGTATTTTAGTCTTGTAAAATGAGAAATTAAGAGGCTACATTGCCTTATATAGTTAAGGTATTAGGGTCTTAGGTATGGGAAATGACCATAAGGCCCTTAATGAAAAAGCTAAAAAGTTACCTTATCCAGGAGTACGACTCCCCCATACAACTCCCATAGCAATTGTACCCTAGGGTATGAGTGGTACCCTAACTTTTATGCTAGTATTATTCTAGGCGAACCATACTATTGTGGGTACTTATGGACACCCTTGAATTATATCCAAAGGGTTGGAATCACCCACAACTCGTAAGCTTTGCATCTGACAAAAATAGTCCACTTGGTTTGAGACTCCCCTCTATATAGTTGAGTTGTATATGACTCGTATGCATTGGTTATGACAAAGGAGAGATCATTTCATCTAGGAAACATTATGATACCCTAGTGGAATGATGAAGGTATGAAAGGGGAGGGAAAGATGGGTACTAGTCGTGACCAAGGGTACAAACCAAGTCTCTAGTCGTACCCAACTCAGAGGAACAAAAATGAAGTTGTCTTCCAATGGTTAAAGACCTTGGTATTTCAACACACATGGTATATATCATATACTTATAAGATATGATAAAATGGTTATACATTTATTCAAAAAATACTTAGTCATCTATAATACTCACATGATATATCATATACTAACAGTGTATCATAGAGAGCTGACAGTTCATTCCCCAAAAAAATATGCTACTCTTATGACACCATATATACTGATAAAGTATCGTAGATGATGGATTTTTCATTTAAAATACTACTCCCTGCATTCCCTTTTAACTGCTCCCCTCGTTTTTTGTAAGTCAATTTGACTAAGTTTCAAATCTAAATTAGATTAGAATAATTTATTTTAAAAAATTAAAATTTAGATATTCAAAAACTAAGTGAAAAGTATTATAAATCGCAATTTTCCTTTTTTCAACTTGATTAAGAAATACATCTTAAAAGGCTAATGGATCAATATATATATATATATATATATATATATATATATATATATATATATATATATATATATATATATATATATATATATATAACATGATTTAATAAAAGGACTACTAATTCCTTTAAATGAAAATACTCCTTAGTCTTCTACGACACAAACTATATATCATATATATACTGATATGATATCAAAAAAATGGGTTCATTCCTCCAAAATATCACTCAATCCTCTAAGATAAAATCTAATATAAATGGACTCAGCTCCATTGAAGATTCCCTCCTATTCCTCTGATGCACCCTTAAATGAGCAATACATGTCCACATTATTAATCAATGGTCTAAAATTAATTTCCTTAAATGCTAGTTTAACTATAGTTAAGAAACATTAAATCCTGCAAATTAACAAGAACATCCATGGGCAAGACTAGAACCAGCAAAAACTAGCTGATTTTTCTCTAATGAAAAATCAACAAATATAAAGGAAACAAACATAATTTAATTTAAGTCCTGTGAAAAGAAGAATTAAATGAGTACTAATCTATGAGTTCTGCCATATATTAAAATATAAACCAATATAATTAAAATTGAATGAGAGAGAATATATATGGTATTAAGGCATTCTATTGAATTCTAAGGGTTCATCACCACTAAGGGACCAAGTTCCTAAGAAGTAATAAGTAATAGTAAAAAAGTAATGCAAAGTAAATTGAAACAAAAGATTTTTACGTGGAAACCTCCTAGCTCAGGGGAGGAAAAGCACGACCTCTCCTCACTAGCTTTCTCAAGCTCCACTATAATCAAATTATCTCTGATTACCGACTCAAAATGGACTAAACTCTATGTCTTAAGGATTGAAATAACTCTATTACAAGCTTACTCTAGACAACTCCGTAACACCTCTCTCTCAGTTGATCAACTCTAGTCAACCCACACTAGGTAACTCTATCTAAGTAAACTCAACACTAAAAAAAGGGAAAGATTTAATCACAACACTGGAGTAAATCATTTTTAGGACATGACTCGAGAAAAAATAAAGCTAAGAGCAAAGAAATTTCAAGATCATGAGCCCAAGGGTTTTTGCTACCTCCAAGAGAAATATCCAATGCAAAAACTATCTTTCAAAGTTGCTTCCATTTGTTTATATAGAAGTGTAGTAATCTTGGATGGAATTATATTGGTCTAGATGTCCATTGTTGTACACTGTGCACATGCAGTCCAATTATGCTACTGGACAAAACTGTGCAGAGTGCGATAGTGTACAACTGTCCTTCAGCAAAGTATACAATGACCCTAGTTACTGAATGTTTTTTAGTCATCCTCAAAACATAGAACAAAACTTTTCTCCTTTTAGATGATAACAAACTGTAATAAAGAGCACTCAAATTCCCCCTTTGCTTTATCATATCCATAAAAATTCAAGATTCATTTTAATTTTTCCCTACCAAAAATACTTCTTCCCCCTATCAATCTGTTCCCCATATTAACAGCACTTCCTCCCCCTATTAATCAGTTCACCTATCAACAATACTCCATAGTATTCCATTTATGATACATTAAAGGTTAGTTCACTACTTATGCCTACCTATGCTTAAATCAAGTTAACTCATGGCAACTTGGGAACTATTAACATGAATGAACAACTTTAAAAGAGAGAGAGATGATAGACATATATAAAAGTTCCATTCATATAATAACCAGGATGGTACCATACAAAGCATTTTAAGAAAAAAAAACACATACAAACTAAACGTAAAATCCACGAAGACAATCAAAGTAAACTGATTTATGGGATATTCATAAACCAACAGGGGGCTTAAGAAGGTGGAGGTTTAGGGGTAAGAGATTTGAGATGCATCTCCATTATTTCACTCTTAGTAGAATGATAATTTAAAGGTTTCTTGGTAATGTCTTTGACTTCAGTATTCATCTCTTTGACTTCTCCTGTCAAACCAGTAACCTTTGCCTTCAATATTTCATTTTCAGCCTTTAGTTCCTCTAAAGCACTTGGTCCTTCTGAAGACAACTACTGGTTTCTCAACTTGAGGTGTGTAATCTCATCTTCCTTTTTAATAATTCTATTCCCAAACCATCCACCGCGTTACACAACTTCTCATGGGCAGCAATCAACTATGAAACTTGGGACATGGTCCCTATTTTTCCTTTAACACACTTATTTTCAATTAGAGTGTTCAGAGTGAACATTTGCTTAGCAGTTCTAGGTGTGACCTTATCATCAAAAAATTTAAAGTGATTGAATATTGTTTATAAAGTACCATAGGGAATTACATGTTTTATTTCTTTAAAAAGTACAACTTTGTACATAGCTCAATAATCAAGGTAGGTAGATTTACAAGTTCAAACTTGCTTAGATATTCCATTAGAAAAATATCAACTGCGGAGGCTATAGTACTTTTTCTAACCTAGGGAAAAACACTTTGTTCACAAACTCATGCACCAACTATAACTCCCCCTTTAGGAACTTTTTCTCATACCTGCTATAGAAGTCCCACCCTCTTTAGAAATATACTCTATAAACACCACTGAATGTTGTTGTTTCTGTATAGATCTCACTCCAATGATGAGAATATCCAAAATCTTCCTTATTCTATTCATTAAACTTCCCTTTTTTCCCTTGTACTAAGGCAGTCAAACTCAAGCCATCTTTTACAAATTTTAAGATATAAAAGAATTCTCTGACCTCCTTCTCAAACATAGAGGGGTCTAGTTCCTCAAAGAGGTACAACTACCCCTGGTGTCTCACATACTCCACTATTTATACCATTATAGGTTGTTAAAATATTCTATTATCAAATACCATTCTAGACAGGACGTTTTGAGTTTTTAGAATCGCATTTCTTTGTTCTCTTAACAAGGATTGTGCTTCTTTTTGCACCTTTCTCCTTTTAGATCTAGTTCCAGATTCCTCTTCTTACAAGGTCTCCTTTGAGGTACTAGGTCCTTCTGACACCTTTCTTTTTATAGCAATGGGTTTCTTTTTAATGATAAGTTTTGTTTTTTCTTGAGAGGACCGGGTCCTCCTCCCCGATTGAAATTCCTTTCTTTTCTTCTCTGTTACCATAACAACATTAACAAACTTTCTCATTACCTTCTTCCACATTAACAACCTCCAAATGTTCTTGATCTACCATAGTTCCTTTTTTTTAGTCTTCATCTCTTAGTAGTGGCTAACTTTATTACATTTATGGCATCACCCAACAATATATTTTGCACACTTCTAGTGGTGTAGGTCTTAACTACTTTAATTGTTTCATAATATTTCTTCTTTCCCCTACTCCCTTTTTCACTTTACATGGCCCATCTGAAAAGTACATCCTCCTCCTCCTTCTACTTCTTATTTCATAGAAGACTGTACAATAGTATCATCTTGCTCAGTGGTTGCAGGGGTTGAGCCAAAAGTAAATAGAATTTCTTTCATTCCCACAGTACTTTCTATATGTTCATTGGATAACTAAGTTAAGATTTCAACAACCTAATCTTCTATGGCTAAGATACTACTAAAAGGGTTTAACTTTTTGACTGGAAAATCCTCTTCAAACAACTGAGCAAAAATAGGATTAGATTTAGATAGAGAAGGGGAATATAGTTCTTTGTATTTATCAGAGTAGATGCCAATTTTTTGGGATTTTTGAGGAAATAAATTTTGTTGGAAGTTCAGTATCGATAGGCAAAACAAATGCCTCACTAATGTCAACAACAATGACCCTTTATAAGTTTGGTTTAACTATTTGAGAGCCTTCTTCCTTAGAGGATTCTACTATGGGCATAGGTGATGAAAGAAGAATGAACACAGGGTTTTTATTAGAGGGTCTGGGTGAGTGAGTGATTTCTAACACTTTTGATGGGTTAGAAAAAGATTCTTGGCTACACATTTGATTTTGAGAAATGAGATTTTAAGGCAAGAAAAAGATTTTGAACAAGATAAAGATAGTCGAGGAGAGGGAAAAAAGTGTTTAGTAAGAATTTAGGATTTAATGTGAGACTGGAAATGATTTAATTTGGTTTTAAAGAGAGAATGAGGTGTGACATTTTGACTTAAATGGCATGGGATGTGTATGGTCACAATTGGTGCACCTTTTCTTATTTAAACAATTTGATAGCTTTCAAATATGCGGGAAAGGATATTTGGCTTTTCAGAATAGTCATTTTATGCAATATTTATATAGGACACATATGATACTAACCAATGGGATGGTACAAGGTCCCTTCCTAGATTGAAGGAACTTTTTTGTTTGATGTCGTTCTTATTATATCTCTTTCAAGGGTTGATCGCCATGTGTGTATATCTGCAAAAGGTATAGTACTGAGTTAGACCAATTTGCATATAGTGAAACAAGTATACCTTTCCCCTAATCATAGCCAAATTTTGAGGAACTTGGCCCACTTAGGAAGTTTAACTCATCTTGATCAGACCCAACCTTAGCGTGATCTTCATATATTAATACCGATGGAGAGCCTTTGTGAAGATATCAGCCACATAGCCTTCAGTATTACAAAACTTCATACAAATAACAATTTTCAACATTATCCCTTAATAAATAATGCCTCACATCAATGTTCTTTGTCCTCTTATTCTACACATGGCTCTTTTCCATATTTAGAGAACTTGTATCATCACATATCAATGGCATAGTGTCAATGATAATTTCAAAATCCTTTAGCTGTTGTTTTATCTATTGTAATTGAGCACAACATAAAGCAATATCCACATATTTAGTTTCTACAGTAGTTACAACAACTGGGTATTTCTTTTTAGAACCCTATAAAATAAGAGATGAACCAAGAAAATTAGCCATTCCAGAGGTAATTTTTCTATCTATTAAGTACTAACATAGTCAGTATCAGCATATCTAATTATATCAAAACTATCTCTAGAAGAATAGAACAAGACCAGATATGCTATTCTTTTTAGAAATATGAGAATTCTTTTGGTAGCTTTCAAGTAGGACTCTTTTGGATAAGCTTGGAATCTAGCACACATACCTACACTGAATATAATATCAGGCCTGCTAGTAGTAAGATATAGTAAATATCAAATAATCCCTCTATAAATTATTTTATTTATTGAAGGAACAGGTTTATCAATGTCTATCTTGTAGCTAGTTTCAATAGGAGTGTCAACAGGCTAGGCATCCCCATGTTGAATTTCTTCAATAAATTTTTGATGTATTTTTTTTAACAAATCATGGTGCTATAGGATGTTTCTTGATCTTCATCCCAAGAAATAAGCCCAACTCACCTATAATTCTCATCTTAAATTCCTTTCCCATTAGTTTGGCAAATTATTGAGATAAGGACTCAAAAGTTTCTCCCAAGATAATGCCATTAATATAAATCTGCAATTCAGCAAGTTGTTTGCTTTGGACTTAATAAGTAGGCTATTGTAAATTTTCCCTCTCTTAAATCCATTTTCAAGAAGAAACTTTGACAATCTTTCATATCAAGCTCTAAGAGTCTGTTTTAACTGATACATAGTTTTATTTTGCCTTAGCACATAGTGTAAAAAGTCAATATCTCCAAAAACTAGAGGTTTCTTGGCATAAACATCTTTATTCAGATTTTCATATAAAAATACACTCTTCACATCTATTTGAAAAAAGCTTGAAATCTATATAAGTTTCTAAATTAATAAGAGTCTTGACTACTTCCATCCTTCAAACAGGAGCAAAGGTATTATCATACTTAATTTTATTTTCCTAATTATATCCTTTTACAACAACCCTTGAATTATTGTTGATGATAATGCCATGCTCGTCTTACTTTTTTTTGAAAACCCATTTTATCCCAATAATAGTTCTGTCAGTGTGTCTGGGGATAAGGTGCCAGACTTTGCCACTTTTAAATTACTAAAGTTCTTCCTTGATAACATTAATCCAGTCAACATCTTTAAGGGCTTCCTTCATATTTTTAGGCTCATGTGAAAGCTGAGAATGTTAAAAGCTCCTTGATTGTACCCCTGTTTTTATTCAAAATTCCAATGAAGATTTGAGATTCTCAAGAGGTGAGATGAATTATGCTTCCAATATTATCTTCTTGAATATTAATGACGTCTGTTGGGACCAGTTTCATAAAGGAAAAGATCCTAAATTCCTTGTTGGGAATCAGTAGGGACAAGATCCTACAGTTGAGGATGTAGTTCTTCTCTTCCTTCTTCTTCTGTATCTGTATCATACTAAACATTTAGAACTTTAGACTCAGCCTCTACTGAAATGTCCCTTTGAATAAAAGTTAGTTCCTCCATATTTGTGTCATCATTTCTTGATGGATTCTGCTAACGACCTACACTTTGATGAAATATATGAAACATGTATTTTTTATGATTTGACTATTTTACCTCTCTCTGTGGTTGAATTGTGGTATTTCTAAGGTGTGGAGGTAATTGGCATGATTCCCGATATATTTTTGTGCCCTTTATTTGATACTGTAGTTTATGTGCCTTCAAGAGTCCTATTATGGACTTCAGTCAATTTCTTTTGAATTATACGATGGATGGCCAAAGAAACTACACCAGTAGACCTAGAACTTCAACTTTAGGGTGGTAACGTATTTGGTGTAGTTTTATTTCTTTTAAATCTCATTTGGACCCTCAGTTATAAAATTGTGATTTCAGGTTTTGGGGTCAACTTTGTGTTAACGACATCTTTTCAAAAAGTTGATATCGCCATTGAATTTGGAGCATTGAATATGATAAAATTTTGTAATTGTTTATGTTCATGGGATTCTAAATGAATCTCAAGGGGATCGCAAGGACTTGGATGGAATCCAAATCCTCTATTGGTGTACCATATATGGTGCACCCGCGATTGCAACCATTGGGCTACAACCATAATAGGGCCATCAGATGAGGTTTTGCACTCGTAATAGCCCTTCACAATCATGATAGTCCTGCCAATCACGGTACTACGACTGTGACCCATGGTCAACTATCGCAAGAACTATATATAAATACCCGTGTCTTATCATTTTTCACTATTTTTGAGACTTGGAGCTTAGGCTTTCATTGTTTTAAGCTATTTTTTTACAACTAAGCTTGGGTAATCTCGATTACACTCTTTTCAACTAATTTCTTCCATCTTTATCAGTAGATTATTGTTTTAATTCAAATTTCATAGTGAAAATTGAGGGGTGTTTTGGTCCCAAAGGCCAAAAATTATATTTCATCAATTTCACTCCTTTTTACTTGAATAATATTCCTAATTCAATAATTACTTGTTTTTTCTCAATTTCGTCTTCAAAACAACTTCAAATCTTAATTTTAAGATGAATTTTGAAGGTTTTTCTTGGTAGTTTAAAAATTATTCTTCTTTAATTTGGACCTTATTTTTAACTCAATTTGTCTTGGATTTTTAGATGTAGGTTTCTAAAAGTACTAGAAACATATTTTTGAAATATAGTTTTAATTTTTTCCTTCCTTTTTAAAATCCATTTTAGGGGTTCGTTTTGAACCCAAATAGAAAATACACAATGTGAGTGTTGTAGGCTTTCTTTTGATGCATAATTTTATATTTTTATGTGTTAGTTTATTTTGGGTTTGTTCGTAAGGAGTAAGGCTTTGGTATCAAAGTATAGCAGACTGATATTGCCAGTCGAGGTAGGTTATGGCTTAATTCTTTTAGAATGGCTGGGTGGTTAATTTGAATAAAATATGTATGTGTTGTGACCATGTGAGGGCCTATGTGTGATATAATTGTTGGTTGTTGAGATATTATGTGATATTTGTGACCATGTGGGGTCCTATATGATATTGATTGGCTTATATTCATGTGAATAAATTGTATCTTGTTGATTAAAAAGTGTGTTGTGATACCATGTGTGTATTGTGATGTATTCATACTTTTATTGGCATGTGAAACATATGGTAATTTGGGGATGGTTTAAAATAATGAGTGGATTTTGGTTTATGTGGTAATGGAAATATATCACTGTGGTTAGTTGTTGAAATGCATCATGTGGTTGATTGTAGAAGTATTCATTGTGATTGGTTGTGAGCATTACTGATGTTGGGCGTATTTATACCCCTAGGAACCATAATTTACCCATATTTTTGGCTGAGTTTGGAGGATAAAATATATAATTCCTGCAGTTTTAGTCAATTTTTCTATAAGTGAGCTAACCTATTTGATTAGCATGATTTCAGGTATTAATGATGAAGATTTCAGCACTTTGTGGACCTTTGGGTAGCAAAGGAAACCTTCACGTAAGAAGGAAGGCAGCTTTTGGAAGCTTGTGGACTGAATGTGATGTATGAAGAATCTGTCCCGGGCAAAATCAGTATTTCTTAATACTTAGGGGTGCAGCAGTAACCTAGTAGGACTAGGACAAGGATGTTATATAAACCTTATTTGCTGAATTTTTCAGTATTCATGCATTTTATTCCTTTCATTCGACTTTTACAGAGAAAAACGCAAAAGCTACGAGGAATGGTTTGAGGAGAACAACGTGATTTCCTTTTGACGCCAAAACCCATCCCCATCGTGAGATTATTCTAGCTTGGTACGATGATGATGTCTATTGTGATTTCCGTTGTACTCATGAGTAGCTAAACTTCTCTGTTAGGGTTATGGAAGCCTTGTGAGATACTATCTATTACTATGAATTTGTGAATTCTTGATGCGTATGCTACTTATATCATTACTTTCTTCGTTTTAATTGAATTCTTGTGGTTGCAAACATATAGAATACACCATTATAGAATTAACTTGTTCGAGAGAAAAGTTACATGTTTGGAAAAGAGAGTGTGACAAGGAAATAGGGCTACCAACCCCTGTTTACACGTTAGTGCCTTAACCGGATTAACTTTCTTGGAGAGTTTGTACCGTTAGTTATACACTCTAAGCTCGAGAGAGTTAAAGTGAAATAATCCTTGATGGTTGAGAAGCACTAGGATTTACCATTAGAATACGGATCTCTATAAGTGCATGCATGTCTAAATTCCACATTACTCATAGTTAATAGATACGTAGAACTCATAAGGTGGACATAACCCTAACTTATTATTCTCTGTGATTAAATCTTACTAAACAAAGTATTCCGTTGTTACATTAACAATAGTAATTCACACCACAATTAAATCCCCCCTTTCAGTAGAATTTTCGACCAAAAGTCTACTAATAGTTGCAACACTTAGTGACCAAGTATTCCCTGTGGGATTCGACACCCAACCCAGTTGGGTTCTATATTTGACAGCGACCGCTTACACTCTTACGAGAGCTGTAGTTTAGGCGTTATCAAATTTTGGCATCGTTACCGGGGAATATAATTGTCAGCTAAGTTTGTGATAGTTACTAGACCCTTTGGTCAAAGATTCTTGAATTTTACTTTACGTCTGTTGTTTTTGTTTTATTCAGGTTTTGTTCAGTGCATGCCAAATACTCAGCCATTATTACCCATAAACCCTGAACCACAACTTATTGGCAGGATGGAGGTGCAACGTGACATTGAAAGAAGGGTTGCTAACAGGAGCAGGATAGATTAGCTGCATTGGCTGCTGCTCAAGTGCAGCAATAGAATATTGATAACCCAGGGCGAGCAACAAATCCTGATGATGAGGACCTGGGTGATGATGAGTTACTAAACCCGAAGCATGCTGATGAGGTGGCAGCACCTGTGAACAGAAGAGATCGTCAAGCTAAATTGAGACCAGAATGCCGAGCTGTGCAGATTCCTTTTGATGATGATATGATGATTTGGATGGGGCTGGTGCCAGAGGGGCTATTATTCCTCCACCCTTGGCACCTGGAGCTAATTTCAATATCACTAGCACCATGATTCAACTATTGCAGCTCAAGGGGTTATTTGGTGGACTTGCAGGCGATGATCCGAATATGTATCTGATCAATTTTATCTCTACATGCAAGTCATTCGACAATCCAAGCGTTGGACAAAATGCAATTCGACTGTGCTTATTTCCATTGTCTCTATCTGGGGAGGCAACTCTATTGTTGAACGGGCGAACTCCTGATTCTATTACTAATTGGAGGCAATTGAAAGATGCTTTCCCAGAAAGATTCTTTCCGCCATCCAAGAGGGAACAGTTGAGAGATGAGATCAGCAATTTTCGACAGCTTCCAACTGAAGCTCTCCACGAAACATGGGAGAGGTTCAAGAAAAAGCTTATGCGGTGCACAAATCATCATATGACCAATGTCCACTTGATGAAGATATTATATAGGTCTTTGAATTCGGTGACTAAGCCAGTGGTTGACAATGCTGCAGAAGGGTCATTCATGGACCTTACTTTTATTCAGGCAAGTGATATACTAGATCGTATGACAAAGAAGAGTAGAGCTTGGTATACCAGGGATTCTGAGGTAGCAAGCTCTACTGTATCTATTGGCATGACTGTAGAACAAAGGCGAAGAGAGGAGGAACGTGATTAAGATATGACGCACATGAAAACGCAGATGGATCTTCTTACCAAGCATTTATTATCAGGGAAGATCGAAAAAGTCAAAGTTGTTGTGTCACAGGGAAGAGATGAATCTAATTCTGAGGAAGAAGCTAACTACTTGAATAATCAGGGGGGTTTCCGAGGCAATGCCCAAGGAAACCAAGGTCAAAACTATTATGATAAATCTGGAAACAAGGACCGTGATCAAGGTAGTTGGAAGAATAAGACTGACCGGAGTGGTTTGTATGTTCCTCCTGGAAACCGTGAGGCCATGGCGTCTGACTCTAGGAAGATTTCCATGGAAGATATGATGGCTAAGCTATTGAAAGGAGTGGAGGCAACCAATACGGGAGTAAAAGAGGTAAAGAATGATTTGTCATCAATAAATCAATTGGTTGACTCGCATTCCACTTCAATAAAATAGCTGGAACAACAATTTAGTCAACTGTCAGCGACATTCAATCAAAGAAAGGCTGGCACTTTACCTAGTGACACTGTGCAAAATCCAAGGAACAACGAATCATGTATGGCTATTACTACCAGGAGTGGTAAGGTGTTGGAGAATCCATCCAAGGGCAAGCAGGTGGTTGATGATATAGCAGATAATGTTATTGATGCGGAATGTGAAGATGCCGAAGAAGCTGAAGAGTGTGCTAATGACGTCACCCCTAGACGTCTGCAGCCTGAAAAGATTGATCATGGAAAGCGAGATACAAAGGAAGCGGTGGAGAAAACTATTCCCCTTCCACCACCACCTTTTCCTTAGAGACTGAAGAAGAAAGCTGATGATACCAGGTTCAATAAATTTTTGACTATGTTGAAGCAGCTGACTATTAATGTTCCTTTGGTAGAGGTGCTGGAATAGATGCCTGGGTACGCAAAATTCATGAAGGATCTTTTGACAAAGAAGCGGGCAACAAGCTATGAGCTGGCAGATAATGTTCATCATTGCAGTGCAATCGCTACCAGATCACTAGTTCAGAAGAAGGCAGATCGTGGTTCTTTCACTATTCCTTGCATGGTTGGATCTTTGGATTTCGCTAAGGCATTGTGCAATTTGGGAGCTAGCATCAATTCGATGCCACTATCTATTAATAGAAAATTGGGGTTAGGCGATCCTACACCAACCAATATGCGGCTCATGATGGCAGATAGGTCGGTAAAATGACCTGTTGGTATCTTATATGATGTATTACTGAAGCTTTCTTCCTTCATTTTTCCTACAGACTTTGTTATTTTGGATTGTGAGGTGGACTCTGAAGTTCCCATAATCTTGGGGCATCCTTTCCTTGCAACAGGAAGTGTGCTTATTGACTTAAGAGCTAATGAGCTTTTATTCTGGATGAATGACGAAGTGGTCCTTTTTGATGTATGCAAATCAATGAAGCAACCCAAAGATATGAATGTGTTCTCTGTAGCTGATGTTTATTATGATGATGAGAAGTAATTATCTGTAGAGAAGCAGCTTATTGTTGAGCCATTGGCTGCTGTGCTAATGAATTTTGAGTGTGAGGATGTTGAAGATTATGAAGAAACTATTTGTTCTCTAACTAGAATAGGGTCGTATTCTCATGCTCCCAAAAGGCTGGACCTTGATCTCAAAAATTGACCTACACCACCAGCGAAACCATCCATTGAAGAGCCACCAATGTTAGAATTGAAGGAGCTGCCCAGTCATCTAAAGTATGTGTTCTTGGGAAGTGGAAACACACTTCCAATTATTGTTGCGGCTGATTTGGGTGAGCAGCAAGTTGCAGCTCTCATCTCTGTTCTGAGGATATACAAGAGAGCCATCGGTTGGACTATCGCTGATATTATTGGTATCCCACCTGGGATATGTATGCACAAGATTCAGCTTGAGGAAAATTGCATACCCACTATTGAGCATCAAAGGCGTTTGATTCCACCTATGCAAGAGGTGGTGAAGAAAGAAATTATTAAGTGGCTAGATGCAGGGGTAGTGTATCCAATCTCTGATAGTAAATGGGTGAGCCCGGTACAGTGTGTTCCCAAGAAAGGGGGCATGACGGTAGTTGCAAACGAAAAGAATGAGCTAATTCCACTCAGACCTGTCACAGGGTGGAGAGTGTGCATGGACTACCGAAAGCTGAATTCGTGGACGCTTAAGGATTACTTCCCAATGCCATTCATGGACCAAATGCTTGATCGATTGGCAGGGAAAGGATGGTTTTGTTTCTTAGATGGGTATTCTGGATATAATCAGATTTGTATTGCTCCCGAAGATCAAGAGAAGACAATGTTTACATGCCCATATGGTACATTTGCCTTCAAACGTATGCCGTTTGGGCTATGTAACGCACCTACCACTTTTCAGTGTTGTATGATGTCCATTTTTTTTGATATGGTTGAAGACACCTTGGAGGTGTTCATGGATGATTTTTCAGTTGTAGGTGAGTCGTTTGAATCATGCTTGGCGAATCTAAGTATGGCGTTGCAGAGATGTATTGAATTCAACTTGGTGCTAAACTGGGAGAAGTGCCACTTTATGGTTAAGGAAGGTATTGTTCTTGGGCACAAAGTTTCTAAAAAAGGAATTGAGGTCGATCGAGCAAAGATTGAAGTTATCGAGAAATTACCACCTCCAATTTTTGTAAAGGGAGTTCGTAGTTTCCTCGGTCATGCAGGTTTTTATCGAAGGTTTATTAAAGACTTCTCCAAGATTGCTAGTACATTATGCAAACTTTTGGAGAAGGATGCAAAGTTCGACTTCGGTGAAGATTGCGTGAAGGCATTTGAATGCCTCAAAGGGAAGCTAGTTGAAGCTCCTATCATTGTAGCGCCTGATTGGTCGTTACCGTTTGAAGTTATGTGTGATGCAAGTTGGGTAGCTTTGGGTGCTGTACTTGGTCAGAGAAGAGAAAGGTTAATTCATCCAATCTACTATGCGAGCAAGGCTTTGAATGGAGCCCAGAAGAACTATACCGTCATGGAACAAGAACTTCTAGTGGTTGTTTATGCTTTTGAAAAGTTTCGTGCTTACTTGTTGGGAACAAAAGTAGTGGTTCATACAGATCATGCAGCTCTGAGATATTTAATGGCAAAGAAGGATGCGAAGCCAAGGCTAATTCGATGGGTGTTATTGCGGCAAGAATTTGATTTCGAGGTAAAAGATAGAAAAGGTTGCAAAACCTAAGTAGCTGATCATCTATCTAGACTTGAGAATGAACACATAGTGTAGCCCGATCTTGAGATTGATGTTGCATTTCCCGACGAAGAGATCCTAGCCATGATGGTGGAAGACTTACCATGGTACGCTGACTTCTCAAATTACGTGGTAAGTAATGTGATGCCTGAGAATCTCTCTTTTCATCAAAAGCGAAAGTTCATGCATGATGTGAAACACTACTTCTGGGATGAACCATATATTTTTCGACGATGTGCGGATGGTGTTATTAGGCGATGCATATCTCATGTGGAGGTGCCTAGCATATTGGAAGCAAGTCATGCTTCCCAAGTTGGGGGTCACCATGCAGGTGATCAGACAGCCAGGAAGGTATTGCAAAGGGGCTATTATTGGCCTTCATTATTCAAGGATGCCTATGATTTTGTGAGAAGATATGATCAGTGTCAGAGGCAAGGCGCAATTTCGAAGCACCATGAGATGCCCATGTGTAAAATTCTTGAAGTAGAGCTATTTGATGTATGGGTTATTGATTTCATGGGCCCATTTGTGAGTTCGTTTAGGATGAAATATATCCTAGTTGCTGTGGATTATGTATCCAAATGGGTCGAAGCAATAGTGCTGGCTGATAATGAAGGTAAACGTGTTGTAGCATTCTTGAAGAGAAATATCTTCTCTTGTTTTGGGGTACCACATACCATCATAAGCGATGGGGGATCATACTTTTGCAACAAGTTGTTCAGAGCCGTGTTGGTGAAATATGGGGTCAAGCAACATAAGGTAGCCACACCTTACCACCCACAAACTAGTGGGCAGGTAGAGGTTTCTAATCGGGAGATCAAGCTGATCCTTGCTAAGACTGCAAATGCTAGTAGGAAAGATTGGTCTCGGAAGCTGGACGATACCTTATAGGCTTATAGGACTGCATTCAAGACACCAATTGGCATTTCCCCGTACCAACTAGTTTATGGGAAGGCTTGTCACTTGCTAATTGAGCTCGAACATAAAGCATTGTGGGCGTTGAAGCGGCTTAATTTGAATTGGGATGATGCTATTAATCTGAGATTGGAGCAGCTGAATGAGATGGATGAATTCCGTCTACATGTGTATGAAAGATCAGACCTCTACAAATAACGGATGAAAAAGTATCATGATCGGTGGATTATCTAAAGAAACTTTATGAAGGGTGATATGGTACTTCTTTTCAACTCCAGACTGAAGCTATTTCCAGGTAAGTTGAAGTCTAAATGGTCTGGTCCGTTCAAAATTAGCCAAGTCTACTCATCTGGAGTAGTAGAGTTAGAAGACAATAATGGTGGTGTCTTTAAGGTGAATGGCCAACGAGTAAAGCCATATATTGGTCCTCTTGACTCGATAAAATGCATGGCCACCATCTATCTGGACGAAGTCTAAGTAATCGAGATAACTATGTCGTGCTGTGACAATAAATCAAGCGCTACATGGGAGGCAACCCATCGTTTTTAATCGTTTTGTTAGGAATTTTTTTTTGTTAAATAAAAATTCAAAAAGAAGAGTCAATCCACGACCAAAACTAAGGCGCTTGGTGGGAGGCAACCTATCGTTATAATCGTTTTTGTTGTTTTTGAGTAAGTGTAGGTGCAAGGCGTATAAAGGAGGAGATCTAGCCTAAATTTTGATTTAGAAGTGTGACATGTTGAAGGTGGTAAGTTAGGAATGAAGGAGCAAAGGCTATAGGTTAGGCATTGCCTATGCAAATCTAGGCAACGAACAAGGCAAGGCCTATGTAAATCTAGGCAACGAACAAGGCAAGGCCTATGCTATGGCCTAAGCTCTCTGAATCTACAATGCCATAGCACAGGCGCCGCCTATGCCTAACTAGGCCATAGCATAGGCGCCGCCTATGTCCAACTAGGCTTTGCTAAAGGTGAGGCCTATGCTAAGCATAGGCAAAGCATTAGGCGCCGCCTACTTATGCTTTTTGGTCTCCTAACCCAATTTTACATGGGTCAAACCCGATCCATAGCTTGTTCTATAAATAGATCTTCAACATTAGAACAAAATACACTTGTTTGCTCAACCTAGGCGCCTCCTTTGCTTCCCAAATCTCTCAAAACTTTTCTTTTTGTTCATCTAACCTTGCAAGATCATCTTCCGAATCCATCACCAAGTAAGTTCTTCTTTTATATTCCGTATTTGTTACATTACTACGCTTATAATGGTATTTTAGATTTCAAAGTGGTGTTGATGATTAGAATGTGGCTGATTTGTTATGATACATCTAGTTGAGTGAAAGAATATGTATGGGTGTTCTTGACTTGGTTCCGACTTGTATTTGATTTTGATACACTGTCATACTGTTGCGGAATCGACATGGTGAAGTTAATTGCATAATCTTAAAAATTGAAAGCTTGAATGTTTGAATGACTCGACCATCGAGATAAAGATCATGATTGTATACAAACATGAGATGTTGTGATTACTTCCCTGCAATAACTTGATACAATCTCTATATAGTAGTCTTGTTCAAAAAGTGCATCAATTCAAACATGAAGATATAGTCAAGATTACATGAAATAGAGTTGGAAAGGATAGTTAAGATGACATGAAAGTATGACTATGCTAAACTTGTTGTTGGAACATCTCGCCTACCGGTATGTAGATGAAGTCTGAGTAATCGACATCACTCACTTAATTAGTTTGTACCAACAAATTAAGTATGGGGTGGTGCCACTATTGTTTGTTTATCGATTAAATCTTTCGAGAAGAGCTAACATAAAGCTATTTTAATCTCAGGTAGAATGGCACCAAAAGGACGACAAGGAAAAGAAAAAGCGTCCACCTCACAGAAAGGTCAGAAAAGGGGAAGAAAAGAGCAAGTTGAATCCTCCTCGCTGCAAATACCTCGACGCAATTTTGGGATAAAGTGGGTCCTAGAGGAGGAAGGAAAGGTGTGGTACAAGAACAACAAAGTGAAAAAATATATTCACGTGGAGTTGATACAAAAGGAGAGTCTAGCGAAGAAAGAACCTCGCATTTTGGCTAAAATCATGGCGCTACATCTTGATTTCATTTTTCAAGATATGGGAGAATGCAATCTTGATCTAACGCGAGAGTTTTATGCAAATTGGTCTCCAAAGACTACCGAAAGTGAAGTGAAGATTTGGGGCCAAGTCTTGCAACTAAATACGGAGTTTTTCAACACTTTTCTGGGTCTTCCATCTGTCGATCCATCAACGCTCAAGGAGCTTCAACAAAGACCTTTGTACAGGGAAATCAGACACACACTGTGCGGAACTAGATCAATGGCACATTGGAATCATCACAAGGATACCGGTCTGCACAATACCTTCCTGTATGCTTCCCTAAATAGAGAAGCTCGTATATGGTTGAGGATAGTCAAATCTTGCCTCATTCCTGGGACACAGTACACAAAGATCACACGTGATAGAGTATGCTTGGTGTACGCTCTGATGACTAATATTCCCATCAACATTGGTGCGGTTATACGATCGTCAATGCGTAAGGCTAGGATACACAAAAGGCCCCACTTCAGCTTTAGCAATCTATTGACTGCGATATTAATGAAGGAAGACATTAAAGAGGAACCTGCAGATCATAAGCTTCCGTACAACCCGAAGAAGGTTGATCTGACAAAGGTTAAAGATTCTGAAACTATGCATGGCGTCAACCTGACCACTGCAGAAAGACATGCTAGGGATGAAAGATTCTTCCGCCATTTATATGGCATGACGAGGTTTACCATGATGAGTGGGGGTCATATTCCAACTGATGCAGAGCTCCAGCAGTTGGATTATGACTACCCGATGAATGAGCATGCGCGGGCTATGTGCGGAGTAGGGGTACATTTTAAGGAACCTCTCGATAATGACGTGTCGACTGATGATGATCGCCAAATTCCAGACTCAGACGTGGAGGTGAACTGTGATGACGACGACTCTGATGATGATTCTGATGCAGGGGGTATGATCCCAGACATAGAGGAGGATTCCGACTAATCAGATTATCCTTATTTATTTTCCACTGAGGGCAGTGTGTCCCGTCTAAGTGTGGGTTGCTGGTATTTGTATGTTGTACTTCTTTGCCTACATTTATTTATGTTTGTTTGTTTTAATTAGTCGTAATTAGTTAGTAGTAGTTCGAAATTTTTTTTGTGATTTTACATGAAGTGCATGAAATTGTTCTGATAGATGGCATGGTATTATGACAAGAGTTTGTGCTAAAATCATTACTATTGAGACATTTAGGCTCTAAGTGTGACTCACTGTGTGATAAGTGTGTGGTTTAATTCATTCATCTGTTGGGTCAAGAGTCTATACTGCTCCCAATAAAGTTGACCATGTGCCTTGTGTGTGTGAGGTTGTAGTATATTCTGTGTTGTGACTGCTGCTAGAACTTGCCTGGTGTGTGTGTAAAGCGAAATAAAGAGTGTGAGTTTAGGAGATGATTTAGGCATTTCTTTGGCGGCCTGTCATTGTTTACCTTCTTTTTACCTACCCATGTACATTATCCTAGTTAACCCCCTTTGAGCCTTTAGCTATTTTCTTTAACAGCCTCATATGTAGCCTAATCCATTTTTTTCAAGACCATAATTTGATCCGAATTCCTAAGCACTTTAAATAGTAGAGTCATGTGACAAAATAAGAGGAAATTAGGTGAGAGTGATGCCTCAGAGTGTATTGGTACTTGCAATTGTTGTGAAAAAGAATGGCTATCATAGAGGTGTTTTATAAAAAAATAATAATAATAATAATAATAAGAGAGTTGTATATTCTCATCTTTGTGTTTATAATTGAATAACAAAATAGGTGAAAAGGGGTGTTACATAAAAAGAAAGGTAGAAGGGTTGTTAAAAGATAGTGTGAATGGCATAATGTGATGTATTAAAGCACTTAGGGAACATAGTCACTATTTCTGGCCAAAATAGTCCTACCTGTCCCTTAGCCTACATTACAACCTATAAAGACCTATTTGATCCTAAGCTTATCATTCTGATATTAGTGAAGCATTACACTAAGGGCAAGCCTATGTCATCAGTTGCAACATGTGAATTCTTTGTGAGAGTAAGAGCAAGGAGAATCTTGTACCCATGTTTTGAAAAAAGCAATCTTGTGAGTGATTATGGGTGATATCTTGTGTGAGACACACATGGTTGATGAATCTTAGGTAGTGTTATATGATTCTTTGTGGCTTAACTTGTGAATACGAATTAACCATCATAACGAGTCTATGTTGGAGATTGAATTGTTTTTAGTAGGGATCAAGAAAACTACTCTTTGTTAATGATTGTTGTGCATGTCTTGTTGAACATTTTGTGCTGTTACTGTGAAATTCTAAGTAGATGTTTGCATGAACGTAATATTTTGTTCGAGGACGAACAAAGCTTTAAGTGTGGGGTGGTGATGTTGGGCGTATTTATACCCCTAAGAACTATAATTTACACATATTTTAGGCTGAGTTTGGAGGATAAAATATATAATTCCTGTACTTTTAGTCCATTTTCCTGTAAGTGAGCTAACCTATGTGATTAGCATGATTTCAGGTATTAATGATGGAGATTTCAGCACTTTGTGGACCTTTGGGTAGCAAAGGAAAACTTCACGTAAGAAGGAAGGCAGCTTTTGGAAGCTTGTGGACTGAATGTGATGTATGGAGAATCTGTCCCAAGCAAAATCAGTATTTCTTAATACTTAGGAGTGCAGCAGTAACCTAGTAGGACTAGGACAAGGATGTTATAAAAACCTTATTTGCTGAATTTTTCAGTATTCATGCATTTTATTCCTTTCATTCGACTTTTACAGAGAAAAACACAAAATCTACGAGGAACGATTTGAGGAGAACAACGTGATTTCCTTTTGACACCAAAACCCATCCCCATCGTGAGATTATTCCAGCTTTGGTACGATGATGATGTCGATTGTGATTTCCGTTGTACTCATGAGTAGCTAAACTTCTCTGTTAGGGTTATGAAAGCCTTGTGAGATACTATGTATTACTATGAGTTTGTGAATTCTTGATGCGTATGCTACTTATATCATTACTTTCTTCGTTTTAATTGAATTCTTGTGGTTTCAAACATATAGAATACGTCATTATAGCATTAACTTGTTCGAGAGAAAAGTTACATGTTTGGAAAAGAGAGTGTGACAAGGAAATAGGGCTACCAACCCCTGTTTACACTTTAGTGCCTTAACCGGATTAACTTTCTTGGAGAGTTTGTACCGTTAGTTATACACTTTAAGCTCGAGAGAGTTAAAGTGAAATAATCCTTGATGGTTGAGAAACACTAGGATTTACCATTAGAATACGAATCTCTACAAGGGCATGCATGTCTAAATTCCTCATTACTCATTGTTAATAGATACATAGAACTCATAAGGTGGACATAACCCTAACTTATTATTCTCTGTGATTAAATCTTACTAAACAAAGCATTCCGTTGTTACGTTAACAATAGTAATTCACGCCACAATTAAATCCCCCCTTTCTGTAGAAATTTTGACCAACAGTCTACTAATAGTTACAACACTTAGTGACCAAGTATTCCCTGTGGGATTCGACACCCAACCTGGGTTCTATATTTGACAGCGACCGCTTACACTCTTATGAGAGCTGTAGTTTGGGCGTTATCAATTACATCCTCATATCATACTCATTCATGAATCATAGGTACAATTGTGGCAACACCTAAGAAATACTGGTAACACTTTTTTAAAACCCTTTTTGAGTGATATGCCAAGGATAAGATATTATACTATCTTATACGAGTTGATGAACACCTAATAGGTCCTACATTGGGATGCTTTAGCTTCGTATGCACAATGGTCTTGGAGGTTGTGTGACAACCTCGTGCATCATCATCATCCTCACCATTATCATCATCATCATCATTATTGTAATTGTGTTTACTTCATTATGTTTGTGATTTAATTGTACTTTTTCTTTGACTTATTACTTATCTAACTGTTCTTCCTTCTTTTACTTGTACTCAATGATCTTGTATGTATATTGTCCTTCCTTGTCCTATGTGTTTGTGGTATATTTTATACTTGTGGTCTTTACTGCTTTTTATTGCAATATATGTGATATATTAGAAGTATCAGTGCAAGCGGTATGGGCTACCATTGTGGGATATTTTTTTGATTGCAGGTGATGCTCCCTTAGTGTGTATTCTGTATGTATTATTTTATACTTTGCTCAGTCAGTCTATGATACCTATTGAGTACAAATAGACTGTACTCATTCCTACTATACCCTTCTGGTGCAGATTTAGGTTTAGGTGCACCCCACGTTGCTTGACTTGGGCCTTTATTGGAGCTTTCAAGGCAACGGATGATTTTTTGGCATGAAAATATCTTCTACTATCATTCTCTATCATTGGACTATGTCTTTACTAGTTTTTAGATATAGAGTTGTATCTATTATGTTTCTTATGTATTTTATTTGTATTTGTGTTGTACTAGATATGTTCTTAAGCCGTTGACATTAGTTTTTAGGAGTTATGGATACATTGTTGATTATATTCTTTTTGAATTTTTTATACTTCTATGGTTCACTTCATACTAGAAGCCTGAGTTTGGGGTTATTATTGTCTTTCCCCCCCTTGTGTATCAGTTGGGTGATAGGCTTACTTATCAAGGTTCTTCGCGACAAGTGCCATCATGACCTATGGATTTTGGGTCGTGATAGTTCTTTATGTTTTCTTATATGTCAAAGATGACATGCACAATTTCCTCCACAGATAAGGTCATTTTATTATAGACTCTGTATGCTTTACAAGTTGAGGAGTAGCCTACAAACACAACTTCATAATTTTTAGAATCAATCTTTCCCAACTTATCGTTGCCATTATTTAGGACAAAGAATTTGCAATCAAAAGTCCTAAACTAATCTAGTTCTGTACTTTTATTAAAGCTAAGTTCATAATGAGTCTTATTAAGTGTAGATATGATCACACATCTATTGGTAACATAGCATGCAATGTTGACAACTTCTTCCTAAAAAATCTTAGGAAGGCCACCATCTATCAGCATAATTCTGGAAAGATCAATCAGCGTACGGTTCTTCCTTTTAAACACTCTATTTTTTGTGGAGTTCTTAAAGCTAAGAAGTTGTGACTAATACCATTTTTAGCATAAAATTCCTCAACTTTGGAATTCTGAAACTTTGTTACATGATAAGACCTAATCCTTATTATCTTGTTATTCAGTTTTACTTGAATTTTCTTAACAAAGATTACTAAGACCTCATATTTTTCATCCATAATTCTCATAAACATCATCCACCTAAATCTGGAGTAGTCATCCATAATCATAAACACATATCTCTTCCCTCCTATATAGTTAAAATTGATTGGTCTATATATATATATATATATATATATATATATATATATATATATATATATATATCCTTGTGCAACAAATCAAGGTTGTTATAGTACTTACCTACTTATTCTGCTTGAAAGATGACCAGGTTTGTCTTCTATTGGCAGAAGCATTACAAAACTTGGTGTCTGAGAACTGCAGCTTGGGAATACCATAAACTAGGTACTTAGAGACCAGTTTGTTTAGAAAAGAGAAGCTTGCATGACCTAATATTCTGTGCCACCAATGAACATTATCAATTTGAGTACTTAAGAAAGTCAATTCACATCCAAGGACTGAGTCTATTTCAGCCACATATATGGTCTTGCATCTTTTAGCCCTTAGAATAACATTCCTAATATTTAAGTTTTTCACAATACACCAATCAGACAAAAACTTTACTTCATTTTCTTTATCACCAATTGGACAAACTTAGTAGGTTATACTTCAAACCACTCATATAGTACAGATCTTGAATAACATGATTTAATAATTTTCCTATCTTTCCAACTTCAAGAATATAACCTTTTTTTCCACTTTAAAAAAGACTCCTCCTCTTTGAAGTGCCTTGAGTATGAGAAAATGGTCAGTTTTTCCAGTAATATTCTTAGAGCACCTACTATCCTTAAACAAACTTTCACTTTTTCCCTTACCCCTACCTACATTAAAATATCATTTGTTATATTTGGGAACCCATTTGAGTTTGAGCTCCCAATAGGGAGATAAAGGAGTAATTCAACTTTCTTGGTCAAGTCAGGCAGTCTATCCTTCCTAAATTTTATGAAGGGACTAGATCCGTATTTAAGTGACTACATCTACTGAACATACTTATCAGATTTAACCTTAACTCTAAGCCTTTGAAACACCCTAAATTTTGGTCCTTAGGAAATTCCCAAAGATTGAAACTCACTACCCAGACTATGACTCTCCCTATGAGTTGTATGGTGTTTATAAGGGTTATATGACCCTAATCATAAGGTGAACAGTGAAGATTCTCTTTTTTTGTCTTGGATAATATTTGTGCCTAATAATTTATACGGACTCTTCATGAGTCATAGTGTACCTTTTGTAATGAAACCAATGTGATGGCCCATGTTTATACTCAGGGTATGATTATGTCCTTACGGGTCATATGGTAGGTACACGAATCCTCGTATACATCTTATAAGTTAACTAGTGAAGGGTCCTTGAGCTACTTTAATGACTATGACTCATGGTGACAAGTCGTAATGTTCCCTCACGAGTTGTAGGGTGACCAATAGTTACTGGCAACCATTTTTCAACTTTTAATTTAGGGCACTTTGAACATTTTCTCTCTACCCTAATTGTGCCCCATGAATTAAAACTCTTTTAGGGTATCATTATCGCTCTTAAACAAATTATAATAACTTCATAAACTATCTCAAATCCCTAGGGTAAGAACAAGCAAGGTTTTCAAGAAATTGGCATCTAGATCTTCTAAGGGTTGACTTATCTTTATAAATCCTGATATCTCAGGCATGTTAATTTTCCCCAAATGTAATTTTATGAATATCATTTATTTTAAATAGTTAAATTATATGGATTTGAATATGGGTTTTGATATGGGCCAATGTTTTTGGAATGGTTGATCCTTGAATTGTTTTCCCATGGTTTTCATGAGTTGTTCATGCTTTGAATTGAATTTTTTGAAACCAATGGGGTGCATGGGTATGGGAATAGAAGTGGGGGTAGAGGTATTCTCCAAAGTTATGTTTTAAACTTTGAAATTGTTTTTGAGTAATTGTATTTCCTCAAACCACTTGTTTAAATGGCTTTGAATTATAGAATTGTCACTTGGTGTGACTTACTCACCTATACTGCTGTATCACATAAATGGTTAAATAATGGGCCTAGATTTTAAATGGCTTATTGTCTATGTTTTGAATTAATGAACAAGGGGGGTCGAGCCATACTCTAATTTAATTTGATAAACCAAAAGAGTTTGAGGCATTCCTCTAACTTTTTTAATAAACAATAGAGGTTGAGGCATTCCCCCAAGTAAATGGAAATGGTGATGGAATAATTATGAGCTTGTAAGTTAAATGGCATGACAATACCTATGGTGTACCTGAATGTATAATTTCTTTGTTAATGAATGGGTTATGTGAAACTTGTTTTAATTAGGCTTAGTAGGGGTTATGTAGCTAAGCAGTGAAGGTGTTGGTCTTGAATGTCTTATACTGGAAACTCATGTTTGCCAATGTGTGGGTTGGTCTTGATGATCATGTTCATAGTTCACATTATTGATATAATTGTATCTAGGATTGACGCGGGATTGGGGCATTTCATGGTCTTTCTTGATACCTCTAATTCATATGGCTAACATGCACTAGGACCCTTTCAGCCGGGTATGTTGAGCCCATATAGCCCGTAGGTTCCATTTTTTAATTGTTGAAATACATAGCCTAGGATAATGTTTTACTATCATGCTAAACTTTGTTCCCAATCCCGACATATTATTATGTTTGTATATGATAATTTTTGTATGGTTTTGATTTTGATTTTGATTTGGTATTAATTTACCCCTTATCTATGAATTACATGCCAGTGCTCACCATACTAACCATCTTTGAATGTTGTATCCCCATATGATATAGGTTTCAAAGGCACTTTTACTTTTCCGACAAAATTATATGATTTTTGGGTTATAAATAGTTAGCTTAAAGTGGAGAGCCTCCTTCTTTCAGAAGGTCCTTTCTTCTTGGTTTATCTATTATCACAGACTTTTCTTTGGACTTATTTTTGGCTATTGTCGGCGCCATATACCAACTTAAATTAATTATTTTTTATTAAAGACTTTTGGGATTAATGTGGATTGGGACTTGGTATTATGATTCATTAGTACATCTTCATCATGAATTAATATATCTTGTTATATGTTTGGAATTTATCTGTTGCTCAGTGTGTTATGTTTTTCTTACTAGGCAATTGGGATGGTATCCGGTCCTCATTATACTGGAGATACCTATCATGGCCAAGCCCTAGTTTGGGTTATGTGAAATATGTTATTAGAGCCTAGGTTTGGTGTCATTGGGTATTCACAAAGCCGTGTCAAGTAGAGTCTCTTTTATGGGTGTGTATCATGCCACACTTATAGAGGAGAGCCTATGAGAAATTTAGGAATGTTTCTCTTTCTTATGATCTATTTTTGGGTTATAGAATCTAAGGTCTTAAAACTCATCGAATTTCCATTATACACATTTCAGATTATTCCTCCCAGAAGATCTGATGCTCGTGGAACTACTTCTATCCCACTTAAGGACAATGTGTATGGAACTCGTCATACTTATAGAGTATAGACCGGGTCTAGGGTCCCATCTCCTTATTGTACTGCCCCTCATGGAGTTCCATAGGTCCCTACCAGTCTTCTTCAGGCTTCTTGGCCTATTATGATTATGCCCTACAACCCTAAAGAGATATTACTAATGGCAAGTTCTGCCATTCTATTCATTTTTTAACCCAATTAGTGACATCTTAGTTATGTCATTTGGGTCTGGTTGGTACTGCTGTGAGTTCTTCTGAGGTTACTAGAGTTGGCTAGTTTTTGGTGCTCAATCCTCCTACCTTTACTGGATCTAAGGATGAGGAGAATCCTCAAGGGTTCATAGATGAGATATAGAAGACCTTCTGAGTTATGCATGCTTATGACCCCAAAGGTGTGGAATTTCCTGCATATTAGTTAAAAGTTGTAGCATATCAGTGGTACAAGGAGTGGGATCAGTCTAGGGGTGATAATGTAGACTTGTCATTATGGGGTGATTTTTTTAGTACTTTTCTTGATCATTTTTATCCTCAGCAATTGAGAGAGGCCAAGGATGAGGAGTTCGTGAATCTGAAAATAGGGTAGGATGATTGTGAAAAAGTATACCTTGAAATTTCTTTAGTTGTCCTATTATGCTCCAGAGCGAGTATCTAGCATGAGGGCTAAGATGAGAAAGTTTTCCTTGATCTTGTCTTAGGAATTAGTCTTAGAGTGCAAGGTTCCGTTACTGTATAGTGATATGGATATATCTGGGCTTGTGGTATATTACAGTAGGTTAAAGATGAGAAGAAGAAACAAGCCAAAATAGGGGAGAGAAAAGGTAGGAGGTTCAAATATTTTGAGTAGGGTGGAGGACAATGTAATAGTGGTAGAGATGGGAAGAAATAGTATAAGAAGAAGTGGGAAAATTCTAGTTCTTATTCCATGACTAGTGCTCTATATCCTAAGTCATACGCTGATTACCCCTTTTAGAGAAATAGTGGGTTTAAGGAATAAAGTGTCTAATCTCAAGATAGTGGGGCCTAATCAACTTCATCATATCCTTCTTATAGATTTTGTGGATAGTTGCACCATGGTTTTTGTGATGAAGGGAGATATAAGTGTTTCAGGTGTGGCCAGCCCGACTATATTCAAAGAAACTGTCCTTAAGGCAAAGTTGCTACTTGGACTAATAAAGTCCCAGTTGCTAATTCTTAAACTCATGTATTAAAGGGTGCTACTATTGGTACAGACACTTGTTGGAATTGTCTATTTGGTCTATCCTCCCACCAAGAATTTGAGGCATTTTATTTTGTCTTTACTACTACGTTGTGACATTTTTCCCATGATATATAATATCTGCTTGATTCGGTGTTTACTTTTTCTTTTGTGAACCCTTATGTGGCTATTTATTTTGGTTTTGGTATTGAGTATATTCTTGGTCCATTTTCTGTTTCTTCCTAAATGGGTGACTCTATTATGGCTAGGAGAGTCTATAGGGGTTGCAAGATGTTGGTGGATTTGATAGAATTTGATATGTTCAATTTTAATATTATCTTGGGGATGGATTGGCTCCATTCGTGCTATGCATCTCTTGATGTAGGAATCGAAAGGTCAATTTCCAACTCCTAAATGAACTCATGATTGAGTGGTAAAGGAGTTCCCTAGTGCTTAAGGGAAGGTTCATTTTTTTCTAAGAGCTTGGAAATTGATTTCTAAGGGGTGTTTGTGTCACCTAATTTAGGTTAAAGATTTCCAGGGTCCTTCTTTGTTATCTATCCCTGTAGTCAACAAGTTTCCTAAAGTATTTTTTGATGATCTTTCTGGCATAAAATAGATTTTGGGATCGATCTTCTATCGGACACTTGTGTTATCTCCATCTGTCCCTATAGAATGGCTCCAGCTAAGATGAAAGAACTCAAGGAGTTGTTGAAAGGTCCTTTTGATAAGGGTTATTTACCCTAGTGTTTCCCCGTAGGGTGCTCTTATGATTTCCGTATGTAAGAAGGATGGGTCCCTTCGAATGTGTATAGATTACCTTCAGTTGAATAAGGTCATAGAAAAGAATAAATACCCTCTTCCTAGGATTGATGATTTATTTGACCAGCTTTAGGGTGCTAACTACTTTTCTAAGATTTATCTTTAGTAAGGTTATCATCAGTTGAAGATTAGGAAGGTGGGTAACCCTAAGACTAATTTTCGAACCTAATATAGTCATTTTGAGTTTGTGGTGATGTCCTTTGGTTTGAATAATGCCCCGATGTCATTCATGGATTTTATGAACCAGGTATTTCATCAGTTTTTGGACTTTTTCATCATTGTGTTTTTTATGAAATCTTTAGGTATTCAAAAGTAAGAAGGATCATGCTAATCACCTCTGTATAGTATTGCACACCCTTAAGGATCAGCGTTTATAGGCTAAGTTTTTGAAGTGTGAGTTTTGGTTGAATATTGTAACTTTTTTTGGTCATGTTGTTTCTAGTGAGGGGATCATAGTGGATAAAGTTGTGGTTGTTAAGAAGTAGACTTGACCCACTACTCTAACTGTATCCAGAGGTTCTCTAGTTTAGCCGGATATTATAGAAGGTTTGTGGAGAGTTTCTCTCTTGTTGCTGCTCCGTTGACTAGATTGACTCAGAGAAATATGAAGTTTTTGTGATCGGGTTCTTATGAGGGTAACATTGGAAATTTGAAGGGTACGTTGACTTCTGCTCTTATTTTGACCCTTCCTGAGGGTACTAATGGTTTTGTTGTTTATTTTGATGCATCTTGTGTGGGACTGGGTTGTGTTTTGGTGCAACATGGGAAGGTTGTAGCATATGTTGTGCTTCTAGGCATCTTAAGATGCATTAGAAGAACTATCCGACACATGACTTTGAATTGCTGGTTGTGGTGCTTGCACTAAAGATCTGGTGTCAATATTTGTATGCAGTTCATATAAGCTTACAATACATGTTCATCTAGAAGGAGTTCAATCTCAGGCAAGGGAGATGTCTCGAGTTGCTTAACGATTATGATATGAGTGTCCATTATCTTCCAGGTAAAGCTAATATAGTCTCTAATTCTCTTACCATATTATCCATCGAAAGCTTGTCTCATGTTGATGAGGAGAAGCGAGGGTTGGTCAAGGATATTCATTGTTTGGCTAATCTGGCAGTTTGTCTCCTAGACTCTGAGAATGCTGGTGTGATTGTTCAAAAAGTGGTAAAGTTATCTCTTGGAGCTTAGGTGAAGGAGAAATAGGTTTTGGATCATATTTGGATGTAGATCACGGATGATGTGAGTCAACAGAAGGTTATGGCTTTTGAGATTGGAGGTGATGGTGTCTTGAAGTACCAAGGCAGACTGTGTGTTCTTAATGTTGATGGGCTATGAGAAATAATCTTGGTTGAGGCTCATGAGTTGAGGTAAACTATTCATCCTAGTTTGACAAAAATATACCATGATTTGAAAGAGATCTACTGGTGGAATAACATGTAGAGGATATGGCCATGTTTTCAGCTAAAAGCATAGTATGTCAACAAGTGAAAGTGGAACACTTGAGAAATGGTGGGTTGTTTCAACAAATTGAGTTGCATGTGTGGATGTGTGAGGTCATTAATATGGATTTTGTTACCAATCTTACGCGGTCTCAAAATCAGTTTGATTCAATTTGGGTCATTGTGGAAAGGATGACTAAGACCGTTAATTTCTTGCACATGAGTACTAACTATTATAGGGAGTACTATGCAAAACTATTTATTCAGGTGATCACGAAGTTACATTGTGATCTAATTTCCATCTTATCTGATCGAGATACTCAATTCTCATCTAATTTTTAGCATTATTTTTAGAGAAGTTTTGGAACTAAGGTGAACTTTATCACAAATTTCCACCGTCAAGCGGATGTACAAGTGAAGAGGACCATTCAGAATATAGAGGATATGCTAAAGTCCTGTGTGATCGACTTTGATGGTAGTTGGGTTGATCATTTTTCTTTATAGAGTTTGTATAAAATAATAACTATCACTCTAGTATTGGGATGGCTCCTTTCGAAGCCCTTTATGGTAGGAGGTGTAGGTCTCCTATTGGGTGGTTTGAGGTTGGTAAGAATATATTATACGATCCCAACTTGGTTCACCAAGCCATACAAAAGGTGAAGGTCATTCAAGATAGGCTTAAAACTGCTCAAAGTTTCCAAAAGTCCTATGTAGATGTAAGACGAAGGGAGTTGAGTATGAAGTTAGTTATTGGGTAATCTTTAAGGTGTCTCCCATGAAGGAAGTGATGAGGTTTTGAAGGAGGGGGAAGCTTAGTCCCCGTGATATTGGCATATTTTTTATTTTGAGGAGAGTGGGCAATGTCGCTTATGAGTTGGAGTTGCCTTTGATTTTGGGTTAAATTAACATGATTTTTCATGTTTCAATGTTTAGGAAGTACGAGGGTGATCCTTCCTTGGTTGTTCCTCTAGAGAGTGTGCGTATTTTGGATTCCTTGTCTTATGAGGAATTTCAAATTGAAATTTTGGATAGGCACGTCCATCATTTGAGGACTAAGGATGTGGCATCAGTGAAGGTTCATTGGAGGAACGAAAAGTTTGAAGCAGAAACTTATGAAGTTGATGAGGAATTGTAGTTCAAATATTCTTTCTTGTTCCCTAACATAGGTAATCATGCATAAGGTATGAGTAATTCCTTAATTTCTTTGTTTTTTGTGTTTGTTTAAAGAAACTTATGGTTGTGCTCTCTGTTAAATCATGCAAATGGATGACTTGACTCATTATTTAAGGACGAATGATCCTAAGAGGAGGATAATGAAATACCCTAAATTTTGGGTCCTTAGGAAAGTCCCTGAGTTTTGAACTCACTACCCAGACTACAACTCTCCTTATGAGTAGTATGGTGTTTATACGGGTCATAGGACCGTAGTTGTAGGGTGACCATTGAATATTTCCTTTGTTTCTATCTTGGCTAAGAGTTGTGCATAACAAGTCGTATGGACTCCTTAAGAATAGTAATGTGGCTTACGTAACAAAACCAGTGTGATGGCCTAAGTTTCTGCTGAGGATACGATTATGTCCTAATGAGTCGTATGGTCTATACACAAGTCATAGTGTACGACTCATAATGTAACTAGTAAAGGGTCCCTAAGATACTATCTTGACTATGACTTATGGTGACAAGCTATAATGTGAGCTCACGAGTCGTAGGGTGACCCGTGGTCACTGACAACCATTTTTGAACTTTTAATTAATGGCACTTTGGAAATTTTCCCTCTTCCCCAATTGTGCCCCACGACTTAAAAACCCTTTAGGAAGTCATTATCACTCCAAAATAAATCAAAATAACTTCATAAACTCTCTCAAATACCTAGGGAAATAACAAGCTTGGGTGGGGTTTTAAGAAATTGGCATATAGAACTTCCAAGGGTTGATTTCTCTCCGTAAATCTTGTTATCTTAGGTTTGAAATTATTAAATTGTATGGATTTAAATATGCGTTGAGGGTTTTGGAATGGTTTATCTTTGAATTTTTTTCCCATGGTTTCATGAGTTGTTCATGCTTTGAATTAAATATTTTTAAATCCAATTGGGTGCATGGGTATGGGAATTGAAGTGGGGGTAGAGGTATTCCCCAAAGTGATGTTTTGAACTTTGAAATTGGTTTTGAATAATTGTATTCCCTCAACCCACTTGTGTAAATGGCTTTGAATTATGGAATTGTCACTTGGTTTGACTTACTCACCTATGCTATTACAATGCATAAATGGTTTAGTAATGTACATGGATTTTAGATGCCTTGTTTGCTATGTCTTGAATTGATGAACAAAAGGGGTCGAGCCATTCCCCTAATTTGATTTGATAAACTAAAGGAGATCGAGGCATTACTCCAACTTTATTTAATGAACAAAGGGGGGTCGAGTCATCCCCCAAAGTAAATGGAAATGGTGATGGAATAATGATGAGCTTGCAAGCTAAATGGTATAATGATACCCGTGATGTGATGGAATAATGATGAGCTTGCAAGCTAAATGGTATAATGATACCCATGATGTGACTTAATGTATAATTCCTTAGTTATTGAATGGGTTTGTGAAACTTGTTTTAAGTAGGCTTAATGGACGTTATGTAGCTATGCCGGGAAGGTATGGGTCAATGACTTATACTGGAAACTCATGTTTGCCGACATGAGGGTTGGTTTTGATGACCATGTGCATGGTTCACATTATTGATATTATTGTATCTAGGATTCACGTGGGGTTGGGATATTCCCTGGTTTTCCTTGATAGCTCTGGTTTAGGCAGCTAGTATGCACTGGGGACCTTTCAGTAGGGGGAGTTGATCCTATATTGCCCATGGGTGCTAGTTTAGATAGTTGAGCTACATAGTTCAGGATATTATTTTACTATCATGATTAACCATTTTCGCAATCCCAACATGTTATGTATTAATGTATATGATGATGCATGCATGGTTTTGGTTTGGATTTTTACTTTGCATTACTTTACCTCTTATCCTTGAGTTGCATGCTAGTGCTCAACCCCACTAACCGTCCTTGAATATTGTACCACCATTCGATGCAGGGTCTGAAATCACTTCTACCTTTCCTGTACAATGATTGGTTTTCTTGGTTATTGACTATCAGCTTTAAGTGGTGTGCTTCCTTCTTCTCGAAGGCCGTTGGTTCTTGGTTTATCTATTATGACAGACTATTCTCTGGACTTGTTTTTGTCTATCACTGGGGGCATGTCCTAACTTAGATATTTTGTTTTGTATTAGAGGCTTTGTGGTTACTATGGATTGGGACTTGGTATTGTGATCCCTTAGTACATCCTCTTCATTTATTAATCTATCTTGTTATATATTCGGAATTCCTCAACTGCTAGGTGTGTTGTGTTTTGTTTGACTAGGAAACAGTGGTGGTCTGTGGTACTCATTGGACTCGAGATACCCATCACGACCAGGCCCTGGTTTAGGTCATGACAACCTTGGTCGACATTCAGCCTTTTAGTAACCATCTCTTCCCCGGGTACATAGAAGATTGTTGAAAGCCAAAACATACGTTCTTGGAGAATTTGGAAGACGATTACTGAGTTTAGGGCCAAGACATCTACCATCATTCACTACCTGACTAGTCAAACTAGCAAGGATCTATAGGAGGTAGTCCATTTCATATATTTGTTAAGATCTTCTGTCTTTTCTAATTCATTTGAATCACTTGATAAATCTTTCAAGACAGAGAAGACTTGCTTCACGATACAGTCAGTTGCAGCTTTTCCTCTAGATTTTTTAGGGGCCCAATCCTTTTTCTTAGCCTCCTCTTCTTTCGACTTAAGATATTCTTGATAGTCTATTTTGTGCAAGCGGAAATCCTTAATGAAATATCTTGGTTTTCCACATTAGTGAAATACCTTAGTTGCACCTATTGGACTACTGTTTCTGTCCTACTTTTGGAAATTTCCACTTCTCTTCATATCCGTAATGAACTTTTGATATCACCCAAAGTAAACCCTCTAAGAAGATACAATGAGATCATTTTCAAATTATAATAACCTACCTAGGTAGGGGTCGATCCCATAGGGAATAGGTCAAACTCGTCTCTTAAACTTACTAAAGTAGCTGGAGTGCAGGAAACTAAATGGGAGGTTTGCAGTAATCAGTAAAAGTAAAAATATTTGATTTCTTTTGGTTGTAAACTATCTTAAACGAATACTAGGCTTGTCTTTCCCCTAGCTTATGTGCTCAGTCTGACTATCTCAAGGTCACATATACATGGTCTAATGTGCAATGTATCACCAATAGTCTTGTGAAAGACTTTGGTGAATCTCACCCTTTACCTTGCAAGTATTAGGGTGTCGCCTTACTAACTCTTGCCTTTGATCTCTGTTTAACTTTCACCTTGTGGGTCTCAAATTATTAGAGGAGGGTTAATAGAGTCAAATCACTATTGTAACCTTGTTTTACCAATCTTAACCTCTCTTGTGAAGATGATCGCGAATACAGGCGAGTCCTTAGCTTCTGCAAAAGACAAGGAAGCAAACAATATGAAAAAGATCACAATACATGATGCAACCATGGTTTAGTAAAATCTCACACTTACCCTACTTCATTGACTCACCAGTGATCCCACAGCCCTAGCTAAGGAAATTAGCCATTCATAGTTGCAAAACAAACCATTGAATTCGATAAAGAAATCATAGAATCAATCTTACAATAATGAAATAAGAAAACCCAAAGTCTCAAATCAATTAATCAACCAAAAACCAAGAACACAAGAATCCAAATATCAAAAGTCAATCTTGGAATCAATATATGTTTGTTAGAGTATAACCTGCATCAAAGTTCGTAAACTAAATCTAAAATGTCAAAAGAGTATTTATAGATTACATAAAAATCTTAAAAATCTTTTCCAAACCAAAAGAGGAAAACTGAGTCGGTCGCCACCTATGGTGCGACTTATGGGTTGTAGGTGGCCTCACATAGGTGACAAGGTCTTCAACTTTACAGTATCTCTATGAATCATTAATTTCTGACACTTACTCTAGTACATACAGGCCGTAGGTTGTACCTACGAGGCGTAAGTGCCCCATCGTAGGTAGCAGGACCAAATTATCAGCATCTGATTCTTTAAGCTTAAACCTTCTAACACCTACTCTACTACCTATGCCACATAGGTTGCACCTAAGCCTCATAGGTTCCATCGTAGGTTCGCCTAAAATTATCTTTCAACTTTTTTTTCTTTTTTTTACCTCCCAACAATTGGCTTCATGCAAAACACAATAACAAAACACATGATATCTAACAAAATGACCCAAATAACTACATTTCATAGTTTTAAGCATCGAGTACTATGAAACCATGGAGTACCAACACCCTCAACTTAGAACATTTTTATTTCCTCAAGAAAAAAAACACAACCAACAACACGACGACACTTAACTAGGATAAACCTAAGATACCTACATTAGTCAATTTTACTTTAAGCTCAAAAACATCATCCCCTCTAATTTTAACACTTCAAAACCAACTATGTGTATCAATGTAGCACTACAATTTAACATAAGGGAAACATGTGGGTGAAAATACCAAAAACAACTCAATCTGAACGTAAATTTGAACATAAATTTGAACGTAAATCTGAGTTCCTCTAAACTATCTGAATAGGGAGTTGAAAGAAAATGTCTCCAACTAACTCTGTAAAACTAAACTGAAGAAATAAATAAATGAATCAAATCATACTGTCCTCGAATCAATGAGGACTCACTGTCTCTGCGACTGGAATGCTACCGCTACTGCTGGGCTGGAGCTCGTGTCTCAGAACCTATTGTGTAACATGAAAAGAAAGCACCATAGCAAAAATGCGTCAGTACAACTGGAGTACTGAATATACGAGGAAGGTAGGCTGAACATAAAGGGTTTCATGCATGAACAACACTGACTGACTAATATGAATTTGGAAGTGCAAACACACATATATAGAAATCGGGACCGTGAATACGTGATAGCATGAATTGTAAGATAATACACGGTTTACTAATAACTGTCATGACTGATATAGAAACTGATAACATGGATGACTTTATCTAATGGTCCTGTATATACTAAAATCTGAAGAACGCCCTGAGTTTTTTTTCTGAGACTAATACTGAAACTATGGGAAGTAATGTTTAACCGACATGCCCCATGTATGCCATTATGGCTAAGATGGGTTCCAACCTCTGCCCCAACTAGAGGGGTGTCAATACCGTGCCACAGGTAAGGATAACCTATGAGTGACCCTTTTCTGGCAGGTACTCAATGAGAACAGTGGGAACCCTAAACTAAAGGGTTAAGCCACCTCATCAACCCTAATGTGATGAGTTAAGATGTCTCAACCTACACTGGCTAAGTAGTTCTGGAACATAAGGATGACTACTAGAAATCACACCTTGAACTGATGGGTGAGTTCCCATCCTTTGGTACACTCGGTGCTAACCTCTACTCCCATCTGGAGGGACTCGACATGAATAACTAACTATGTATGACTTAATCCTACTGAATTCCATTGATTGGCGGATTGTTTCTTATATCTGAGAACTGACTAAGATTATGAGGTTTTTCTGAGTCACATGACTGACTGAAGTCTACGGAACCATAGCTTGAGTTCAGATATCATGAAACATGACATGAATCTACGCACACAGCTATATTTTTTGGGAATAAGTACACCCAGGACACGATGGAAGGAAACTGACACATATGACTGACTTGATCATAAGAGTAGAGTCCATAAGATCTCATGCTAAGCATGGTTATCAACAATGTATTTCATGGAAAGGATTTCATATCACATGGAAGTACTTTCACAATCTTAATATCATGTTCATTGCATAATCATATTGGCAACACATACTAATAGCATGGAAGTTCATGTGGATTGCATAGTTATCATACATTTTGTTCATAAGTAGGATTTGTAAGTAAACATAGCATAATCTTATAAGAATAGTTCATGAGTATTCCATCAACATTTACAAGGCACAATGTCAACATATAAGTCATTGGAACGTAAGGGCATATCATGAATACTTCACATAGTCACAATTTACCTATATTGCATGATTTCTAGTTTCTTAGGCATTTTATCAAACACCTTAAATGCACATCTTAAGCATAGGTGAAATCATCAAATTATACATCATGAACAACCAAATTTACATATTTCCAACTCATATGATATCATGAAATTCAAAAAAAAAACATATAAAGATTCCATCTTGGGAATCACCCAATATCAACAACATAATCATCAACACCCAAAACTATAGAAATCATACTTTATAATGAAAAAAAGGATTTTTGAGATTTATGGATGAAAGGTATCCATAAATCAACTCACGCATACATTAGAAGGAAAGATTCTTGATGATTGACGAGCAATTTCTTTGAAATCGGATCTTCAAGCTTAGTTATGCAACCCTAGTTGTTTTTCTCTTTTAGTGCTCTTGGATGATGATCTTTGAGATGATAATAGGGTTGTAATATGTTTATAAGCTATATATTTCATAGGGTTAAGTTTAGGGATGTGTAAGGAGTATTTAAAGACTTAGTTACCCTTAAAATAACTCAAAACGGAGTGTTTTTGGCACCTGGAATTGACTTAGGCGGTGCCCAAGTGATTGCCTATGATAGGTTAGGCGGAGCCTAACCAATCTCCTATTCTTGGTTTGGGCGGCGCCTAACCAATCTCCTATGCTTGGGTTGGGCGGCGCCTAACCAATCGCCTATGCTTACTGTCTCTCATGAAAATAGGCATAACTTTTCGCTCGGGTACTGGATTAAGGAGAAATTGTTATTGTTGGAAATTTAATTCGATTATCTAAAATTTGGTGGATCTAAATCAGCTGAAATACTACATTAACATTAAGTAATACTCGTTCAAAGATGACCCTCGCAAAATCAAACACTAAAACTTGATGGATTCAAAAACTCTTAGCTTGTATTACCTTAAGTAACTCATATGAACATGCTTAATGCATCATAAGCTATCCTATCACTAGGATATTCATTGTAAGTCTTGTACTCAAGTATGAATCACAGGATAAGAGATTTCATACGTAGGAATAGTTATTCACTTCCTAGCTTAGAAACATGCGGGGTATTACAATCATATATGTTAATGAAAGGACAATCATGAGACATTCACACACTTAAAGAAGTTTCAATAATGATCATCAAATAAAATAGGCTTGCCCTTATTTTCTTTACCTTAGTATTCAGATAGTCGGGTTACGATTACTATAGGACTTTACTCGATTTGTAACATAGGCTTTAGGTTGGTATGGTACATTTGAGAATTTATTAACTAAGCCTCCTTAGAACTTCAATTAGTTTAGGGTCCACTAATCAACCACTTTTTCTTTTATTCCACCTTATTTCTCCATTTTTATTCTTTAGAAGCTCATTCAGGTTGGGTATGGATTCATTTATTCTTTCTTTTTCGTTTTTGTTTCAATAACTACTTTTTTTTTTCTTTTTCTTTTTTACTACCACACCTAGACCTACTTTTTTTCTCCTATTTATACCCTTCTTCGTACCTATTTCTAATCATGCTCCCTTATGATAGCCACCCTCAAAATAGGCAATTTGGTTGAGTTGAGGTGCACAATATACAAGGAGGACTAGGGATAAAATAGGTTCACTGTAACAAAAATGGAAAGGTGAAAGGTAAAAACAAGAAAAATAGTTCATCAAGCTTAAAATCAGGATCAAGGGATACTTATTCCCATTGGCAAGGTTATTTAGGAAAGTAGCTGACTAATTTTAAGAAAGACCTATGATTCTTTCCTAGCCGACTATCCTATAACCTAGGAAAGACTAACCAGGAATGTTATGGATTCAACACACAGAGGGAACAAAGTAAGCATCTCTCACACAGATGGCACAGGGTTGTATGAAAAACTACCACATATCTAGTTCATGCAATAGTTAGTTATGATTATTATGTCACTGATCCTAAGAACATAATGAGATTCACAATGGTCATGTAGATATATACACACATCACATGGTTTAAAAAACTTTTTTTGGAGGGGTATTATTTTTCACAAAAAATAAAACAAAATATATCATCTGCCTTAGATACTTAGTTTTCTCCTAATTAAGCAAAAACACAACATAATATGAAACAAAAATAATACAACACAATATTTCCTAGACATATCGGTTGTAAATCATACCACAACCAATAGAAAAAGAAACACGACAATAAAATCTGTGCTGCTTGTGGTACAACCCGCTCCAACTAAATGATAACGCACTATCACCAATGTACGACGACAACATAAAGGAAGGGAGAAAAGACATACCAGGAACGCACTAGGCATCTGGCTCATACTCATTCCCATCTGGAGGTATCTTAACTAATAGTGGTGGAGGTAGAGATGAGGTACGAGTAGAATATGCACCCACTATAATCTCATCCCAGCACACCACATCATCTATTCTGGATGACCTAGAATCATGGGTAGCCTATTTTAGAGCCTAATCAAAAGAAATAGAGGGGTCCTATAGATGCTCTATCATATCTCTCTTGTCTGAATAGTTGGGATACAATCCTTCTGCTCTGGAATAGATCAAAATATCTATGCTCGCATGGAGAAAATGATTGAGGAAATAAAGGGATAACTAAAGGAATAATCAGTATTTGGTACTTAGTAAGAGAGTGTACCTCTACTCGTAATTTGGCCACGTCATCCCAAATCCCTCCTAGGTCAAGATACTCTATATTTATGAACTGAGATGACAACTGTCCCTCATAAACATCAATATGAGTGCTCAACTCAGTAGTGAACTCCAATATCTCAGGTCGAAGTGTATCCCATATCCTAGTTTTATTAGTCTCTAAACCTAACGTTGGATCTGTGCATATAGTAAAGCTACCTCAGACTCAACATCAATAAGGCATGCAGTTGTGGCATGCTGCCACTGAATTAGACTCTATAAGAACTCACAGAGTACTATAATGAACCCCATATTTGTAGATATGGCAGTGGCAATGTGGTGAAGAGGAACAGTAGATGTCCTAACTAGCTTAAAAGTGGAGGTCGGGGGTAGAGAAGAAGTAGATAGGTTCCTTTCCTATGTAGAAATCTCGAACGCATCTCTATGCTTGACTATCTCAAATTCTATACTAGTATAAAAATCCACATCTAGCCTATTACCTTGATCTGCTGAAATTGAGGATCCCTTAGACATGGCCAAAATTATTATTGGAGGTGCACGAGCTCTCTGTGTAAGGGCTGAGTTTTTTGGATCTTTTATCATATTCATCTGTGTAATGATCATTACCTCTAATCTACTATAAATATTTTAGATCTCAGGAACACCCCCCTTATCAAACAACTGACGGATGAGGCAAGTAAAGGACAAAGTGGTTAAGTTCTTGAATGCTCTCTCATGCAACTCATACCTGATAATAACTATAAAGACAATCTCATATCAATAGATCAAACTCGCGATCAATGAATATTGGTCTTATATCAACAAATTAACTACAGCAGTTGGATACAACCAAAAAAAAACCATGGTCCATAAAAACTTTGTAAGAAAATTTGGTGTCACCTTATTAATCTCTCTCTTTACATCAATCTAATGGGCACCATCTCTTTAATCAAAAAATAGGTTGGTCATCCATCTTCCCAAATATAAACTTTATATTCTATAATCTATATCCCTCATTGTGTATTTTTCCCTCACAAATCTCATTCTATGATCACACGTAGCAGTAGATGTCGGGGCTACATAATTAGACCCAAAATAACCCAAAAGATGGATGTTGTTGAAATGTGAACCTGCACTTCTCTCACCAAAGCAGACTCTAGATGGGGCTATATTGTGCCTTTGACACCTCTATATGTGGTCAAAGCTATTGTGGAAGCATAAGACATACACAACTCATGAACCAAACACTAACTATAAGGATATTGGGGCCTTTTAATCCATCTCAGCTAGTATCAATCAAATATGGCCCGCAGGTTTGATGTTTCTACTATCCTTGTTAACTCAATCCTCTTCTTATCCTGAATAGACCTCATAGGTTAGCCCACCTCAGTAATAAAGTTGTCTATCTTATAAATCACCTACTTCTCCACTACACATCACTTTGGGTTTATCTCACCTATTTGCACAACCGAGGTATATGTAAACTTAAAACTTAGGTCAATTTGTCATGAAATAAGAGGCTTAGGATCCTATGTAGAAGGCTATTTGGCTGTTTCCAAAGATGATGACATATTATGTGGCCTGAGTCGTATCCTCCTTACACTGGGTACTTTTTATGTTGACTCATCATATAACTCCTACTCGACTCATCATTGGATGCACGCTCTCCCTCTATGGACTGGGGAGAGTGCAGTGGTGAAGTTCTCAGCCCCGACCTAAGTAGATGCAGGCTGTGAGCCACACTGTGTCTGTGCTGGGAGATAACCTCTCAAAGTTAATACAAAGATGGCTACAACAATAGCTTATTTTTGGCCCCTTGTCCATGGGGTAGCTTGTCTATCCGGGGGTACCAACTACTCTTCCACAAGTCACTGCACTCAGGGGACTCATCCTGAAGCCTCAATTTTCTGCCCTTCCTCTGGGTAGACTTGGTTCAATAGTACTTGAAAAACTAATTGTTATTGCCTTGAAAGAGAATATGGGTTGCGAAATTTGAAGAAAAATAAAAGCTTATCAAAATTTGAATTTTTCCCAAAATTTACATCCCATTACAATGTAATATGCCCATTCAAATCCAATTTTGCACACACAACTTGTATCAATTTCAAAAAATAGGAAAGGAACATAAGTATTTTGGGTTTCATCAACCTTTTCAACTTCTACTTCCATTTAAGGCATGATTAAGGGTTATTCATTCGAGAAAAATGCACCAATTTTGACATTTAGTATTAATTTAGGCTCCTACATATAAGTTGTTGATTTTTCTTACAATTTCCAAGCAACTATTATACCAACACACTTATTATAATTTTTGCACAAGATAATACTAGTAAGAGCCAAAAAAATACCTTTTATTTGGAGTGATAAAAGTGAAGATGGAAAAAAGTATCGAGAAACCCTAGCCTGAATGCATAAATCATGCTATTGAACTTGTTGGCACTAAGAATAGGGAGAGTTATTGCCTTATATGAAGTCTAGAGGGTGTTGGAGGTTTTGAATTTTGAGAGGGAGTTATGATTTTTGAGTTAATGGATCCTTTGAAACATTTTTTTGGCCAATAAAAGGCATGGGAGGCCAGTTTGGATTGGTCCCTTGTGAGTCCAGCCTAAAAATTTTAAAAATTTAGAGCCCAGAAAACTGCCACTTATGGCCAGTAGTTGGCGGGGTATAGGTAGTAGGAAGTTATATGGCCCTCTAATTTTTAAGTTCTGACACTTAAGACACCACTTATGAGGTCATAAGTGGTATTTATGACCCCATAAGTAGGTTCATCAGGAAAAGTTCAGAGACACCAAAATCCTCCAAATTTCCCTCTGACATTTATTGCATTACTTACCTAGCTTAAGTGGGACTTACGACCCCCATAAGTGGGTCAATAAGTCTTTTTCCCTGGAATTATTTTTTCAATTTCATTGTGTTTTACCATGTTACAGGTAGTTCCTCATGCAATACACCTAAAAACAACAAAAAAGGTTAAGACTAAAATAATGGGTTGCCTCCCACCCAATGCTTGATTTAACATAGTGGCACGATGTGATATACTGGTTATTCAGACTTTACAAACAAGCCCATGGGTTGCTCCCAAGCAGCGCCTAATTTAACATCGAGGCATGAAGTGGGTATCTTGATTACTCAAATTTCATCAAGGTAACCAAAGAAGTGTCCTATAGGGTCATCAACATAGTTTATTATTGATACCACCCTAATTTTAGTTGGCTTCTTTATGGTTCTGCGAATACTGGATGGGACTTTCTCATCATTTAGTCTGAACTTATGTTATACTCTTTCATATCCAAAATGCTCTACCCATGGACAAAAATGGTCTTCCGAAGAATATGGGCATCTCAAAGTCAACTTCACAATCTAAAACAACAAAGTAGATAGGAAAGATGAAGTTGTCTACCTTGACCAAAAGAAGAAGAAGAAGAAGAAGAAGTCTCCCTAATCTCCTTAAGGTAATTTTCTTGATTTTCCTGACCCTTTACTAGCTTGGACAACACAGCCTCCATCCTTGATTTACTGTCATGGAGGCCTGGTTAAATATGTGCACCACCTTTCTCTTTATAATCATCCTTACTTCTCCAGTCATCATCTCTCTCTCTGCAGTGATATCTATGTACTTATCCTTATAGTAGTTTTGACCTTGGTTTCCTTTCTTGGAGTTCTAATTTTCTTGAGTAGATGATAGTCCCTTGGCTCAAAAACCTACAAAATCTCTATCCAAATATTTATCCTCTTCATCCACATCTAAATCAAAAAATTTAGAGGCCCTACCTTGCATGCCCACTATATTTACTTCTCAGAATTCATCATCGCGAACTACTTTGTCAACAACCCAATCTCTATCCTTAGCTAAGCAACCTCTAGTGCAACTGTGTCATTAATAACTCTGTGCTCGCTGGAAGCCCCAATAGAATAAGTGCCAGCACCTCTATCTGCCTCATGAATATGCCACCCTCGGTTGGTGAGAAAGATCTTATCTATTATATCTGATAATACCTACCAATGTAGACACATAATGCTCTACCAGTAATAGTGTCTGCCATAGATTTCAAACTGGTGTTAAGGGCTCAATAGAATATGTCCAACAAGTTGTTTCCAATAATTCTATTATTAGTCACCATTATCAACTTCTTCTTAAACCAAAACTATGCCTCATACATTAATTCGAAATTCAATTACCTGAAATTATATATCTTATACTTCAACTGTAGAATTATAGATAGAGGGAAGAAATGGACTAAAAACTCCCTGCATAACTCATTCCAAGTAGTAATGGACCCATGAGGAGGTTCCCCTAACCATAGTATAGCTTAACCTGTTAGAGAGAAAGGGAACAACTTGAGTGTCAAAATTTCTAGATATTCCCTAGGTATTGTGTATGACGTGCAAATTATAATAAAATTGATAAGATGTATGTTTGTGTCATCCATCAATAAGCCCGCAAACACACCTTTCAGATTTAATAACTGGATGATAGCACTAGTAATGTCAAACTTCACACCAGGTGGCAATGCAGGAGGAATATAGCTCCTGTCTCGATAGGCTAAGCATATCCTAAGTCCTCATCTAGATCATAATATGGTAGAAAGTACTAATATGCATGGAGTACTTGAGATCTACCCCTTCTACCTCTATCTCAGTTTCTATCGAGTTTTCCTCAACAATCTACTCCTAGTCTCTGCTTCGGCAACTCCGCCTCCTAAGATATACGATATGTATCCACATCTTTTCTCGCATTAGCAGCATTTGGTTCTGCTAATAATTGATCATTGATTAATCAATCATCTCCTGAACTATACCAGGGGAGGAGGTAAGCCAGTAGGATTTTCCTGAAGCTGCTCAAGATAACTTTCACATTTGTGTTATGTCATCCTATGATTCAATTGTAGAATTCTCTCTGTCTCAAGATCAAGTAGGAATAAGGGATTTCTTTGAATCCTAGTTCTAGTCATACACCAGTATATGTCCCAAGAAGAAAAGGAAAATAAAACCTAAAAACCTCAACAACCGTATTTCCCAGCAATGGAACAAAAATAAGATGTCGCCCATACAATAACCTTAAGAAGATACAATACAATCACTGTCAAATTATAGTAACCTAACTAGGTTGGGATTGATCTTACAGGGAATTGGTCGAACTCGAGAACTAGTTGAAGTAGCCGGAAGTGCAGGAAAGTAAATAGGGGGTTTGCAGTAATCAGTAAAAGTAACAAGATTTGAATGCTTTTGCTTGTAAATAATAGGAAACACTAGGATTGTATTACACCTGGCTTCTAACTCCATATATTTATCATGCTTAAGCCTAGTATCTCAAGGTCACGCATGCAAGATTTGTCAATATATGTATCACCAACCATCTTGTGAACACCTTTGGTGAATATTACTATTTACCTTGTGAGTCTCAGGGTGTCTCCTTAATAAACCTTGTCTTTGATCCTATTTTAAATTTTACCTTATGGGTCTCAAGTTATTAGATGAGGGTTGATAGTCTTGAATCACTATTGTAACCTTTTTTTCCTAATCTTGACCTCTCTTGTGAAGATGATCGCAAATACAGGTGAGTCTTTAGATTCTGTAGTAGCCAAGGAAGCAAATAATACAAAGAACATCACAATACATGCAACAATAATGGTTTAGTCTAATCTCACACTTCCGCTACTTCATTAACCCACCAAGATTCCTACAACCCTAAGTAAGAAAATTAGCCAGTCATTGTTGTAAAATAATCCATTGATTCAATAAAGAAAGCATAAAATCAATCTCACAATAATCAAAGAAGAAACCCAAAGTCTTAAATCAATTAATCAACCAAAAACAAAGAACACAAAAATCCCAAGATCAAAAGTCAATCTTGGAATAACCCACCTTAGGTAACTCCACCTAAGTAAACTCAACACCAACAAAAGAGATAGATTTACTCACAACACTTGAGTAAATCAGGTTTAGGAAATCAGGTTTAGGACATGACTCAAGAAAAAATAAAACCAAGAGAAATGGAATTTCAAGATCTTTAGCCCAAGGTTTTTTGTTGCCTTCAAGAGAAATATCTAATGCAAAAAACTATTTTCCAAAGTTTCTTCGATTTTTTATATAGAAATAAACTAATTGATGTCACCCAAAGCTAACCTCCAAAGAAGTATGTTGCAGTCTATTCCAAATACAGTAACCCAACTAGGTTGGGGTAGATCCCACAGAGAAAACGTTGAATAGTTTCTTAGCCATCATGTAATTCACAAGCAGTGTGGAAAGTAAATCGGGGGATTTTTTAATTATCAGTAACTAGTAACCAAATCTTGAATGCTTTGAGTTGTAAGCAATACAAGACGAACACTAGGACTATTTTTCCCCCTAGCTTCTTAACTCCGTAGATTTCTCATGTTCTTTCCACCTATTATGCTACTCTATATGTATAGTCAACAAGATATGTATTATCAACTATCTTGTGAACATGTTGATAAATCTAACCCTTTACCTTGTGAGTCTCAGGGTGTCCCCTTATTACTCCTTTTCTATGACTTCAGTTGAACTTTCACCTTTTGAGTCTCAAGTTTATTAGATGAGATAATGGAATATAAAAAAAGGAAATGAATCTTAAATTACTATATTAATCTTCTTTTCCTAATCACAAACTGCCCTCTGAAGACGATTGGAATACAATCTAGCCCTAATATTCTACAGCAATTCTGAGGTAAATTATGATTTAGAAGATTAACATACATGCCAAAACCTTATAATAGATGAATATCCTACTTCTCTTAAGAAGCTAATCCGCCAGGGTTCCCACAACCCTAGTCACGGAAGTTAGCCGCTTAAGTTCATCCAATAATCCATGACATTCAATGAAGAATTCATGTAATTAATTGCACAAATTAAGATAAATAAAATACAAAGTCTTCAATTGAATAATAACCCAAGAATCTTAAGAATAATTGTAAATTATGTAAATTAATGTTAAAGAATATTAAGGAACGTAACCTAATAAAAGATAAGCCCTAGGGTATTTATAGTATCTGAAAATAACCCAAAAATCCTAATAATAATGGAGAAGGAAAAGTTATGTTCAGCACAAGGTACAACTCGCTCATCCACTTGCAAGGTCTTCTTATGAGTCGCATTGTGCCTCCCATATCCACTTTAGTGTCTGATCATCCTAGCTTCAACTTTCTATTCTTCTTATGACTAATCCTCATGAGTTGTACCTTGACCATACGACCCATGGCCTTCACTCGTATCCTCCTAGGACTTCTTTCTTTAATCCTATGAACACCAGTCTACTTATGGTTGGTTGGTACGAGTCGTACTCAGACTTTTGACTCATCTTCTTCTAGGACTCAAACTCTAAATGACTTCTATAGTTTTTGTTCTCTTGATGGTTTCTTGTTATGACTCATTTCAACATCTTACGACTCATATGACTAAGTATAATCTTTTTATACTTAGATTTTTTTGGCCTTTGATTTTGTTGTGCTTACGAGTCATCCTATGAGCCGTATGATATGTTGACGACTCATGAAGAGACTCGTACAATTTGTAGACTTCTCTTTTTTAGGTCTTTTTCTTCCAATTTTATTCCAAGCTATTATTGATCTGTTTTACCTGCAAAAACAACAAAACCACCTTATATCTACTAAAATAACCTAAGTGCAAGCATAAATTCTTGGTTTTAAGCAATGAAAGTGTGTGTTTCCATGGCACATCAACACCCTCAACTTAGAAAGTTTGTGTGTCCTCAGGAAAATAGAAATCACAAACTATAAAAAACACAATAAAGCTTAAAGAGTAAGATCCTAAGATCCTATGGTAGTAACTTTTAAATCAATTTTCAACAATTTTGTTACCCCTCCTAGTTTAAAGTTTTCAAGAATTAGACTGTGTATATTAATTTGGCACACGGAGAAATATAAAGGAATCCGATCATGGCATTATATTAGTAACAGAAAACTAGGCATATGCAAAATATAATAACCGAACAATCTAGCAACCCAACAACATACCCTATATGCGCTCACAATTACATATGGATCAATCAATTTTTTAGGGATATAGCAAAGGACGCTCTCCATCAAAGAGATGTATCACTGGTGTATACAGAATACCATAGGCTTGCCCATATACTCCCTTCCTAAGTTTTTAGACAATTGGGGTAGGATCACTAAAGGACATTATTTGTCTTGTAATGAAGGTTTGGGCTGGTATGGTATGGTTTTTATATTTATTTAGTGACAATGCCTCCTTGACACTAGGCTTTATTTGGGGGTCCACTTATTCGTTACTTTGTCTTTATTATTTCCATCCTTATGCATCCCTTTTATTTTCAATCACATTCATTGGACCAGGTGTGATTTTCTTTTTCTCACTATCTTTTTCTTTAATCTTTTGTTTTGTATTTTTCTGCTTTTGTTTTTTGTTATCTTCACCGCACCTATCCTTTTTTTCATTTTTTCCTTTTAAACTTATTTCTTCATACTTATTTTTTCCCATGCACCCCTATATAGACACCCTCAACTTAGGAAATTTGTGTGAGTTGAGGTGCACAGTGTCCAAGGAGGACCAGGGCTAATACAGGTTCATTGTAAAAATGAGCAGGTGAAATTGGTGTAATCAAGAAATAGGTCAGTTAAGGCTCAAATTTTTGGATCAAAGGGATTCACTTCACATTTGGTTGGGTATTTAGGCTCGAGTGGACTCACAACAAAAATGGCCTATAATCATTTCCTACTCGACTATCTTGGACCTAGGTAAGAGCAACCGGGCAAGTTTTAGATTCCTACACACCAGGAACTAAGTAGCGCCTTACACACACTGCGCAGAGTTATACTGCTAAGTACTACTTATCCCATTATAAAATTGTTCATCCTAGTTCTTCTATTCCTGATTCGAATGCCATTATTGGATTCATAGTTGTCTTACACACATCACACAATAATCAAAAATTTAGAAGGGGCATCAATTTTTCAATAAAAAATTTTTCAAAATCAAACTCTTTGAAGTATACTCATGCAAAACAATGTCTACTTCCACAAGCATAAATTTTCCTCTTAATTCAGCTATTTCCAGCACACAAACACAAAAAAAAAAAACATAAACATGCCAGTTTTTTAAATTTTTCAAATTGTGTCCATGGGCTTTGAAACATGACAAATATAGATAGTGGCAACCTTGATACACCCCAACCCCCAACTTAAAGCATATGCACTATCCCCAGTGCATCTAAAAATAAAATACAAGGGATCGAGAAAATACCAGGGTGCTCAAGGAGCCAACTTATGTAGTCTCATCATGAGGGACCCTCAGCTCGGGTCCCACCATGATAAACAAACATCCCATCAACTATCGGGACTGTGCCAGCAAAAGCGACACTTATTATAGTCGTTGTGCTCAATGGTATATTAGTTTGTGGTTCTGCATTATCGTCTCCCTAAAAATTAATACCGTCCGATATTGAGCTACCAGCTCTTGTATATATCTCCTAGACCCTCACCTACCTATCTTGCTGACTCTGTAAGTTATCTTCCTTAGCTTTATTCACGGAATCTTTCTCAGAACTCCAATGCTTTCTCTTTTTTCTCTCTCTTCTTCCTTTGTTCTCTGATTCTAAAATTGCCAGATGTTTTCAACATGCACTTTAGCCATAACTTTCATAACCACAGGTTCTGGGATGACCGATCTGTTATATGACTCAAAAACCATCTTTTTTATTTTAGCCATCTCTGACTCCCTGTACCTGTTTATCTTTGTTCTTCAGCTTTGTTTCAACCCAAGGATTGATACCTCCTTCATTCTTCTAGACTTTGGCCTCTAATATGGCCAATCTCATTATAGCCTCATCCCATATTACCTTTGAGATCATGACCAAACCAGCAAGCATAGCTCTGGTTCAAGGTGGTATGTACTGAATCAAAGGAAGGGCACTGGGTGTACCCACTGTGTCTGAATTTTGAGACTCAGTATGCACACCTATTTTATCACCCTTAGCAATCTTAGGATTTCCAGTCTTTCTGAATATATTGGATATCTTCTCAACCCCTTGCCTAGCTAGTTTATCCATGGGATTTGTAGCATCGCGTACTAATCCCAAATTTGTGATGTTTGTACACTCGATCAACTCATTAATCTTGGGGATTTCCTATACCCCATAGAAAAAAAAGATGTGTAATCATTTACGAGTATGCCAGTAGGAACTTCTCACTACCCAAAGCTAGATCTCTAATCTCTCTAGCTAAAAATTTCCTTACATCAAACTCATACCTGTCCATAAATCTAGCAATGAATACAACATGAATTGGGCTGAGCACATTGTACCCAGTAGTGGGACAGAGTCTGCGTCAGGCCAGTGTCCACCATGCCTTGGCCTCAAAGTTTAAAGTATGTTTTTTTATCTCCTAGGAGACCACTCCTGGGAATCTAAATACCCAAAAAACATTCTCACCATTCATTTCTATACAACTAGAAATCTACCTGAAATAACCCATTTTATCATCTGACATCATTTGTTTCCAAGTAATTTTCCACATTTCTTCCATGGGGTACTTTATTTCATCTGTGTTAACTGGAGGCTAAAATTTTGGTATGTTTAAGAACCCAAACATAGAGAGTGGTGGGATATTTACCCGTACTCCCCAAATGATCAACAAAGTGATTGGGTTACCACCTCTCTACAACTTCCCCATGCGAATACTTCTTATGCAACTCTCTCTTATACACTGCATAAAACTCATGCACTGGTGTAGGACTTTACTTTCTTGGTGGCGTAGTCATCTACTAAAAGTTATATTATTTGAATCGATCCTTAAATTAAGGCGACTCAATCATCCCTACTGTTGTCAATCGTGTCTCGAGAAATAAATTTCTCTTGATTCTTTTATTTTGGAGTCTGCTCATCTCATCATTATATGGTCTGTATACTGGGCTACCCTCATTATTAAACAAAGGGAACGAAGCAGGTATGATGGCCAATGGTGGCTTTTGTTTATCAATCAAAGTAGCATCAAATTCTTTTACACTAGCACTCTCTAAACTTTTCTCCTCAGAACTTGATTCTGAACTAGACTCAACACTCTCTGTTAGACCCATATCACCCTCACCTAGTTCATTTGAATTATCTTTTTCATCCTCAAAAGATAATGATAGAGGTAAGTATGGAGGGGAGATACTTAGGTTCTTCATTCTTGGTCCATATGGAGGTGTGTCTTCTAGACTTGCCACTTTATTTCCATGAGGTTGTTTTTCCCTTTTGACTGATTGTTGTTTTGTGAGGAATCTCACTGATCCCCAATTTAAGCACCACCTTCTTCATCTGAAAAATACAACTATGCCTTTTAAACCAACTTTTTCTTGGTATTTTGTTTTGAAGAATTACCTTTAGGATCCATAGTATATATGTACTCACTTATTAGTAAATGCTATGAAAAAGAAAGAATAAAAAAAAATAAGTGTAAGTGTGCATATTCTGTTCAGGGTACGACTGGGGGGTAAGAGTCCTATAAGCTGGGTACGACTCATATAACTGAGTCATAAGCTAAATAATGTATGTATGATTATTAAATGGTGTTGTTATGAGTCCTCTTAACCAGTTGTAAGGACATATTAATACTCATTATCAAAAATCATAAGCAGGCTAGAAACAACTTCTCATATATGATATCTCCCAGATCAGTACGACTAATGTGTATAATGAAATTCAAAAGGGGAGGTGCATTGAAATTTTCTTCTGTGAGTTAACTACTGACTCCTCACAGTCGACTTACTTGTAGATCAGAACACTTTACAAACAGATTAAATTTCGAATAGTCAAGTAAGTAAATAAAAAAACATAAAGTAATTACACCAAGTTTTATCCTGGTTCGGCACACCAATGTAGTGCCTACATCCAGTCCCCTTAGGTTTCAAAGTTTCCTCAGATAATTGAAAGTTTAGTTTGAGTACAATGATAGGAAACAAGTTCTGAAGACTTATTTTTCTCTTCAAATCTTATGTCACAGCTTCATTTGATGTTACAAAGTTGACTCGATCCTACTCTTTATATAACAATTGTAAACTAAAGTTATGGATTATTATAAGACTAAGAATGAGAAACTTTTAATTTTCTCCTTTAATTTGTGTACAAAGTGTCTTTCTTTGATCTTCATCGTTTATAGTCTTCAACCGATACCCTTCATATGTCTTTCTTCGATCTTCATCTTTTATAGTCTTCAACTGATACTCTTCATAAGGAAACCCAAGAGATTTTTTCTCAATCAAAGATTTAAATTGATTCTTTGATTGAGGAATATAGTCGTTTGATTTGTCCATATCCAATATTTTTGTATGCGGCTTTGGATTACGTCGATAATAGGTATATTTATGTAACACCCCAAGTCTGTACCCCAGATACTACATGGTGCTCATGATCCCAAAGGACCACAAGCTAACCCATGACTAGTACCTGCTGCAATAACTGAATAGTAATATTGAAAATATATGGAAATTAGGCAAAAACTTGTCATAAGGTTCAATACTAAAATAAAATAAAATACCATATAACAATACCAAAACTAAAATATCCGTCTAAAAAATAATCTAGTCTGATAAACCTCAACTTTCTAAAATATGGAGTTGATAGGACAAGTCCCCAACTAACTCCAAACTACTAAAATAAGATGAACTACTAAAATAATCATTATGTCCTCAAACTAGGAGGACTCACCACAAACTCTGTCAGCTGAATATCTGAACGGCTAAGCATGATCAGGAGCCAGCGTTTCTGATCCTATGATATAAAACATCATAGCACAAAAGAAAGGTATGCATTAGTACTTTGAATATACTAGTATGCAAAGTTAGGTAGGATGAAATCCATGAGTTCATATGCATGAACAATACAAACTAAATAATGTGAGTATAACTCAATGAGAGTACATGCATGAATATGTAAACTACAACTGAGATCATGATAACATTGGATTACCAAATCTGTATACTAATTAACGGATAACTAAGCCTATTGATACTAAATTACTGATATCTGAGTGGCTGTATTTGACTATCTTGATTCTGTGGAACTATACTGAGTTCCGTTCTAAGCTGAATGATTGTATCTTACATTCTTGATTTTTTATAGAACTAAACTGAGTTGTATACTGAGACTGGAACTAAAACTGAGACTATGGGAAGTAATAATCATATCGATATACCCCTCTCTGAACTGATTGGGGTCTAACCTATAACCCTAGTTTAAAGGGTGTCAGTATCATGCCATGGTTAAAGGCAAGCTGAGCCACATTCATCTGATAGGTTCTCTGAATGAGAATGGTGGTACCGTCAACTGGCAGGTAGATCTCCTCATCAACCCTCAACTGGTAGGTTAATTTCTCAACCTATACTAGCTACCTAGTTCTGGAACACAAGGACTTCTTTTAAGGATCAGACCCTCTACTGGCAGGTGAGTCCCCATATGTGGGTTCACTCAGTGCTGAATCCTATTCCCAACTGAATAGACACAAGACAGGATTCTAGACTGTTCTAGGCTAGATTGAAATATTTCTGATCGTACTATATAACTTAATTCAACTGAGTTCACTGGGTTCTGTGGACTGACTGAATACTACTAAATTTTTCTAACTGATTGAATTCTATCGAGCATGACATGACTGATACTATCCTATGACTGACCATGGATATAGGTAAATATCTAAATTTTTGAGTATTGAATATTCCCAAGACTCGATAGCATAAATTATACGACATGGCACAATCTTTAAACATGATAAATAACTACTTAATCATCATTCATTCATAGGGACATTCTATCAAACACTTCCATGACATGAACTTGAATACATGCTAACATGATATAATTTCATTATTTAATTCTCATGAACAATTCATTAAATACTTGAAGGACATATTCTATGCACATGACAATAAAACAACATGTACACTTCATAGTTCAATTCCACATTTACAACTTCAAGGGTTTCAACATGGTTTCACATGATAATGCATACATATCAATCAATTCAGCATGAATCTAGTAGTAAATCATAAACTAGAAACCCCATTAACATAGTAATCATGAACACATTCAAATTCAACCATGAACTTCATCAAACTCATAAACTTGTAGTTAAAAGGAGTTCTTAAACTCTAAGGGTGGAAGGTAACTCTTGGATAAACACTTGACATGCCTTGGTTGCTAAATTCTTAAGGAACAATGGTGGAAATCTTGATCCTTTGCCTTGAAATTAAATCACCTAAGGTTCTTGTTCTTGAGCAATTTGAGAGAAAGTAAGTATATTTTGCTCAATGATGGATGAATCTCATGTTTTAGGGCTGAATAGGGGTGGGGGAAAGACCCAAATACCCCTCAAGGAGGCAGATTTTAATTACTAAAAACCAAACTATCGATGCACGGGACGACGCACCACATTATTTGCAAAATGCGATAGCAAACACACTACATCGAGTCTACATCGGTTCACCGAAAATTTCCACTAGGAGTCAAGGAAAAATATTGATTGACGCGATGGTCATCACGCTGAGATCGCCTCGATAAACTATTTTGCCAACTTACTAAGGCCAAAATAATACTAATTCTGAATACTTAGCTAGAATTTTCTAAGTCTGGGACCCCTTAGGAAGCTTAAAAGACTAAGTTGAGCTTAGGATTTTGCGAGGTCTTACAGTCTGTGACGTATCTTTCCATTTGGTTTTGTAGAGATTGATGTCCATGTGAATATTTTAGCCATTCTTCTTTTTTATTTTTATTCTGATTAATCTTTTGATTTATCTAGTCAATCTGTGATTCTGCTTCCATTTTCGTGATGTTTTGATCTATTTTCTTGCCATGTTGTTTGGGTGTCGTGATCCTTTATGATTGGATATCTTTTCATTTCTTTATTCTATCACCATCAGTAATATTCCAGTATCTTACATCATTTATCCTGCAATGATTCAGCTATTAGTTTTGTATTATTAAAATGTTACATAGGGAGCCTAACAATTTCCCCCTTTTTCATAATGAAAAACTTAAACATCAGTAGACTTCCCTGTTATGTTTGCCAGCTAGCTCTCCCTAAATTTCTACCATGGTGGCTGTTGTTGACTCTGATGTAAAGATATTCGACTTGCATCCTTTGTTACATGTCTTGTTTACTAATGCATATCTTGCATCCTTTGTTGCTTGTCTAGTTAACTGATGCACATCTTCTCCCCTTTTTGACATAAACAAAGAGGATAAAGCAAACATAGAAAAATAAATATACCCATCCATAAAACAAGAAAAAGAACAGTGCAAAAAATAACATTACAACAAGATAATAAGACAAAAAACATAAGGACATGCATAGTTATGGTGGAACAAAAACATATTAGAGAAGAGTAAGTAGTGTCTTTATATAGGCTAGAGTACGTGAAGGGAAAAAACACTTTTTGGATAAAAGAGTTCAGTGTCGTTTGGCAAGGAAATAGGTAAGAGTGTTGTATATGTTAGAACTAAAGTGATCATAAGATTTTTCCACACTCTTGGTTAAGTTAGGGTAAGAGTTCTGAACAGAGATGAATTACTCATTTGAGTAGAATGATAATTCTGACATGATAAAATCAACTCGGGAAAATATCCTGTTAAACAACCTCACTCCTTCCTATTTGAAGCCATCAAGGGAGAGTCCCACTTTGCCTATGTCGGTACCTGTCTCCTTCCCCTGCTACAGTAGATTGGCAGTTGACTTCGACTTTGACGCTTGCAATTTATTTTTCGATAGAAGTGATACTGTTCTTTATTTCATCAGTCTCCTTATCTGCATAGGACATGGATTTAGTTTCAGGTTTACTTACCTTGGATATGTCAGGTAAACTCTTGATAGACTCTTTCTTACATCATTCTTTTTCAATCAGAACATAACGCATGTTTACGAAGGTCTTTTAATCATAGGTGGTAGATACTTCTACCACTGGATAATCTGAAAGATCAATTCTATAATGGATAAGAATTTGAGTAATGAGAAAACTATTTGTTTTGATAGGTAAAAAATAAATAATGCGCTCTATCCATTTCATTTTGTTTTACATTTGTTGATGTGGTACTGTATTAAAAATCCATTTAATAGGAGTTTATTTATTTATTTATCTGGATAATTATTTTTTGAAGGTATATGATCGTTAGACCCCAAGATTTCAATGATTTTATTTTGATACTTTCTTTGGGTATTATTGTGATTTTTGAGTTTAATTATGATAAATAATGATGACGAGACCATTAAGAAGCATTTCAAAATTTTTGAAATATGTTTCTGGATATCTTAGGACCCCAAAAGAGTAAGGGTCCGCGTTTAGGGAATGTCACAAAGATGGCACACCCTCAGCTAAAAACCAGTGGCCTGGGATGATAAGGGCATGACACACCAGTTGATTTCTACGATAATGGCGTGCCACACCCTTGTTGTGCTACTATAAGGGTGTGCCACGCCCTTAGAGCGGCACAATAAAGGCGTGTTTGGCCCAAGGGAGCAGAAATACCAAATTATATTTTTCCAAAATTTCTTTGAGGTATTTTTGGTCTTTTACCCTTTAAAAGATTTTCCAACCATAATAAACATGATTCCAACCCTCATAACTCAGATTATATGATCCTTCTCCTCCCAAACCCTCAAGAACTCAAAAGAGAAATTTTTCCTCCAAAATTTAAGCTTTCAAGGTTCCAATTCGAGTTACCTTCAGGCAATTCACTACGTCTAATTATATGGGGTTTGAGCAAGGATATTCTTCCATCATTATGTCTAAAAGTTTATCCCACTTTTCTTATTTTTTAATATTATAATGTTTTCTCATGAAATAAGCCTTATTTATCACAAGATTTCATATATACATGTGTTTTTATCCATGAGAGTGGTCCTATGCATTAAGTTTGCTATTTTAACAAAAACTCCTATGAGTTGCTAGTTCAATTTACAAAGTATTATAGCAAGATGAAAGTTTCAGTTTTGATCATATGATCTCTGATAAGATGTGAAATTCCCAAGTTTCTTTTTGAGAATGATTTAGGAAAGAGAAGCAAAGTTGGTTTTTAATTTTTATAAACCCACATGCTATTTTAAGGTGAATTCCATAAGTATGAGCATATGAGTAAATATTTTGGGAGTAATATGTAGCACTGAGAAAGGAATGTAGGTTTAACGTATCCTATTTCCCTAAAAATATGTACCACCGTAGGTTTAAGGGGCCTTGTCAGAGAGTGTCTCCTTGTCCTAAGGGGTTATGTTTAGTGATCGCTATAGTTTAGTTTAGGTTTTATACTAATGGAAAGGATAGAATAACCCTTATTCACATGGTTAAGACATTCGATTCCATGATTTCTCACATATGTCGGTTATGAGAATATCCCTCAAAAAAAGAAGATTTTAGAAACTAAGTGTAATGACTCACAATCTTTCTTCAGATATTGTCTTATATTTTATGCTTATGAGATTTTATCTTTTAGTCTTATTTCTGTTCAAGGTGAGTCCATTTACACTAAGCATTAATGATTTGTAAGTATGTTCAGTGTCGGTTTTAATTATTGCATTCACCCCACATACTCAGTACCTTTCAAAAGTAGTGACCACATATGTGTTTATGTGGCTACATTAACATATAATGTAGGTTTGGTGTTCGTCCCCACCAACACGACTAGTCTCGATCACCATTTCCTATATTCAGCCAGTTGGTAAGCCCTCATCGTTCGAGGGCCTGACTTATGTTAGTTCTAGATGTATATTTCTATTAAATAAATTTTTATGCTTTTAGTTTTGGGTCAGTAGGGGTCTATCCCACTGGCTCTTCAGTTTTAATTAGAGACTTCTCAAGACTATTTAGACGATATATTTATTTAGATTCTCATGGTTTTTTGAATGATACAGAGTTATAGTGTTTCATTGATATTGTTTGTTTATCTGAACCCAATTTATAAGTTTTCTTCAGTTTTTGCTCATGTTTTAAAGCTTACCTTATTAGAGTTCAGAGCTGAGTAGATATTATGGGTAAGCTTTAGGGATACTTGTAGTCCTAAGCACCATTTGACATCCAGGGGGTATCCTCGGGATGTTACAAACTTGGCATCAAATCCTAAGGTTTTATAGAGTCCTAGGGAGTTTGAAAAGCAATGTTACATAGAATCTTGATCATGGGTATAAAGGGAACCACACTTATATGAGAGAGGGTATGAAACCTATAAAGAACCATACATTCTTTCTAATCTCTATCGTTCTTGGAAATTATCTCTATACACTCTAATTCGATATTTTAAGTAACAGAAAATACCTTCTTGTAGAGCTTACGCTTATAGAAATGGGCACTAGCCAGCCCCATCACCACCTGCAGACCCTCTACAAGAGAATTCTCTCATGCTGAATTTTGAGGTTACTTTCAAGTGTTAGCTCAGGCTATATATGCAAAAGCTTAGGGAAATCAGCCAGCAGTAATCCTACGTCAGCATAATGGTAACTTAGCTATAGCTAAAGTTTGAGATTTTATTAGAATTAAACCACATGAGTTCTTTGGGTCAAAGGTGAATGAGGGTCCCTAATTTTTTAATGTTGAGGTGAAAAAAATTACTCATATTATACATGTTACTAAAGAGAAAAATGTGAAATTGGCTTCTTCTCAAAAGAAAGATGTTGCTTATGATTCGCTTACTTTTTGGAAGGAAGGTAGAGGTGAGAATGCAGCTCCTATAAGTTAGGACATATTTCAAACAACTTTTTTAGATAGTTTCTTTCCTTTTGAGATAAGGGAGGATAAGGTTTATGAACCTGACCTGGGGCTCTATGTTGGTAAAGGAATATTGCCTTAAGTTCACTCAACTAGCTAAGAGTTAGCACCAGAGTTGTTGCCGAATTCCAAATCTCGTATGAGTAAGTTTGTCATTGGAGTGTCCAACTAAGTAATTAAAGAGTGTAGAATTGCCATGTTTATTGGGGACATAGATATTGCACGATTAATAACTCATGCTCATTATATTAAGCCAGATAAATTAAAGGGATGAGAAAGAAGAAATAAGATGGTTAAAATTAAATATTTAGAGTATGGTCAGCATAATTCAGAAGGAGGAAGGCATTCTCAATTTGCGTCATTCATCAGTACCATACCATCTTTAGTCAACGCTCTCACACTTAGGTCTAATCATGAGCAGTGGGAAGGGCACTGGCTACTAGATCTCAAATAGCATTTATGGTGAAAAAAATAACACCCGACATGCATAAAGTATGGTATGAATCATTCAGGAGAGTGCATGGTTGGTAGATATAGTTGTTATGGTTATGGTAAGTTAGGCCATAGGATTAAGGAATACCATTTTTTTAAGAAGAAAAGTAAAGATGCTTGCTCTTAGGCTCATTTCACCACTTTAGTGGCTCAATCAGGCCACCCAGCTCTATAGCTGGATGCATCATCCAGTACTGGTTATGAGCAGCATCAGAATCTATTTTATGCTATACCATCCCATCAAGAGAAAGAGAGCTCCCTAGATATAGTCATTGTTATGCTTCATGTATTTCACCTTGATGTTTATGTGTTACTAGATCTGGGCTCAACCTTCTTTTTTATGACTTAACTTATTAGTGTAAATATTGATATAAGTCTCAAAAGTCTTTCTAAACTTTTCTCAATTTTTACTCTAGTGGGTGAGTCAGTTACCGCTAGATGAGTCTATAGAAATTGCCCTATTACTGTACTCCATAGGGTCACCTTAGCAAATTTAATAGAACTAGAGGTAATATATTCTGAAGTCATTCTAGGTATAGATTGGCTTCATTCATAATATGCATCAGTCGATTGTCGCACTCGGGGAGTAAAGTTTTAGTTCCCGAATGAGTCAGTCCTCGAGTGGGCAGGTACAATATCTCCTAAGGTCATTTCATCACCTATCTTAAAGTGAAAAAGTTAATATCCAAAGGGCATATCTACCACTTAGGTTGGGTTAAGGACATTAGATCTAAAACCTTAACCATTCAGTCAATTCATGTAGTTAATAAGTTTTCAATAGTCCTCTTGGAGGATCTATTCAGTGTAACTCTTGATAGATAAATAGATCTTGGAATTGATCTTCTTCCAAGAGCCTAACCTATCTCAATTCCTCTCTACCGAATAGACCTAGTTGATCTTTAAGAATTGAAGGAACAACTTAAGGACCTCCTAGATAAGGGGTTCTTCAGGCCTAGTGTTTCTTCGTGGGGTGATCTAGTCTTGATCGTGTACAAAAAGGATGGCACTCTAAGAATGTTCATAGAATACAAACATTAAACAAGGTCACCATCAAGAGTAAGTACCCTAACCCCAGAATTAATGACTTATTTGACGAGCATCAAGGCGTCCATTGGTTTTCAAATATTGATATTAGGTTGGGATATCTTCAGTTGAAGTTTAGAGGGTGTGACATCCCAAAGACTGCTTCAGAACACAGTGTGGACACTTTGAATTTGTGGTTACTTTAGGCAATAGGGTCTTTAAGTAATATTTGGACATATTTGTCATAGTCGTCTACTCTCAGAGTGAGGAGGAGAATACATGCCATTTGAGAATAGTGTTACAAACCCTCATGGACTATAAACTTTATGAAAAGTTTAGTAAGTATGCATTTTGGTTGGAGTCTGTTACCTTTTTGGGACATGTGATCTCAGGGCCAGGTATTCACGTAGACCCTCAGAAATAGATGTAGTGAAGCCCTGGCTTAGGTCCATTACTCCATATGACTTTTGGAGCTTTCTGGGTTTAGCCAATTACTATAAGAGGTTTGTTAGGGTTTTTCTTCCATAGACTAAGTTGACACAAAAGATAGTGAATATGATATGGTCAGGTAAATGCATTGAAGGATAGATTGACTTCAGTATAAGTGTTATCATTGCCAGATAGGTTAGATGAATTTATGGTGTATTGTGATACCTCTAGAGTTGGGTTAGGTTGTGTTCTAATATAGAATGGGAAAGTAATGACTTATACCTCCAGGCAACTTAAATACCATGAGAAAAATTGTCCAAATGATAATTTAGAGTTAGTAACTATTGTATTTTCCCTATATATTTGAAGACACTATTGTATTGGGTGTATGTTGATATTTTCACCAATCAAAAGAGTCTTCAATATGTATTTATGAAAAAAGAGTTGAATCTTTATCAGAGAAGGTGTTTGGAGTTGTAAAAAGATTATGGCATAAATGTGCTCTACCATCTAGGTAAGGCACATATAATGGCAAACACGTTGAGTAGATTGTCTATAGGTAGTGTAGCCCATGTAAAAAAAGAGGAGAGAGAAATGGCTAAGGAAGTTCCTAAAGTATCCCAATTAGGTATATGTTGCCAGATATGGATGACGGGGGTATAGTGATTTAGAATGGCTCAGAGTCATCCTTAGTGGTGGAAGTGACAGAGAACTAGAATAATGATATCATACCTAGCCAAATAATGGATGCAGTTCAACAGCAAAAGGTTAAGGTTGTATCCCAAGGGGAAAATAGTGTCCTTTGCTATTAAGGTCGTCTATGTGCTCCCAATGTCGATGGATTGAGAGAAATGATATAAGCAGAAGCCTACAGTTTTAGGTAGTCAATTTACCCTGGTGCTACTAAGATGTACCGCGACCTGCGGGAAATTTATTGGTGGAAAGGTATAAAAGGGGACATAAAATAGTGTGTGGCTAAGTGTCTCAATTATTAGCAAGTAAGGATTGAGCATCAAAGGCTAGGAGGTACGCTTAAGGATATTGGAGTTACTACTTGGAAGTGGGAGGTCATTAATATGGATTTCATTATTAGACTTTCTCGTACAAGAAGTTTGCATTATTCAATTTTGTTCATCGCGGATTTAATTGCCAAGTCGGCTTATTTATTACTTTTTAAGACCTCAGATACAATGAAAGATTACGCTAAGCTTTATCTTAGCGAGTTAGTAAGACTCCATGGGATCACCTTGTCCATTATTTAAATTTGAGGTACGCAATTCACTTCTCATTTTAGGAATTATTTCAGAACGGTCTTAGTATAAAGAAGAAGCTTAGTACTACATTCCATCTGCAGACAGACAGCCAAGCCAAGTGTATGATTTAAACTTTGAAAGATATATTTCCAGCTTGTGTGATGGACTTAAAATGAAATTGGGATGATCATTTAGCCCTAATTGTGTTTTCCTATAAGGATAATTATCATGCTAGTATCCAGATGGTTTTTTTTGAAGCATTGTACGGGTATACGTGTAGATCACCAATAGGTCAATTCAAAGTAGGTGAAGGGGCATTGATTGGGTCGGATTCTATTCTCAAAGCCATGGAAAAGTTTTATTTGATTTTTGAAAGGTTAAATACCATTCAAAGTCATCAGAAATCATATACAGATGTGAGGAGGAAAGAACTAAAGTTTGAGGTAGGTGATTGGGTGTTTTTGAAGTTGTTACCCATGAAAGAGGCAATGAGATTTGGGAAGAAAGGAAAGATTAGTCCCTGATATACTGGTCCTTATAAAATAGTGAAGCTTGTTGGTAAATTTTTTTATGAATTAGACATTCCATCAGAATTAGCTACTGTCCATCCAGTTTTCCATGTATCAATTCAAAGTAAGTGCGTTGGGGACCCATCTCTTGTAGTGACCGCATAGAGTATTGAAGTGAAGCATAGTATTTCCTACGAGGAGCTCCTCGTTAAATTTCTTAATTGGCAAGTTTGAGGTTAAGGAATAAAGAAGTAGCTTCAGTGAAGGTTCTTTGGAGAAATCAAATATATGAGGGACTAACCTGGGAAGCCGAAGCGAACATGCTGTGTTGATATCCTCATCTATTCATTTCTAGCAAAGAGATAGTTTGAGGTATGAAATTATTTATAATCTATTCTATTCACTAATATTTTTACTCTTTCCCTATGAAGTTCGTGTCTAATGAGTTATTTTTTATGTAAGTTCATGATTGAGGTGAATGATTTCAGTTCTAGAGTAAGACAAATTTCATATCTCAACCTAGCTAATCCATGAGATAGGTCTTTTTCCCCATTGCAACCTTCATTCAAGGACAAATGGTCCCAACAGAGATAATTTTAGACCCCAAGATTTCAATGATAATATTTTGATGCTTTGTTTATCTTTTATTGTGAATTCGGAGTTGATTTATGATAAGGAATGATAAAAAAACTACTAGGAAGTGTTTCAGAATTTTTGGACCGCGTTTTGGGAAATTTGTGACCCCAAAATAGTAAGGGTCCACATTTAGGGCGTGCCACAGAGGGATGACACACCCTTATGTGAAAAATAGTAGCTTGGCTTGATAAAGTCATGACAATCCATCTGGTTTATGAGACAAGGGAGTGTAGAACACATAGTGTATCATGATAAAGGCATGCCACCTCCTTGGAGTGGTGCGATAAAGGCATACCACGCCCAAATCCACAAAACTGCCAAATTTTAGTTTTTCCTAAATTTGTTCAAGGCTTTGTTGGTCTTTTACCCCTTAAATGATTTCCCAACCATATTATACCTGACTCTAACCCTCATAAATCGAATTATATGATCCTTCTCATTCCAATCCCTCAAGAACTCAAAAGAGAATTTCTTCTCCAAAGTTCAAGCTTTCAAGGGTCCAATTCGAGTCATCTTCAAGGAATTCACTAAGTTCAGGTATGTGGGGTTTGAGCAAGGATATTCTTTTGTTCCTGTTCCCAAAAGTTTGATTTTTACTTATATTTTAAAAAATTGATTTACTAGAGGTCACACCCACTTTTCTTATGCTTTAAGATTATAATTTTTTTCTCATGAGTTAAGCCTTATTTAGCACAAGATTTTAAGTTTACCTAGGTTTTTATCCATGAAAGTGATCTTATGCATTGAGTTTGGTATTTTGATATAAAATTTCTATGAGTTGGTAAAAGATTACAATTAAGCATTATGTGCCCGGTTTACAAGAAGTTCAAGTTACAAAGTATTATAGCAAGATAAAAGTTTCAGTTTTGATCTTATGATTTCATATAAGATATGAAATTGAAAAGTTTCATTATAAGAATGATTTAAACTAGACAGTAAGTGTAGGAAACTTGCACTAATAACAGTTGTACTTAAAATAAGGAATCTTAGATAAGGATGCAATTTTTGAATTTTAAATTGCATCCCATGCCTTCTTTTTGTGTTTTCGATTAGGTCCACTGTTGTTGACCTGATCGGTACCATAAGCAAGATTGAAAGCCAGATTAAGTATCATTACTTTCTTACCAAAATGGATATAATCGATTGTGTTTTCTATCCTTAGAAAGCTTTCAACATATCTTAGAAAAGATTAGAGGCTTGCTGTAGTATGTGAATCCCGATTATTTTCAAACTTTTCTCCTGCTTACCGATTTAGCCTTCAAGTTTGTCGTTGCCATCTATAAAGTTTGTATAGAGTTCCTAGCCTTTTATGAGCTCGATCAGGAACATTTTTTTTAAAGTTCTAGCATTATAGAAGGCCTTCAGAACACTTTCTTCAGAAGCCTTAAATGATACATGGAGGGTTGCTATGTTTGTTTTAGGTCAAAATATGTTGATGCACACTCAAGCAGTGGTCCCAATAGTTGAATAGCTCACTTTTATCTAGTGTTTCTCAATGCATCTTTCTCAACCAACCTTCAAGGGATTTGATAAATTAATTAGCAAGGAGTTACATAATATTTGATCAAAAGTGACTCTACCAAGCCAATCAAAGTTGCATAACTCCAGGCTCATTACCCTATTAAAAACCTTTACCCGAGTTAGTTCACAAATCAAACGAGCTCAATCTCTCAGTCTTTCTACTAATCTCTCTTCTCCCATATAGAGGACAAGATATCTGCCATGAAAAAGTGTAGAAATTATTGCCACAATGAAAGTCATTAGAAGGCATGACTAGTAATCTCTCAATATCACTTTTATAACTTTCTTGAAGTCTCTTGCCAATATATTGGAATGGACATAGCAATAAATTATGCTTAGATTGGTTTGTCCATGCCAATATAATTGCAAGAGACGTTAAAAAGTGATATTGAGAGATTACTAGTCATGCCTTCTAAAGACTTTTTCTGTCGATGGTCTAGACTTTTCCATGGCTGATATCTTGTCATCTATATGGGAGAAGAGCGATCAATAGATATACTGAGAGATTAAGCTCGTTTAATTAGTCCATTAACTCAGGCAAAGGTTTTTGATAGGGTAATGAGCCTGGAGTTACGTAATGTTTGATAGGCTTGGTAGAGCCAGTTTAGATCAAATGTTACGTAAATCCTTGATAATTAATTTATCAAATCCCTTAAATATTGGTTGTGCAAAGCTGCATTGAGCAACGCTCGATAAAAGTGAGCTACTCAACTGTTGGGACCACTGCTTGAGTGTGCATTAATACATTTTTACCTAAATCAAACATTGGGACCCTCCATGTATTATTTAAGGCTTTTAAAGAAAGTGTTCTGAAGGCCTTCTATAATGCCAGAACTTCAAAGAAAGTGTTCCTGATCAAGCACACAAAAGACCAGGAACTCTATACCAACTTCAAATACAGAAATGACAAGCTTGAATAACCAATCGGCAAGCTGGAGGCAAGCTTAAAAATTATCGGGATTCACATACTACAGTAAGCCTCTGATCTTCTCTAAAATATGTTGAAAGCATACTAAGGCAAGAAAACACAATCAATTAATCCATATTACTAAGGAAATAATGATACTCAATCTGCCTTTTAATCTCGTTTGTGGTTCTGATCTGGTCAACAACAGTGGAACTAATCAGAACCACAAACAAGAAGGCATAGGATGCAATTTAAATCTCAACAATTGCAGATTTCTCTTAGATTCCATATTTTAACTGTAGTTGTTATTAGCATAAGTTTTCCATACATACTATACATCATTTCAACCCTAGATGCTCGCTAGGATACTTTCTTGGTCTTCTTCTATTTTCTATCTTGGTGATAATCCCAACCACGCTACCTAGACACATCTCCCTAGTAAAGTATCCATCCGCATTATTTTTCTTTGAGAGAAAAAATAGATAGATTTACATTACTGAATACACTTTCATATTTGTATTTGATTCAAATTTCTCAAGTTCTAAGTCAATTTCATCGGCTAGATTTTCTAGAAGTTCCTTGCTACCCTATGTCTCCTCTTTAATTAGCTTTTAGATGATACAGTCATTCAGCAACTTCCCTTTTTCTCGCTGGTATTCTCCTTCGACTCCTTCTGGCATATAATCATATTCTCGAACAACCTTCTATATAAATTTAGGCTGGGGGAATTTCTATTAGTTTTCTATTCTTATTTGATAAAGTGTGAGGCTTTGAAGGCCTTCTCAAGGTCCAATGTACACTTAAAGTTAGGTCCAATCTCTATTAGATCTCTGTAATGACACTAAATATTGATCCCTTCTCAAAACTTAACACACATAAACATGAGCAACAACCGTTAGTCGTTTGTAATAGGGTATCAACACCATCATCATGGGGCCCTCATCCTTATCAATTCAAACCCATCAAACTTAACTGTACAATGCAAGATCTTGTTTGAATGATCAATGCCTAATCGAATAAAAACTGCATTCACAAAAACATTATACTCTGTGTGTGTTATCCCCGTGACCTTATCAGTAATACACAACTCCCACACATGAAAGTGGATCCATCCATCTCCACGCACCTTATTCTTCCTAGCCCATCTATGGCTTAAATTGAATTAACAAATGACTAACAAGTTGCAATAGATGTCACATCTGTTCAAATTGTCAAATAATTACAGACATTTGTTAAGATAGATGATCAATCTATTGCAACAGATGAAATATCTATTGGAAAAATCAAACAGATATATCCATCTATTGCAACAAATTGTCAATCTATTGTAAGTTATCCAACAAATGAGATTTATTTTGCAACAGATTACCCATCTGTTAGATTTAGTTTAAAGCAATTTTCTTTTCTTTCTGAAATATAATAAAAGATAAAATGTTGTATTTAGATCCAATTTTTTAATTTATATATTTGAAAAGTCACCAGTTTTATTTAATTAAGGGATGAACAATCGTGGCTTTTTTACTAAACCCTTCGAATTCAATCATTTAAAAATAGGTCTCTCCTTTCTCGTTCATTCTACTACACTTACAATTATGGCTGATCCAGATTCATACAAGAAGATTCATATCAAGTCCTTTTGGGAACTTCAAAGGCAGTTTGATGAACTCCATAGAGATTTGGCCAACTTCAGAGCAAAGCTGAGGAAGGCCCTGCTGCTGCTGGATGAAAATTGTTTGATTGCCAATAATAGTACTACTATTAATAATAATGATAATAATAGTAGTAGTAATAAGAATTAGGTCATGTTTTTTCTTTTGGCGTATGTAGTTTCCATTTGTATATCGGATCTACCTAAGGGATTAAAAAATCTATGTTTGATGGTCGACTTTGAATTTTTAATTCTTATTTAATATTTAATTATCATTCTTTATATTTCTTATTCTCAACATGTTGATGGTTGGTGGTAGGGATTGAGCATTATGGCATCAAAGGTTAATCTGATACGACAGATGGATCATATGTTGCAACAGGCAGTTAATAATTAAAAAGAGTTATTATTGTCATCAAGAGGGTGAAAAAAGACATGACTTTCTAATTGTTTAATATGAAAAATAGTTCGTAGATAAATAATTAGGAAATAAATGATAAACACAATTTATAATCATAAAAGAATGGTTATTTAATTTTAATAACTGATTACGACATTTCACCATTTTTGTTTTAAATTTATATTTTATAATTATTTATTTATTATATAATAAAAAGAGTCACAATATTGGATTAATTAACTTATATGATGATTGTTAAGAAAAAGGTGAACACCATGATTTTTTGTCTAAAACACATTCAACAATGTTGCTGATACATCAAATTCCCCATCTATTGCGATTGATGTATCAGCTGTTAGAAGAAATTAAAAAATCTATTAAAATACATGGTTGATTTGTTACAATAGATGGTATATTTGTTGCAACAGATGATTTATCTGATGCAAAAAATATACAATCTATAGTCAGAGCTCAATAAAAATGATTATTATTTTATTAAAGAAATGGTTATTAAAAAGGTGTCTTCGATTTTTAAATTGAGAAAAAGGTTATTTATTAATAATAAGCTATAAAGTCATGACTTGTCAAAAAAATAAAAAAATCACCATCTTGATTTAATTAAGTCATTTTTTTCACAGAAAACAATAAGGAAATAAATCATAAGAACAATTTATAACCGTAAAAGAATGGTCATTTAATTTGAATGATTGACCTTAATATTAAATAGGCGCCATTTCTTTTCATAGAAAATATTTTTATTTTTAAATCTATTTTTTAATTTATATAATAAAAAAAATCAGCAAATTTGGATTAATGATATGATGATAATTAAAAAAAAGATAGATTATATGTTGCAATAGATATATTATCTGATGTAATAGGTTTTTTATTTGTTGCAACAGATGTTATATATATTGTTATATATGAGTTATCTGATGCAACAGATATAGAATTTGTTGGCACAACACAATAAAAATAGTTTTTGGAAAGAACTAATTAATAATAATCTGAAAAGTCATGACTTATCACAATATTTCTTAATTTAATTAAGTCATAACTTTTTACAGTAATAAAAAATATAATTAATAAATGGAGGTGAACAGTTAGATTATATGCTGCAACAGATAGATTATCCGATACAACAAGTTTTCTATTTGTTACAACAGATGATATATCTGTTGTCACAGGTGAGTTATCTGATGCAATAGATATAGAATTTGTTATCACAACTCAATAAATATGGTTTTGGGAAAGAATTAATTAATAGTAATAATAATCTGAAAAGTCATGACTTATCACAATATTTCTTAATTTAATTAAGTCATAACTTTTTATAGTAATAAAAAATGTAATTAATAAATGGAGGTTAATAGTTGCGCCTTTTTGCTACTCATTCAAATTCAATCCTCTATAAATAGATCTCTCCTTACTCAATCGTTCATTCAACTATACTCTATTTATTTATTGTATTTTGTCTTTCATATTTAACCTTCCACCACTTTCTCTTCCCTGACTTAGATAAGTTTTTTCTTGCCAATTTGTAGTATACGTTGTATTATATTTGGATATTCTTTTCTTTACTTTTGTTTTTAAATTTTTAGTTAATTCATATGTGTTCTAAATACGACTGATCTAGTGTGGGGCATTGCTTTACTATAAGATGCCGTGAATGAACTTCGAATGCAGGTTCATGACCTGTACTGGAAATTGGGAGTAGTTAGAGCAAGGATGCTCTGTGAGATCCGCTGGCTGAGGAGGGCGTTGCTGATACCGGTTAAAGATTGGCCGACTGAAAATAATAGTAATAATAATATGATGATGATAATAATGATAATTAGATTTTTTTTAGTCTATGTATATGTATTTTTTTTGTTCAATAAAAAAATTATGTTTAATCAACTTTGGCATTTTAATTAATATTTATTTTAATTTTTCTATTATCTTCTCAACAAACATATCGACGATTGGACGTAAGAAATAATTTTGAATCCTATAGCAATAGCAAGAGTTGAAATATATTGGTTATCTGTTGGGTTTGTGGCAGGGGCTGATTTATGTTGTTCCAAATAGATTACTCATATGTTGCAATAGATAATCAGTCTGATGCAACAGATAATCAGTCTGATATAATAGATAACAAGTCTGTTGCAACAGATAACTAGTCTGTTACACGACTTTGACGTTTTAATTCATACTCCCTCCATCACAAATTATCTGTCCCAAATTGAGATGTCATATTGATTAAGAAAAATAATTAACAACATGCTTACTTTACCATAATACACCTATTAAATGATGTTTACATTTTAATTTAAAGAAAAAGTAATTAATGTAAAGGGTAAAACATGGAATTCTTTTATGTCTTTTCTTGATTAATGAAAAAAAGGCAAGTAAAATAAGAAATCGAATTAGGAAATTTGGGATGGGTAATTTGAGATGGATGGAGTATTTAATTTTAATTCTATCAATTATCTTCTCAACAAACATATCGATGATTGGACGTAAGGAATAATTTTGAATCCAGTAGCAATAGTTCATCTAGGGTCATATTGTTATGGAAGATCTCTAGAGCTTTCTAATTGGCCACAATTTTAAAGAACAACACTAGTTTAGGCATGAGTCGGGGGTCTATCGGAAACAGCCTTTCTACTTTTTTAGAGGTAGAGGTATGGACTGCGTACATCTTACCCTCCCCAGACCTCACTATGTGGGAATACACTGGGTTTGTTGTTGTTGTTGTTGTTGTAGCAATAGCAAAAGTTGAAACATATTGGTTATCCACTGGGTTTGTGGCAGGGACGTATTTATGTTGTTCCAAACAGATTACTCATGTATTGCAATAGATAAAAAGTCTGATGCAACAGATAATAAGTCTGATGCAACAGATAATCAGTCTGATGCAACAGATAATAAGTCTGATGGAACATATAACTAGTCTGTTGCAATAGATAACTAGTCTGTTGCAACAGATAAATCTTCTGTTTCAATAGATTACCCATCTGTTCGATTCATATTATGGGTACTATAGAAGAATAAACATGAATACAACATATGAGTCTTCTATTGCAATAGATTACTCATTTGATGCACCAGATGAGTAATCTGTTTAAATTGTGGGCACTTATATTGGATTCATGATCGGATTTTATCCATTGTTGGAAAAACAGAAGTAACTGTGTACCCAGATAACAAATTCAAATAAAAATTATAATTTTACTTACCAAAGTCACTTATGAAGTAATGCCAAAGTGGAAAATGATGTAGGAAACAAAATTTGACCTAAGAAATTGGTCAGAAGTAGCAGAAGTGGTAACAACAACGACAACAATGGTCGACAAGAAGAAGATGGAGATGCTAATGAAGAAGAAGATGATGATGATAAATAAGTAGAAGATGATGAATGAAAAAGCAAAAATAATGAACAATAATAATCTTGAAGAGAGAGAAAACAACAACGGATGAGAAGAGAAAGAAACACACATTTTTCCCTGTATTTCCTATTATATTAACTAACATTTTGATTAAAGTGTAAATTAAAAAACTTGTAGGTTATTTTCAAACTTCCCCAACTTTCTTAATTCATAATAAAGTAATTGTCGCTTGCATTCAATTATTAAGACTTGTGTCACCTACACCTCATTTTAAAACTCTTTTGTCACCTACAGCCCAAAAGCCCTATGTAATTAAATAAAGTATTAATAGCCAAATGTAATCTTTCAAAACATAATTAATAAAGATAATTTTTTATGTTTTATTCTTAATAATTTGATTCTTAATTTATTTGTAAAGTCAAAGAAACAGATAAAAAGGAATTGAGAGAGTACCCTTTTCTCTCTATTTTTCATTTTGCTTAACCTTTGTATTAAAAATAAAATTCTTTTTTTACTTATTATTTTAGCAAATCAGGAGAGATTTATTATATTCTTTCAATATTATTTTTATCATTAAGTAACTATATAACTACTTAATATAAGTGAGGATTTTGGGGATATGGTCATCCTAACATGCCTAATAATTGTCATCATTGTAACATCCCAAGGATACCCCCTGGATGTCATAAGATGCTTAGGACTACAAGTAGCCCCTAAACTAACCCATGATATCTAATAAACTCTACACTCTAACAAGGTAAACTTTAAAACATGAGCAAAAAGTGAAGAAAACTTATAAATTAGGTTCATATAAACAAACAATCTCAACAAAACACCGCAACTCTGCATAATCAAAAAACCATGAGAATTTGAAAGAGCATATCATCTAACTAGTCTTGACAAAACTCTAATAAAAACTAAAGAGCCACTGGGAGATACCCCAGCTTACTTGAAACTAAATGCATAACAATTGAAATAATAAAAATAAGCATTTAGAACCAATATAATTCTGGCCCTCAAACTATGAGGATTCACCAACTTGCTGAATTTAGGAAATGATGATTAGGACAAGTCGTGTTGCTTGAGATGAACATCAGAACCTACACTATGAAATAATGTAGCCACACAGACATATATGTGGTTAGTACTTCTGGAATAGACTGAATATATAAGTAAATTTAAAACTGAACATACTTACAAACTATGCATGATAAATGTAAATAAACTCACCTTGAACATAAATAAGACTGAAAGCTGAAATCTTATAAGCATAAATTATAAGACAATATCTAAACAAAGATTATGAGTCATAACACCTAGTTTTTAAAATCTTTTCTTGTGAGATTCTCATAGCCGACATAAACCATGTGAGCTAGCATGAATTCCAAAACTTGAGTACCATTATGGAAGGTTGTTCTACCATTGTCATTAGTATAAAACCTGAACTGAATTGGAGTGATCACCAAAATTAACCCCTTCAATCAAGGAAACACTCTCTGGAGAGGCCCCTTAAACCTATGATGGCACGTAGTTTCTGAGAAATAGGATGTGCTAAACCCACATTCCCCTCTCGGTGCTAAAACTACTCCCAAAATATATATTCGTATGCTCATACTTATGTAATTCACCTTAAAATATCATGTGGGCTTGTAAAATCGAGAAACCAACTATGTTTCTGGTACATTCTTTCAACCCTCAATACTCGCGAGGCTACTTTCTTGGTCTTCTGTTATTTTCTATCTAGGTGATAATACCGACCACACTACCTAAACATAGCTCCCTAGCAAAGTGTCCATCTTCATTATTTTTCTTTGAGAGAAATAGAAGATGGATTTACATTACTGGATACACTATCAAATTTGCACTTGATTTAGATTTCTCAAGTTCTAAGTCAGTTTCATCATCCAGATTCGCTAGAAGTTCCTTTCTACCTTATGTTTTCTCTTCAATTAGATCACATTTGAGATAGTCTTTCATCAAACCCCCATTTACCCTTGCAGGCATTCTTCTACTATACATTTGGTCATATAATCATCACCCCGAGCAATCGAACCATATAAATTTAGGCTAGGGCAATAACTATATTAATTTTCATTCTTAGTTGAAGTAGTGGGAGGCTGTGTAGGCCCTCCTCGTGTCTAATGCACTCTAAAAGTTAGTCCAATCACTATTGAATCTCTTTACAATGACACCAAAACTAGATCCCTTAACAATACTTGACACATAAACATGAGCAACAACCGACATTAAATCTTAATAAGGTATCAGATCCATATTTATGTTCCCTCAGCCTTATCAGTTTGGACCTATCAAACTTAACAGTAAAATTATAGATATTTTGTTTAAATAATTAATGACTAAACGATAAAAATAGCATTCACAAAATCAGTGTACTCTATATATGTTTTTAGGATAACATTATCAGTAATACGTATCTCCCACATATGAAGTGATTCCATCTGCAAGAAGCTTGTTCCTCTGAACCCATCTTTACTATAGCCTCTTATGTTTTTCAGGAAAAGGTTAATCAAATCTCAGTTCCTTATACCTATAAAGAAGAGGAAAAAAAATAATGTCAAACAAGAAAAGAACAGAAAGAACATTATCTATCTGTTGAAACAGATGTAGAGTTTGTTACAATAGATGCGGAATCTGTTGCAACAAATGTGGAGTCTGTTGCAACAGATGTGGAGTCTATTGCAATAGATGTGGAGTCTGTTAAAACAGATGTAGAGTCTATTGGAATACATCAAACTAGCCTTGCCAGTGGTTTGATTTGTCCCAATAGTTGCTCTGTCTGTTGCAATATCAACAATAAAGAAACAACATCATTTGTTCCAACATCATCAACAATAAAAAAGCAACATCCTTTGTTCCAATATCACACAACAAATACCAACAACACTAACCCCTCCAACAACATCAATAACAACATCAACAACAAAGAAACAAACAAAATACATACAAAAAAATGATACTGCCAACAACGCTTTTAAACTTCCTCCAACAGATGACTTTTTTCGCATATTGTAATAAAAATTCTTGATTCTTTTATTCAATACTTAAAAGTTTCTATAAGAAATTTAAATAAATATGATATGGGAAAATTGTAATTAAATAAAAACAAAAGTAAATAACTTGCAAAGAAGAAGGCGAGAATGAAATAGCAATAGTGAACCATACCTTAACTGTAATGTCAAAAGGGGATCAAAACAGTAATTTCAGTCGATGAAAGATATGGATTGATTTATATCTAAAAGGATCTTTATGAGAAAGAGGAGAGAAAAGACAAAAATAAGTTTATGATAACCCTAAAGAAAAGAGAAAAAAAAATGAGAGATGAGATAATTTAGGATTTAAATATTCATTAATTAATGTTCATTAATAAATGAAGGAGTCATACAAGATGGGTGACATTGAAAAGACAAGAAAAGACTAGTCAATGAGATTTTTAAGTTATCTAAGAAATATTTTTTACCGTCTTTAGTAGTATTATTTTATCTTTCTTTCGGACGGAAGCATGCTTTAGAATTAAAAGAAAAAAAGAGTTTCAAACAGATATTTCATCTATTGCAATAGATAAAAATATCTTTTTGAAAAATTCCAACAGCTCAGTCATCTGTAACAATAGATGCAAATGTCCATTTGATAATTAAATCAGATATGCCATCAGTTACAACAAATATCAATATCTGTTTAAAAATTTGCAATAGATCAATCATCTATAACAATAGATGAAAATGTCCATTTGATAATTAATTCAGATATATCATCTGTTGCAACAGATATCAATATTTGTTTGAAATTTTCCAACAACTCAGTCATCAATCATAACATATATAAATGTCTATTAGATAATTAAATCAGATATGTCATCCGTTGCACTGATATGAATATCTGTTTAAAAATTTCCAACAGATAAGTCGTTTGTTGCAAAAGATTTCATTGCAATTAATTTAAGTAGAACTAGGTATGAATGAGTCAATAGGGTCAACTAAAACTTCAATTGAGTCTTTACAATTACATAGTATTGGTATGTGTTCATCCCGATCCAAGTCGTCAATCGATCACTTTAATTTGAAAAAATTCTCACTAAATTAATGTTAAGATAGCACCTAAATTGATTTAGTTAGAACTAAGGATGAATGAGTTCATAGGGTCAACTACAACTTCAATTGAGTCTTTTCAATTGCATGGTGTTGGTATTACGTTCATCTCGAATTGAGTCATCGATCAATCACTCTGAGTTGAAAAAAATCTCATTAACTTAATGTTAAGATAGCACCTAAATTAATTTTGGTAGAATTAGGGATAAATGAGTTCATAGAGTCAACTACAACTTCAGTTGAGTCTTTGCAATTGTATGGTGTTGGTATTGTATTCATGCTGATCTGACTCATCGATCGATCACTCTGAGTTGAAAAGATTCTCATTAACTTAATGTTAAGCTAGCACCTAAATTAACTTTGGTAGAATTAGGGATGAATGAGTTCATAGGATCAACTACAACTTTAATTGAGTCTTTATAATTACATGGTGTTGGTATTGCCTTTATCTCGACCCGAGACATCGATCAATCACTCTATGTTGAAAAAATTCTCATTAACTTAATGTTAATATATCACCTAAATTGATTTTTGTAGAATGGATGAATGAGTGCATAGGGCCAACTACAACTACAATTGAGTCTTTATAATTGCATGGTATTGGTATTGCGTTCATCCCAACCCAAGTCGTCGATCTATCACTCCAAGTTGAAAAGATTCTCATTAACTTAATGTTAATCTATCACCTAAATTGACTTAAGTAGATCTATGGATGAATGAGTTCATAGGGTCAACTACAATTTCAATTAAGTCTTTACAATTGCATGGTGTTGGTATTGCATTTATCTCTATCCGAGTCATCGATCGATCACTCTGATTTGAAAAGATTCTCATTAACTTAATATTAAGCTAGAACCTAAATTTATTTTGGTATAACTAGGGATGAATGAGTTCATAGGTTCAACTACAACTTCAATTGAGTCTTTGCAATTGCATGGTGTTGGTATTTTATTCATCTCAACCCGAGTCATCGACCGATCACTATGAGTTAAAAAGATTCTTATTAACTTAATATTAAGATAACAACTAAATTGATTTGGGTATAACTAGGGATAAATGAGTTCATAGGGTCAATTATAACTTCAATTGAGTCTTGGCAATTGTATGGTGTTGGTATTACATTCATCCTGAACAAAGTCGTCGATCGATCAGTCTAAGTTGAAAATATTCTCATTAACTTAATGTTATTCTAGTACCTAAATATATTTTGGTACAACTAGGCATGAATGATTCCATAGGGTTAACTACAACTTCAATTTAGTCTTCGCAATTGTATGGTATTGGTATTGCGTTCATCCCGACCCAAGTCGTCGATCGATCATTCTGAGTTGAAAATATTCTCATTATATTAATGTTAAGCTAGTACCTAAATTGATTTAGGTATAACTAGGGATGAATGAATTCAAAGGGTCTACTATAACTTCAATTGAGTCTTTGCAATTGAATGGTTTTGATATTGCATTCATCCTGACCCAAGTAGTCGATCGATTACTCTAAGTTGAAAAGCTTCTCATTAACTTAATATTTTAAAAACTATATCATTTAAAATTTTAAAAAAATAATTTCAAAATTTGTCATTCTTTTCCAAAATTACAAATCAACCCATACAAATAATCTTCTTGCATAAAAAAAAATTCCTTATTTTAAATCTCAAGTTCTCAATCCTCTCTCTCTCTCTCTCTCAATAATACAGATAACAACTACTCAACATATTTCTTAACCCTCCAAAATAGATTAATTTTCTTCACATTTTCAACCTCATAGTGGTTATTTTTTACTTCATTCTCACTTGTATCCGTATTTTTCTTTGTCTTCACAGGTAATAGAGTTTAAGAAGATTTCCAAATTTGTTTTATATTTAGAAAATTAGGTCTTTTTAGTTAATGATGAAAAAAAAGGCTTTTAGTTGTATTATCTTCGACAATGGGTTAACAATTTTGAGTTTTGATGCTAAAAACGTAGAAAGCTATTGAGAAAAACCTAGTTTTTATCGCAGTTCTTATTGACCATCACAAAATTATTGGATGATGTTTTAGGTATTGGTGGTGGTTGTTGGTAGTGGTGTTGGTATTTATGGTTTTACTGGTGGTATCGGTGGTTTTGGTATTGGTATTGGTAGTAGTGTTGGCGATCTTGGTATTATTGTTAGTATTAGTGGCATTGGTTGTGGTCTTGGTGGCATTGGTGCTAGTCTTGGTGGCATTGGAGGTGGCATTAGTTGTGGTGGTGGTGGTGGTCTTGGTAGTCCATCTTTTGCAATAGGTGAAAGATCTATTGGGATTTATTAAATAGGTCTTCAAACAGATTCCCCATCTATTCCAACTAATGGGTTATCCGTTGGAGTATTTTTTTGTAATGTGGCGTATAATAATTTATTGAAATTTATCTTACTTTTTTAAAAAAAATTATTCAGACATCAAATGTAATGTATTTTTTATTTTTCCATTATCTGTAGTTAAAAGATGTCTTCCAAAAGAAAAGAAACTGAAAGTGGAGAAAGTGTTCAGAAGAACCTCTCATCAATGAAACAACCCATAAACGGTCTAACAATCACTAGAGAAAAAAAGGATGGGTTGTAGGGCATTGTTGGACGACGTATCTACAAAGCAGGGGATTTAATGGCAGATCTCGAGGATAAAAACATATTAAAGGACTACAAGGAGAAATTGTGCTTAGTTTGGTTTGTCCATTCTATTTTATTGGAAAGGGATGTCAGGAAAGTCATGGAAGATGATTTGTTGGCGCTTGTTGACAATTTTGAGAAATTCAACAATTATCCCTGGGGGTATGACAGCTACTACACTGTCCAATACTTAATGATAAAGCTATCCACAGGGACGATCATATTATGCATCTTTCCTTGAGTTTTTATGGTAAAATTGATCACTAGTTTTACTCATTCATTAATTTATATTGAATATACTTATTATGACTTTTTTTGTCTTGCTTCCTATTTATATTTTATAGGCTTGGGCATTTGAAGCCATTCCTCCCCTCTAAATATAGGTAATGGATTATCCAGATAAGGTTTCTCATCCTAAGGATCCTTAGGTGGCTGGTTGAAAAGACAAACCTAAAAATTAAGGAGGCTGGTCTCTTTACCCCTCCAGATAATGCAGTATATCTTCTTTCAAGTATTATAATTTACCTCAAAGAATGATATTAAATAGATATGCCATCTATTGCGACAGATGGTTCGTCTGTTGCAATATATTACCCATCAACTGTAATTGGTGCAACAAATAGGTAATCTATTATGATAGATGATCCATATTTTGTAGCAGATTAACTATCTGTTTCTCTGGTTCCATGAACCTAACTCAATAGATTACGCATCTACTGCAAATTATGCAATAGATGGGTAATCTGATGCAATATATTGTCAATCTATTACGTCATACAGATCAGTTGTTGCGGTAGATAGATCATTTGTTGCATAAGTTGGTTGTGTTAACACGTAACCCAACTTACTGTAAATTATTATTATATGATCTGATTTAAATGCCTTCTGTCTTTTTATAGGTTATGCATCCTTGGATCGTGCCTATTAAGCAAGAGTTGGGATTGATTTCTTTTATTACTCTAGGTCTTGTTGATACAACAGCAGACTCAATAGTGAAGTTAATAAAGAAGGAATTGGCTGGAGAAACAACCATAAGAAGAGCAATTAGGAAAGGTCAGCCTAATATTGAAGCTTTTCATAACCAACCTACTGAAATAGAACTGCGTACTTTTTCTGGGAAAGTTACTAGTGGAGTTGTTTATGATGGTGGTAGCCATCCTAATGCTATTGTTGCTTCCAGTCGTGATTATGAGCATATTGGTGCTCAAGAAAAAATAAATACATTTGAAAACACCCCTTGCACAGGTCCCTCTCACCCCTCTTCACCCTCATGTTCTTATTGTCAAAGTGTGCAAGGACAGAAAGGATAAACACCTTGAAAAACTAAATGCTATTTCTGAAGCTGCCGAGGAGTTGAAATCCAAGAGGGGTGTCATACCATCCAAGAAGGTGAGAGAGCCATACACTCCTACAGCGATGGTTATGATATAGAAAAGAGCAATTATCCATGTACTCTTTAATTAGAAAGCTAAAAAAATTGCAACTTATCCCGCTCCAAGAGTTGTATAAGTTCAGGGGCCGCTGAAGAAGGTGGACATATACGTGGCACTTGTCTATGAAGAGAATAAGGAACTACAAAAAAGCATGACTGGAAAGACAAAGGTTCCACAAGAATACACCAAGTATTCATTTGACGACCAAGACTTCACGAGTATGACAAAAATACATGAGTGGTACATGTACAATGTAAGTTTACTTTTTCTAACCTAGCCTTCCTATCTATTCCATAAAGAATAAGTTACGCAACAGATGTGTAATCTATTGCAATAGTTGGGTGTTCTGTTGCAACATAATACACATCTGTTGGATAAGTTGCTTAGCTTAGTAATCTTTAAACTAATTCAAAGAACCCTCTACAACAGAATCTTTCCACTGTGTTTTTCTTCTTTACAATTACTAACCTATTTAAAAATTATCTTCTTAAACCACAGTATGTTGATGAAATTCCCTGCCTCATGAGGGGCAGACAATTTGTATACCCAGATGCTTAAAATGCTGCTTATAGGATAATATACCTCAACTTCTACAATAATTTCAAGAGTAGGTACGATACTCTTCATAGTCAAACTGGTCTCGGTGGCTGGGGAATTGATCAGTTAGTTTCTACGTTCAAATGGTAAAATGTAATACCCCGATAACTCTAACCAATAGTGCCACCATGACTCAATCTCAAGAGAAATAAATTATAGTGCTTTGGTTGTTTTTTGATCAAGGGTGATGCATATTAAGGCCTCAAAGATTTTCTAGCGATTAGGTGAATCAAAACTTCCCTTACCGATTGAATTCTTGTAAAGGATTTTGGTATAGTCAACTTTAAACGAGCATATCTCTTGTTACACTAAGAAATTTTGAGATCATGACCTACCAACAGATAGATAATTTAATTAGATTTCCAACGATATCAATTTCACCCAAAACCAGTATCGGAGCAAAACGTTATGTCTATTTTACTCCAGCGTGTCAGCCTAGAAACTGTATGACGACATTTTCTGATGACTTGTCACAAGTCTAATGGCTTGTCACAAAATGTCATCACATTAAGTAGAAAGTCACAAATTCCAACATTTTGTTATGACTTGTCAAAAGTCTAACGGCTAGTCACAAAATGTTGTCAACCTTAAGCAGAAAGTCATAAATTCCACCCTTTTGTGATGACATTTCATGACGACTTGCCACAAATTTCTCCAGCTATTTTTTTCAGCAATTAAAGGACATTTTTGCATGGGTATTTTGGTCTTTTCCCATCTTTTGGAGGCCCCTATAAATATGAGAATCCCCATTCAAACCCTAATTTTTTCATTTTCTCTTCCAATTCTCTTAAGAAAATATGTCTAGGGTTTCATTTAAGAACATTAATCATCCAAAAATCAACCATAAATCTTCAATATTTCTTCAAGAGCCAAGTTCCTCATAATGTGGGCTTCGAGAATCATTTATTACAAGTGCGGATGGAGTCTCAAGCACTAGAATTCATCCAATTTCAAAGATTAAGGTATGTGAGGTTTTGAACAAGAGCAATCCGTTCGTTCTTGTGCTCAAATATTTGATTTCTAATATGGATTTATATGATTTTCCCAGTGGGTTTATACCCAAATTACTTCATCATAAGACTATGAGAATATAAATTATTCAAGTTTTGTTATACATGGTTATTTTACTCTTCCCAAGTTATGACTTGATATTTAATATTGTGAATTTCATATTTCTACCATGATTTGATATTTCAAATGCTTTCATGATATGTGTCAAGCTTTAAGCTTCTTTATGAAAAATTGGATTATTGAGTATATTAATTTATGAGATTGAGTTGTTATAATGAGTCTTTATATTTCCTCAAAGTTATTGATTTTTTCATGATTTAATGAATTGATACATTTTGATATTGAGAAAGATTGATTTGATTTAAGTCGAGTTAGGAATCCACAAATTGATTATGATTTGATAAATGAGAAAAAGATTTGATTTGATCTTCATGATAAACCCTTGTGATGTTTGTGGTGGATTTCCTAATGCATTCTGAGCTTGTGTCTTAGAGTAGTATTTAGCACCAAGTGGGAAATGTGGTATTTTCCCTAAAACTACGTGCCACCGTAGGATTGGTATTGATATTTGTGGGTCAGAGGCCGAGTATGAGATTGGAATCACTAAATTAAGGTTGACTCCCTGGAAAGAGTATAACGTTCCCTCAAATATGGGGTTCTCTCCTTAGGAGGGCAAAATGTTGGACTCCATATATCTCACATAGTTTATGTCAGTTAAAAGAACCTCCCATGTCTATAAGAGTTGAGTTTCTTGAATTACCGAGTCACTTCGAGTCTTAAGTTGAAGAGTTAAGTTATTTATGATGATTTATGTGGTTTTTATCATATGATTTATTTACTATGAGATCATGAAAAGTATGTTTCAATCTAACTCTAGCTAAGTGAACCTCATTGTACATATGCATATTTTTATTCAATTGATGATGATATTTACATTGGTGCATGCACCCCCACATACTCAGTACATTCTAAAGTGTTGACCCACATATTTTCTTATGGGCTATATTTTCTTATAATGTAGGTTCAGGTACTCAGCCGCAGCCGTGTTAGCGATATTCGGGTGCCTTACTACGTTTCCTCAGTGGTGTGTCCTCATGGTTCGAGGACCATGTCTATATTTTTATGATATTATTTTGTTGTAATGGATTTTAGTACTGTTGAGTCAGTTGGGGGTTTTCCCCAAAGGCTCCTTGATTTTGATGTATAGAGGCTTGTTCAGACTAGAGGGATGGTATGTACAGACATTCAATATATACTTTGGTTGTACAATTTAGTAATCTCTAGTATCTCTCTTGAACCCATTGGAATATATCTCTTTATACTGCATGACTATTGTTGAATTGAGTTCCTTGAGGTAGTGTCTGGCTCCGAGGGTTAGCTTTGGGCTATGTGTAGCCCTAAGGACCGTGTGACGTCTCGGGATGGAAATTTTGGGGCGTTACAAAGCTTGGTATCATAGCCTAAGGTTTAAGGAGTCCTAGGTCCTAGGGAGTCTGACAAGCCGCATTAGGTATAGTCTTGATCATCGGTGTGTAGTGCACCGCATCTATGAGAAAAAGGATAGGGGACATTTTAGGAAAAGTCATTTCTTTCTTTCTAAAGTTTATCGTGCCAACAACTATCTCTTTATCTGCAATTAACTTGTTCTCTCTTATAACAGAAAATGCCTTCTAGTCAAGCTCATGGAAACAACGAGCAACCTCAACCCGTTGATCCCTTGAACGAGCATGTGTCTCATGCAGAATTCTGGGAAGCATTTTAGGTGCTAGCCTAGGTAGTTACCGCCAATGCTCAAGCTAATTCCCAAGCTACTATTCTGCCTCTGCAAGAGAATAATTCTACTGCAGCTCGACTTTGTGACTTTATACGGATGAATTCGCCTAAGTTCAATGGGTCAAAGGTAGGTGAAGACCCACAGATATACTTGGATGAAGTGAGAAAGATCACCCATATTATGCACATAACTGAGGAGGAGAGTGTTGAATTGGCTGCCTATTAAATAAAAGATATTGCATATGATTGGGTAGAGATATAGAGGAAGAGTAGAGGGGATGATGCCGCTTCCATAACTTGGCAGTTACTCCAGGATGCGTTATTGGACATATTCTTTCCACTTGAGATGAGGGAAGCAAAGATAAAGGAATTAATGAATTTGAGACAAGCTCCATGAAGATTAAGGAGTATTGTCTTAGATTCAATCGATTATCCAAATATGCTCCTAGTATGATGGCTGACTCCAGGACCATCATGATAAAGTTTGTGACCGATGTGTCGAGTTATGTTGTGAAAAAGTGTAGATCTACTATGCTTAATAGGGAGATGGACCTTTCTCTGTTGATGATACATGCCCAACAGATTGAAGTTGATAAGGTGAAAGACAAGGAGACAGTAAGAGGGAATAAAAGAGATAGATCAGAACAGTAGGGATTCTGTCAGTCCAGATTACATGAAGGGAATCGTCCTTAATTCTAGAGACGTCTATTTATGCTCGCGCCTTCCTCAGTTAGTCTTCCCATACCTAGAAGTAGGCAGAAGCAGGGGAACAGGCCTATCCCCTCCAGGTCTTAGGAAAGTGTAAGTAACAGACCTCATTTTCCTTTATGTCCCAAGTATGGTAGATATTATTTTGGTGAGTTTTTTGTTGATCAGTGGGGTTGCTTTGGTTATGGAAATTTGGTCCACCGAGTTAGAGATTGTCTATATGCTAGACAGAGGAGTCAAGATGCACTTCCCCAGAGTCAGGCTATCAGTGCCCCCGCTCTTGTAGTTCACCCAGTTTCTTCTCAAGGAATATTTTCTAGTACTACTAGCGGTTCGCGCCAGAATTGTTTCTATGCTATACCACCTCGCTAGGAGCAGTAGGACTCTCCAGATATTATCACTGGTATGCTCTATGTCTTTTATTTTGATGTGTATGTATTGATGGACCTCGATTTAAGTTTCTCTTATGTGACACCTCTGGTTGCTGTAAATTTTGAGATAGACCCTGAATAGATTTCTGAGCCTATTCTGGTTTCTACCTCAGTAGGAGAATTTTTTATTGCTAAGCGAGTGTATATGAAATATCCTATCACTGTCCTTCATCGGGTCATATGTGTTGATTTGATTGATCTAGATATGGTTGATTTTGATATCATTCTAGGTATAGATTTGCTTCACTCGTGCTATGCGTCTATAGATTGTCGTACCCGAGTGGTCAGGTTTTAGTTTCCGGATGAGCCCATTTTTAAGTGGTCCTGGTGTTCCAATAACTCTGAAGAGCCATTTCATATCCTACCTCAAAGCTAGGAAGTTGATTTCCAAGGGTTGCAGCTATCACCTAGTTTGAGTTAAAGACCTCAAGTCCAAGACTCCAATAATTCAGTTAGTTAGTATTGTTAATGAGTTTCTCGATGTTTTCTCAAAAGATATCCCAGGGGTCCCACCTGATAGAGAAATATAATTTGGGATTGATCTCCTTTCAAGCACTCAGCCTATGTCCATTCCTTTATACCGTATGGCTCCCACTGAACTTAAAGAGTTGAAGGAACCACTCAAAGATCTCTTAGACAAAGGCTTTATTAGACACAGTATTTCCCTGTAAGGTGCACCTATTTTATTCGTATGTAAGAAAGATGGTACATTGTGTATGTCCATTAACTACCATCAACTCAACAAGGTAACTATCAAGAACAAGTACCCTCTTTCTAGAATTGATGATTTGTTTGATCAGTTATAGGGTGCAAGTTATTTCTCAAAGATAGACCTTAGATCTGACTATCATCAGCTTAAAGTGAGAGAGTGTGATATTCCAAAGACAGCCTTCCAAACTCATTATTGTCACCTTGAGTTTCTTGTCATGTCTTTTGTATTAACCAATGCTCCTGCAGCCTTTATGGACCTCATGAATCGAGTGTTCAAGCAATATCTTGATATGTTTGTCATTGTATTCATAGACGATATTCTTGTGTATTCCCAAAGAGAGGATGATCATGCCGACCATCTTAGAATTGTCTTACAAACACTTAAGGATTATTAATTATTCGCTAAATTTATAAAGTATGAATTTTGGCTAAGGTCGGTTGCTTTTCTGGGTTACATTATTTCTGCCAAAGGCATTAGAGTCGATCCCCAAAAGACAAAAGCTATAAAGAATTAGCCTAGACCTACCTCCCCATCTGACATTAGAAATTTCTTGGGCCTAGCTGGTTACTACCATCGTTTTGTTGAGAGCTTCTCTTCCATTGCATCTCCCATGTACTGGTTGACCCAAAAGAAATTTAAGTTCCATTGGACAGGTGCCTATGAGAAGATTTTTCAGGAGTTAATGACTCGACTCACTTTAGCCCCAGTGTTAGCTTTACCCGATGATACTGATGGTTTTGTTATGTATTGTGATGCTTCTAGAGTTGGTTTAGGTTGTGTGTTGATGCAGAAGGGTAAATTTATAGCTTATGCCTCTAGACAGTTGAAACCTTATGAGAAGAATTACCCAACCCATGATCTTGAATTAGCAGTTGTAGTTTTTTCTTTGAAAATCTGGAGACATTATTTGTATGGTGTTCATGTTGATGTGTTTACAGATCACAAAAGCCTGCATTATGTGTTTACTCAGAGGGAGTTGAATCTTAGGCAAACAAGATGGTTAGAGTTGCTAAAAGACTACGATATGAGTGTGTTGTATCACCCGGGCAAGGCCAATACTGTGGCAGATGCTCTTAGAAGGTTATCTATGGGTAGTATAGCTCATGTAGAGAATGATAAGAAATAATTGGATCGTGATGTGCATCGTTTATCTAGGTTGGGTGTTAGATTTCTTGATTCCACTAAAAAGAGTATGTTAGTTCAGAGTAGTTCCAAGTCCTCTTTGGTCTCAAAGGTAAAGGAGAAGCAAGACAGGGATCCTAGTTTGGTCAGACTGAAGGAGTCAGTTAAGGACCAAAAGGTAGAGGTTTTCTCCCAATGGGGAGATGGTATGTTATGATTGCAGGGTTGATTGTGTGTTCCCAATGATGATGATCTAAGGTAGAGAATTATGATTGAAGTGCATGGAACGCAATATTCTATTCATCCCGGTGCTACCAAGATGTACCGTGATTTATGGGAAATCTATTGGTGGAACGGTATGAAGAAAGACATAGAAGGATTTGTGGTAACGTGTTCTACTTGTCAACAGGTTAAGGTAAAGCACCAAAGTCCCGGTGGTGTAATGAAAGAGTTTAGCATTCCTACTTGGAAGTGGGAAGAAGTAAATATGGATTTTGTAATTATTTTGCCTCCCTCTCGTCATCATCATGATTTGATTTGGGTTGTTATAGACCGGTTGACTAAATCAGCTCATTTCTTGCTAGTGCATTCATCTTATAAAGTTGAGGATTATGCTAGATTGTATATCTGTGAGTTAGTCAGATTGCATGGAGTTCCTTTGTCTATCATCTCAGATAGGGGTACTCAGTTTACTTCACAGTTTTGGAGAGCCTTTCAGAAGGGTCTTGGTACCTAAGTTCATTTGAGTTCTACTTTTCATCTGCAGATTGATGGTCAGGCTGAGAAGACTATTCAGACTTTGGAGGACATATTGAGGGCATGTGCGCTTGATTTCAAAGGTAGTTGGCATGAGCACTTAACATTGATCGAATTTGCATATAACAATAGTTTCCATGCTAGTATTTAGATAGCCCCGTTTGAAAATTTGTATGGGAGGAGATGTAGATTGACTATAGGTAGGTTTGAAGTAGCAGAATCAGTTGTGATTGGGCCTGATGCTGTGTTTGAGGCTATGGAAAAAGTTAAGTTGATTCGAGAAAGATTAAAGACCGCTCATAGTCTTCAAAATTCGTATGCAGATGAGAGAAAAAAAGATCTTGAGTTTAATGTTAATGATTTGGTATAATTGAAGGTTTCACCCATGAAAAGGGTGAAGAGATTTGGGAAGAAGGGAAAGCTTAGTCCCCATTATGTTGGTCCATATAGAATTCTGAGCCGTGTTGGGAAAGTAGCATATGAGGTGGAGTTACCCACGGAGATGTCTAGCATTCATCCGGTATTCCATGTTTCTATGCTTAAGAAGTGTATTGGTGATTCTGTCGTGGTTGATTCTTTCGAAAGCTTAGATATTCATGATAACCTTTTCATTCGAGGAGATTCCAGTTGAGATTTTGGATTTTCAGATCCGTAGGCTAAGGAACAAAGAAGTTCATTTGGTTAAAGTGCTTTGTCAAAATCAATCCGTTGAGGGTGATACTTGGGAAGCGGAAGCTGATATGCGAGCAAAGTACCCTCACCTTTTTTCTGTGAGTTCGGAGCGAGAAGAAGGTACCATTCCTTCTTAATTCCATCCCCTTCTTATTTAAGATTCAGTTGTGTCTCTACTTCTATCATGAATTCGTACATTTTGAATAGTATCCGAAGGTATAGAGTGAAGTAAGTACTTTGAGTGAGTCGTTCCAGTCATACGTCTTCATTTTTTTCTTATTCTTGGCCTTTCTGGCAACATTTGGGGATGAATGTTTTCAAGAGGGAGATATTGTAATACCTCGAGAACTCTAACCAATAGTTCCACCATAACTCAATCTCATGAGAAATAAATTATTGTTCTTTGGTTTTTTTCTGATCAAGGGTGATGTGTATTAAGTCCTTAAAGATGTCCTAGCGATTAGATGAATCAAAACATCCCTTATCGATTGAATTCTTGAGAAGGATTTTGGCATAGTCAACTTCAAACGAGCATATCTCTTATTACACTAAGAAATTTTGAGTTCATGACCCACCAACAGATAGTAATTGAATTAGCTTTCCAATGTACCAACTTCACCCAAATCCGGTATCGGAGCAAAAAGTTATGCCTATTTTACTCCAGCATGTCATCCTGGAAACTATGTGATGATATTTTGTGACAACTTGTCACAAGTCTGACGGCTTGTCACAAAATGGCGTCACCTTAAGTAGAAAGTCACAAATTCCAACATTTTGTCATGACATTTTGTGACGACTTGTCACAAGTCTGACGGCTTGTCATAAAATGTCATCAACCATAAGCAGAAAGTCATAAATTCCACCCTTTTAGTGATGACATTTCGTGACGACTTGTCACAAATGTAGTTAGCTTTTTTTCAGCAATTAAAGGACATTTTTTCAAGGGTATTTTGGTCTTTTACCATCTTTTGGAGGCCCCTGTATATATGAGAATCCCCATCGAAACCCTAATTTCTTCATTTTCTCTTTCAATTCTCTTATGAAAATATATCTAGGGTTTCATTCAAGAACATTAATCTTCCAAAAATCAACTATAAATCTTTAAGATTTCTTAAAGAACCGAGTTCCTCATAGTGTAGTCTTCGAGAATGATTTATTACAAGTGCGGATAGAGTCTCAAGCACTAGAATTCATCCAATTTCAAAGATTAAGGTATGTGGTGTTTTGAACAAGATCAATCCTTTTGTTCTTTTGCCCAAAGCTTTGATTTCTAATATGGATTTATATGATTTTGCAAGTGGGTTTATACCCAATTACTTCTTCATAAGACTATGAGAATATAAATTGTTCAAGTTTTGTTATACATGATTATTTTACTATTCCAAAGTTATGACTTGATATTTAATATTGTGAATTTCATATTTCTATCATGAGTTGATATTTCAAGTGCTTTCAAGATATGTGTCAAGCTTTAAACTTCCTTATGAAAAATTGGATTATTGAGTATATTGATTCATGAGATTGAGTTATTACAATGAGTCTTGATATTTTCTCAAAGTTATTGATGTTGCCATGATTTAATGAATTGATACATTTCAATATTGAGAAAGATTTATTTGATTCGAGTCGAGTTAGAAATCCACAAATTGATTATGATTTGATAAATAAGAAAGTGATTTGATTTAATCTTAATGATAGACCCTTACGATATTTGCGGTGTATTTTCTACCGCATTCTAAGCTTGTGTCTGGGAGTAGTATTTAGCACCGAGCAGGAAATATGGTATTCCCCCGAAACTGTGTTCCACCGTAGGATTGGTATTGATATTTCTGGGCCAGAGGCTGAGTATGAGATTTTGATCACTAAATTGAGGTTGTACTCCCTGGAAAGAGTACGACTCTCCCGACAATGTGGGGTTCTCTCCTTAGGAGGGTAAAACGTTGGACTCCATGTAGCTCATATTGTTTATGATGGTTATAAGAACCTTCTATGTCCATAAGAGTTAAGTTTCTTGAATTACCGAGTCACTCCGAGTCTTGAGTTGAAGAGTTGAGTTGTTTTTGATGATTTAGGAGGTTTTTATGATATGATTTATTTACAATGAGATGGTGAAAAGTATGTTTCAATCTAACTCATTCCAAGTGAGCCATCATTGTACATATGCATATTTTCATTAAATTGATGATGATAATTACATTGTTGCATGCACCCCCACATACTCAAAACATTCTAAAGTGCTGACCCATATATTTTCCTATAGGATACATTTTCTCGTAATGTAGGTTCAGGTACTCAGTCGCATCTGCGTTAGTGATATTCGGGTGCCTCACTACGTTTTCTCAGTAGTGAGTCCTAATGGTTCGAGGACCGTGTCTATATTTTTGTGATATCATTTTGTTGTTATGGCTTTCAGTATTGTTGAGTCAGTTGGGGGTTTGTCCCAAAGGCTCCTTGATTTTGATGTATAAAGGCTTTGTCAGACTAGAGGGATGGTATGTACAGACATTCAATATATACTTTGGTTGTACAGTTTATTATTCTCCAGTATCTTTCTTGAACCCGATGTGATATATTTCTTTATTATGCGTGACTATTGTTGAATTGAGTTCCTTGAGGAAGTGTTTGGCTTCAAGGGTTAGCTTGCGGCTACGTGTATCCCTAAGAACCGTGTGACATCTCAGGGTGGAAATTTTAGGACATTACAGAAAAAAATAGGATTAACAATGTTAGAGGGAAGAGGCCATATCCACACGGCAAGAGCTAGACCAAGGCACAGAGAATCCCTGCAGTCATGGACGTGGAAGTCAAATATTTTCTCGCTATTGAGATACTATTCGAAAAGGGAGAGATTAAGGTTTATGACTGCAACTTACCTATTTTCAAGGAGGCCAAGTTTTTAATCCACGTGCAGCCACTCTTGAAGTTGTTCTCCAAGTTGTTGACGTAGAGTAAACTGATGGATCATTTGCCGGCGGAAGTATTGAAGAAGGAATCATGGGATTTTATAGGTCGAAATAAGAACATCCACCTTCAAGAAAATAAAATCGATGTCGCGTAGGGGCCGTACTCACTTGCATACATCGAGTGTTTGCTGATCGACACAAAAGTGACAGTATGTGCGATGCTGTTGTGGAAAAGTGTAAGAGATCTGGGCTTATGAGGTACTAACTAAATGGTTGGATCTCGTATATAAAGAAGAATATGTACAAAGACAAAACTGAACACAATAAAAAATTTTTATTTCAAGCCACTTTGTTCACTTTACATTGTAGTGGAAATTTTTTTATGTCTGACAAAAATTGAATTTTTATAATGCAACAGATTGTATATCTATTGTAATAGATATCATACCTGTTGTGGCAGATTGATTATCAGTTGCAATAGGTTGGTTATATGTTGCATTATGCAGATGTTTCTATCTATCTGTCGAAACAGATATATAATTTATTGCAACATATAATCTATCTGTTGCAACTGATGGGTAATCTATTGGAACAAATAAAAAAGGTAGGAAGATCTGTTATATAATTTCCAGCAGATGACCTACATGTTGCAACATATGTCTAAATCTGTTTGATAAGATATGTCGTCTGTTGCAGCAGATGTATTATCTGTTGCGATATTTGAATCTAGTATTCCATTTCAATTAATAAGTTTAAAAGTAAGGATTAAATTATAGTCATAGACAGCATAAAATAAATCGAACCCTCAAAAATTACATGAAATATCTCACCAAATAAGTGAAATGTAAAAAAATTATTATGGGTATAACTGATCTACTCTAAAAATAAATCAACAAGTTAACCAAGGAAGATAGGTTATTACATTGACAGACTCAAGCTATAAAAGTCTACCAAATATGGACAAGTTAATCTTTATCCGGTGCTACGGAATTTGGCTATGGTCGTCGTGGATCTTTAATGGCGCTTGCGCATGGTTTCTAAGCTTTCGCTTCTCCATATTTCCATAAAAGAGCAACATATCTTTGCCAGAGTAATCTGGCATCAATTTCATCATTTGGTACTTATAATCCATCGCTCAATTACTCGGTATAAGCAGCAACAAAAAGATCGCAATCCTTGCATTTTAAAAAAAATAGATAATACATATCTTGCAGTTCATGTAAGTGCGGTGAAATTTATGAAATGAAACTAAATCATGATACTTATACTTACAGGCTACCAATGATTTATTGAGAAATTCCTTCAACATATTGTACATTAAATGGATTATCTATTTTATCTCGGTATGCTTCAATCATCTACCAATCAATACGAACCTTTTGGTCTAAAAAGCCACTCATATCAAGGTAAGTAGGCAATATTTCGGCTAGCTTTTGTTTCTTAGAAGATGGCCTAAAATGTCTCCTTCGCGACATTGAGTCATAAACTCGGATGCACCTCTCTTTTAGAATGACGACAGCCAACACCTAATGAAATTCATCACGACAATTGATTGGGATGTATACTTCGTCGACCAAATACCAAGGTAAGCCAACTAGAATGCTAAAATCTTTGATGATATTGATTAAGCATTCCTCATTTTGGAAAACATCCAGCTTTTGTTGACAATACCTATCATATGCATTATTGATGGAAACTTTGAACAAATAATTGTCTGTCGTGTATCTGTATTGTTCTTGTGTTTACATCTTGACCTTTTTCGGAGAAAGTTAACAATGACATCGATGTGTTGTTTATACTATCAAACATTTTAGATTAAATGATGAAAAAATTAATATACAAATGCAATTAAATAGAGTATTAATCAATAATAATATGTATGGTATTTAAACTTCATTATTCTAGCAAGTTTGGGGTTGTGACATCAAATAGAACCAATTCTTCTTTCTAGGATGTACAACAACAAAGTCGAACATATCAAAACCAAGACTCAATTCATTCACTTTGTAGTGTTCGTCATTTTGTTTTCTACATAATGATTTATATGTGTTAATGTCATATTTTTACAACAAGAATTGTATCAATCAATAGCTTTAAACTTGATTTATGTATCTACTGACAAGATGATTTAACAATCCATCGGTAATCCATTCTGAATATTTGTTGATCAACTTTGTTAGTTTTTTAGAGCCTCATCTGTGATGTTGAACCCTTTAAACGAGTAATTCTTCCATTCTCCCAAATTAACAGGCTCCATTTTTTTGTTCTTTTTTTGAAGCAATTAATGGATTATCAACTGTGATATTATGCTCTTCAGTAGTAGCTTCTACTGTGACATCTACCTGGAAAGCAAGAATTGTTAATGCTAATTACAGATATACAATAGATTGTCTATCTATTGCAATAGATGAGTCTTACTTTGCAACAGATAGACTTGGGACAAATTCGAACAAGTAAAATAGAGCGGTACGATAATTTTAAAAAGATGACCCATCTGTTGAAACATAAGGCTCATCTGTTGGTAAAAATTAAAACAGTACAAAAATCTATTTGATATGCTAAAACAGAAAAATATATGTTGCAACAGATAACGCATCTGATGTAATAGGTTAGACAACAGTTGCAACAGATGTATATATCTATTTGATAAATCTTAGTAGATGTATCATCTGTTGAAACAGATATGTGGCTATTTGTTTATTGGAACACATAATATACATTCACCTTCTTCAACTTATGTTGCTTTCATTTGGCCCTTCTTTATTGAATGGTGGTGCAAGACAAAGACAGAGACATTGAAATTTTGTTTTTTCTGATGCTTGATGATGCCCTGCAAATATCTTTCCTTCTCCTCTTATCCACCTTGATCTATAGTGGAGTATACGGATATGAAATCCTCTTTAATGGAATTCCACCCCTCTTAGATGTCATTTCCTTTACAAAAGAAGTTAGTGCATTAATAGCATTAATGACTTCATCATATTTTGCCTTACAGTCTTGACATTTACATGCAGAATATTCGCTAGAAGTTGCAAAATTTGTATAACCAGTATGATCATAATCATAATGGCTTGTTGTTTTAAAAATTGTAAGAAGAGCATCATTAGCCCCAACAGCAGCACCACTACCATTACCACTACCACTACCATCATCAACAACAACAAGATCACCCTTCAAAATTATTTTTCTTGTGATGGTTGTTGCTCCAAACAATTCTATTTTTATTCTATCAATGACCTTAGGGTCTGATAAAGTTTGCACAGACCATAAAGTAAGAAAAAATAGCATCTTCAGCTCTCGATTGGTCAGAATAAGCCACGGATAGACAATCTAAACTAAATCAGTACATATATTAGAATGATGACGAAATCAATTAAAATAATCATTAATTAAAATAAAAACTTGATTAGAAATAGACTTACCGCTTCCTTTAGGAGATTGAAAAGATCAAGAAATTTTACATTTTTATCAGTTTTAGACGACAACCATCTCACGATTCTTGGATAGAAAACTTTTTCTTGGTAGTTCCCTTTTTGTCTCAAATAAGGAATGGCTTCAAATGCACAAGCCTATAATATAACAACAATAAATCAAAAGCAAAATTGAATAAAAAAAATGAATCATATCATAATAAAAAAATATTTACCATGAAAGCCTATGGAAAGCCATATAAGTTGATTGTCTTTGGCATTAACGGAGTCAATAAATATTTGACAGTCATTTTGAAGCTTTCATAACCCCAAGGATAGCTGTTAAATTCCTCAAGATCCTCAGAGAGATTTTTTAAACTGAGGTTTATGTTGTTGTTAATGTCTTTCGCCTAAAGAATATTTTGTACAAACTAAACCAATCATATTGATTGTTTGTGCTTCTTTGAAAGTCTTTTACCTTACAACGCATCTATCAGATTTTTTTTTAAAAGCTTGGACAAATAATGGACACCAGATCATCACGATCACTCGACTTGCCTTTGCCTTTTTAGGGTGTGGGGGTGTTTTATTTGGGTTAGAGTAGGTACAACTCGGAAAGAAGGAGAAGGAGGATGACATCTTAGTCTAGTAACTATGGCAAACTTCTTCCAACCAAAACAAACAAGCATGCCATAGTAATTTATCCACACATTATCCATCTTATCTTTGTTTTTATACATAGACCTATGCTTGAGAAGATCATATACCATTTTCATTTGAAAATGAGCATCGTTGTCCTCCGACAAATCAAGATATTGGCCAAAGCAGATTTCCCTGAAATAAGAGTCAAATTTTTGTTCTCAAAGTATTTTTCTGAAGGTGTCAAAAAATTTTCCCATGGCTAACTTAACCACGAAATCACCCATTTAATCTGTGGCACCATCGCACTAAATTCTCACAGGATAATGATCAATGTTGAAGGTTTTGACCAACACTTCGGTGGAATGGCTATTAGTATTTAATTTATCTGTTTTGAAATATTCCTCTTTCTATGTTCATTACTTCTACTCCTGATTGAGATAACGCTTGTAAAGCAAGCTCATAGAGTGGTGGATGTAGCCTAGCTGCTTCACTTGTTCGTTTACTTGGACTTGATTCACTTTCTTTGCTTTTGGGAGCCATATTATCTTAAATTAATAGAAACATAGAATAGATTATAATTGATTAATGCATCATTAAAAAGGGATAACAGTAAATCTAACATGCAAACAGCAAAATAAAAGTTCCAACAGACTACATATCTGTTGCACCAGGTATGTTATCTATTGCAACATATTATCGACCTATTGCAATAGATGAGTAAACTATTGGAAATAATAAAAACAAATCACTCATCTTTTGCACCAGGAAGGTTATCTGTTGCAATATTTAACCAACTTGTTGCAATGGATGAGTAATTCGTTGGAAATAATAAAAATAGATCACTCATCTATTGCACTAGAAACGTTATTTGTTGTAACATATAACCAACCTATTGCAGCGGATGAGTAATCCGTTGGAAAAAATTATAACAGTTCACTTATCTGTTACATCAGGTAGCAACAGATATCCTACCTGGTGCAATAAATGAGTGATTTACAGCTATTTTTTTCAACGGATCACTCATCTGTTGCACCAGGTAAGATATATGTTGCAGCGTATAATCAACCTATTATAGCGAATAAGTAATCTGTTGGAGGCAATAAAAATTGATAACTTATCTGTTGCACCAGGTAGGTTATCTGTTGCAGCATATAGCCAACATATTGTAGTGGATGAGCAATCCATTGGAGGCAATAAAAAAAATCACTCATCTTTTACACCAGGTAGGATATTTGTTACATCATAAAAGCAACCTGTTGAAGCGGATGAGTAATCCATTGGAAATAATAAAAATAGATCACTCATCCGTTGCACCAGGTAGGTTACCTGTTGCAGTATATAACAAACCTATTGCAGTGGATGAGTAATTCGCTAGAGACAATAAAAATAGATCACTCATCTGTTGCACCGGGTAGGATATCTATTGCAGCATATAAGCAACTTGTTACAGCAGATGAGTAATCCGTTGGAAATAATAAAACCAGGCGCATCTGTTGAAACAGATCACTCATCTTTTGCTAATTGAGCTATCTATTGGATCAATATTATTTAGATTTTTTCCAAACAGAAGAGTCGTCTATCGTAACAGATGAATGATCTATTGTGCTCATCTGTTGCATTAGATATTTAATCTATTACATTAGATATTTCATCTGTTGGATCAGATGATTAATCTGTTACATCAGGAGGTTAATCTGTTGCATCATATGGTTAATCTGTTTCATCAGGTGGTTAATCTATTGCGTCAGATGGATAATATATTGTATCAGATGGTTAATCTGTTGCATCATATAGTTAATCTGTTGTGTCACTATTTTTATCAAGAAAAATAATAAATCAACCCAGCAATACCCACACAACACAGCACACTAAGAACATCAATGGTGATAAAAAATGACCAACAAATCGAATCAGTAGTTCGACAACAAGAACTATAATAACTACAAAAAAAATATATTTCACACCGAAAATAGTAGAGAAGAAATGTCAGGAATTAGGGTTTTATTCAGTCCACATTTCAAATATAAGAAAGAAATATTGAAATTGTTAACCAATAGAGAAGTTGGCTCAAGTCATAATTTTTCACCTATGAAAGAAGAAATGGGACAACGAAGAACGCGAAGTTGTTTCCGCTAGAGATGTTGGCTTAAGTTCCTCTGTTTCTTCACATCGATTGATGTTTTAAAGTCGAAAAGAAACTCTCCCAGCTATTTATCGCCAGATCTTAAAGGGAGAACTTTTGTAGAATTGTTAGTTGGGAGAGAGTTGAGAGCCTATCGAGTGAGAGAAAGGAGATAGATGGTTGATTTAGAGGAGAGAGATGTGAGTTGATTTTTATTTTGAAAAGATTAGAAAGTTTTAAAAATATTAATCAACTCCACAATTAACTTAATCAAGTTTTCTAATTATGTTTGATCCTTTAAGTTGTTCAATATTGTCAATCCTTCATTCAAGACTTAAAAGACATCTTTCCTTCAATTTTCTCTAATTACTTGATAATAATAATAATAATAATAATAATAATAATAATGATACAGCAAAAAGTTATAAATCTTTCTTGATTTATGAAAATAAATAAGAAAGAAAAATAATTAATTTTAACATAAGAAATAAATAAACACGAACAAATAATTTAATAAGGAACAAGAAGAGATTTATAAAAATTACTACTGTGTATAATTCATTTATAAATACACAAATAAAAATATCATAAAATAATAAATGAGGACAAATGAAACAATATGTAAGGAAAAAATAATAAACATGTGTGACTATCCAATTGCACTAAAAAAATTGTGAGGACTATCAAAAAGGGAGATTCTCCCATATATATATATATATATATATATATATATATAGTCTTTGATGTTGATCATATAGTTGTTGTGGTCTTTTCAGTTATGTCGTAATATTTGAATGCTCTATTTAGTCTTTTTCTTTTGAATTAAGTTTCACATTAATGATGCACTCGCATCGCTTCATGCTTAGCGTAATGTGTGATGAAAAACCTTGTTACTTCTTTCTGCAAACACTATTTATCATACTCCCTCCTTCTCAGTTTATGTGAATTAGTTTGACTTGACACGGAATTTAAGAAAGAAATATTTTTGAAATTTGTAGTTTAGAATAAGTCTAAGATGATTGTGTGGTTATAAATCATTTCATTAAGAGTAAAGTGAGAATTTTAAAGTGAGAGAAATATATCATTTTTTGGGCCTGACTAAAAAGAAAAATGAATCGTATAAATTGAGACTGAGGAAATAACTAACCGGTATAGTAAAGGACATGTTCATTCCTTCGAAAAAACACCACCCAGTCCTCTATGATACCCTATACAATATACATCATATATTGACAGGTATCATAAACCAGTTATTCAGTGCTTCAAAAGAATTAATCGATAGTTCCTTATAATACTCATGAGGTATATAATATATATTAACCGAGTATCATTGAGGACTGATTCATTTTCAAGAAAAACACAAACTCTCTGTCTTAAAAACCGAAGAAAGAAAATTCTCAGACTTCTATAATGCACATGGTATATACCATAAAGAACTGATTTATTTCTTCAAAAAGCTCCTCAATCTTTTATGATACTCATATGATATATATCATGAATTGACGGGTATGACAGATTCATTCCTTTGAAAAATTATTTTTTATAATGATACAACAAAGAGAGTTTAAACTTAATTTTGATGTTTTAATATTTATTAACATGCTGAATTTGTACATTTACATGACCAAGTAACTTTGACCGTTCTAAAATTTTTGCACATTCTCAAAATGTTCCTAATGTCGCCTGAGTTATAGGAACTAACTGATGGAACTAGCAAGTGACGTTGCTTGCTAGTTTGTTGTAGGAATGTGAAGTAAGTAGAAATAAACACTAAATTTTAAGTGAAAAACCATCATGAATCAAAGGTGAAAAATCCCAGACCACACCCGTATAGGGTTTCAACTCAGCCTTCTGCTAAAACAGAACCAAATTCATATTATACTAGTAATCCTAAGAGATTACCCTGAAGCCCTTCACGCAAACAATCACTCTTGTTGCTGATGTTCTTCAACCTAATTCTGGCTTGAACCAATAATGTTTACTCTGCTTGATAACAATTGAATGCTTCTACGATAAACTAATTAGGAATACCACTCGGTAGCATAATACAGAAGCTGGACTCAACCCAAACAAGTCTATGAAGAAACACGACGTTCCACTTGTTCGTCTGCGCGTTCCTGGCCTTTATTCACTCTCAAGGTAGAAATTTCTCTCGATCTTTTACTGAATAAACTTGATGTGCATCATCTGCTTCAATGAATATCTGGACATATATAAGTAACCTTAATTAGTACTCCCTCTGTTTAAAAAAGAATGACTTACTTTGTTTTCTAATCTGTTTAAAAAAGAATAATCTCTTTCTTTTTTTGTCAATACTTTAATTTCAACTTTTCAGATGGCATGTTTAGGATCACAAGATTAAAGGACATTTTGGTATATTTGACACAACTTTAATTAAAAGCCATAAAATTCAAAACTCTTCTTTATTTTCTTAAACTTTGTGTCGAGTCAAAGTAGGTCCTTTTCAAATGGAGGAAATAGTATTTTCTATGCCATTTCTAGGGTTCAACTAATTCTGATTCGCACAGGAAAGTATCACTTTAGAGTACAGTGCTCTTTCTCGAAGATGATTCTTTTTCCATAACTCGAATCCGAGAACTTTAATTATAGAGATACCACCTACCTCAACCTTTGATAGTAGGGTGAGCTCTGGTACCGCTTTTGATTCAATTAAATGGATCATATAATAAAATGATCCAGACCTTTCAATTTGATTAGACACCTGACTTCTATCTAGTAGTCTATTGAAAACTACGGGAGTGCTAAGGATGTGTTTGATTTTGATATATGAAGGAAAATATTTAATATCCGAAAAGTATTTAATATTAATCTAGGCAAATGCTATGAGGGTGGGGTAAAGGGTAGAGTGTGGAGACAATTTTGATAAATACCCACTTACAAAACTTATTTTGAGGGTTAGACACCAAATTTCTTTTTGATATATTTTTTAGAGTTAGGGTATGAAAAGGGTAAAAAGTGGGTCAGGATTGTAGGGTTATGGGCTTCTTTAATATTTTTAAAACTTGAAAAAAAATACAACTTTTTAAAAAATACAACATGGTTCCCTTTTTATAATTATTAATTTTCCATAAAATCATTTAATATTTTCAACTACATTTCTCTCTCCTCAAAACCTTCCTTCTCCCGATTTTAGTTTATATTTTTCGAAAAAACAAGTTTGCACGATTCTTGCTTCCTCAGGAGAAATTTTTCAGTTTCTCTTGCTCAGGTAAGTCTAATTTTCTTCCCCGATAAGTTTTAGATTCATTTTAGTAATTTTTTTCAATGACATTTTGTGCTGGGGTTCTTCGATCTTGACAAAAATTGCATTGTTCTTCATTGAATTAATCAAAATTTGAGTGTTTTTAGTTAACGTTGTCAATTCTGGATATTTAATTGTGTTTTACTTTGGATAATGAGTAGAAATTTTTAACTTTTTGAAGTTATATTGCGTATTGATTTTGAATTTTTTTGTACTGAATTGAACTCATTTTAATGGTGTTCTTGTTGTTGTGAATTGCACTACCAATATCTAGTGAATTTGAAACTTGATTTGCATGTTTGATGTGAGGCATTTTCCCGTTTTTCTTAATAGACCAGTATGGATGGATCGATCACTACAGATTTATTTTTGCTGTATTTTTTTATTTTTATTAATACACCAGTGGTCGATAAATCGAACATTACAGATTCATTTTTTATTGTAGATCATAAATGGTGAGAAGAGTTCATAGAGCAGTTAAAAGAAATCAGAAGAAGAAAACAAAAGAGATAAGGCAGTTGACGAAGAATTAGTGGTTGAACAGGAGGTTGAAAACATTGAAGAAAAGAAGAAATCATCAGAAGAAAAAAAGAAGAAAAATGAGAAGAAAGAAGTTGAAGAAGAGGAGAAAAAATATTATGAAAAAGAAGTGGATGTGATGGGTATTGTTGCGGAACTCAATTAAGAAAACAAGTAGTTTGGTGGATTTGGAACAAAAGGTTTTCTTAATGATTTGTTGTTTTTAGTGATTTATTTTTTATGAATAATTGAATTACATATATTTGGAATGTCAATGATGATATTTACTAATGAAATTATTTTCAGCTATTACATTGTCTCGTTAGACTAAACAATTGACTTCATTGCGTTACCAGTTCAGCTATTGTCCTAATTTATAGTGGTTGATTAAAAATATTGTAGAAGTTGTTCTCTATAATGTATAGACTTAATAGACTATCAATTGAGTAAATCATATATTTACAGTAACTATCATGGTTTATAAAGGTCGATGATAAAAGACATAGACATAATTCTTTATTAATTATAGATTACACCCATGATTGACTTAAGAAACCATACATATATTTATTCAGTTTCCTATATCCCTATTACACCGTTCTAGAAAGTCAACTACAATAACAAACAATATAATAATTTTTGTAGGCCTTTCTCTTTTTCCTCGGCCAAAATCAACATTTCCTTTAGTTGATCACTTTCCATTTTGACTTCTTTTAGTGATCATTTCAAGTAATCCCTTTGTTGTTTGGCTTCTTTTAGCAATGTCATAAGTAGATCTCTATTTTCTTTAGATTTCTGAAACCTTTGTTGTATATGAAACTTAGAAGTGCCTCAAAAATTTGATATTAATGGGTTTCTCATCGTTGAGTCTTCGTCAAGCCACTTAAAAAAAGACCACCCTCCATTATCCTTTCCAAACGCACAGTTAAAGAATTTTTGACCGGGATTTGAATCGATGTGTGGCGTTCTAAAAATAGCTGGATTGCCATAAGGAAATATGTAGGACACTTTTGCATTTGATGTTTGAGATGCTTGAGACATTGTAGTTGTTATAAAAAAATTAAAGACAAAAAAATAAGAGTATTAACAAAAAAAATAGCCTTTATTTTATAGAAGAAAAAAGTGAGATATTATCGTTGGATGTGATTTGACGTGTACTTTATTACCATTGTAAAAATCTGATATTTAGATTTTTGTTACTGCTAGACTAGTTTCATAGACCTTATTTATAATTGATGCCTTCTCATGCATTTGGTAGATGATGCATCGCATAGATAGACCGTCTAACATAATCTAAGAGCTAATTTCTCAATAACCGCACTAGACGATGATACATATTCATAGACCATAACTAGCACATGTTTTGATAAGTATTGTTTAATCAATAAAATAATAAATATTTGAATTTTATGCAATTAAAAGAGCTTGAACAAGTCATGTGATCGTATGAGAGTCCACGTAAACTGGATAAGGTGATCAAAGATGTGGGAGGATGGGTAGTGGATGAACAACAAAAATGATTGGGGCAATGTTTACCCAAAGCACAAGTATGTTGTGGAGAATTCATTTGTTCAACTACAAATCATCACCTCACATATTTGATCACCACTTTCAATTTATGTGGACTCGCATACGATAACATGACTTGTTTAGGCTCATTTAATTGCTTATTATTCAATTATTTATTATTCTATTAATTAATTAATCCTTCTCAAAATAGGTGCTAGTCATAGTATGTGATTAAATATCATAGTCTAGTTATTTAATTTTGGAAGTAGTTTACAGTCTATGCTAGACTATATCAGGTCGAGTACATAACTAAGTATAGTCTAGCATATATGGTGTACAACTTTATTAATAAATGTACTAGACTAGGACACATATTTATAGACCGTGACTAGCACATATTTTGAAAAGAATTATTTAATTAATAAAATAATAAGTAATTGAATTTTATGCAATTGAATTAGCCTAAACAAGTCATGTGATCCTATGAGAGTCCACATAAATTAAAAGTGTTGATCAAAGATGTGTGAGGTGATGAGTTTTGGTTGGACAACCAACATCCTTAGGGCAATGTTTACCAAAGCACTAGTATGTAGTGAAGAATTCATTTGTTCATCCACAGACCATCCTCGCACGTCCTTGATCACCTTCTACAATTTACGTGGACTCTCATACGATCACATGACGTGCTTAACATCATTTAATAGCATAAAATTTAATTATTTATTTTTTGATTAACTAATTATTACTTTTTTTCCAAATATAATACTAAGGGCAATAAATCAATATGGTATATTATTGACAAGGCTTACAGTCTATGATATACACTGGACACAATCGATGGACTTCATAGTGGAATGCATCGATTACTTATAAATCAACATAATTGCGGATAGACCGGATTCATTTTCCATTTACTTATATGAATTAATTTTGACATCTAACAACTGTTTCATTCATCTTCTAAAAGGGTAAATTGCAAAAAAACAAAAAAGAAGAAAATATTAAAATTAAAGTGGAGACAAATGCAGGAAACATGAAAATACTTTATTCATAAGTTCATTGCAATGGTTTAGCACCATATTTATAACAAAATAATCCCGGATAGACCAGATCCATTTTTCATTATCATATATGAATTAATTTTCACATCTCACAACCATTTTATTCATCTTCTAATTGGGAAAATTGCAAAATTTTAAATAAGAACAAAATTATAAAATTAAATAGGAGACAACTATAGGAAACAAAGATACTCCATTCATACTTTATTGCAATGGTGTAGAACCATATGTACAACAAAAGAAGAGAAAAAAAATAGAAAAATAAAGAAGCTTTCATCTAATATATTCCTAACCATGAAAGTTTCTCATTGCAATGAACTTAAAATAAAAAAAAAACAAAAATTTAAACCTAAACTAAGGGGATGGTGGGGGTGATCATCTCCTCGGGCTCCATGTTGAGCTGCTCCACAATCACCCATAAAAAATGAGCAATACGCCGGAGTTCACGGTGGCAGTGCTCCCTGTCCTGTCCAAGATAATAGAAAAGACGGTTTAGGTCGTTACGGAGGAGGAGGGGGTCGTGGTTACACTGGACCTTCCTTCTTCGCCCGCAACATCCATGCGCAGCTAGGACAAACGTATTTTACCTTGAGGAATTTGCCACAGCTCTTCAATGTAGCATAATCAAAAGAATTTCTCACAGCTGCTACGTCTAGTAATAATTTTAGATCTTTTTTGTTGATAAATATTTAATTTACCTAAAAATTAGTTTCGTCGGAGAAGGTGTGGTTGGTTTGTGCTCTCAATATGCACTCTTCTCCCGCTTCTTCAGAGAAAATTGGATCTTCCAATTCCATTGAATGATCTTCTGAATCCAATAGATGAGCATCCAAACTCTCATCTTTAAATAAATCATGTTTGTCGATTGTCGATTGTGGTGGTGGGATTGTCAGAGACCTCGGGATGACATTTATCCTCAATAATGGCCTAGAGCCATCGGCAACGATATCCAATATGTATAACGACACATGCCGATCATTATTTATGAACGTGGGATGTATTTTACCCCGCCCTTACTAATCACAACGTTCTTTGGCTCGTATTCTAATTCTCCGCTCTCAATTATGTTCGAACCATGTCTTCATACGATCTATTGCGGCGCAGTGGGATAGGCATTGTCACCTTGCTAGATGATTTCCACTTCCAATAGTTTGGACCCTCCTCCTACGCACCTATATAATTACCACCCACGATAACTACCTCAGCTACTGCCATAATAGACCATAAAAATCGATAATAAATTAAGGTATCGGTCTATAGCTGGTCGATGACTGGTTAATCACCGGTATGAAAACGTCCGTACAAAGATGCGAATTGACTGATTTTGGATATAATTGATGCCCTTCTAGCTCTGGGATGGACAAATGTATATGTAGGACTTCTAAACTACTGAAATATATCTAATAACGAGGTATTGAGCGGATTTTGAAAGCTTTTCGAGCTAGTAGAAATAGTGAAAAAAAAATTTACATTTTTTTCAAAAAGAATGGAACACCAATGGTGGCAATGATCAAGAATGGAGTTTTTCAGTTGTGATGGGCCAATTTTCATTGGAAAAGTGGCTAGAATTGGTAATTATTGGTGAAAAAGGGAGCTCCTATTGGTGGCTTCTTGGACAATTTTTAAAATTAAAATAGAAAATACGAAAAAAAGGTAGAAATATAAAAAAAGGAGGAAAATATTAAATATTAAATGGATGAGATTGGGGACTAAAGTGTAAAGTTTAAAACTTGTGTGGTAGGTTTGTATGTAAGAAGTGATGATATCATTTTAGGGTCTAAACACCTAATTTTCCAAAACTTGTGCCTAAATACCAAAATAAGTTTTGAAATTGTCTAATTTTCAAACTATCCCTGTGTGGGGGATGGTGGGAATGGGGCAGGGGTGGGAGTGGAGCCACGGAGCTTGTGTATTGTTGGGTAGCAAAGAGACAATTAATATGGAATGTCACATGTAAAACTTGCTTTCTCTACTTTTATTGGGAAGCCATTTTCATCATTTGTTTGGAACTTGTTTATCCGAGAAGAATGTTCTCCAAAAATTTTAACCAACCAAGCATGGAATTTAGGAAAACATTGTCCGCAAAATACTTTCCTCCATACCAAACACACCCAAATAGTATGCTGATTTTTCTATGGTGCCAGCATTATAAGATTCATACCTCTAGAACCTTTCCGTTAGAGCTCTTTTAGAAGCTAAAAAAGTTAGTAATCAGTAGGCATGGCTTTGATATGGGAAACAATAGTTGTTGTTTTTATTGTGTATGCCTTGTATGAGCTGCTAAATAATATCCAGAAGAAGAAAAGGTATCCTCCAGGTCCAAAAGGGCTTCCCATTTTAGGATATCTTCACTTGATAGGTAAAAATCCACACAAAGATTTCCTAAAACTAGCCAAAAAACATGGTCCCCTTATGTATGTGCGAATAGGACTAGTACCTACAGTCGTCGTCTTGTCAGCAGACGCAGCAGAAAAGGTCCTCAAGACATATGATCATATTTTTCCTAGTAGGCCACATCACGAGGCAGCTCAGTATTTGGCATATGGCTAGAAGAATCTGATATCTGCAAAGCATGGACCATATTAGCGCAACATGCACAAATAATTGTGCACTCAGTAAGGGACGACCCGGTTCATACCTACTCCGTAGGTGTCGGGGAGGGGGGACCACTCCGAGCCTGACCTACGCGCCCTCACCCCAGCTTCGCTGGAGGGGCGTTTCGAACCCCCGACCCTGGCACACCACGGTAAGCAAGCTTACCGCTGAGCCAAGGTCATCCCTCAATTATGCACTCAGTACCTTTTGAATAACCAAAAGATCAATTTATTTCAACCCATGAGAAGTCAACAACTTGAGTTTATGATGAAATCACTTAAAAATGAAGCTCAAGATGGCCTTGTTGTTGATCTTAGAACAAAGAGTTTTTCTTTGAATTCTAACATGACTTGCTTAATGGTGTTTGGAAAGAAGTACATGGACCAAGATTTGGACGGGGGGATTCAAAGCTCTAGTTAAAAGGCTGAGCATTTAACAGCAACACCAAACCTTGGAGATTTTTTCCCATTCCTTGGTGTAATTGATCTCCAGGGACTCACTCGCTGCCTCAAGGATCTTTCAAAGGTGTTTGATGAGTTTAATGAGAAGATTATCGATGAACATGTCCAATCTCATGAACAGAAGCAATCCAAAGACTTTGTTTTCACCACGTTGGACATTATGCAATTAGGAAAGACAGAATTTCAGTTCGACCATAGCCATATAAAAGCTATCCTCTTCGTATGTTATTTCATCCCATTAATATACTTGTATTATTATAATATGCTCAGCATGCGATTATATTTATTTGTACTAATTTCCCCAGTTTCCTTCTGTATAACAGGACATGTTTGTTGCAGGAATAGACACTTCTGCAACAACTATAGATTGGATACTAACAGAGCTTCTTCGGCACCCTCATGTGATGAAGAAACTCCAAAAAGAGTTGGAAGAAGTAGTAGGCCTTGAAAGATAGGTAAAGGAATCTGACTTGGAGAAGTTAAAGTACTTAGATATTGTCGTAAGGATGGCTTGAGGATGCATTCCGTAGTGCCACTAGTGCCTCATGAGGCCATTGAAAATTGTACAGTCGATAACTTCCACATACAAAAGGGATCCCGGATCATGATTAACTATTATGTTGTTCAGAGGGATCCAAATATATGGCCTGAGCCTGACAAATTTTTCCCGAAAGGTTTACCGGGAGCAGTATAGACATTCATGGACATGACTACCAACTTTTACCATTTGGCTCTGGCAGAAGAAGCTGCCCTGGAATGCAGTTAGTGTTATTTTCCACAATATGGGTACGTAGAATCTGTATAACAAAACAACACCTTCAACTTGAGTTCAAGTATGAGCAATAACACAATAAAGTATTAAATACCTCAACACAAGATCAAAAAGACCTTTCCAAGAGGTGTATTTATTTTTCAGAAAATAAAGATGAAACAGAAATGATTAAGGCCAAGTCGTCCGAATTCATGGACTTTCCTTAAGGAATAATTCCCCTCACTGTACCCAAGGTTATGGAATCTTCCTTCCAGGATAAAATGACCTTTAATCAGACTAAAGCGGTACCTTAAATAGGCGAATTCTTCGATCACACTCATGGTTTGAATGATCACACTTAGAGTATTTTTAAGACAAGAAGAATATTTTGTAATCTGAAAATTTCTATGTTTTTTTATCTCTAACCTGTGGATGAAAACCAGGTTATTTATGGCCAAATGATGCCTCTTTAGAAAGGAGGCAATGGTTCACTCTAAAGGTTGCACCTTTGCTGTAAATTCATGTTTGTTCATCAAAGATTCCATCCTTTCATGAACAGTCATATCTTTTTATGAATCAATGTGTCTTTTGCTGAATGGTTGCATCTGTTTATTCAACCAGTGTATTAGTTCAATTAAATAACAAAAACCAGTGCACTAGTTCTGAAGCAATGCAACATTTCCGAAGCAGTGCAACTGTTCAGTGCAACTGTTTCCATCACTATTCACATAAAACAGTAGCATCGCGTCACTATTACTGCATGTAAATGGAGGATTAAAACTCAAAAATATTTCCTGCATTTTTCATCATTGTTCAGAATTTGTCAAATAAAATTTGTCCAAAAAGAAAGATCTCATCAATCGATCATTTGACAAATCCAAATCAAAATCCGAAGCCGAGCCAAGCGAGCGACGACAACGACGCGAGGCATCTCTATTTCCTTGCCTCACTTACCATGTCGAGTAAGTTTTTCTCATTATAAACACTCTCAAGTTCTCTTCTTCCACCAATGTGAGAGAAAGAGTAAACTTGCCAAAATTGAGTACACTTTCTATTTTTGGTGTTAACTGAATTTTTTTCTTCCACTTGATTTCTCCATTTTCCATTCAACACACTTTCATTACTATGAACCCAAAAATCCCTCACATGAATGGGGAATGGCTATTTTTCATAAAAATTTTACGGACAAGTATGTGATCATCAAGTAAAGACTGACTGCATCTGGATAAATGGGTTTCCCTTTGAACTTTCCATAGTAAACATGCATCGGATGCACTCGGTCAATCGATTAATTTGATATCTTTGAACCGTCGAGCTTTAATGTACACCTAGACAACACATGTCACACAACCAACCTTTTACCATTTTATGGTTCTTATGGTTTTGTTCTTTTCAGCCATGAACACGTCCCGATTTTCATGAGATCTTAGAGAATAGGCCTTTACTAGCATTCTCTTAGAAGCGGCTTCCACTTCGCCCACACATAGGTGATTTCTAAACGTTCAATCCTATAGATTAAACTATTTGGTCAAATCTGCCAAATTTAGATAATCATTAAAAGACTTTTCTCCTTAAGTCTTAACCTTGTTTACTAACCATTGTCTACATCATGAGAATGGGTTGGGTAATTGACAATGTTGAACCTGTCAGACACAACTTTGTTTGATCTCCTTGAACCTAGCTCTTGAGATCTCCAGTCTGCCAGGTAGAGTTACCGCCATGCTGACTTGTCTTAGGCCTTAAACCCATTCCCTTGGATGTCCTTTCTACTCTTTCTCTAGATAGCCATTTTGTAAGTGGATCTGACATATTATCCTTTGACTTTACATAGTCTACAGTGATAATTCCACTAGAGAGAAGTTCTCTAAAGGTATTATGTCTTAGTCTTATAGGATGAGATTTACCGTTATACATCATGCTCCCTGGCCTACCTATTGCCGCTTGGCTATCACATTGTATACATACTGGTGTCACTGGCTTGGTCCAATACGGAATATCTTTCAAGAAATTCCGGAGTCATTCTGCTTCTTCACCGACTTTATCTAATGCGATAAATTCTGATTCCATTGTAGAGCGAGCGATACAAGTCTGTTTGGATGATTTACAAGAAACTACTCCTTTAGCGATAGTAAAAACAAATCCACTTGTGGATTTTAATTCATTTGATTCGATGATCCAATTTACATCACTAATAGCGCATGCTATGTCTGGTCGTGTACGGTTCATTATATAAATTAAACATCCCAATACTCTTGTTTACTCCAATTGCATGTCACTTTCACCTTTATTTTTTCAAAGTGCAAAGCTCGCATCCAATGGAGTCTTGGCAATACCAAATTCCATATACTTGAACTTGTCAAGTACTTTTTCGATATAATGAGACTGTGACAATGCCAACCCTTATGGAGTTCGATTGATTCTTATACCAAAGATCACATCTGCAACTCCAAGGTCCTTCATATCAAACTTGCTCTCGAGCATTCATTTTGTTGTATTTATGTCATAAATGTCTCTACTGATAAACAACATATCATCCACATATAAACATATAATGACTTGGTGATTTAGAGTGTCTTTAATATAAACACATTTATCATATTCATTTATTTTGAATCCGTTTGCCAACATGGTCTGGTCAAACTTTGCATGCCATTGTTTAGGTGCTTGCTTTATTCCATACAACGACTTAATAAGTCTACACACCTTGTTTTTCTTTCCTAGAACCACAAAACCCTCAGGTTATTCCATGTATATTTCTTCCTCCAAATCTCCATTTAGGAATGCGGTTTTCATATCCATTTGATGGATTTGAAGATCATATATTGCCGCCAAGGCAATTAACATTTGAATCGATGTTATCCTTGTTACTTCAGAATATGTATCAAAGTAATCAAGGTCTTCCTTCTGTTTGAAGCCTTTTACTATAAGTCTTGCCTTGTATTTGTCAATAGTACCATCTGCCTTCATTTTCCTTTTAAAGATCCATTTAGAACCTAAAGGTTTATTTCTGGGAGGAAGGTCAACCAATTCCTATGTATGGTTGCTTAAGATTGAATCAATCTCACTATTGACTGCCTCTTTCCAAAAGGATGAGTCTGACGACGACATTGCTTCTTTAAATGTTTGAGGTTCATTTTCTAAGAGAAATGTTACAAAATTCGACCCAAACAAAGTTGACATTCTTTGACGTGTAGTACGTCTTGTATTTTCTTCATTATGTACATTCTCACTTGGTTCATCTCAAGTTTGTTTAGATCCTCCACTAGACTGTTCATGTAAAATTTTATATAGGTAAATGTTTTCAAAGAATTTAGCATTATCTTATTCAATTACCGTATTTTCATTTATATCTGAATGTTCGGATTTATGAACCAAAAATCAACATGCTTTACTGCTTTTAGCATCTGCTATGAACACGCAGTCCACTGTTTTAGGCACTATCTTAACCCTTTTAGTTATAGGAACTTGAACCTTTGCTAGACACCCACACACTTTGAAATATTTCAAGTTAGGTTTCCTTTCTTTCCATTTTTCGTAAGGAATTGATTGTGTCTTACTATGGGGAACTCTGTTGAGAATACAATTGGCCGTAGGGATAGCCTCCCCTCATAAATTTTGTGGTAAACCAGAACTTATAAGTAAGGCATTCATCATTTCCTTCAAAGTTCGTTTTTTTCTTTCCACAATTCCATTAGATTGGGGTGAATACGGGGCCGTAGTTTGATGGATTATTCCATTCTCTACACATATTTGTGCAAAGGGAGATTCATATTCTCCGCCCCTATCACTTCTTATCATTTGATCTTTTTGTCTAACTAATTTTCAACTTCAATTTTATATTGTCTAAACACATCTATTGATTCATCCTTACTATTTAGCAAGTAGACATAACAATATCTAGTGCAATCATCAATAAAAGTTATGAAATACTTTTTCCCACCATGAGAAGGTGTTGACTTCATATCACAAATGTCAGTGTGTATTAAGACTAAGGGATTGGAATTTCTTTCAACGGGACTTATAAGGATGCTTTGCATTCTTCGATTCCACACACGTTTGACACTTTGATTTATTGCACTCAAAGTTTGGCAAAACTTCTAAGTTAATAAGTTTTCGTAATATTTTGTAATTAAAATGACCTAAATAAATGTTCATGCCATAAATCATAAGACTCAAGAAAATAAGAAGAATTCGAACTTTTATTCATTTCAACAGTCATTACATTCATCTTATAAAGGCCCTCCGTGAGATAGCCTTTTCCTACATACATTTCTCCTTCGCTAACTGCAATTTTTCCATAAACAGTTACATATTTAAATTCGTTCTTATCTAGGAGTGAAATAGAAATTAAGTTCCTACATAACTCCGGAACATATAGCACATTGTTCAGTGTCAAGACCTTGCTGGAAGTCATCTTTAGGCATATTTTTCCTGTTCCCTCCACCTTAGCAGTAGTGGAGTTGGCCATGTAAATAATTTCTTCTGCTTGAGCCAGAGCAAATGACGAGAACAATTCTTTGTTTGCACAGACATGACGTGTGGCACCAGAATCCATCCACCATTCGCGTGAAATTCCCACCAAGTTACTTTCCGTGAACATAGCACACAAATCATCATATTATTTGTTGGACTCAACCATGTTTGCTTGGGCCTTTTTCTTACCTTTCTTTGGGGCTCGACAATCTGTAGACTTTTGGCCAATTTTGCCACAATTGAAGCATTTTCCCTTGAACTTTTTCTTGGATTGATTGCTTCCATGTTCAACTTTCTTTCTTTTCTTCGAGTTGTTTTGACCATCTTCTACAATATGTGCTTCATTCATCGTAGAATTTCCCATTGACCTTCTTTCGGTAGCTTTATTGTCCTCTTCAATACGAAGTCAGACGATAAGATTTTCAACGGTTATATCCTTACGTTTATGCTTTAAGTAGTTTTTGAAGTCTTTCTACCAAGGTGGTAGCTTCTCACTATCACTGCTACTTCGAAAGCATCTTTACAATTAAACCTTCTGCTAAAAGATCATGTATGATGACTTGCAACTCCTTTACTTTAGAGACAACAGATATTCTATCAATCATTTTGAAGTCTAGGAACCGTGTAACAAGGAATTTCTTAATTCCCGCATCTTCTATTTTATATTTCTGTTCAAGTGCCCCCCACAGTTCTTTTGATGTCTTGGTTCCACTATAGACATTATAGAGGTCGTCTTGGAGACCACTCTGAATATAGTTCCTACAAAGAAAGTCCAAATATTTCCAAGCTTCTACAATAACGAAGTGGTCCTTGTCTGAGGTTCCCTCAGGCACCTCGGCAGCGTCTTCGCTAGTGAACCATTATAGTAAAGTGGTGATGTAAAAGAACATCTTTTGTTATCACCTCTTGAAGTCAATGCCAGAAAATTTTATGGGTTTCTCCGCCGGTGCCATCGTTGGCGGACCATTTGTACGACTTGATGTGGCAATATTATTTTCCTCCATATACGTTGTCGCATCCATCATTTGACTTTCACTTGTCATTTTTCCTGTCACCACAAGATAGAAAACTTAGTATTTTCCAAAATACTATTTATAAAGTTAAATAACTTAAAACTCTTCTTCTTGTTTCTAGTTAACAATGAAGTTTTTATTACTTCGAATCATCAACCGAGTGAACCTTAACTTGTCATGAACATTTTATATCTTCTAATCACTAGTTAAATTCAAGCGGAGTAGAAAGCCCAAGCTTTAATCTCCAAAATCAAGCAATACAGATTCTGTTAAGGTTATTCCTTAAGATTGTTATTTTCAACAATATAGGTACGTAGAATCTGTATAATAGAATAACAACTTCAACTCGAGTTCAAGTATGAGAAAGAACACAATGAAGTATTAAATACCCTCAACACAAGATCAAAAAGACCTTTCCAAGAGGGGTATTTATTTTTCAGAAAATAAAGATGAAACAGAAATGATTAAGGCCAAGTCATCCGAATTCACGGACTTTCCTTAAGGAATAATTCCCCTCACTGTATCCGAGGTTATGGAATCTTCGTCCCAGGATAAAATGGCCTTCAATCGGACTATAGCGGTACCTCAAATAGGCGGATTCTTCGAACACACTCACGGTTTGAATGATCACACTTAGAGTATTTTTAAGACAAGAAGAATGTTTTGTAATCTGAAAATTTCTATATTTTTTTATCTCTAACCTGTGGATGAAAACCAGGTTATTTGTAGTCAAATGCTGCCTCTTTAGAAAGGAGTCAATGGTTCACTCCAAAGGTTGCACCTTTGCTGTAAATTTATGTTTGTTCATCAAAGATTCCATCCTTTCATGAACGGTCAAATCTTTCCATGAATTAGTGTGTCTTTTGCTGAATGGTTGCATCTGTTTATTCAACCAGTGCATTAGTTCAATTAAATAACAGAAACCAGTGCACCAATTCTGAAGCAATGTAATATTTCCGAAGCAGTGCAACTGTTCTGCGTCACTGTTCATGTAAAACAGTAGCATCGCGTCACTGTTACTGGATGTAAATAAAGCATTAAAATTCAGAAATATTTCCTGCATTTTTCATCATTGTTCAGATTTTGTCAAATAAAATTTGTCCAAAAAGAAAGATCTCATCGATCGATCATTTGACAAATCCAAATCCAAATCGAAATTCGAATCCGAATCTGAATTTGAGCCGAGCGAGCGACAACGACGGCGCAAGGCATATATATTTCCTTGCCACACTTACCATATGGAGTAAGTGTTTTTCATTATAAACACTCTCAAGTTCTCTTCTTCCACCAATGTGGGAGAAAGAGTAAACTTGCCAAAATTAAGTACACTTTCCATTTTTGGTGTTAACTTATTTTTTCTCTTCCACTTGATTTCTCCATTTTCCATTCAACGCACTTTCATTACTATGAACCCAACAGTTAGCACTTATCTTTGTCCGCTTTTTGGTGGCACAACTGTTGCATTGCTTTGATTGGGAACTTCCAAATGGTATGGAGCCTTGTGATTTGGATGTTGATGAGCACTTTGGTTTAGCAACAAGCAGATAAAATCATTTAATGGCTATTCCTACTTATAGACTAAACGATGCTTAACTCAAATTGCACAATATGATGCAATAATCAAATAAAGGAAGACCTGTTCATAAAAAAAGTACTATATAAAGAAGAAAGATTATATTGGAAATAATTTGCCTTCAAATATAGACATGTGCAATGAAAACCGTTTACTTTCGGATATATTTGTTTTTTTTATGCTAATATGATTTATTGGTTATGAAGTCTCTCAGAGTACTGACAAGGCGGTACCATGTAATACAAGTTTACTGAAGCATAATACATAAATATGCTCTTTATGATGTCCAATTTTGTATTCATAAGTACGCACATAAACTTCCATAATATAGAATAAATAAACATACACGTCCTATGTGGCATAAAAAAAATCAGTTTCCATTCACAAAAGTTAAGATGCCACATACTAAGTATGTGTCTAATTCCTAAACTTTTTCAAGTTCACTTATTTCCAACTCAGAGGCAAATCCAGAATCTTAAGTTTATGGATTTCCAGTAAAATAAATTAATATACAATAAATAAAACAATAAATGGAAAGGGATATTACTACGAAAATTGGTGCATTTTAGACCTAAAAAAATAATCTTATTTTAAGAGAAAAGCTGAAAATTTGATTTTAAAAAGACACACCTACTAGGGTTGAATCTGCAATTAGCAACCTAAATAGCTTCAAGAGATACATTCTAGAAATTCAACCAACAGTCCAGTTAATTGTGGGTTCCCATCTACAAATACTTATACGTCTAATATATTTTTCTACATAACTATAGAATTTATAGTAGCGAGTGGGCTTCTCGGGGACCCCATCCTCTACCATAAATCCACCCCTGCTCCAACACACTCTTTTGGGATTGTTGGGTTCTATTGTTGAAAATGCATGAAAAATGGACAAAAGAAAAAAAAAAGGAAAAAGTGAAATATTATTTTTCTTTTTGAAAGAAGTATTTCTCGCACATTAATGGAGAGAGGAACTTTTATGTGCTTAAATATAGAAACATGTCTTTATAATTCTAAAGGGATCAAAAGAAGAAATGCCTCCCACTACTCACCCACTCAGCTTTGAATTTATTATTTTGGACAACTTTTATTTAAACTTAATTATGTAAGAATTATTTAATCTAAAAAACTGACCTGAAATTTTTCCTTCATGTCCAGCCGCACAAGGTCATGTGCAAACTACACACAAACTGGAGAGATGTTTCTCTTCCGTTCACTGTTTTAGGTGTGCGGGAGGATGTAAGGATGCACAAGGCCATTTACAAACCCCACATTATCCACACAAACTAGGGCCTTTATGCCAAAAAGACTCTTTATCCAAACTATTTTGTCAAATACCCATAAATTTTAAATCCTTTGCCAAATACCCACTTAATTCCACCTCACCACCAACTTTTCCAACTTAACAATTTCAACTCCAACCTTTATAATAATTCACTTTAACCCAATACTTCCAACTTAATAAATTGTATTTAAGGATTTGCGTTGCAATGCAAGCTATTGGATGTGTTGGAAAGGAAGTATAATTGCGAAGAACATTATTTGCGGGACACCGGAACACGGATATGCTTGCTTGCCAGCTTTTTCCTACATGGTGGAGCTATTGAATCCCGGGTCTTCTTACTCTATCATGGTAAACCATATGGATGGATCATTCGTTTACTACTTCTTAGCATTCGGAGCTTGCATACAAAGATATGCCCACATGAGAAAGGTAGTTGTCATCGATGGCACATATTTGTATAGAAATTATGGGGGCGTTCTGCTGAGCGCCGTTGCACAGGACACCAAAAATCATATATTTCTGATTGCCTTTTGTGTCATCGATAAAGAGAACGATGCTTCTTTGACCTTCTTCTTCTAGAAGCTGAAGTCTATCATAGAAGATGAACCAGATTTATGCGTCATCTCCGACAGGCACATTAGCATCGCCAATGCCTTCTCCCGTGTATACAGTCGTGCATATCATGAACTTTGCATGAGGCACCTCACTGAAAATCTTCGCGTAAATCAACACTGCGGAGAACATCTTTATCTATTCTACGTCACGGTAAAGGATTATTCCTTTGATGAGTTTAGCGATAATTTTGTGGAATTGAAGAGTAAATTCCCCGAGGAAACTCATGTCCTTGAAAATGTGCTTGGTTTTGAAAAATGGAGTAGAGCACACTTTCTGGGCAATAGGTACGACGTGATGACCACAAACATCGCCGAGTCACTCAACTCAATTTTTATGGATGAACGGGAGTACCCCATGTCGTACATATTCAATTCAATTGCTAAAAAAATTGGTGAAAAGTTTAGGGATCAGCATGCATTTGTTGGTGGTAAAGAGAACATATTTGTGCCTTCTGCGGAAAGGATCCTAAGGGATAATAATAGTACGAGTGATTCCATGTATGTGGGTAATCCAAACGGGGTTCTCAACGAGTATATGATGTTTGGAAATGGCATTACTGCCAAGGTCAATCTCTTAGAGAGGAGTTGTTGTCAAAAATTTGACTTGGTGAAAATGTTGTGCGAACACGCGATGGCAGCTTTGCGAGCAAAGTACAGCGATAGCGAAGATTGCGGTAACTCCATCTATGACTACTCTTTGCCAATTTATAAAGCTAAAAGTTACCTCCTCTCATACTAGAAAGTAATTAACGTGGTCCCTCTGGAGGCTGAATGGACTATGCCAAAGGAATTGGTAGGCACCAAAATTTCTCCACCCCCGTACGATCCCAAACTCGAAAGGAAGAAAGTCAAATGCACTAAGGGCATCGGTGAGACATGCAAGTCCAAAAGGAGGAACAGGTGTTCAATATACAAGAAATTTGGACACAAAAAGAACCACGTGTAGAATGGGCATCAAATCATAAATAGGCTTTTTTTAGCTTCAGTTGTAAAGCTACTATTTTGGGGGATGAATGTGCATTTCTGTAGATTTTAACGTTCAGTTATTATTGACCTAAAGCTTTGTCTACGATAGACTATCTATAGTCTACGGTATATATAATATATGGTCTATAAAATATTATGTATTGATTATTTTATTGCTGATCTAACACGTTATGTTGGTCATTTTCCTGGCTTATCTCTCCAATCGATGCAATGAATTATTATTTCCCTTATTTCCCGTTCCCATTTATTAAAAAGCTGCACAAAATATCTCTTCATGAGGAAAAACAACTGGTATACGCATACGAAACATTTTCTCTTGTCAGACACATCGACCTACCATTGGGTGGATATACGAACGGATGCAATCTACAGTTTTATAAGTACATGCCCTCTTTCTACGCAACCCTTCAGTTTTTCCTAAATCAAAAATATCAAAAATCGTCTCTTCTTCTTCTTCTTCACCCAAATAAAAAAAATGCCTCCAAGAAGGATACCCCTACACCCCATTAGACGTGTTTCTCTGAGGCACTACGACCTCCTCCTCCTAAGGAATTATTTGGACTGGCTTTTCTACAAGTGGGTCAAGATCGCATCTACCTAGAGCGGGAGCTCCATCAAATTGCTCGTTTCTTGAGGGCAATTCTGAAAAGGCTCAGAATGGAAGGCCTTGACTACATCACCACCCACCATCCCCATAATTTAGTTTAAATGTTTTATTTTAGTATATGTTTTCAAGTTTTTTTGATTTATTCATTGCTGAAGAAGCCTTCTTTGTATGATCTTGTTAGAAGACAGCTTCTTCCATTTTCCCCCTTTTGATGTAAATTTTATTATGTAATACAATAAATAATTTTAATACAACTATGTTTCAGTTTCTTTTAACATTGTGTGTTTACCATCTTTGTTCTGATCTCTTGTTTGAAAATTCGAATCAAACATGTCTACCTTTTCAAGTTACAGTATTACGGCTTGACTAATTTCCTGAAGAGTAAAATCTAATGTTTAAATTTTATACAAAGTATTTTATCGACTGTACATATTAATCGATCGTAGAATACATGAATAGATGGATCATCGGGTAAATTAAAACAAACAATAATAGATTTTCAAAAAATAATTTAATTTCAAAAAGATTTAAATAGATTATCACATGTTATGTGGCTGGTGGAAGAAAATAGTTAAATTAAAAATAATTTAAATAGATAATCAAACTTTTTGGGAATTATGAAAGGCAATTATTAAATTAAAAAAATTTAAATAAATAAGAATAACATGTATTTTGGGCTGGTGGAAGAAAATGATTAAATATAATATGATTTAAATAGATAATTACATGTTTTGTGGCTGGTGGAAGAAAAATAATTTAATTAAAAAGGATTTAAATAGATGATGTTGGACTAGTGGTGACACTTAATAGACCGATGTATATCATGCACTATGTCTTCCATTGATCAGTCTGGTATATCGTAGACTTTCATGTTTATTATCGCATCGACTGATATCATTATTATGCATAGACCACGGTGATCTATGTACACAGTTATAGACCATCACTTGGATGTAGTTAAAAAATGATTAAATAAATTATAAATAAATGTGGTGTGGATTTCTACACATGTTAAGGAGTGTAAACAAGTCACATAATCATATTAGAGCTTAGACAAATTAGGGAGGGTGAATTAAGAAGTGTGTGGATGGGTAGTGGTTGAATGCTCAATATCGGAAGAGTAATGTTTCTCAAAGCAAAAGTATGTATTAAGGATGATAAATGTTTTACCACTATCAATTGCACACACTCTTTTGATTTAGGGGTGTGATGAAAGAAATATGTGGAATGTGTAGGCATCAAATACAATACATATCCTATATACATACTTATGCTTTGTTTAAATATTACTCTTACGATATTGAGAATTCAACCACTACCCATCCATACACTTCTTAATTTACCCTCCCTAATTTGTGTAAGCTCTAATATGATTATGTGACTTATTTGCACTCCTTCATATGTGTAGAAATCCACACAACATTTATTTATAATTTATTTAATCATTTTTTAACTACATTCAAGTGATGGTCTATAACCTTGTACATAGATCATCGTGGTCTATGCCTAATCATGATATCAGTCGATGCGATAATAAACGTGTAAGTCTACGATAGACTATACTGATCGATGGATGACATAGTTCATGATCTATGACGATCTATTAAGTGTCATCACCAGTTTAAGATCATCTATTTAAATCATTTTTAATGTAATTGTTTTCTTCCACCAGCCCCAAAACATGTGATTATCCATTTAAATCATATTATATTTAATTATTTTCTTCCACCAGCCCCAAAATATGTTACTATTATCTATTTAATTTTTTTTAATTTAATTATTCATTTTTTAACTACCTCCACGTGATGGTCTATTGATGTGTACATAGATCACGATAGTCTATGCATAATCAGGATATCAATCGATGCACTAATAAAGGTGTAAGTCTATGGTAAACCATACAAAATGATGGTTGACATAGGTTATGATCTACGATAATCTATTTAGTGTCAGCACCAGTTCAAAAGAGAAAAAATTACTTTTCCAATGGTAAAAACGGTTACTTTTGTAAGCCATCAGTGTGAACACTTTGTTTTTACTTTATATATAAGGTGTACATCCCTCCTTATTTTATTTCATCAACTTTATTTTGTTTTTAAAAATTCTACAATGTCGCAAGCATCTCAATAATCCAATTCTAAAAATACTCTAATTTGTCATTGTGGGAATGTGCCTGTCTTGAGGATGTCAAGCACGGATTAAAATCTAGGTCGCAAATTTTATAATTGTGCAATTGTAAAGGTGAGGTGTGCGTGTTTTTTAAAAAAATTTAAGTTAATGGTTATGTAATTATTTTTTTCTAGGATAATGGCGCATGATCGTTTTTCAAATGTCTTGATGAGCTATCACCTCAATCCAGTCCATCAACATTTATTTCGGGACTCGAGACATCAAAGTTCAAGGCTTGGCAAAATTTAATCTACTACAAAGGCTCCAACAATGCGAAGAAAATAAAGATTTTCTCATGACTTTGTTCAAAGAATCCGACGAACAGAGAGATCACTTTAAACTATTTTTACATGACACTCAAATAGAGAGGGATCAACTAAAACAAAAATTGATTTTGGCCGAAGAAAGAGAGATTGTCCTAAAAATGATGTTATGTGCTATAATTCTAGTATTCGTTCTTTGGAAAAGTGTAACATGGATGTAGTAATATTGAATAAATAATAATAGTTCTACTTTTATATAATGTTAAATACTATTTTTGATAGAACCATAGTTGATTAAACAACACGTCAACTTAAATTTGACCAACAGGGTAATGATAGACTATGCAAACGGTATATGAAATATTAAGTATGCATTCTATGATATCAAACATATAATGTATCAGTATGATCATACCCTGCATATTCAAATTCCATGCCATAAATTAGTTTGATAGAAACAGATTCAGCTCAGAATCATAACAAGTTTCATAAAATAAAAAAATAATTTTTATATCTTACCACCAGATTCTTCAAACTTCATATTTGTGAAATAAAAAAAAATTGTCATATCCTAACAACTCACCATTTAACAACAAATTAAATATCTTAGCATTTAAATGTCTCTTTCCTTAAGTTCCTCATCAACACAAGTGTTACTGTTGATTTCATCAACAATGTCCATGACCACATCTACTTGGACAACTTCAACTTTTTTTTTCTCAATAATTGCAACTTCTTCTTCATTCTCACCTTCTTCTCCTTCTTTTTCATCATGTGTATTTGCTGTTGCTTCTTTAGTTTCCTTTTCTTCCACACCTTCTTTTTTTACTTCACTTGCAGCAGCTATTTCTTCCTTAGCTTCAGTAGCTGTTTCTTCCTCAGCTTCTTCTTTTCGTTCACCTGCTGCTTCTTGCTCAACTTTTTCTTTGTCAGCTTCTTCTTCAACAGTTTTTCCTTTTTCCGCGTCTCCTTGTTCATCTGCTTCTTCTTCTTCTTCTTCTTCTGCTACTGCTGCTGCTAATTTTCCACCTTCTTCTTGGCTTTTATCTTCTTCACCATCCTTCATTTCTTTTTTTTCCTCTTCTGCCACAATAGCGGCAAACTCATCCATTTTGCTCTTTTTTCTCCTTCTGCATTCCGTTTCGATTCATGCACATGCACTATTTCATAATATTACAAAGTGTTACTGATATTTAAAGCTGAATATTCATTAACAACATCAATTAATAAATTAAGTTACCTCGCTCATATTGTCACTCATCATTTTTCTTTTTCTTCATTCTTTTCTCTTTGATATAGGCAGTAATATCCAACACCACTTCCTCGAGCGCAACCATATGCTTATGAAGATTCTCGAGGGATAAGGTTCCTGCTGTATCTTTGGATGTGCTCGGAGAATCATCATCACCAATGCATACTCCAACGGGGTTACCACCCAAATCCCCGTTATCATCACTGTCCTCATTTAAAGTGAGGACAATCACCCCTTCTAACTCTTTCTTCAAGCCATCGAGAACGTTATTCTTCACCTCATCCGTATATAGCTCAAAAGTAATCATGTAATCCATCTTCATCTCATGAATAGTAGGGATGATGTACGGGTGCACGTTCTACCAAATATCAATTAACAATTACATAACATTTGATAAAATGGTACTATTATTGCATTATAGAAAATAAGTTCATACCTCGGTAACTTTTTCTTTATACTTGAATGGGTCGCCTTCGATTATCTTGTCTCTTTTTGAAGTGTGCCATCTTTGGATGTGGGGGATGGGTAAGGGCTCATCTATTGATTTTCCAGCAAATTCTTCAAGATGAGGAAAGGCCTCATAGATCCAAATCTGTAAGCAGTATAGCAGTGAAAAAAATAACTATGAGTCTATGACATAGTATAAATAAAATGATAATCTACGATAAACTCACTAAAAGGTTTATGGTAGATACCATGAATGCCCAGAAAAATTCAAATAGAGCATAGGATTCCTTCTGCTTCTTATCAAATACATCCTTCTGCTTCTTCAGGTCACTTTTCTTCTTCAGATAGTCCATGGTCAGTTGAAATATCTCTTCCCCCATGGATATTTCTCGAAGAAACTCAAAGAGTCGACCATTCGAATCAGTTTTGTGTCGACAACCTTCGTCGAATCTTTCGCAAGCAACATGGTGTACAAGAACCACAATAGATAACACTTGAACTTCTGGTCCTCGTTCAGCTTATTCTCTCTGATCAGGTGTAACAACTTGGCCTCCATGATGTTTTTATTTTTTGTCACCTTAAAAAAAATTGTCCTCCTTTGCTAACACCTTCTTCATTTTTGATTCACTGGGGTATGATGAGCATTTCAGCCCCGTGATCAAACAAAACTCTTTCAAGCCAAAATAGGCAGGCTTGTTGTTAACACAGAACCAAATCTCATGACATATCTTATCGTTCTTAACGCGTCGCAACGACAGATAATGGACCAACTGCCCATTGAACTTGAGATGTTCTGGTAGGTTTCTCATGTGTCCAAAACCGGACCGCTTGAATCTTTTCTTCAGTTCTTGATCGATAAGAATTTTATTAAATTCTCGATAAGCAGCCATTCTTGATCTGACCGATATATTTGCCGAGAAAGATCCGACCTCATCAATTATCGTTCCAAGGTCATACCACTCCACAAAAATGCACCTTGAAAGATATGGCACAGACAACGAATCATTATCCCTATCATCACTATTACTCCCACTTCCCTCACACTCTTTACTATCACCACTGACACTCCGCTTAGCAACATCTTCACTAGAGTCGACGTAGTCACTTATCTCCTTTAACTCCGAATCTGATTCGGACACCGACTCTTCAATTTTCTTTCTTTTTGACACTTTTTTAACTGCCGCGACTTTTCTTTTTCTACTACTACCAGCGGTATTGTCTTTCTGTTTAGGAATAACATTTTTTTTACCCATTTTTAACACAGTCTACACCTAAAGAACAAATCTCCCATTTTCAGTTCATAGATCACAAGTCTATTAACAGAAATAACTCAATGATCAAATGAAATCCACCCAAAAAAAAAAAAATTAACAAACACCCCACCATTAAACAGTTCACTGCACAAACATACAATAATTGAACCAAAATCGAATATGCAAAAAAATATGAAAACACAATAATTGCTAAAAATCAAACTAGTGCACCTAATCAAACTAATTAGCTATTAATATTTCAATTTTCACTACTTCCGCAATCATGTTTTAAAAGAATTTCATACGTCTGAAAATTGAAATATATCTAGGGCATTCTCATTTCATAGGCCACGGGTCTACGAATAGACCGCCGGTCTACGGACAGAAACAGGACGTTGTCCAAATCAAAATTCTAAAATAACTCTTCAAACAACAATTATACCACTATTCAACACTTCATTGCTAAAAAAAACATGATTAAATCAAAACACCAAATTCGAAAAAAAAAATCCTACATCACTACCAATAGATTAGCAAAAAGAAAAACCATTTAAATGGATCTATAAATGATAGAAACTCGATTTTAACTAACCTTGGGAAAGAACAACGCCCCCTTAGTAGCTACAGACGAAGAACGTACGAAAATGGCATTTTTGGGAGAAGTTGTTTGAAAGCGGGAGTTGGGAATTGAATAGGAGAGAGAGAGGGTTTTTTTTTTTAGATATTGAAATAAGTGGAGGGGGTTAGGTGTATTATATTAAATTTATAAAGTTGTATAAATGATGAATTGGTCTCTTGGCCCACGTGTGGCCCCACTTTCTCTACCTTTTACACCCTAAACCTAGAAAAAAAAAAATTAAGTGGGTATTTGGTAAAATAGTATTGCAAAAGTTTTCTTTGCTAATTATTCTCCACAAATCAAAGTTTAGAACATACAACTTATTGGTTTGAAGATGTGGCTACAAAAGGTGATGTGCAAATCACACATGTCCGGTACATCCAAATCAATGCAATGTTTGGAACCATTGCTCATTTTATGAAGTAGTACCCATTGACTATCTTATTCTTTCTCAGATATTAGTTATTAAATTTTTGATATACTTCTACATATCTTCTTAAAAATTTAAGTGTGATTTGCTGCCATTTAGTGAATTCATTTATCATCTAAATTTGAGATACCACCATTTTGATGGACTAAATCATTCTATCTTTGGAGGATATATTCTATAACCTCGTATACCTGAGGAGAATAATTTTCTTAAGTACGCACTATGAATTCAGCGAGTTTGATTTAATTCTTTCTATTTTTGTTTTCCAATTTTCTGAAATAGTTTGAACTTACTTTGATGTTTATATTTATTTTAAATATATATTTTGAATAACAAGGACTAAAATATGTATGTTGTAGTTGTTGTTAACTCTTCGGGGATTCTTCATCACATGGTAGATAGGTTCTTGGAATGGTACTATATATAACTGTTGAGTGTTTTTTCTGACTTTTTTACCGTTGGGTTTTCATTTAGGTATCATTATTAGTTTCCTTTTAGGAAAATAAAAATATATTCTCTATATTTGGCTAATTCTTGTTCTTCTAGGAAAATGTTATAAACTTTATAAATAAAGGTTCCTTTCTTGTAGCTTGGTAGCATCCACAATCTAGTTCTAGGGATTTTGAGAGTTGTTTAGGAGAGAGAATTTGTGAGACACAAGTGTTACAGTGTCATATTTGTGTGAACTTTTTTTTCTTCTGAGTGACTTGTGTAAGGTTGTCTCTCTCAATATTTTGTACTCTTTTGGTATAGTAGACTGCTCATCTTCTTTTGTGGATATAAGTCGATTGACCGAACTCTATTAAATTATTTTATCTCTTTTGATGTATTTCTCACATGTCTTCATATGTGGCATTGTCCGAGGTTTGCTTTATTAGTTTTCGTATGACAACGGATTATTTTGAGCCCAACAATAACAATGTATAACGCAAAAGAAACAAAAACCAGATGCTACACAGTTCAAAAGGATACAAAAGAAAGATTTATTGGAAATACATAATATCATATCATACTATATTAATAGGTAGGAAGCTCCAAAGTGAAAGGTAAACTAAATTGCCTATAAAAAATTGAATGTCCCTTCAAGCAAGTAATACTCCGACAACATACTTTATAAAATAGAAATGACATATTCTAATAAATATCAATGTCATCTTATAATTTTGATGAACATTTTTTCCCTTCAAATGTTTACCCCTTCACAAATCAGTGCATTAAGTAAAGAATTTGAGGAGTTGCATAATTTAGTATAAAGACCAAATTCTCTTGACTGAATTTGAATAGCCACTCTACATTGGTATTGATATATTCAATTATGCAATTAAAAATAATGATTTTCCAAAAAACGTAGGACTTCCATATATTTTCAGAATCTTCTCTAATATATTCCCACTCATACTTCAAATATTACTATCTTTTATCACAATTAAGCATAGAAGGCATTGTTGAGAACAAGAGTCAAAGAAACCATAGTCATGGTGACTATGGATCTTGTACAGAAATTGAAAGAGAAAATGAGAAGACAGAGATTAAGAAAGATGAATAACAAAGAAAGAATATTTAAATGAAGAAGGAACAGATCAAAAAATAATATTTGACGAAATAAAAGGAAAAGAGTTAGACCTAAGTGTAGAAAAAATATTTAAAATACCAACAATAAAAAATATATTTAGTAGAAAAAAGGAAGAATACTACATAGTAAGACAAAAGAAACATGTAATAGACTGTAGATATGCAAAAGGAAAAGCTAGTATACCACTCGTAACAAAAAAAATAATTAATAAAGAAATAAACGATATAAAAAGTAAAGACCCAATAAAATATGTACACCTTGGAGGAACGGAGATATTAATAAAATCATGTTTTCGAGAAGAAATAGATACACCAATAGAATTATATTTAGCAGGTGATAGGATTATAAAACCTATAGAAAAAAGTATAATAACTGCCTGAAAAGGAAATTTAATATACCAAAAATTTAAATTTATAATAAATGTGAATTATTCAGTAGCAATAACAGATAAAAATATAAATAAATTATCAGTACTATATTGGAAAATACCAGGAATAGAACTAACCCCAGGAAGTAAAATATTTATAGCAAGATGTAAAAATCTATACGTATTAACAAAAAAATATAAAATAACAGGAAAAAATAAAATTACTAAAATACAAATAGAAAGTCTTTTTGAACAATTCGTAAAAACAATTAATAATAATGATTATAGTTACAAAAATATAGACATAGAAGAAGATTTATAAATAATAAATGATAGAATAAGTACATAAAAAAGAATAGCTCATCAAAAACCAGAATCATCAAGCTCATAAAAAATAACAAGTTATGAAACAACTTCAACAGTTAATTTAAATCAATATTACATAAGAGGAACAATAAATGAAAAAGATTATTTAATACTCTTAAACATAGGACAAGAAGAAAATTATATAGCAAAATATCTAGTAAAAAGTGAAGAAATAAAATCTAATAGTAATATATGCCCAGATCTACCAAGATGTCTAATAAACATTAAAGATACGATAGAAAAAAAAATAATAATAGGAGTTAGAAAAACAAAAATATAATTTGAAATAAAAGAAGAAATACAAAAAGCATATATAATATTAGGAATAAAATGGTTAGAACAAGTAATACCATACAATATAGAACATACACAATTATCTATATATATAATAAAGAGAAATTATTCATAAAGAGAACTTTGACATGACATGAAAATATATGTACTTGTAAAAATAATAGTAGAAGGATATTATAATAGGCATTATACACCTATGATAGATACAGTAGCAGAAGCAAACTTATGTAGATACAACTGTTTACCAGAAAATAATTGGAATAAATTTAAAACACCAATAGTAGTCAAAGGATTTAATAATGAAGGAAGTTTAATTACATATAAAACTAAGAATGTAAAAATACAGATATGGAATAAAATAATAACAACAAAAGAAGTCTATAATTATGAACTAACATCAAAAGATATGCTTTTAGAAATGCCATTTTTAGATAAATTATACCCACATATAATAACTAAAACAGATTGGTGGTTTACAACACTATGTAACCAAAAAGTAAGAGCAAAAAGAGTTCTTAATAAAATAAGAAAGAAAGCTGATTGGATAAAAGGAAGTGAAAAAATTACACAAAAGTTAGAAAATATAAAAAATATAGAAGACTCGGTAGAACTAGTTGTATTTTCGATAAATAAAAAAAAATAGCTATATTTTCAACAGATAAGGTAGAAATAATAAATAAAAAATTAAGACAATTATATAGTGAAGATCCATTAAAAGGATGGGAAAAACATAAAACTACTATAAAAATTGAATTAATAGATAAATATAGCATAATAACTCAAAAACCATTAACATTTAATTTTGATGATTTAAAAGAATTTTAAATGCATATAGATGAATTATTAAAAAAAACAGTATATACAAAAAAGCAATAATAAATATAATAGTCCAGCATTTATAGTAAATAAACATAGTAAACCAAAAAGAGGAAAAAGTAGAATGGTTATTGACTATAGAAATTTAAATGCAAAAATTATGACATACAATTATCTAATACCAAACAAGATACTGAAAATAAGATAAATACAAGGATATAACTACTTTAGTAAATGTGATTGTAAATCAGAATTTTATGACTTAAAGTAAGATGACAATTCTAAAGAATTAACCGCATTTACGGTACCACAAGGTTTTTATGAATGGAATGTATTACCATTTGGATATAAAAATGCACCAGGTAGATATCAACATTTTATGGATAGTTATTTTAAACAATTACCTAATTGTATAGTATACAAAGATGATATACTACTATATACAAAAACTAAAGAAGAACATTTAAAATTACTAGAACAATTTACAGATATAATAGAAAAATCAGGAATAAGTTTAAGCAAAAAGAAAGCTAAAATTATGAAAAACCAGATAGAATTTTTAGGAATACAAATAGATAAAAGTGGAGTAAAAATGCAACAACATATAGTACAAAACATAATAAATTCAAAAGAAGAATTAGATTCAAAAAAAAAATTACAATCATTTTTAGGATCAGTAAACCAAGTAAGAGAATATATACCAAAATTAGCAGAGAACCTAAAGCCTTTACAGAAGAAATTAAAAAGGATGTAAAATATAATTACAACGAAGAAGATAAAGAACAAGTTCAAAAAAATAAAAATACTTTGTAAAGAATTACCAAAATTACAATTCGCAGACGAAAATAAAAAATTTATATATATAGTAGAAGCAGACGCAAGTGAACGTAGTTATGGTGGAGTACTTAATTATAGGTACGAAAATAAAAAAATAGAACATCATTGTAGATATTACTCAGGTACATTTAATGAAATAGAAATAAAATGGGAAATAAATAGAAAAGAATTATGTTAATTATATAAATATTTATTAGCCTTTGAACCATATATTGTATATAACAAATTTATTGTGAGAACAGATAATATCTAGGTTCGATGGTGGTTAACAAGAAAATTATAAAACTCAGTTACGACGAAGGAAATTCAGAGATTAGTATTGAATATATTAAATTTTACATTTATGATTGAAGTAATCAAGACTGGCAAGAATGTTATTGCAGATTACATACAAGACAAAGATACCCAAACAGACTTAATATTACAAGTGCTTGAACAAATGAAGTTATTACAAGAACGAGCCATCACATTAACTACTGAAGTTACAAATGTAAAAGTGCAGGTTGAGCACTATAAAAAAATAAGAAGCTATTTGCAAAGATACTGTGCAGGAAGAGCACATTAAAAAACTAAACCTAGAAGGTGACGATTAGAAACACCTAAAAACTCAAATTACTAACAAAATTATTGTTACAGCTGTAGGCGCAGGTGATGTATCCAAGGGAAAGAATATAGTCACTCAAAATAAACCTGAACCACCAAAGAAAAAGAATTATAACCTCAACCAGATATTCTCAAAACCATATACACCAAATATACAAAAATCAGAGTCATCTATACCTTCCCAGATACATACATATTCCGATTCACTCAATCAACAAAAGCAGACTTATAACCATATCACTCGTACATATATTGATAATATTTATACCTTACAAAAATTATTAAATACAAAACCTATCCAGAGTAAAGATTTAGCAAACAACCCCAAGGATACATTACACAAAAATATCAGAACTATAACAAACTTATTGCCTTGCCTGGCACCAGTGCAAACTTAATTTCTTCATATTACTATTATGGACTATTATCTACAGTTTATACAATTACTGGAGAAGAGTTAACAAGAATTCTAGATATTCACAAAAACATTATGAATTATAAAAGGATTACGAAGGGACAACTATTCTATGTTCGTTTCTACTCAGCACCAGCAGAAATATTATTTGATGAAATAAAATAGACAATTATTGTTGCCAAGATAGGAATGACACAATATTATATTATCCCTGAAGAAATATGCAAACAAGAAGAGATAACCAAAACTCAGATACCGGACTTCTACCAAAACAAGAAAGTTATTGGACTTAGCAGTATATTGACTGAGTTAGCAAATAATTATATAAATCAAAATCCAATTTGAATTTACTATAACAGAAATCAATTATTGGTTTACTCTACTTGTAAAAATATTAGAGAAAATGACAGAGAAGAGATAAGAAAATGGGTCATAACGATCCTAAAACCAGAAGAGTTACTAGTCACAAGATCTATTACAAAAGGAGTTATTTCAGAAGAAGCTATGGAACAATTCTGTAAACAGATTGGCCAAAGATATGATGACCACATATGCAGCAGGTGTAGTGACAGACACAACTTTATTCCAGATGTGATGCTACAATAGAAAGAAGATAAAAAAAGTAGCAGATACGACAAGAAGAAGATAAAAAGAAGAAAGTACAGGAGCAATAATAGAAGAAGACAAGGCATTAAAGACAGGAAAATGACATATAAGAAAAAGATAAACTTTTTACGTAAATTATTGTAAATTTTAATAGCCTTTTTGACCTGTCTTTTCATTTAATAGGCTTTTTGACTTTTTGGACAAAAAACTATTATTAGTTTTAGTTAGTTTTAAGTCTTTTCTTTTTAGAATATAAAGACTTCTTTGTAAATTTGGAAATGTGTAAAGTGTGTTAATAGTTTACGCGCTTTCTTAGAATTATAAATAGAGAGCATTTTCCTCAGTTAGAGGTAAGCCTTCATGAGTTGAAGCAAAAACCTCTCTTGTACACAAAAAACTTTTGAATTATTTAATTAAAAACTGATATATTTCCAAGGAAAAGCTATGAATCAGACAGCTATAGAAAATCTAGAATTGTCAGATTTACCAGAACAAGTATTTATATTTATGATTATGAATAGCTAAATTCATAAATTCCTGACAATCATGATATGATAAAATATGATCATGTTAGTTACTTTATGGTAGAATTATTCAAACAATAGCATGTTAAGAAGTTTATTAGCAAAGTGGAAAAAGAGAAAAATTCCTAAGAACTATGTCATCCTAAAGGTGAAACCGGTAAGGCAAGAAAGCAGTGATAGAGCAATAGCTAGAGTAGAGGCGCTGTTTAAGGGAAAAGTATCTAGATTACCATGTTGATAGTGACCGAAGAACATGTTATTTAAGAATAATCTAGTATATAGTAATCTAAAATGATCATATTTTGTTATGTGTATGATTGAAGGAAATATTTTGAAAAAGCATCATATGAAAAATGAATACTTATTTATCTGATAAAATGGTAGATAAATTTAAAATACTTGTTTTATATATACTTAAGGATATAGAAATAGTAGATATAAGAAAAATCATATTGAAAAAAATATTTGATAAATATTTTATGACTAGAATTAATTATATACCACACCTACCTAACTACTCTTACAAACACCAACATACCAAACCAAAACATCAACCATGATAAACTACGTATATTTGGAATATTTGAAAATGGATATGAAAAATATACAATTAATAGAAAAACTAATGAAAAAAAAATTAGAACAATATATGAGAACTAAAGATATAAAATATATAGAATTACTTAATAAAAATATAGAGAAATATAAATGCTATATAAAACATTTAATTACTAGAATCCAATTCCAAGTTTTCCAAGTTATTCGTAAGAAAACCTTAGCATAATATGAATAATATGAGAGGATATATATCTGATGAAACTAAGATACTAGTTTTATATATCATAAAAAACTTAGAATTAGAAGACATAAAGAAAATAATATGGGAAAAAATATTTGATTATGAAGATGAGTTACTAAGTTCTAATTGGATAGAAGATGAATTAGAAAATATAGATTTCTATGGTAGAAATAATTCAGATAGTTATTATTCAGGTGGATATTATACAGATTAAGAATACTAGAATATATTCAAAGAGTTAGAGAAAAACAAAGTTGGCTATATGAAGAAATTAATTATAGAATCCAGCTTAGTAGAGGAGGAGAACAATTAAAAGAAAGATTAATTTGGATAGATAAAACCATAAAACAACTAGAATTAAAAGACAATTTAGAATATGATTTAGACATAGAATTATTCATCGACGAAAAAGACAGGATAATTAATGAAATAGATAACCTAGAATTTAATATCAGATATAGTACAATTAGAATAAATTATTACAATGAAATTTGCATTATCACAACTACTTTAGGATAAAATGATTGACTATGAGTATTTAAAATACTGGAGACAAGATAGGGAAGAAATAAGATTAACACAAATACTTATGAAAGAAAATTTAATTGAATATTTTAGAACAAAAGATATATAATATTTAGAATATCTCCAAAATAATATACAAGAATTACAAAAACTAAGAGAAAAAACTAAAGAATATTACAGTAAAGCATTTAATCAAATACCATCCAATCACCCCCCAAGATATGAACATTAATAAAATTAAAATAAATAAACTAAAAATAAAAATGTTTAGAGAAGTTAAGAAATATCCACACACAAACAAAAATAGACCCATTAGAGTTATAATAGATCTATTTAAGTTGCCCAATTTATCCGCACCCCCTACAATTGGTATCAGAGCGTTCAATTATATGATGGATTAAATCAAAATCATTCATGTTGAAACAACAATTGTACATCATTTCAGAAGCTTTATTTCCTTGGTATATTGATGACATCTGATATTGTTGTTTGTTAGGAGAAAACTAATTATTTATTGCCAAGTTAAATATTCTTTTATATTTATTTCATTGTTATACAAAATATAGGGGTAGGAAAATTCTATAAATTAAATAGATTAAGACATGTACAACATTTGATCAATGAAATACACAAAAAAAGTTTCTAATTTTCTTTCATGGTATCAGAGAACTGAATCAAACTCTTTTTCTCTTCATCTTCATCCATATTTTTCTGTTGTTTCCTTCACTCATCTGAATCATGGCTAACCCCACTAAAACAGTCAATACCACAAATACCTCTTCTCAAGGAAATTCTATTGGCACAGTCAATTTTGAATCCAACAACCCTCTTTTTCTTCATCCTTTGGATGGTCCAAGAATGACTTGTGAATGGTTTTTTGATGGAAGAGGGTATCAAGGTTGAAGGAGATCTATTTGATTGCCTTCTCAGCTAAAAATAATCTAGCTTTATCAATGAAAGTTGTGTGATTCAGTAGCTAATGCACCATATTATTCTTCATAGAGCATTTGCAATAACGTGATGACTTCATGGCTTCTCAATTCTTTGTCCAAGGACATTTACCACTCTGTAATACAACTAGAACTATCAAATATCTATGGATAATCTAGTGGATCCAAGTTATATCACCTTAAAAAAGAAATGACTAGGTTAATGCTGGGATTCAATGATATTGCATGATATTTCACAAAGTTAAACATTTTATGGATTGAATTGGAATCCCTCAACTCACACATTTGTTTCAAGTGTGTGTTTTATTTGAAATAGAAAATTCCTTATGGTATGGATGATATCTATGTTCAAGCAAGAGGAAATATACTTATGTTGAATCCAATGTCACGAATTAACCAAGCCTATTCTCTCTTACTTTAAGATGAAAATCATTGGGAGGTCTATTTAAACCTTCAATTTACTCTTAAATTCTTCTTTCATGACAGAAAATTTCACCCCACAAAAAAAATTGAAAAGCAAATGCAGAGATTTAGTAATCAAACTTAGTATCCACAAGGATCTAAAAATCAAATTCATGGTCATATGAAACCATTCAAGGGTTATACACCACAGAAGGTTAGAAAAGTGAGGGGGAAGAAATTTAGCTCTAGTGTGACTTGTTCTTGTCTCAAAGTTGTACATATAGCTGAGGATTTCTATAGATCGATTGGATTTCCAATTCATAAAAAAGTTTTCACCACATATTAGAGAAAATTTAGCAAATAATAATAAAGATTGTGAGATTGAGAAGTTTGATGAAAGCTTTCTAGATAAACTCAACATGAGTCATATTTCCAAAATCAACCAAATTCCCAAACCAGGAAGGACTAATGGGGAAGGAAGTACTAGGTCAATGGAAATGCCGTAGTTGGTATAATCACTTAATACTCTAGGTCTTGTTTTTCTGTCTAAGTATGAGACCTCAATTATAGATTCAGGAACCTCTGAACGAATGTGTTTTGACTCAATTTCATTTCTAGATTTATTCTATTGCCTTTCTCAGTCGCTTAAAACAAGCCTAACTTTTATAAATTTTTGGTCACAAACATTGGTAGAATTGAAATTCTACCTTATTCTATCCTATAGAATGTTCTTTTTGTTCCCCCTTTTAAATAGAATATATATATGTTCATAGGTTCTATAGTCAATTTACATGTTCTCTCTTATTTAATACTAAATCGTGTGTTATGTAGGTCCTTTTAATTAGGAAAGAACAAGCTTTTAGTAAAGCTAGAGAAGGTCTTTACCTACTAACGCCAATTATTTCTAGTCATCATAATCTTTCAAAGTGCAATGTAGTTTCATTTCAAGAAAAAATATTTCCAAGTCAATTTTTCTTTGTTTTACCTTTTCTGCTAGTACAAATTCAGATGTATCCCTTCTGCATACTAGACTATTTGCCATTTTATGCAGTAAAAAACTTTAGTTTTATTTCTATTCCTTCTACTTATGATTGTATGCGTAACATTTGTCCTTTTGCAAGACAAAACAAATTTAGCACGACTCGAGATTATCCCTAGTAGAGACACGATGTTTGGGATCATAAATAATTTCAAACTAACCCTTGGCATAGCATACTATGCATAATATAAGAGATTTAAGAGAAAACTGTAATGAGATCATGAAATAAGTTCTAAAATATTTCTAAAGGTCATACTAAACAATGTAACAAGTATGAAGGGTCAACATAAACCATATTCTAATGTCTAAAGATCTCTAAATTGAATAAAATAATCTGCTAGGATAAATCCCCCGACTAACCTTAAAAAATATCTAAAGTAAATGAAAAGGAGAAACTAAACCAAGCCACCAGATGATGAGGACTCACCACTAATGGAGGCTAAGCTGATGGGAAATTAGCCATGTGTGTGAGAGTGAGCATCGAAATCTACATCACATGAAAAATATAGGAAAAAGAAGTAAGCGATCAGTATGTTTGAATATACCGGTATTTAGAAAGTAACAAATTTGACGTAAAGACATAGCATAAACGATCATTAATAAAATTGACGAAAAATAATTGTAGGTTTCATGAGGATTTATATCATACAAAACGTATAAGGATTATAGCATAAAAGTCATAAATGTGAAGTTAAATCTCATAATTGATAATTTCTTATAAATGAATAAATCGTACGTGTATCAAGGAGTCCATTGTCATTCATGATGTGCCATGGTTTTATGGCACTTTAAATGCGTAAAACAAGGAAATTATGCAAGAACTTGGGGTATTCTTGTTGGAGATGATATATTTTTTGTTGATTGTGCAGGAAAATAGATTTTAGAGGAAAAGTTGATAAAGAAGGATGAAAAGTTCCTAAGTTGTTGACCCACGATTCGTGGGTGGGATCTACGGTTCATTTCTTGTTGGAGATGATGTGTTTTTTGTTGATTATGCAGGAAAATAGATTTTAGAGGAAAAGTTGATAAAGAAGGATGAAAAGTTCCTAAGTTGTTGACCCACGACTCGTGGGTGGGATCTACGGTTTATGAGTAGACCTATAAATTGAGTTCTGAAGTTGAAAAGTAAAGTCTGATTCCTATGAGGGGACCTACAACTCATGAAAGAACCCCACAATTTGTAGGTGGCAAGCGTTAGTCAAGTGTTGAAGAGTGTAGGCAAATTTAATTTCCATGATTTAGAGCACAACTTATGGTTCCGATCCATAACTCAACCCACAGGTCGTAGGATGTTGCCGGCCTGCTTTTCCTACACTATTTAGAATAGGATTTATTTTGTATCTATAAATACTCCCATTGTGTTTTATTAATAGTTTTCGCACTTTTACATTATTTTGAGGTTCTGGGATACATTATTGATCTTGAATTCATTGACATTGATTTTTAGGCTTTTTAATTAATTTGAGACTTCCATGTGGTCTATAACTCTTTTTAGATTAAATATTCTTAGTTGAATATGAAACCAAATAATTCTCATAACTTGTTAAGAAGTATGTGGAGTTTTATATATTATTCTTATAAGTCCACAATTATGCTTTCATCTATAAATTCTTCTTGTGTACTTATGATCATGAGTAGCTAAACCCTATAATCGGGGTTGTAGGAACCATTATGAATTAATAAAGAAGGGTTAAGTGTGAAGTCATTCCACACCAGTTTACTAATATGTATTGGTATTTCCTTCGGTTTGATTACTTTCTCGATGGTTGCAAACGTTAGGAACTCGCCTGTATTCTAGACTTGCTTAAGTGTAATGACCTTTCTGGTTATTTTCTATAGTTTCACTTATTTTTATTGTTAGAGATTTTTCATAGCTTCACCAAGTTATTTATGACTTGATGAAACTAACAATTTGATAACTGGACAATTAATTAGGACTTTTAGAGTTAATTCCTTATTTTAACATCTTCACTGGTTCCAATTAGCTACCAGACAAAAACTATAGTCAAGCAACCCCGTATACCAATTTTAACTATTCTAGTAGCTCTAAAATGTCAATTTTAGTCTAGGAGGACTCTTGGTTTGGGTCTCGTGGCACCCGAGTTCTTTTCAATCTATTGGTTGGAAAGTTAAGAAAATGGAAATTAGGTTTGGGACTCACTTTTAGTCGAAACAACCTCAGATAGAAATTTTGACTAAGCAAATGAATTGAAATATCAAATTTGGTATGGTAACATAGTCTGTTTATGCATACTAGATTCTAGAGGAATCCTAAGGGCATAGCGACGACTTAGAAAATTCAAAATCTCAATTGTATCTAATGTGATCGCTAATAGCGAGCCAAAAGGGCGCGACCACGACTCCATTGGTAATCCACCCATATGCTGCAATCACAGAGCCTATGTTGCGATAGATACATATTTGGGAATCCATAACTTGTGTCGATCGCGAGTGCCGGGTCGCCATGGCGATACCCAAGCATCTGGGATAAGTATAAATTGACCCTTTTTAGCTAATTTTGCCTATTTCTCACCCATTCTCTTGAGACTTAAACTCTAAAAAGGTGAGATAGCTTGGGATTGAAGCTTTTAGGGGATTTGGGGAGCTTGGTCAATGATTATTTCTTGATTCTCCTTCAGATTTGAGGTAAGATTGCTCTAATTTCACGATTGATTTCCCTTTTCTTTCGTAAAATCCCTAAACCTTCGTGTCTTGATTTAAGCACCAATGTAGCTTGGACTTTACTCTTTTTAAGGGTAATTAGTCCTTGAGCATAAGGAAATATTGGGTTGGCCTCAGAAATGCGATTTTTGTAAATAAGACCCACATGGGATTTTGATGTGATTTTAAGACTTGAAGAACAATGGTGTAGTATGGGTGTCATTATTATCATATTGATGAGTAGATTATGATTTTGATAGATTTTCATCTTATGGAAGTTTCTCGAAAGGGAAAATTAGTGATTTAATGGATTATTCGATCTTTTTTTGATGTATAGATAGTCTAGGCTTTGCCCCTTTATAGATTAAGCTATGTCATAGTATTTTTATGATATTATGTTATATTTAGGATGGGTTTTAGGTATTGGTGATTAAATTGTCAATATTTTGGTAAGTTGGACCATCTAGGCCATTCAGAATCCATAAATTAGGTATTTTATCTTAGTTTCTTATATCATTAGTAGAATTTCTATCTTAGGGATAATTAAGGCTTGTTTAATATCTAAAAGTGGATTCAGGTTCCTCAGCTTAGTATGGGATAGAATTTTCTTAGCAGTGGATTTGGGGGATTTAGAATTGTTGACCCACCTTAGGACAAAATTGATATTAGCTATTGAAAACCTTTTATATACTTGTTGTACGTCTTAAAATTACTTATTGAGGTAAAATTGAGAAACTTTGGCATTTGATGGTGATGAAGGGTTGAATATTGAGAGTTGAGGCTTATTGATTGTGCTAGTGATTATATAATTGAGCTAGCAACTATGTTATTATTATGATATTGAATATATACTTGCCAATTCAAGTCCGAATAATGATAATTATATGAAGATGCACTATCAGTTCAAGTCTGAAATATTATTATAATATTGATTTTATGATTACCAGTTTGAGTTTGAATATGGATTTGATACTAATCATGATATTGGTGGTATGACATTGATAATATTGATCCTATTGGTATTGGTCATGGAGTATGACAGTGATGATATGGCTATTGGGTTCAAGTTCAGAAGTGGGAATTCTTGTAATGTGGCATTATATGTATAGATTCTGATTGTACCTTGAGGATTCGTAAATTCTAGTAGTTTGGGTTATATTACCTTTGAGTGTATCCTCTAGGCTTATGGGGGCATGCGTTGGGGTTATTACTTTTCCACACTTATTGGCTTATGGGGGACAATTTTGTAGTTATAATTGCATGTGTTTGATTAGTTACGTTATATTATTTATTTTGGTTATGCACTTATTTAGGTACATCGATGTTGGAGTGGATTTAGGTTTAACTCTATCTCGACTTAGTTATATAATGTTACATTTTATTATATTTATATAATGATTTAGCTCAGCCACTAGATGATGCCTACTAAGTACTCATGTTTTGGTACTCGTACTACACTTCTATACCTTTTTTATGCAGATCCGAGTACTAGTTACCGCCATTGATTTAAGGATCATACTATGGTTAATTCAAAGATAGGGTGAGCTTTTAGAGTTAGAGTTGCCCCATTTTCTTCCATCTTAATTATGTCTAGTCTTTAGTTTCGAGATAGGATTGTATTGACTATTTTAGACGTGGGTTGTATTTATATTAGATCTTGTACTAGCTCTACCATGTCTTGGGATGGTTTCTTAAATTATGGCTATATTTAGACTATTCTATTATCTTGCTTAGTTCTTATTTTGAATTGTCTCATTTGCCCTTTTGAGGTAACTTCCACCAAGTTAACCATTGTGAATAGCTCTGAATTATGGTTTAGCCTACCTACTGGTGGGTTTTAGTAATTGCCATCACGACTCACAAATTAGGTCATGGAAAATTAGCATTAGATCCAGGTTACACCAGTATTATTGGTGCAAGAAAAAGTATATGGTAGAGTCTTGCGTATCATAATGATAACGCCCATTTCTTATCATCGGGAGGATATAGGACATTCATAGGAGTTCTATACTTCTTTCACTTATTTCATGATAAGTGTTTGAGTTTGTTTATAAAGCATTCCATTGACTTTACTTTTTTGTAGATGGCTAGAATGCATGCTACTACTACCTAAGATCAGGGTCTCAATATCGAACCTAGAGATCTTGTCATTGTTTGTGGATAAGATAAAGGTCATGGAAATCCTTGAGAAGTGTCCCTAGATAAGGGCCAGGATAGGGGGCCTCCACCCGACCCTATTCCTACTCTTGAGCCAGAGATTTTTCTGCCCCAGCATTGGTGGGCCAGGGTCCAGCCCAAGATTTACGAGGGTTTATTTTTTCTTTTGTGCTCAGGGATACTTTGGTTTAACTTTTAGGGTTGGTTGGTGGTGCGTCGTCTAATGGTACACAGTCTATAGATTAGAGTGGTACTGAGGCTCCTAGAGTTGAGGATACCCATGCATCAGTAGTTGCTTAGCCAGTAGTTGCTCAGCCAGTGGTTGCCCAGCCTGGTATGTCTACTGAGAAGCAAAAGATGTTGGGTAGGTTTTTGAGATTAGCTTTACCTAGGTTTTCTAGTTCACCAAGCAAGGATGCATATGAATTTTTGATTTCTTATGAGTATAGGCTCCGTAATTTAGTCCTCTTGGTGAATCATGGTGTAGACTACACTACCTTTTAGTTAGATTTGGCTGCTCGACATTGGTGGATAGGTCATCTTTATTCTAGGCTAGATGGATCTTTTCCTTTGACATGGGTTCAGTTCTCCAAGATCTTCTTGGAGAAGTACATGCCTTGCAGCCTTAGGAAATATTTAAGAGATTAATTCACGATATTAGAGCAGGGCTCTATGATAGTTGTAGAGTATGAGTCCTATTTCCATGAGTTGGCTAGGAATGCTGCTTTTATTTTGGATACTGAGTATGAGAGTGTTCATTGCTTTGTGTGAGGATTAATACTCTCTCTTTGTATATCTACTCAGTGTTTTATTGTTGCAGGTTAGTCTTTTACTGAGGTTTTTTATCATGCTTAACTTATGGAGGAGATGTATTATATGGACCAAAAGGGTAGCGATAAGAGACTTAAGTATTAGGGTAGCTTCAGTGGGAGTCGTAGTATCTCTTAATTTAGAGGTAGCAATTCTCATGGTAGATACCTTCTTGTCAGTCGTATCAGCCTCAGAGTTAACCTAGTAGACCTGTTTAGGTAGCACTCCAGTTACTGATGGAGGTCAGTCTTGTGTTGGTGATCGCCCTGGTCAAGGTAGTGGTCAGTCTTTAAGGGGTTCGTCTTCTAGATATTTTAGTCAAGGTTAATTTTCTGAGTCAGTTGGATCTCTGAGTTCTAGTTTAGTTCATAGGGCATGTTATAGTTGTAGAGGTTATGGTCATTTTTTGTGAGAGTTCCCTAGTCATGGTTTGATTATTGCTTCTACTTAGAGTATTTCTCCTATTGGAGAAGTTCGTCCCTCAGATAGTGGTGGTTTGCATAGTTGTAAGGGTGGTCCTCAGAGTTCTCATAGAGATTCTCAGGCAGGTAGGAGAGGTGATTAATCAGGGACCCAACTAGGTTTCGGGCATGGTAAGTTGTATGTAATACCTGCTAGACCCAAGGCTGAGTCTTCAGATGCTATTATTATAGGTATAATTTTGGTGTGCTGCTAGTCAACCTTATCTTATTTGATCTAAGATCCCCTTATTCTTACGTGTCTTCTTATTATGCTCGACGATTAGAATTATCTTAGAATTTACTATCCATGCCATTATGTGTATAAACTCCCATGGTGATATTTTAGTAATGGATCGGGTTTTCGGATCATATGTTGTGATTGTTAGAGATGTTGATACTCATGTTGATCTTATTATATTAGACATGATGGACTTTAATGTGATTCTGGGAATGGACTAGTTATCCCACTGTCATGCGGTCATGGATTGTTTTGCCAAGACCGTTACCTTAGTTATGCCCAACATACCCCAGTCTTGTGTTAGGGAGATATTAGCGGCACACCTATAGGGATTATTTCTTATATATGTTCTAGGAGACTTATTTTGAGGGGTTGCAAGTAGTATCTCACTTATATTCATGATGTTAGTATAGAGATCCCGTTGTTTGACTATGTTCCTGTAGTCTGTGAGTTTCCTAATGTTTTCCCTACTGATCTACCTGGTATACCTCCTGCCCTTAAGATTAAGTTTGTTATTAATCTTTGATCTTAGCACCCGACCAATTTCTATGGCACATTATCGTATGGCTCTTGTCGAGCTTAAGGAGTTGAATTCTTATCGGTAGTATATTTGTAGTAAGGGTTTTATTAAACCAAGTGTGTCTTCTTAGGGATCTCCTATGTTGTTTGTGAAGAAGAAAGATGGCTCTATGCACATATGTATTGATTATAGGCAACTTAAGAAGGTAACAATGAAGAACCATTATCCTATGCGTCATATAGATGACTTGTTCGATGAACTTTAGGGTGTAGTCATGTTTTAAAAGATTGATTTGAGTTTTGGTTACCATCAGTTGAGGATTTGGGTTGAGAATATCTTGAATATAGCTTTTTGGACCCGCTATGGTCACTTATGAGTTCCTAGTGATGTCTCTTGGGTTGACTAATACCCCAGCCACATTCATGGATTTGATGAACCAAGTGTTTATGACTTATTTGGATTCTTTCTTGATTGTTTTCATCAACAATATCCTTGTATATTCAAGAAGTAGAGAAGAGCATGTGCAACACTTGAGGATCGTGCTCTAGACTTTGAGAGATCATATACTTTTTACCAAGTTGTCTAAGTGTGGGTTTTGTCTTGTGTTGGTGATATTCCTTGGATATGTGGTATTTGAAGATGGTCTTATGGTAGAATTGACAAAAATTAGGGCTATTTGTGATTGGGTCGTGCTTATATATCCGATCGAGGTTCATATCTTTATTGGTTTGGCTAGTTATTATAGACGATTCATTGAGGGTTTTGGTATTGTTTCAACACCTATTACCAGATTGAATTAGAATGAGGTTCATTTTTTATTGTTCGTGGAGTGTGATTCAAGTTTTGGAAAGCTCAAGGAGTTTCACACTTTGTCTCTTGTGTTGGCTCTTTTGGTTGAGGGTAAGGGATTCATTGTGTATTGTGATGATTCTAGTGTTTGTTTGGATTGTGTATTAATGCAGCAGGGCATGTTATTATGTATATTTTTAGGTAGATTATGGTGTACAAGCACAACTGCCTCACTCATAATTTAGAGTTGATGGAAGTAGTTTTCGCGCTTAAGATTTGGAGGCATTATTTGTATGGTGTGCATTATGATATTTTCACCTATCATCATAGTCTTCAACATCTTATGACCTAGAGGGAACATATTTCTAGGCAACGTAGAAAGATGGAGTTATATAAGGATTATGACATCTTTATCTTGTATCATTTAGCAAAGAAAAATATAGTAGCATATTCCTTAAGTTGGAAGGGAGTGAGTATGGGTAGCTTGGCTTGTATTTTAGTTCTTAGAGGCCGTTGGCATGGGATATTCAGTCCTTAGCTATTTTAGTGTTTGACTTAATATTTCAGACCCTCGAAGTATTCTTGCCATTGTTGGGGCTAGGTCCTCACTATTTGAGTAGATTTGGGATCATCAATCCGAGGATAATAAGCTTTGCATTCTCCATGATCAGGTGTTGAGTAGTGAGTCCAAGAGGGCTACCATAGATTCTGAGGGTTCTTGAGATTTGATAGTTGCATTTATGTTTCAAGGATTGATGACTTGATTCGGTTGATTTTGTACAAGGCTCATAGCTCTAGATATTTTATTCACTTGGGTACGAGCAAGATGTATAAAAATTTGAGATAACATTATTGGTGGAATGGTATAAAGAAAGATGTGGCGGACTTTATAGTTCATTAACTATCTTGTTAGCAGGTAAAGCCCAAATATCAGCGATGAGGTAGATTAATTCAGATATTGACCATTCCTCAGTAGAAATGGGAGTGGATTACCTTAGAATTTTTTAGTTGTTCGCCTCACGCTTCTCATGGTTTTGATGGTATTTTAGTCATTGTAGATTGGTTAACCAAGTAGTCATATTTCATTACTATTCAAAAGTCCTTCAGTGCTGAGAAGTTGGCTCGTATCTATGATAATGAGGTAGTATATTTGTATGGTGTGCCTATATGTATCATTTAAGACCAGGGTTTTGTGTTCACTTTCATCTTTTAGAGTGCTTTTTAGAAGGATATGGGCACCCAGGTGGATCTTTGTACAACCTTTCATCCATTGACCAATGGCCAGTTGGGGCAGACTATTCAAGTCCTTGAGGATATGCACCAAGTCTGTATTATAGTTTTTGGATTTTAGTGAGAGAAACACTTAGCCTTGGCAGGGTTTGCATATAATAACAATTATCATTCGAGTATTGAGATGGAGTCTTTTAAGGCTTTGTATGGTAGGAGATATTATTCCCCGATTGGAAGGATTGAGACTTCTCAGATTTTACCCCGTGGTACTGATTTGCTTTAGGAGTCATTCGACAGAGTTAGGGTGACTTAGGATAGGTTGAGAGTAGCTTAGAGTAGGTAGAAGTCTTATGCAGATCGTAGACTTTATGCCTTCAGGTTTGTAGTTGGAGACTGGGTATTCCTCTATATGTCACCAATAAAGGGTGTGATGAGGTTTGAGAGGAATGGAAACTTAGCCCAAGATATAATGGACCCTTTGATATCCTTCGTATATTTGACAAGGTGGCTTATAAGTTAGCCTTAACTCTAGATTTTTCTATTGTTGATCCGCTTTTCCATGTTTTTATGTTGCGGTGATACATTTTTGAGACCCAGTCCAACTAGATAAGCGGTTTACTTCGTAGAAGATCCTATGCTTATTTTAGCAAGTGATGTCAGGCGATTGCACACTAGGAAGATTCCTATAGTTAAGGTTGAGTGGAGACACCGCCTAGTAATGGCGGCTACTTGGGAGATCGAGAGTGAGATGTGGACTCAGTATCCTTACCAGTTTGAGTCTTTAGATACATACTAATCCTTATTTTTTGTGGATGAAAGTCATTTTAGTAGTGGATATTATAATGACCCTTCAGGTCATTTTCCATATTTTCACTTATTTCTTCATTAAAGTTTTTCCATAGTTGCTCCAAGTCATTAATGACTTACTAGAACTGACAGTTCGTTTGGTCTTCTAGATCCAATTCCCTATTTTGAAATCTTCGATGGTTCAAATTGGCTACTGGAAGAAAACTCTCATGAAAAAACCTCGTATGCCAATTTTGACTGTTCCAGCAGCTCTGAAATGTCAATTTTTGGCTTGGAGGACTTGTAATTTGGTTCTTGAGACACCCGAACTTATTTCAATCTATTGGTTAGAAAGTTAGGAAAACAAAAATTAGGTATGGGCCTCACTTTTAGTTGAAACGACCTCGGGTGGAAATTTGACAACACCATTGTGTCCAAAATGTCAAATTTTGTATGGTAACATAGTCCGTTTGCATATATGGGATTTTGGATGAATCTCGAGGGCTTGTGATTCCAAGTCTCAACTGTATCTAGTACGATCCCTAATTGAGAGCCAAAGGTGTGCAATCACGAATTCCTTGGTAGTCCACCCAGTTGCCATGATCATGGAGCCCATGTCGCGGTAGCAACTCGCTTGGGCAGCCACAAGTTATAGAGATCACGAGTATCGGGTCACTATACCCATACCCGATCACCTAGGGTGGTATAAATATGACCTTTTAAGCTTGTTTTTCCTATATCTCACCCATTCTCTTAATAATCAAACCCAAAAAAGGTGAGATAGCTTGGGATTGATGCTTGTGGGGGATTTGGGGAGCTTGGTTAACCATTTTATTTCTTGATTCTTTTTCGGATTTTAGGTAAGATTCCTATAATTTCATGATTGATTTCGATGTTTCTTCCTTAAAATACCTAAACCTTGCTGGCTTGATTTTAGCACAAATGTAGCTCGGATTTCACCTGTTTTTAAGGTAATTACTCCTTGAGTGAGTTGGCCTCGAAAATGCAATTTTTATAAATAGGACCCACATGGAATTTTGGTGTGATTTTTGGATCCAAAGCACAAGTGTGCAAGATGGGTATTATTATTCTCGTATTGATGATTAGATTGTTGCATTGATAGCTTTTCATCTTGTGGAAGCTTCTCGAAAGGGAAAGTCTGTAATATAGTATATTCTTCGAGCTTTCTTTGGCGTCCATGTAGGCTAGGTTTCCCCCTTCGTAGATTGCTATGTAGGCTAGGTTTCCCCCTTCATAGATTGAGCTATGTCATAGAGCTACAAAGAATATACATATGTCAATTTCACACGCAAACATGTCTTGTACAATTGAGCACTCAAGAATACTACTTCAAAACATCCTAACCTCAAGAATTGACTCACTAAGTTGGTTAACTCATGCGTATTTGTCAATTACAGTGATCATACAAATCACCCAACTATCATCAAACATGTACCTTCACCACAAAAGAGTTACCCATAATCACTCACAAAGATGCAATTTTCATAAGAATAGGTATAAGAATCAAATTACGCGCACTCTCAAAAGAATTCACAAGTTACACAAAATGAACCATAGGCTTGCCCTTAGTATAGAACTCATCAGAATGTTAAAGCGTGGGATCAAGTAGGACTTTAAGGGTTGAAATTTTGGCTAAGGGATAGGTAGGAGCCATTTGGGTAAAATAGTGACTATCTTCCCTAAGTACTTTAACACATCACACATACATTAAGAACAATCTCTAAACAACCACACTTCTAACCACCTCTACCTTCCCATTCTCTTTTATTTTGCCATATCTCATCAAGGTGTTTCTCAATTATTTTGGATGGAGTATTCTTCATTATCTTAGGATCAAATTTTAGCATAATTTTTCTCTCTTTCCATTACAAAACTCCAAATCATAACACATATCAATTTTACAACACCAATAACTACTTTTTGGGGGATTTACTTTCACCTTTACTTACTTATGTTCCTTCTCCTTAACTTTATTAATTTTTAACTAAAATGCTTAGGAGTTTTAGATCAAATTAAGGTCAATCAAAGAAAGGGAACATGCTATGTATGAGGCTGCTAAAAAATATAGGCTAAGGCTCAAAGGGTCTAACTAGGATTATGAACAAGGGTAGATAAAAGAGGTATCAAATATGGCTATCAAAGAAAATGCCTGTATAATCTCCTAAACCCATAATATTTATTGTGCTTTGCATACACACCAGGAAAGTTATAGACATCAAATGCAATAAGGAATACACAACAACTTCACACACATATGGCTCAAATCAAGTCGGATCATCATAGACTCTCAACCAAGTAGTCTCACAAATTTGACATTAAACCAATAGTATAAACAAGAGCCTAGGTGTCTCAAAGTCAATAATACACTACAATCAACATGCTTTCACAACCAAACCAACTTGCATCATAAATCATACATAGAACAACTCGAACATCTCATTTACCTAACATAAATAATTTAATATTTACTCTTAAAAAAAATGTTGGGTTCAAAAGGCGGCCTATGGAAAGAACCAAAAAGAACAACCACGGGGTAGGTGAAGTGTACACCTACTAGGCTGACCCAAATAAAACTAACTAAAATGTAAAATCTTGTTGTAATTTTTTTCAAATTTACCTAAAAACTAGAAAAGCAACTAAGAATTAAGATCCTACTGTATCACTTTACTCGAAACCATGGTCTCTCTCTTATTTCTTTATCGTTGTGAAGATGCAATTGAATTGAAGTTAAGGAAGAGACGTGAGAGTTTGACATGATGAAAATCTAATTACATTGGGGACAAAGTTACTCTAGGTGTATCCTCATGGCTGAGGTTTTGCTTATTTTTTTATTCTCCCTTTTGATTATCTCTATAATACAATATCGTTCTAAGGATTAAGTAATGTGTTATGGAAAATGATGATAGGTTGGTTACTTGTGATTACTTTATAAATACTTATCTGTGCATTGACGTTTCTATATTCTTTCATCAACTCTTATGCGACATTCTTTCACCATCACTGATTTTTTTTTCTTTATTGTTACGAAGGTACAATTGAATTGAAGTAAAAGAGGAGATATGAAAATTTGATTACGATGGGGACAAAGTTACTCTAGGTGTGTCCTCATGACTAAGGTTTTGCATTTTTTTCTTTTTTTGTGATTTTTTAAAATTAAATATCTATTAAAAGCTAAGAATTAAGAGATTGAGCGAATTTAGTTAATACCAAAAACTTCATTATTGACGAAAGTAAAGAAATCTAAAAAAAAATTGAATCTAATTAGGTATTAAATTTTACGTTTTCTTTTAGTTAATAGCTTTAAAAATTGTATGTGAATGACAATGGATTCTCCCCTTTTGATTATCTCTATGATGTAATATCGTTTTAAAAATTAAGATATATACACTTAGACGCCTAAATTTTTTTTACCCTATTAATTCTGTAGTATGAAAAATGATGATTGATTAGTTACTTATGGTTACTTTATGAATACTTATTTGTGCGTTAATATTTTTTATAATATCAATGTATACAATTTTAAATGCATTTTTTATTTACATAATAGGTCGTCTATACTTCTTTCATATAATAAATTACTGAGAACAACAAATTCGTAATAGTGGTCAAATTTGTGACCTTTTTTCATTTATAATTTAAATTTCAGCAACTATAAATAAAAGATGTTAGGTGAAATAAGAATTAAAATGCGAGAGGAAGTCACTTTGAGAAAATAAAAAGTCAAAAAAAATTGAGCACAATTATTTGTTGAGTTTAAATGATCACAAGTATTATACTTTTGGTGGAAAAAAAAAAATACATATAATATAATAATAATGTTATTTTCTTATTAAGAAAAAACAAAAGGCCAACAAATTCTCAATGTTGGATTGTATTGGTTCAATAATGATCTAAATCGCTTTGTTCGCCTACTTTTATAAAAATACTTAATAAAAGGAAAAGAATGTAGTTTCACATGTATATGTGTATTTAGAATGAGTCAAATATCACAAAAGAAATGTGGTGAATTATCATGTGTATATGTATCCAGTATGTTATTTGTTAAAGTGTTGTATTTAATAATATAATATATTATGCTAATTTATTTATTTTTATATATATTTATTATTAATTAACACTATATACACGTGCAAAACACTTATTTTAAATTAGTTATTATTAATATTAATAATTACTAATACTGAATTAGTGAATTAGAAAAGGAAAACGGAGGACAATAGACACCAGTGAGAGAAATTCGATACGAGCGAGTCAACTTTGGCCGAAGCCACCGGCCAGTGCCACCCTTATTTGCCATTTCATTTCCGCAAAAAGTTCTACGCAGAGAACAGAAGGGAAATAAAGAGTTGATTAGGAGTCTCGATCCAAGTGAACACATAATGTCGAGAAAACTCTCTTCGCATCGACGAATCCTAAGTCTGCTTCGATCCACTCCTAAAACAACCAGTTCATTTGCCGCCGCCACCACCACGTCCATTTCTTCTTCTTATTCTTCTCCATCTCCTTCTCCGGCTGCGTTCCGTTCACCGGTCACGTTCTTCCCTCACCACTTCAGTACCGTGTCAGGTATCCTTTCGCACTTCTCTCTACTCCCAACCCTAGTGTAATCAGATCTTGGAATGGATATAGAGGATTTCTATAGTGGAGTGCAACTAGTTTTCGATTGAGATGTACTGGCTTGATTGATTTATTTAATGTTTGTTTCTAGTTTTTTTTTAATTACCGTGGTGTCGAAGTTAGCTTGCGCGCACCTTTGACTAATTTTACTGGATACCTGCCACCTCCCATGAGCGAGAAGTATAAGGTAACTTTGTCCACCAAGGATAGAACAGTTCCATGGGAAGAAATTACCCGGTGTGTAGTTGAACCTCAGACCTCATGGTGCTCATTTTTATTCTGAATGGATTGTAATAAGTATGGATATTTTTTGTTGTGTGGTACAGAGAATGTTGTTAAGAAAGTGGAGGATGTAATGCCGATTGCAACTGGCCATGAGCGCGAAGAGCTTGAAGCTGAGCTCCAAGTGAGTTATCTACCATGTTCTACCAATTTAGCATTTTAGCAGAGATATTAGGTGGTATTGTTCAGATGTCATTGATAGTGGTTACTTGTGACTTTTACTTTTCTTGTGTGCTTCTTTAGGGAAGGGATATTCTTGACATTAACTTTCCCGTCGGTCCGTTTGGAACAAAGGTCAGGCTGGATTTTCAAGTAACTTTGGGTTCTAATATGCATAAGTTGTTGGTTGTTGCTTTTTTTCACCATTATTGTTGATCATTGAAATTGTTTTTTATCTTATATCCAGATAGTTGTTCTCATCTGATGCATAATTGAATAATTGATTACTATATCATAAAATGAACAAGGGATATAATTGATTACGGCGGATTGTATCCGTTGTTCATTTTTTAATTGGCGATTCTCTTATTGACATGGATGATGTGCACTCAGAGTTGGAAATGTTCGGAAGTAGTCATTGTTTTTGGTATTCTTCTGAGTGTTAGGCTCTTTTGAAAAATTTCAATTAAAGATGAAAGCAAATAAGATGAAAATGGGCAGCGTATTCTCTCTACCTTCACAAGGTAAGGGTGAGGCTGCCTACACATCACCCTCCCCAGGCCCCACAAGTAGGATTACATTGGGTATGTTGTTGAATACTTTTGTACATGTTGTATGGAGCAGTTACAGCTGCCAGAGGACATGACCCTTGATAGGAAGGGGTGGAGGATGCGGATTGGGGTAGAGGGTTAGGGGGTGGGAGCGTTTTTTTATTTGCGTTTGAAGTTTCTTGTTCGTGGATGTTGAGTGATGTCTATGTTTTCGGTTAGATAGTTTTTTAGTAGTATCTGGTGGTTGTTATATTACTTTGTGGATACCGGTGTTAGTTTATTTTGCATACTATACTAGTCTATACGCATTTATGTTTTGTGATTTGCTATACTGTTATCGGTCCTAAACCGAGGGTCTATCGGAAACAGCCTCTCTACTTCTTCGGAGGTAGTGGTATGGTCTGCATACACTTTACCCTCCCCAACCCTCCCCAGACCCCACTATGTGGGAATACACTGGGTATGTTGTTGTTGTATGTTGTATGGCATGAGTGGAAGAGAAGTAAATGAGATTGACTCACTTTTTCCGTTTAATTTGAAAGGGATTAAAAGGATTTGCTGGAACTGCAAAGTCCCCCCGTTTTAGATTCCTAACCCGACCTCTTCGTTCTTCAACAACTTAGTGAATATATGTGTTGAATATACAAAAACTTTGCCTAAATCCCAAGCTAGTTGGGTTAGTTGTATGAATCTTGTATCACTGTTTCCCTCCGTTTGGTCAAGTTAATTCCAATACTCAATAGTTAGAAATAATTGGATTAAGGGCTCATCCAAACCTAAATATTTCTAAATTTTGAGCTTATCTTTGCATTGACAGTAAACAAAGCTCTTAGCATCAAAGCTAACGCAAGTGTACTAACATGACTAAATCATCGTTACTATTTGGTATCACATATGTTAATATTTTGGTCCACTATGTTCTGCTAATTGTGTTCGGTCATGTGCTATGCCTACTGAGAGATTGCAGGCCATTTGTAATAACTTCTCCATGAGATTTTAGGTCTACCTCTTAAACTTTAACGTCTCAATATAACAGTGTGGCACCTAGAGGTTTGTGCATATGGAGGTCATACCATCGGAGGCAACATTTCTGTGTTTTATCCTCTAGTGTTACTTATAGTTGTAGAATGTTATCATTTCTAATCTTGATCTTAGTGAGTGGACATTCATTTTAACATCCTCAAGTTTTTGTTTGTCTCAGTTGTAGCTTGGTACTGAGTCTTCATTAATAATTTACTTTTACTTGCAAGAATTCATTGACAATCTTCTTGTGGATATGTTCAGCTCTCTTTTATAAAACTGCTGGTTCCCATCATCATTTTGTAGAACTTGTCTTTCATTTTGGTAGGTAGCTATCTAGCACATAGTACTTTGGTAGCACTGTGTCATTTTTGGGCAATCCTACTTTAGGTTACATATATCACAACATTCTCATGGAATATTGAACACATATATATGGATTATATGTTTTTATACACCATGATCTTGTCTAATCTTACCTCGACCTTATTCCTGTGTAAACTTTCAGTTCATATTTGTATTCTTAAACCCTAAGTGTCATTTTGTTTACGAATTAAGTTAAATCGGTATTATATTTTGAAGATTATAATATGAGGATTAAATAATAATGAGACTATTGTTGATATCCTTTTTTTGGGTAGATATTTGGTTCATAGGATTAAAAATGGGATATGTGGGATATAATGTAAAATATGTATTTGCTTTTACACTAAATAAACTTGGATAAAAGCTTCAGTTCCAATTTTAACCTTTCCATGCTTTGGAAGAAGAGCTTTTGGATGTCATTGATTATTTTATCTCGAGATTATCTAGTTGGCGATTGTTATTCCACATTAAATGGGGTTATTTATACTAAAGTAAAAATTTCAACCAAGTATAGGAGAACAAAATGGAGGCCTACCAACTTATGTCCTGGCTGTCCTGTTTTGAATGGGGAAGAGAAAGACACTTTACAGGGAAGATTTAAAGAAGAGAAAGTGCTCAAATGTTTGAAATGATGTGATACCGACTTAAGTTGCTTGGACTCTCCAAAAATATTGTCACACCCGTGTCGTATCCTCCAAAAATACACTAATTTTGAAGGATTCGATAGGCGCCCAATGAAATTTTTGAAAAGTCCAAGCAACAGAACTACCGACAAGGCGCTAGGGCTAGATGGGTATACTATGGGATTTTTTGTCAGTTGTTGGGAAGTTGTAAAGCACGACATCATGGAGGCTTTTCACAATTTCCATGAGCTTGGTTTCTTTTTAAAAAGCTTCAATGCTACTTTTATTGCTCTTATCCCAAAGAAGAAAGGTGCCAAAGAGCTTAGAGATTTTAGACCTATCATCTAATTGGTAGTGTCTACAAACTGTTCTCTAAAGTACTTACTGAAAGATTGAAGATGGTTATTTCTAAATTGGTAGATGATCAACAGATGACCTTCATCAAAGGTAGACAGATCATGGATGCTGTGCTAGTCGCCAATGAGGTTGTGGATTCCAGGATGAAAGATAAGAAGTGAGGGATCCTGTTTAAACTAGATATAGGAAAAGCCTATGATCATGTGAACTAGAACTTCTTACTCACTTGATGGAGAAGATGGGATTTGGACACAAATGGCTTCAGTAGATCAAATTCTGTATTTCAACTGTCAGCTTTTTCATTCTTCTAAATGGTAATCCAATTGGATTCTTTAAGATTTAGACCGGTCTAAGGCAAGGGGATCCTTTGTCTCTCTTCCTCTTTTTGATTACCATGGAAGGACTTAATAACATGTTTAATAAAACCAAGGTGAATGGATGGATAGGGGGATCTGAAGTAGCTAGAAATACGTCAGAGAGTCATGAGGTGTCTCAGTTGCAATATGTGGATACACTTATTTTTTGTGGCGCTGATAAGGATCAATTAAGATATCTCAGGATTATTTTTGTCCTTTTTTAATGTATTTAAGGACTACACATCAACTGGAGGAAGTGTGCACTATATCCTATAAATAAAGTGGCTAATATGGAGCTCCTTGCTACTATTCTGGGTGGAGAGGTTGGGAAACTCCCAACCTTTGTAATTGGGTATGCCTCTAGGAGCCAAATCAAAGTCGACTGAAATATGGAACAATGTCATTGAAAGGTGTGATAAATTGGCTAGGTGGACGTCACATATTTGTCATTGGCGGGGGGAGATTGACACTCATTAACTCCACTTTCCTCTTGATGCTTTTGCAACGTACATGATGTCCTTGTTCCCCATTCCTACAGGGGTCATCAATAGGTTGGATAACATTCGGAGGGATTTCTTATGGAATGGAAACTTAAAAAGGAAAAAGTATCATTTGGTAAAATGGAGAGCAGTTATATGTGGCAAGAAGTTTAGTGGGTTGGGAATCCAGAACCTGAAAGCTCACAGCGAAGCCCTTAGAATGAAGTGGTTGTGGAAGTATACCTCGGAACAACATCAGCTATGGGGAATAGTTTTCAAAGCCAAATATGAGTAGGAGGATAGTTGGATGACCAAGGAGGTTATCACATCTTATGGCATAAGTCTCTGGAAGTCTATCAGATTCTTATGGAATGAATTGCAAGGTAATTCCAAGATTAGAGTTGTAGACGGGAACAAGACCAACTTTTGGAATGATAATTGGCACGAGGTTGGTGTTTTGAAAGTGGCATTCCCAGATATTTTCAACTTTAACTTTTCCTAGTTCCAATTCAGTTGCAGAGATGTGGTCAATTCAATGTTGGAATATCAGATTCAGAAGGAAGTTAAATGATTGGGAAGTCCAAAGAGTGGCTGATTTCTTTAGTGCTCTCAATCAGTTAAAAGGACTACAAACTGGTGAAGATACACTTTGGTGGCAATGTAACAGTAAGTGCTCCTACAGGGTCAATGCAACATATCATCTATTGAACCAGTCCAATTTTCAGTTTCATAATTGACCATGAAAACAGATTTGGAAAGATAAAATCCCTTATAGAATCTCTTGTTTTGTGTGGTTACTAGCTAGAGAAGCTGCTCTCACTCTAGACAATTTGATGAAGAGGGGAATGCTTTTGTGCTCTAGATGTTTCATGTGCAAGGAGACTGCAGAGACAGTAAACCACCTATTCTTACATTGCAAGGTTATAGGCATGATTTTGAGTGTCATTTTGAACTTTTAAAGGCATTGCATGGACCATGCTAGCAAGATTTCAGAATCTCTGGGAAGTTGGGAAGAAGCCGGCTCAGTAGTAAAGGACAAAATAGATGGAGATTTATCGCGACATGTATTTGGTGGATAGTGTGGAAGGAGAGAAATTCAAGGTTCTATGAGGGTATATAGAATGATCTGCAGAAGATTAAGCTAAATTTATCTTATTGCTTTGTTTTTGCCTTTTTGGTGTAATCAGATTTACTCTAATGATATTATATCTATCGTTGATGTCCTTGATACATAATAAATAGGACTAAGAGCATCCTAGAGTTTCAAATCATACATATGGTTTCTGTTAGAATATGTGTAGGAATAAGAATAGTATACAAAATCCTACTTGGAAAAGGATTGTAATGTAGTGTCTATAAATAGGGTGTCAATATAATTATGTAGACACAACTATTCAATAATAATTTTTCTCTATTATTTCTCACGTGGTATCAGAGCGTTTGTGAGGAAAATATCATTCCGGCGTCACTGCATCATTTTTTCGGTGACAGAAGTTGCTGTCCAAATAAATATATTTTTCGTCGGTGTATTTCAAAACAAACCAACTCCACCATCATGTTTGAAACTTCTCGGGGAGCAAACCCCAGTCAGACTCCCCGAGAATAGGCATTACACGCGCCCTCATGCGCCACCGGAAGAATTTCTCTGGCAAGTGCATCAGTCTACGCGTCGGCGCGTGCAGTGTTCCGGTGACTTTTCTGGCTGTTCCTTTTTTCAGTAGCCTCGCCTTTTCATTCCGAGTCTGCTCATATGATTATTTTCTGATTTCGAGTTTCGTACATCAGATCTTATCTCTGGCGACTTTTCTTTTTCCCGATCAAATTCCAGCAGTATTTCTTTTCCATGATTAAATCTGAATCTTAATGAGAAGATCAGAAATGCAGATGTCAGAGTTAACGAAGAATCGACAAGGGGAAGGTCGATTTGGAAGATCTCGACCTAGGTGTAGTTATTGTAAAAGGTTTGGACATACTTGTGGAATATGCTATTCTTGATATCTCTAAGGTTTTACCCATACCTCCAGTCTTACCCACACCAATCTTTGAGAATCTATGGTTACTTCTCCATCTCCAGCTACAGTGCTACCACTTTTGACTTATCACCGCCGCCCACGTCCCGCATTAATCCCAGATAATTCATGTCGTGTCTGACACTTCCCCTACTGTGGACCTGCCTCTTTCTGGCCAATCAGTTGCACTTCAAAAAGGTATAACATCCGCTCGTAATGCCAACCCACATTATACTTTCTTGAGTTATCATCGTTTGTTATCACCCCATTATGCTTTTGTATCATTTTTGTCCTCTATTTCCATCTCTAAGACTACAGGCATGCTATGATTGATGAGATGTCTGCTTTACATACTAGTGGTACTTAGGAGCTTGTTTCCCTTCCTGCAGGTAACTCTACTGTTAGTTGCCATTGGGTTTATACAGTCAAAGTTGGTCTAGATGGTCAGGTTGATCGGCTGAAGGCTCCCGTTGTTGCCAAAGGATATACACAGATATTTGGGCTTGATTATAGTAACACTTTTTCTCCCATCGCTAAAATAGCATCAATCCGTTTTTTTCTCTCTATGGCTGTCGTTCGTTATTTGCCTCTTTATCAGTTAGACATTAAGAATGCTTTTCTGCATGGTGATCTTGAGGAAGAAGTCTATATGGAGCAACCACCTGGTTTTGTTGCTCAGGGGGAGTCTAGTAGCCTTTTTGTCGATTGCGCAAGTCACTCTATGGTTTGAAACAGTCCCCTCGAGTCTGGTTCGGAAAGTTTAGCTCAGTGATTTAGGAGTTTGGCATGATTCATAGTGGAGCTGATCATTCAGTGTTTTATCGCCATTCTGAACCAAATTTGTGTATTTATTAGGTGGTTTATTTTGACGACATTGTTATCACCGGCAATGATCAAGATGGTATCACTAACTTGAAGCAACATCTCTTTCAACATTTTCAAACTAAAGATCTTGGCAGACTGAAATACTTTCTAGGTATTAAGGTTGCTCAGTCCAGATTAGGTATTGTTATTTCTCAACACAAGTATGCTTTAGACATTCTTGAGGAGACGGGAATGATTAGATGTCGACTTATTGACACTCCTATGGATTCAAATGCTAAACTTCTAAACTTCTGCCAGGACAGGGGAGCCACTCAGTGATCCTGGAAGGTACTAGACCTGACATCTCTTTTTCTGTTAGTATTGTAAGTCAGTTTATGACTTCCCCCTGTGATAGTCATTGGGATGCAGTTGTTTGTATTTTGCGATATATAAAGTCATCTCCAAGTACAAGACTACTCTTTGAGGATCGAGGCCATGAGCATATACCACTGGATATATAGATGCTGATTGGGCAGGATCACCCTCTGATAGACGTTCTATATTTGGATATTATGTTTTAGTAGGAGGTAATTTGGTGTCCTGGAAGTGTAAGAAACAAAGTGTGGTTGCTCGATCTAGTGCCGAAGCAGAATATCGAGCAATGGCTATAGCAACTTGTGAGCTGGTTTGGATCAAACAATTGCTGAGAGAACTAAAACTTGGAGAAACTGGTAAGACGAAACTTGTATGTGATAATCAAGCAGTCTTTCATATTGTATCTAATCCAGTGTTCCATGAGAGGACCACACACATAGAGATTGATTGTCACTTTGTCAAGAAAAAGAATCTCGAGAGATATTGTTACAAAATTTGTGAAGTCAAGTGATCAACTTGCAGATATCTTCACCAAGTCCCTCACTCGTTGTCAAGCTAGGTACATAGGACTTATATGCACCAACTTGAGGGGAAGTGTTAGAATATGAGTAGGAATAGGAATAGTATACAAAATCCTACTTGTAAAAAGATTGTAATGTAGTGTCTATAAATAGGTTGTCAATGTAATTATGTAGACACAACAATTCAATAATAATTTTTCTCTATTATTCCCCACAGTTTCATTACTAAGTACTGTTTTGGATATAATGCAAAGTTACTACTACTACAACAACAACATACCCAGTGTATTCCCACATAGTGGGGTCCGGGAGGGTAAAGTGTACGCTAACCATACCATTATCTCATGTGAAGTAGAGAAACTGTTTCCGATAAATCTCCGGCTTAGGACCAATAACAGTATAACAAACACAAAACATAAATGCATATAAACTAATACAGCATGCAAAATAAACTAACACTGCTAGCTAATACAAGAAACAATACAGCCATAAGATAATACTATAAACTATCTATTCGAAATCATATACATCACTTAAACACTACTAACAAGAAACACAAACAAAGTACTCTCCCCTACTGTTACCGACGCATTATTATGTCCTAACCCTCTACTCTAATCCGCGTTCTCCACACCTTCATATTAAGGGTCATGCCCTAGCTATAATTGCTCCATATCATTCCTAATCACCTCCTTTTGATATTTTGTTTGAGCTACCTCCACCCCGCCTGAAACTATCCATAGCTAGTGTCTCACACTTCCGTATTGGAGCACCTGAGCCCCTCCTCATCACGTGCCTGAACTAATGGAACCTCACTTCTCTCATCTTATTTTTCACCGAAGCCACTCCAACCTCCCGAATAGAAGCCACTCCAGCCTTCTCCCGAATAATCTCATTCCTCACCCTATCTTTCCTGGTAAGGCCACACATTCATCACAACTTCCTCATCTCCGCCACCTCCAACTTTTGAATGTAGGAGTTCTTAACAGGCCAACACTCTGCTTCATACATCATAGTCGGTCGGACTGCCATCCAAATTAACTGATTTTAATTAACCTAACCATTTCCCTTATCTAATCTGTCTTTAACCATTCAGATTTGGCCTTCACAATTATTCTTCAACACTTGAGTCTCTCGGGTGCTTCATTAAGACAAGTTTCCTAAGAAACCTTCTGCACACGGCATTGCTCCATTGAGTGCCCAAAATGGTTTCCCTATGCATGCTCTCGAGCCTTCAATGTGGTCAAAGTCGGATTCTTCAAGTGTTGGCCTCTAATGATGGCATCAAAAACTAAGATGGTCATTTGACTCGTATGAGGGAAGCGGGTTAAGTTAATTAGGCGGGTTTGAATGGTTAAAGACAGATTAGATAAAGGAAATGGTTAGGTTAATTAAAATCAGTTATTTTGGATGGCAGTCCGACTGGCTATGTTGTATGGAACGGAGTGTTGGCTAGTTAAGAATTCCCACATCCAAAAGTTAAAGGTGGCAGAGATGAGGATGTTGCGATGGATGTGTGGTCATACCAAGAAAGATAGGGTGAGGAATGTGATTATTCGGTAGGAGTCGCTTCGGTGAAGGACAAGATGCGAAAAGTGAGGTTACGTTGGTTCGGGCACGTGATGTGGAAGGGTTCTGATGCTCCAGTGCAGAGGTGTGAGACATTGACTATGGATGATTTTAGGCGGGGTAGAGGTAGGTCGAAGAAATATTGGAAGGAGCTGATTAGGCATGATATGGAGCAGTTACAGCTTACGGAGGACATGACCCTTGATAGGAAGGTGTGAAGGATACGGATTAGGGTAGAGAGTTAGGGAGTGAGAGTGCGTCGGTAACAGTAGGGGGCGTTCTTTATTTGTTTCTGAAGTTTCTTGTTCGTGGGTGGAGTGCTTTCTATGGTTTCGGATATATAGTTTTTAGTATTTTCTGGTGGCTAGCGTTGTTAATTTATTTTGCCTGTACAAGTTTATATGCATTTGTATTTGCTGTACTGTTATTGGTTCTAAGTCTACTGTCTATCGAAAATAGCCTCTACTTCACCTGAGATAGTGGTATGATCTGCGTACACTCTATCCTCCCCAGACCCCACTAGGTGGGAATACACTGGGTATGTTGTTGTATTTTGGATGGATTCCATCCAATAGAAGGGCAATTTTGTTAAGTTTGATAACACTAAGGGTAGATTTGGCCTCATATTATGACAGAGGGTAAATTTAACCAATTAATCAAAGTAGAGGGCTATTTTCGACCTTTTTCCTTTATTTTAAAAGATATTAATAGTACCCATGAAATTTTTTACAAGATTTAATAGCCTCTCAACACTGGATTGAGGGCTGGTGCGGGGTAGAAGAAATAAAAATTCAATCATTAATTAAAAAAATAAAAAGAGATTTTAAAAGTAAATTGACAGGGGTAAATGTTTTCTTTTATTATTTAATCTATTTTTAACTAATACGCGCTTAACTTATTTCACCTTCTATCCCACATAAAATTATATATAGATTTCCTCATAAGTTATGTAAGTATTAATTATGTAGGATTACTAAAATTAATACAACAACAAACAACAACAACAAACCCAGTGTATTCCCACCTGGTGGGGTCTGGGGGGGTAAGATGTACGCAGTCTATACCTCTACCTCTAAAGAAGTAGAAAGGCTGTTTCCGATAGACCCCCGGCTCAAGACACAAGATACCAGGCAAATACATATTAAAGCACCGAACAAGGTTACAAGACTACATAACATAAATAACATAACATAAATAACATAAACACGGCAGCCATAAATAGAGAGAAACAGAGGAAAGCACCCAGCCTCTTACTAAAACAAGGAGCACGGAATCATAACAAGAATACTACCCCCAACAAGTAAAACCCTACACTAGCGACCCAAACTGGCCCTAGTCTTCTGCCCTAATTCGCGTCCTCCAGACCTTCCTATCTAGGGTCATGTCCTCGGTGAGCTGCAACTGCTCCATATCCCGCCTAATCACCTCACCCCAATACTTCTTCGGCCTACCCCTATCCTATTTCCAAACCAAACATTGTATAAAATTAATACATGAATAAACAAGTTATTCATATATCAACTTTGGTCTTATCCCATAACCAAATGGTTCCTAAGGGCTTAAGTTAAGCAAGACTAAGATAGAGTACTTGCAGTGCAAATTCAATGAGACAATTCGTGAGGCGGAGATACAAGTGAGGAGATGCACAAGTCATACCTAATAGAAGAAGTTTCAAGTACCTTAGGGTTTATATCCAAGGAGTTAAAGAGATTAAGGATGATGTCGCATGCGAGGTGGGTGAAATAGAGGCTCTCTTTCGAGGTACTTTACAATAGGAATATGTTGCCGAGGATTAAAGGTAAGTTCTACAAAGTGATGGTTAGACCAACATTGTTGTATGGGCATAATGTTGGCCTGGCAAGAAAGCCCATGTTTAAAAGATGAAAGAGATTCTCGTATGGATGTGTGGGTACACCAGGAGATATGATTAGAAATAAAGTTATTCAGAACAAGGCGGGAGTGACTTTTGTGGCTGGACAAGATGAGGGAAGCGACTGAGGTGATTCGAGCATGTGAAGAGGAGGTGCGAAGATGCACCAATTTGGAGGTGTGTGAGGTTGACTGTAGCAGGAGTTAAGAGGTAAAGATAGGTTGAAAAAGAACTTGGGAAAGGTTATTAGACAGGACTTGACACATCTCCAACTTATTGAGGATGTGATCCTAGATAGGAAGGTATGTAGTTTGAGGATTACGGAGAATGTTAGTCGGTTGGGGATGTTGTCGCACTTTATGTGGGGGAGGTAGTGGGCTAACGCTTCCCTTCCCTCCCCCTCCTCTTTTTGCAATTTTTAGAGTATTATTTGATTAGCTAAGTAGTCTCCTATTTGTGGTACTATTTGTTGGTTCATTTGCATTGTATCTTACTTTTTGGTGGTTATATTTATCTCGCAATTTTGCTTCGATAACATTCCTTTTGAATTGAGGGTCTATCGGGAACTTTTCTGCCTCACAAAAAGGTATACATACATCCTACCCTTCCTAGACTCCACTTGTGGTTGTGCATTACACTAGGTATGTTGTCTTGTGGCTGATGAACAACAACAACAAACCCAGTGTGTTCCACAAAGTGGGATCTGGAGAGGGTAAAATGTACGCAGTCCATACCGCTACCTTCGAAGAAGTAGAGAAGTTGTTTCCGATAGACCCCCGGCTCAAGATAAAGGATAGTAAACAAGAGTGTAATGAAACAGGAAGCAGGATGGATGGCATAACATAAATAAGGAATAAGACATAATAAAATAAAAATCAGAGCAATACGACATAAGATAAATAAGCGCAATATGCAATAAGAGATGAGAAATAGGACATCTGAAATAGGACACCCACCTAGTAGCAACATACACTCACAGTCCAAAGACACCCATCACACCCAAACCCTCCTGACTACGGGCTCCTACCTATGGATACAGTCCTAGGATTACTAACCCGGCTATACATGAGCTCTTCTAACTACTTTCTACAACCTACGCACTCATCCTAGCCTTCTACCCTTATCCGCGACCTCTACACCTTCCTATCTAGGGTTATGTCCTCAGTTAGCTGAAGCTGCTCCATGTCATGTCTAATCACTTCCCTCCAGTATTTCTTTGGCCTACCTCTCCTTCTCCTGAAGCCATCCAACGCTAGCCTCTCACACCTACGAACTGGGGCATCCGTGCCCCTCTTCATCACATGCCCAAATCATCTCAGCTTTCTCTCCCGCATCTTGTCCTCCATCGAAGCCAGTCCCACTTCTCCCAGATAATCTCATTCCTAACTCTATCCCCTCTAGTAAGCCCGAACATCCAACGCAACATTCTCATTTCCGCCACTTCACTTTTTGAATGTGGGAGTTCTTGACTGGCCTTGACTGGCCAACACTCTGCTCCATACAGCATGGCTGGACGGACTGCCACTTTGTAGAATTTGCTTATCTCATTCCTAACTCTATCCCCTCTAGTAAGCCCGAACATCCAACGCAACATTCTCATTTCCGCCACTTCGCTTTTTGAATGTGGGAGTTCTTGACTGGCCAACACTCTGCTCCATACAGCATGGCTGGACGGACTGCCACTTTGTAGAATTTGCCTTTAAGCTTAAGGGGCACCTTCTTATCAAACAACACTCCCGAGGCGAGCCTCCACTTCAACCAACTTGCTCCAATACGGTTAGAGACATCCTCATCAATCTCGCCATATCCCTGGATCATAGCCCCAAGATACTTAAAACTATCCTTCTTACAAACATCCTGAAATTCCAACCTCTCCACCACATCGTCCTTCTGCCTCAAGTCACTAAACTTGCATTCCATATACTTCGTCTTGGACCTACCTCCAAACCTCCAATTTTTCATTCCCTCCCGCGTCTCATCACTCAATACTACATCATCCGCAAACAACATACACCAAGGCACCCTCCCATTGAATACTCCGCGTCAACACGGCCATCACCAACGCAAACATGAACGGACTAAGAGACGAACCTTGATGCAACCCTATCTCGATCGGAAAATGCTCTGAGTCCCCTCCCCCGTTCTCACCTGGGTCTTCCCTCCATCATACATGTCCTTAATAGTTCTGATGTACGCTACCGGGACCCCTCTTACCTCTAAGCATCTCCAAAGAACCTCCCTAGGGACTTTGTCATACGCCTTCTCCAAGTCGATGAATACCATGTGCAAATTCCTTTTCCTTTCCCTATACTGCTCCACCAATCTCCTCACTAGGTGGATTGCCTCTGTCGTCGAGAGGCCAGGCATAAAATCAAATTGATTCTCCGAAATGGACATGACCCTCCTCAATCTCCAGTCGACCACCCTCTCCGAAATCTTCATAGTATGACTCAACAGCTTGATACCCCTATAGTTGGTGCAACTTTGAATGTCACCCTTGTTTTTATATAATGGAATCATCGTACTCCACCTCCACGCCTCAAGCATTCTCGCTGTCTTGAAAATGTCGTTAAACAAATCAGTCAACCACCTTAAATCTGCCCCACCTATAAAATTTCAAAAATCCACTAGAATCTCGTCAGGCCCCGTCGCCCTTCCCCTCCGCATCCTATGAATAGCCTTTCTGACCTCTTCAACCTTAAAACGTCTACAATAATTGAAATCACGACTCTCCTTCGAGTGCTCCAACTCCCCCAACTCAATGCCTCTGCCCCCCTCCTCGTTCAAAAGCCTATGAGAATACTCCTGCCATCTCTTCTTAATGTTAATATCCTCCACCAGAACTCTACCATCCTCCCCCTTAATGCACTTCACTTGATTGAGGTTCCGACCCTTCCGCTCCCTAGCCTTAGCAAGCCTATGCAACCTATTTTCCCCGGCTTTCTCCTCTAACCCCGCATACAAGCTCTCAAACACTGTTGTCTTAGCAGGCGTAACTGCTAACTTAGCATTCTTCCTTGCTACTTTGTAGACCTCCCTATTCACCCGCTTTTCCTCTGCATCTTTACTCTTAATCAACATAACATACGCCTCCTTCTTAATCTCCACTTTCTTCTTAACTTCTTCGTTCCACCACCAGTCCCCTTTATGTCGTCTTGCCCGACCCCTCAAAACACCCGACACTTCTCTAGCAGTCTCCGTGATGCAACTGGCAGCCCTATCCCACACAACATCTACGCCCCCTACACTCGCACACCCCCAATTCCGCCACTTTCTTCTCTATCTCCAGCGCACTACCTGGCGTTAAGCCTCCCCACTTAATTCTAGGCCGACCCTCCCCGGCCCTTCTTTTCTTGCTCTTCTTGACAATCAAGTCCATCACCAGCAGCCTGTGCTGGGTCGAAAGATGCTCACTCGGAATGACTTTACAATCCTTATATAAAACCCTATCCCCCTTCCTAAGCAGCAGAAAGTCAATCTGAGTCTTGGCTATCGCGCTACGGAAGGTAATCAGGTGATCCTCCTTCTTCGGAAAACTTGAATTCACCACCACCAGCCCAAAGGCCCTCGCAAAATCCAACAGAGTAGCTCCCTCATCATTTCTATCACCGAAACCAAAACCTCCATGCACATCATCATAACCTCCCGACAAAACCCCAATGTGCCCATTGAAGTCCCCTGCTATGACAATTTTCTTCGAGCTAGGCACACTTCTCACCACCTCGTCCAAAGCCTCCCAAAACCTCTCTTTCACCTCCTCTTCCAAGCCCACCTGCGGCGCATAAACACTACACACATACAACGTAAGCCCCCCAATGAACAACTTAATCGTCATCAGCCTATCACTGACCCTCTTAACCTCCACCACCTGCCCCCTGCCCCCTAAGCTCCTCATCCACTAAAATCCCCACTCCATTCCGACGCCTGTCACTCCCTAGTAGCACAACTTATATCCATCCACATCCCTAGCCTTAGACCCTACCCACTTAGTGTCCTGAACACACGCAATATTCATCCTCCTCTTCTTAAGAATCTTTACCAGCTCTACGAACTTACCCGTCTCTATGTTCCAAGACCCTACCCTCAACCCATCTTCTCTCGCCTCTCGCCTACCTCTACCACCCCTCACCGCACCAGCCCTAACACCCGACCTAGATCCCACACCCACCCCTGCCCTCCTCTCTTCACCCCCACCCACAATCGCCCCCAACCCCAACCCCCTCGGACATGACCCTATTCCACCATCAACCCCTACAGTCACCACTTAAGAACCGAAACAAAGCCCCAAACCGACAAACAAACAAAACAAAGCAACAGTAGAAAAACAGGAAAACAGGAAAGCAGTAGGGAAACAGCAGGCACGCACAAAATACACTATCCGGCCTAGCAGCTAGAACAACACAACAAATATCCACCAATAAGCGAAAGCAGCCAGTCACAACTATAATCACAAGAAACAGAACAATACAAAGAAACGAAATGGTAAATAGTAACTAGTAAAAAGTAGATAAAATATCAAAGTTCAGATGTCACCGGGGTACTCCTGCGTGCTGCTAGTACCGGCAATTTTGATTTCGAAGTTGGTTGCTGAAAATAGCATCGCCGGAAAGCGGTCGCCGGAGCGGCTTCTGGTTGTTACCGGAATCTGGGCTCTGGTGGCCGGCTGTCGTCGTACCACCTGATTTGGCCGGTACTGCACATTTATACCATCGCCGGAGTCGAGCCGGCGGAAACTCTAATCTCGCCAGCAATGACGAGATGGCAAAGAAGGGGAAGGGAGAGAGAGGAGCTGGGGAGAACTGGGGGAGAGAGGCAAAGAGGGCAACCCTTACCTTTAGCCGGCACGTCTACGCCGTCTCCGGCGTCGGCCGGTTAGTCGAAGAGAACGTTAAGGGTCCTTCGTTGGCGTGTTTGTGAACGTTAAGTGAATGTTAATGGAAGAGGGAGAGAACGGCATGTTTGTAAAATGCATTGAATAGTGACTAGTAATTTATAACAAGACTAAAATGAACATAAGATGATAAATTGTTCATTCTTGTGGCTGATGAACGATTCAAGATTATATGTCTGCATTAAGCAATTATATTTGTTTTCAGTTATGTTTCAAGTTTGATGCATAAAAATATGATCAAGTCTTTGTATATTTTATATTGTAGGAGGCGCCTGCTATTGTCAAATCCTACTTTGATAGAAGAATTGTCGGATGCCCCGGAGATGAAGGAGGTAAGTCTCCATTATTTATCTGCAAAGTATCCATTATTTATTTGGAAGTGTTTCCATCATACATTTATTCCTCTAGCCGGTTGACTCCATCTTTTTAGTTGGTTTCTATTAATGCCCTCCCTCGTTTTCTATTTCTAATTCAACAGAAGATGAGCATGATGTTGTTTGGTTCTGGCTTGAGAAGGGTAAGCCACATGAATGTCCAGTATGCTCACAGTATTTTGAGGTAAGTAAAGAATATCCATTGATTCATGTACTCCTCTTTTCTAAATCTGATTATTTTGGAGGATGTTAGTAAATTTTGTAGATGTGAATTTATTGTTGCTGTTGTATATGTCAAAATAGGCCCGTTTAACATTCTAATGGTGTAGAAGTGTAGATTAATGTTTCCTCGGTTCATAAAGAGACTTTTTCCCCTGGATTGGCTATTGCTTAGCTGCAAAGCACTAATTGTAGTTCTCAATTGTTCAAGGGTGGTGCTAACTCCATAAATTGATTACTTAATTCAAGATGGTATGCAAATTTCTACTTCTCCTAAAGTAGTGGTATGGACTGCGTACATCTTACCCCCCGACCACACTATGTGGGAATACACTGGGTTTGTTGTTGTTGTTGTATGCAAATTTCAGTGTGAAATACTTATTTTCATACTAAATGGTCTCTTCTATTGCAGTTGGAGGTGGTTGGACCTGGAGGACCTCCTGATGGACATGGCAGTGATGATGAAGGTCATCACTGATAGTGTGTCTTGCAATTTTTTATCGGAATAAATTTGGCTAAGACAATGAGAGATTACTCATTTTTACAAACTGATGATTCAGAAATGTGTTCTTTCTTTGCCTTTACTGGATTATTGTTCTTATGGTTGCTATAGCAGCAGTGAAGTTGAATATTTTTGCTTATATATTTTTTACAATGGACATGTGGTCTACTTGAAATATAGACCGAGTTTCTTTAAATGCATAGTTAAATAATCAATGTATGCAGGTTAATTCTTTTGTAATTGTTCCTTTCGTGTTTTGGAGTGTGCACGTTGAAGTTCCTTGGACTTAGCCTTATGCTGTTTCTTCACAACTAGCTGCCGGTACGCATACTTTTGGGGTGCCAATTGACAACGGCGTTCCTGTGGTTCCTAATAAAAAAGGGATAGGAAACTGGAGAGTTATGCTTGACAAAGATGAGCAGGTCTCCGTTTGCTTTTGTATCTAGAGCAAGATTGAATTGTTGAATGATATTTCACTTCACTCATCCTGAGTAAATTCTGAATCTGTGCCGTCTGATTTTCATTATGAGCTATTAGTTCTGGATGTGTAAGTGCAGTTGAGAAGCTGCGGGTGGTCTGCTTGGGAAGCAGGTTAATGTTCAATTATCAAAAACCAAAAAAAAAGAGGAAAAATCATGTCTTGAGATCTGTTTCTACTATTAAGCTGTGTTTTAGAAGGCGTTCCTGGGTGAGCCTCGGGCAAGGCATAGTGAAAATGCCCTGGGCTGGGCATCAGTGGCGGTGAAAGTATCGTGAGAGGCGGAGCTAGCTTAGTAAAAGGGGTTCAGACGAACCTTTTTCGACAAAAAATTATATTATAATACATGGTTAAAATAATTTTATATATATAATGTAGATGTTGAACCCCTTTAATGAGTTTTTCTTCAGATTTTGAACCCTCTAAGTAGAGATCCTAGCTTCGCCCCCATCAACCTCGGCGTTTTCTTAGGCATTGGGATAAGTTTTATTTTGGGGCGTAGACCCACAAAACCCATCCTAATTAAAATTAAAATTGCTAAATAAGTACTAAAATTAATACCAAAAACACAAAACTCAATTGTTATTAAATTTTAAAAAGTTAAAAATCTCAATATGCTTTTCGATAAAATTAGACCCATCAGGTCTTTTAATTAATAATAGTAAAAAAATCTAAATATGTTGTAATTTTTATCTCTATTTTTCTTTTCTCTTCAGCTTTCACTGGATAAAAAGAAAAAATATTCAGTATGCAAACGACAAATCAAAAATACATTATCATTCATCATTTGCTCTAATTTGATGTTTCTAATTGTAGGTTCATTCTTGACGTTAATAATTTTTAAATAAAGTTCAATTAGGATTTGGAGATGAATTCTATTGTTTTTAATTATTGATTTTGACTAATATTTTAAGATGAAATAATTCTATATACATTTTCACTTATTATATATTTTCTTGCGTTATGATTTTCGATAAAATTAGACCCATCAGGTCTTTTAAGTAATAATAAAAAATATAAGTATGTTTTATTTTTTACCTCTATTTTTCTTTGCTCTTCATCTTTCACTGGATAAAAAGAAAAATATTCAGTATGCAAACTACAAATCAAAAATACATTATCTTTTATCATTTGCTCTAATTTTATGTTTCTAATTGTAGGTTCATTCTTGACATTTCTTTTTTTTTTTTTACAAGTTAATATCTTTTAAATAAAGTTTAATTAGGCTTTTGAGATGAGTTCTATTGTTTTTTTAAATCTAATTATTGATTTTTACTAATATTTTAAGATGAAACAATTTTATATACATTTCCACTTATCATAATTTTCTTGCATTTCTATAATTCCTATGTAATTTTATATTTTTAATTTATTTTTATTATAATAATTTATAAAATATGAAAAATTTTAAGATTCACGGAGCTTACACCCAATGTCTCGAGGCTTACACCTCATCCCATATCAAATAAAATGCATTACCTTACACTGACGCCTTATTAAGAGCAAATTTTAGAAATAGCTAAAAAGGACTTAAATTTCATTACGATACTTTGAGGTTGATGACTCTAAACGCATAGATTAATCAATAAAGTACAAATTCTAAACTCGATCAAAATTAGTCGTTTCTTCTTTATTTGCAGTGATATAGGTATATTCGAGTATAGTGGTACCTTGATTTTCCGATGGGAAAAGGGTCGACTTTATTCCTCTGTTTTAGAAAATTAGTTAAATATATTTTTAATCATATTTTGGAGTTAAATTTATTATTACTGTCATACTTTGGGGTCAAATTTATTCCTTACTTTAGAAAATTGGTTAAATACATATTCTTCGTCATATTTTGGGGTCAAATTTACCCTCGTTATTAAATTTTTTTTCAGATGTACCTATTCTTTAATTGAAAAATCCAAATCAACGTCAAATATCCCATTTTTAAATATAAAACACATCTTAATCTAACCGTCTGACCTGACTCAAGTCACAAAAAAAGACAATCAAATATATCCCCCTCAGTTTTGCCTATCAAAATTTTTCAACGAGATTAAGTCACTAGATATTTATCAGTACATAGCTCATGAAAAATGAATCTGCATCATCAGTGCATACACAAATAAATATACTCCTCCCTCAGTTCATGGATCTGCATCAATGCAGAACTCATGAAAAATAACACTTAGTGGTCAAATTCAATAGATTAGACCCACTGAATATTTCTCTAGATTATTGAGTTAAGAAGTCTCCTTATGTGTCAATTGTGACATCTCTTCATTCTTATATCTTTATATACAATTTGGATCTACAATAAATATTTCGATCATGTCATTTACTTAGAAAACTTATCCACTAATTCTAGAATCTAGATGCACATAGAATAGCATACCAAATATTGAAATTTAAACACAATTAGGACAAGAGCAGAGTTTGTAATAGACATTTTCTCTAGTTCCATGCTTTTGCGTTATCCCATTCAATTTTATTTTTTGTTCATTTGTAAACAACCTAGTAGCGTACACGTTGAAAGAGAAGTATATTTATTGGTTGAAAAAATTCGAGCAAGAGAACTAAGGGTGGGGTATATTTGTTTGTGTTTTTTTTTGTGGGTTGAATAAGATGGATTAGATTCGACTGTATTTTATTTTTTTAAAAGGCTCATTTAATGTTGATTTAGGCTTTTCTATTAAAGAAATGGTACCTATGAAAAGTTTCTTAAAATAAGGGTAAATTTGATCCCAAAGTATGACATCAAGGATAAATTTGACCCAAAGTATGACGAAGGATATATTTAATTAATTTTTTAAAGTAGAGCGGTAAATTTACCCCAAAATATGACAGCTAGAGTAAATTTGACCCCAAAGTGAAAACTTATCCGTAAAAGAAATCTCAAAAATTTCTTTAGAATTGCCTAAATTTGAGCTCCCAAGCTTTAATAATGGTGAAAATGGGATTTCGATTTTCAACTTGGGTAGAAATCACGAAAAATAAAATAAAAGTTCTTAAGAAATGGGAAAAATAAAGTTCCAAATTGATAGAAAAAATATATTTAGTTAATTTTCTAAAGCAAAGGGAGTAAATTTGACCCTTTTCTCTTTCCCAATTTCATTGATACATATTTCCTCTTCAATTTGTTTTATCATCATTGATTTATGTGTTTATCAATTTCAATAATATCTCGGAGTAGGAGAGGCATGAGTTCTATAAAACGTATATGTTAAGAAGACAATAGGCGTCACTAAACTAGCTACTTTTCAAACAACTACCCAAACTCTGACAAAACTGTTTGTCAGTAAAATGAGAGTGGAATTCCTGGTAAATTTCAAAATCTCTGCCGTTGTGATTGAGTTGTTGAATGAAGTAAGTTAGATTTCAATCAGGATAGTTTTAGGTGAGATTTATTTAAACTGAATATTCAAAATGAATTAATTCATAAAACTAAATCTTTTTGCGTGATTACGTGTATTTTATATTTACTTACGTTATCAATTGTCAATTTTCGGTCTTTATCCTTGAAATTTATGTCAATTTGACTTAATATTTAGGTATAGCTATTACCTTTCTCTTTTACAAGCTCTTCCGTTTTGTTCGACTTGTTTATTGAATCAACTCTTTCATCTATTTTGACTCGATTGTTACCTAGTGATAAGCTTGATTGGTACTTTAAGATGAATGCGGCCGAAAACTCTTTTCAATTCGAGACCGGGCCAAAACACTTTTACATTACAATAGGTGTATGAGTTAGGGCTTAAACCTATGCCAATGGGCTCATGACATCCATGCATTGAATCCTCAAATGACACACTGACATATACGATTTGATTAAAATATTTATTTTTGTTACTGTGGCCTTGCAATGCAGATATGACTTTTGCTCCCTTCTTAGTCATGAAGTTTTCTATTGTTAAGTATCACTATATATCGTTTATACGCCTTTGATACATAATTAATTTGCGTCGATACAATTGCTTTTTGTTTATCAGGTGCAACAACTAACGATACATAATCCGATTATTGTATCTCTTGAATTCCGAAGAGTAGACAACAATGACAAGCATAACTGTTCAAATCGGACATTCGGGGAGATGGGAGGAAAAAACTGCTACATCGAATACATTATTGAGGAAATTGTCTTAAAGGAGATGGAAGAAAAAAACTGCTAAATCGAATACACTATGGAGGAAATTGTCTTAAAGGAGCGTGCTTCATACAGTGAGTTGGTTGATCGAATTTTAAAGCAGCTTGGTATCGATTTGAGTTTGAAATATATCAAACTGAAATACAAGTGGAAAGTAGCAATACACCTATGAAAATACAACAATAACATGGGAGTAAAGATGTATCTAGTGTGGGTAACTACTTTCGGTAAGGATATCGAAAATATTGTATTAGGTGAAACTGTTATTCAAAAAAAAGGGGTAAAGCTTGAATATAGTTGTGGAGTAGATGCAATGAATTATAATTGATGCACTAACCCTAGTGACTACAGATTTTGGTGAGGTAATTGATACACTAACTACAGATTATGGTGAGGTAATTGATACACTAAACTACCAATGCCACTTACCTGTTTATGAGGATTCACGATTCAAGAATTTAAAATCGCTAGGGGATCAGACGTGATTTGGAAAAAGGAAGAGCAGAAAATTCTGTAATTTTTGGGGTAATGAAAGAGAGTGAGAAGGAAGAACGGATTGATACATACAGAGTGGTATACTATGTCTTGTACGGTAAAAGTAAAGGTCCACATATTTTTTTTTTGAAGTATCTATATTTATATCTATAATTTATATCTATAATCTATCTATAGCTATATCTATAATTTATATTTATAATATATTAAAAGTGTGAAGGATATTAGAAATGTTATTTGAACTTTTTACCCTCTTTTCATTATTTTTCCTAATATTGAAGAATTGAAAATTAATTAAATATATTTATGGTAAAACCTTTTTTATTAGAAGTCATCAGAATTAATGACAACTAATATTTTTTCCATTAGTTTAAGAATTCTAAATCAACTAAATTTGATTTTAAGAAAATTTAAAAATTCAAGAAATAAATATAAAATTATTAAAATAAGAAAAATTTAAGAAGTATGAAATTTCTAAAAGTTTTAAGTACGTAATAACAATATAATCAATAATTTTGTAAAGATTTAACTTTAAAAATAAGGTAAAATAAATGTGTTTACATTAATATATATATTTTTGTTTATATTATTATATTAACGTATAAAAATCTTTGAATAGTGATTTAAACCTTTACAGTTCATTAAAAATCTCTGCAAAAATAAAATCATTTCTTTTTAAATAACCAAACGTTACACGTGCGAGACACGTACGTACGGTTAAACTAGTAGCTATTAAAAACAAGGAGAAGCCGCAAATCTATATATCCATATTTTTATTATATAGAAGAGTGAAGAGTGGCGACCAAGGTATATTTGTAATTTCAAAAAAAGTTCTATCTTGCTTACTTATGTTTTAGGCTCAAAGTTTGGCCATAAATTTTTAAGGACAAAAAAGTCAAGCTATTTTTTGTAAATGTCAATCACATCTCAATTGATATAATATCTCACATGGACCCAAATAAAATATAGAATTAGTTGTTATTTGCATATTTAATTACTCTACAAGTGAAATAAAATAATAAAAAAAATTATAAATATTTGAATGATAGTCCATACATTCAATTTATTTGCCTTACTTTTTGTTTAAATTTGTTTCAAAAAATTGTCTCTTTTTTTTTAAACTATTGAATTATAACTTTTCACATGCCATATTTAACACCACAAGATTAAAATAGATTTTGACACATTCCACATGTTATTAATTTAAGACATAAGATTGAAAATTATTTTTTACTTTCTTAAACTTTGTATAAAATCAAAATCAAACAAAAAATTGAAACAGAGAAATACTCAATTTCAAATTAAAAAACTTTCAGATATTAAAAGATAATTTTAAAACCATAACATAAATTATACACTACAATGGTAAATAAACCTTAAAACTATAACATTTCTTTATATCATCAATTTATACAACATAAACTTATTTAATACCTATTTTCGGTATTCCATTTCATGGGTAATTTATCATCTATTAAGAGATTATCTTAGAATTTATCATCTTAAAATCTTAGTTTGTTTCATTGTGAAAATTAACATATGAGATATTCATATGAATAAAAATAAATCTATTGTCTCTCTGAAAAAATAAATTATTTTATTTAATTTACTCATATACTATAATTTAAGACTGTATATTCTTTATTGAAAAATTAACATATGAATAATTTTGTCATTGATTTAACACTGTAGATTGTTTCATTATGAAAGTTAACATATGAATAATTGTGTTAAATATATCAAAATGCCCTTTATCTTGTGGTTCTAAACATAACACGTGGAAAGTTAAAACTAAAGTATTGTAAAAAAAAAGTTCTATTCTTTTTAAAACAAATTCAAACGGAAAATAGGTCTCTATCTTTAAATTGAGAGAATAACAAACATCTATAAGACATTCATATATTCACAGTTCACATCATTCAAAAATAATTTCAAGTTAAACTTTTTCATGATAATTAAAATAATTTTAAAATATAATTTGTTAAACCTTAAAAAGTAATTTAAGTATTTAGTTTTGTTCATACTTTATTATGATATATGAGAATTTATGTGAAAATGTTTTTTATTAAATGTAAATTTAAATAATATACTTAAATCAAATGGGGAGAATAATATTAAATTTAAAAAGAAATTATATTTGATGTTTTTTTCATTTAAACATTTTTTTCAATCGTGGTATCCAAACAAGCTTTCTCTCCTCTTAATTAAATTCATGGAATAAACAAGTTACTTTTGCGTGTAACAATCATTATTATTTTTTTTTACTGTTTTTGTCTAAAATTATTGATAGTTAATTTATGTTTAAGGTAAAACTTATAAATATAACTAAGGGTATAATGGTTTTTTCATAATTTTAAAAATATTTTTGTATAATTTTTTATGTTAATCCCACTACAATTCTATTTTAAATGAAAAATACAGATGTAATGGTCATTTTATAGAATCTTTTCAATGTCATTCATGATGTAATTTTTCACATTAATTTTACATACCTCAACTATAAGCTATTTTAATATGTAGTAAAAAAATTTAAATGCATTATATTAGAATAGTTATTATAATACATCCTATGTCTCAATTCAAATAATATATTTTTCTTTTTAATCAATTCTAAAAAAGAATTGATATTTTTTACTTGGTTAGTATTTTACATTGTTATCAGTATTTTAGTCATGTTGAATTTTATTTATTTGTCAAAAATCCACAAAGGTATATTCTTCTATTTAAGGTTCATTTATTTGAAAGATAATTTAAAACATTACGACGTTTTTTCATATATCTTAAATTCAATGTCTAATCAAAATATTATAAATCGAAATAAAAAGAGACGTAGCTTATAGGAGTATGGACAAATACTCACATTTTTTTTAAAAAAGATAAAAAAAAGTAAAATTAATTTTGGTCACACATTTAATTGCATAATGTAACGATCACTATATTATAGTAAGATAATAAAAAATACTCATAAACATTGAATAAGTGTTTATCTATCAAACACAATAAGCGATTCCTCCGTAATTCCAAAACTTCACATGATACATATCATTACAAAGATTTGCACTATACATATAATTTATGAAAACATAATTATTTACTAAGAACCTATTCAAATTATTTTAAACAACCTATTTAAAATGTAATATTAACTTTCTCATGTTAAATTAGTACAATATATATCATGTTAACTTTTATTAATTCTTTTGATTCTCTTTATTTGAGATATTAAATTTCCCTATCAGGTAGACATATCACTTAAAAACTAATTTCTTATTTACTATATTAAATTGATCTTCTATTTTTAACGTATATAAGACAAGACATAAAGGCAATCCTTTAACATTATGATTCATTAAAATGTTCATCCAGTAGCTCCTTATTTTCGTTTGTTAAACACCCATAAAACAAATTTAAATGTATTTAAAATTAATTTATGTATGAATTAGTATCCCTTTATTGCTTCGTATGATCAATATAAAATGTTAATAAATATATATTTATAATTTTAATCTATTTTCTTGTATAATTTTTAAATAAAGTAGAAAAAGAAAAAACATTACAATTAGTTGTTTATTCTCTTGTGTTTGACCCAATGTTAAAAATAAACATTAGAATATATGATATTTTAATGTTAATTATGAAACCTTAAATAAGTTGTAAGCTATTATTTGATTTTATAAAAACTAGTTTAGGTGTACGCGCCGCGCACGTGTACCTTACTTTATTGAATTCAAATATTACATTAAATAGGATATTTATTTAAATAATAAAGATGAATACAATAATTAAATTCAATATCTTTTTGAGAATTTAATTAATTAAACCTAACTTTTACCAAAAAATTTATCAAATCTGATCAACATTCATCTACCACATGTAAACTGCAACAAAAAAAATACTATGATAGAGACATCAAAACAATATAGTTAAATCTAACTTTTACACAATTTTTTTTCAAAGCCATCTAACACTCATCTACCACCTGTAAACTATAACAAATAATACGATAATAGAGATATCAAAATAATACAACTATAAACTTAACACTAACACAAAAAAATCTCAAAATAGAGATATAAAAACAATACAATTAAACCTAATTTTTACCTAAAAAAAGGCCTCAAAGCCGATCGACATTCGTCTACCACCTGTAAATTCATCCACGACATGTAAACTGCAACAAAATAATACAATAGTGATCACAAAGCTTCACTTTTGATGAAAATAATTCTTGTTTGAGCGAAAATTTTGACCCTAAAGAATGACTTTAATGAAATCAAAGAATATACATATACACACACGTTAAATTCTATTATGTTGACAAACAGTGAAGAAGTAAAGGATTAAAAAATTAAGCATCCACCAATCTAGACATGTAACCGAATCAAGTTAGATTAACATCAATCATATTTTCCCAATAAGTAAATCGATTTCTTCAGTAGTTTAACATGCATCTCAATATTTATAGAAATATTTCCTTAATAGAGTCCAGTTTTAGAAATATTTTCTATCCTATTTTACGAGTATTTTTCTAATTGATCTATACAAAGGAAAATATTAATTGATTCTCCTTCCATATATTTTAGGAGTCTACTTAATATAATATAAATAATTAAATAATAAATTAAAGAAAATAGTGAAAAGACAGTTTTGTCTAACGAAAGGTCTTTTAATGAAGGGCAAAAAGTTCAAATCACTTTTCTAAGGGTCTTCACACTTTTAATATATTGTAGATTATAGATAAGAAGTTATATTTTATTATATAGTGTGATCTCTACTTACATTTCTTTTTATGTTTGTTCAAAAATATTAATGATCATTTTTTAAAAAAATAATTAATTAAATAGCAATAAATATATTTAAAATTAGGGGATCTTTCAAAAATAACAGCATTTTGCTATAAAACCCACCTTCCATAGCCACATTTTACATAATTACCATTCATAGCCGTTGTATTTGATTTATGCCCGTTGTATTCGATTTTACAAATAGTATGTATTCATATAAAATATGAATACAGTTCCTATTTAGTCATGCCAAAAATGAAATTCAATATTTTTAAAAAGAAAAAAATCTGAATCACGCTTATCGTATTTAACTGAATATTTTATTGCCTAACACTACCATTGTCTTTTTTTATATTTTTTTACCGTTTTTTCTTCTTTTTTCTATTTTTTCCTACTTTTATGTTTTTCGTTTCTTTCTTTTTGTTTTTCTCTCTCTCTTTAATCTCTAACTTCTATTTCTCTTTCTTCTTTTCTTTTCTTCTTTGATCTTTTTTAATTCTTTTTTGTACTTATTTTCTTTATTATTTTTTTGTTCTATTTTATATTTTTTGTATTTTCGAATAATATGACTAGTCGAGCACAAGTCATGGATGATAACGTAAATACCATAATTTTTTATCGTATTTATTGTCACACCGCCATTTATATTTTCGTGTTTATTGATACAACTGTATTTGTATTTGTATTTTAAAGTTTGCACTTGTATTTATATTTTATAGTTCGTATTTGTATTTAATAGCTCGTACTTGTATTTGTATTTGTTAGTTTGCGCCATCATTTATATTTTATATAATTCACACTTGAATTTTAAAGAAGTATTTTGTATTTGTATTTTATAATTGATTGCATATTATATTGGATTATATTTATATTATGGTTTTATTGTGTTTGTATATTTAGATTATATTTGGATTATACTTGTATTTGTATTCTATTTTCTTCATTACCTTTTTATTTTTAGGAAATTATTTTGTATTTGTATTTGTAAGTTGATTGCATATTATATTTAGTCGTGACTATGTACAATTTATCATTTGTATTTGTATACAAGCAAGTAAGTACATTAATTGTATTTTCGTGATTCTAAACTATATAGATATATAATGTATCATTTGATACAAATGTACCGTTTTGTATTTGTATCACGACCCAAAAATAAGGGTCATGATGGCACTTGTCGTGGCGTACCTTGATAAGTAAGCCTATCACCCAAACTGATACAAAAGAAGAAAAGACAGAAATATCCCACGGTAAGGCTTCTAGAAAGAAGCCGAACCATATAAGTAATCATAACAATGTGGAAAGAACTTATCCAAAATATCAATCATGCCCAAAGCCAAGTGTCAATAGTGTAAGAACTACTAATACAATCCAAGAGTCAAATACATCGAAAAAATAACCAAAAAAGGAATAATATCTGTCTCCGAATACTAATAAAGACATAAATACTTTAGAAAGATAGAGGTGAACTTCAAACGCATGAGTATCCAATCTCTACCTAGAAAGCTCCAACAATCACCGAGTCAAGAAAGCGCAGTAGGCATGAGTACGGTCCACTTGTACTCAGTAGGTATCATAGGCCGACCAAGCAAAGTAGTAAATAAAGCATACAAAATATACACTAAGGGCACATCACCTGCAGTAAAAAAATATCCAGCAATAGTAGTCCACGCCGCTTGCACTAACAGTTTTAACATATCTCACATATATTACAACAACACACCAAGGTATTGAACACAAGTATACATTATGTCACGTATAAATAGAACAAGCGAGAACATGTAGATACAAGATCATCAAATACAAGTAAAAGAAGATAAGACAAATACATAGATGACAAGTCAATAAGGCAATACAACACAACATAAAGACAATAAAGTAAGTGCAATGTATATGATGATGATGATGATGTACGAGGTCATCGCACAACCTCTGGGATCGTCGCACAATTCCCATATACATCTACGAAGCTAAAGCTTCCAGACGTAGGACCCATGGGGTGTTCGTCAACCCATATACAATCCACATATCTCATTGCTCCTTTCTAGTATATCCCTCCGAAAGGGGTTTATAAGGTGTTATAATATTTTTTTTAAAAAGATATTGTCAGTGTTTCTCAGATGTTGCCACGGTGGTACCAATATTTCATGAATGAGTATAATATGAAGATGTAATGCTCACAACCAATCATAATGACTATTTCCACAACCAATCACATTATATATTTCCATAACCAACCACAATGATACATTCCCACAACCATATGAGTCAACATCCACTTATTATTTTTATTTCATCCATGAATTTCCACATGTCTCATATGCCAATAAAGTATAAATATAATCATAATACAGCAATAGTACCACATTAAACAACACAATACAATTATTCACATGTATTCAAGGTTATCAATATCACATAGGACCCCACACGATCAAACATATCACATAATATCTCAATTTTGACAATTACATCACATATAGACCCCCACACGGGCACAGCACATAGATAGCTATTTTTCGTGATTATTTCCACCCTTAACATGCATTTTGTACCATCATTTACTACCCAGCCCAGTCTGAAAAGTTAAGCCAAAACCTACCTCGAAAGCCGAAATCGATCCGCTACACTTGAACCCGCGACCTTACTTTTCACGAACAATCTCGAACTCCCATATTGACTACTTTTGGTTTTGGGTCAAAACGGACCCCCAAAATGAATTTCCAAAAATGAAGAGCAAAATTGGAACTTTACTTTAAAAATATGTTCCCCATATTTTTAGGAACCTACAGCTGAATACACAAGTTAAATCGAGTAAAAAATGAATTTCAAACAAAATAAAAATTATTTTTGAGCTTTACCGGGTAAAATCTTTGAAATCCAGGTTAAAATCGGAGTTGTTTTGAAGGTTAAATTGATGAAAAACTAGTAATTATAAGATAAAAAGTGAAAGGAGTGAAATTTGGATTTAAAATTATGCCCTGAGATTTTTGGGGTTTTGAGAAATTTATCAAGAAATTATTAAGAAAAGGGGTGAATTCTTATCTTTAATCCGTAATGAAACCAAGAAAGAGGTGTTAATCTAGCTTCTCAATCTCCCAAAAACTCTACTTTTAAGCTCCCACACTATATTAGATTTAACTCTCAACAGGCAAGATGAAAAATGAGCAAAATAAGCCAAAATGGGTGAAAAAAACTGTATTTATTGCAGAAAAATCTGCAAAGAAAAATCTGCAACATTTAGTGCAGATTTTTCCCCTTAAGTCGAAATGGACTTCGACGAGGTGCTCGAGATTCGTTCGGAGTTCGATTTATGCAAACGAACTATGCAATCATACTAAATTCGACGTTACGGACACGATGGCGATATCAGATTTTTACAAAAATATTATTTTCACAAAATTGACCCCCAAAACTCGAAATTATAATTTTTCAAATCGAGGGTCAAAATGAGATATAAAAGCTGTAAAATCATACCAAACACGCTAACACCCTAAAATAGATATTCCGGATCTGCTAGCAAAGTCGGATTTTCCATTCGAGATTGTTTCGATCAAATGTGGGTCCCACACCCATATTTCTAATTTTCCAACTTTCCGATCAATAAGTCGAAATAAGGTCGGGTGCACCGAGACCCGAACCAAGGGTCTCCTCACCCTAAAATCGATATTCTGGAGCTGCTGGCGCAGTCCTTGGCCATCCGTTGCACGGATCAAAAGATATCCACATAAGTCCCAATTAAGGGTCTCTAAGCCATCAAAACCCACAAATTTCATAAATGATACCAAAATGCATCGAAAATCATGCCAATCACTCCCACACCCCAAAAATATCATAATGCAACTACGGGGAGGGGTAAAATAGTCAAATCACACAAAATAAAAAATTTCAAATATTTCATTAAAATTTTAGATCGTTACATCATCCACCACTAAAAATCTAGTTCGTCCTCGAACTAAGGCAAGGAAATACCTGAATCAATGAAAAGTTGGGGATAGGAACTATACATATCAGACTCAACCTCTGAAGTAACGCCATCTACAGGTTGTTGTTACCATTGGACCTTAACCACAGGGGTCACTCTAGAGCGCAACCGCCTAACATCCCTAGCCAAAAAGAAAACCGGCTTCTCTACAAAGGACAACCGCTCATCTAACTGAACTGACTCCCAATGAATGACATGAGACTCATCAGGAATATAGCAACGAAGCATAGAAACATGAAAAACTGGACGAACAGTCGATAGATCAAGTGGCAAAACTAACTCATAATCTACATCACCAATAGTTCGAAGAATCTCAAATGGACCAATATACCTGGGGCTAAGCTTTCCCCTCTTCCCAAACCTCATCACACCCTTCATGAGTGAAACCCGAAGAAAAATATGATCACCTACACCAAATCTCAAGGCACGAAGTCTATGACCAACATAACACTTCTGCCTACTCTGAACAGCTCTAAGTCTATCCTGAATAACCCGAACTCTATCCAACAACTCACGAAGCAAGTCCGTACCTTGAGGCCTCACCTCTGAAACATCAATCCAACCCACTGGGGAACGACAACGCCTACCATACAACGTCTAAAAAAAGAGCCATGTCAATACTGGAGTGGTAGCTATTACTATATGTAAACTCTGCTAAAGCCAAATGCTGCTCCTACTGGCCACCAAAATCTATCGCGCACGCATGAAGCATATCTTTCAAAACCTAGATAGTCTGTTCTGACTGACCATCAGTTTGGGGGTGAAACGTTGTGCTAAGATCAACCTGAGTACCTAACTCATCCTGAAAAGTCTTCCAAAAGTGAGATGTGAACACAAAACCTCAATCTGAAATAATGGACACCGACGACCATGTAGACGTATAATCTCATGAATAAATATATGAGCTAACCTCTTAGCACTGAATAAGACCTGAACCAAAATAAAATAAGCTAACTTGGTCAATCGATCCATGATGACCCAAACACTGTTAGAACCAAGAGAAGTACGAGGCAACCCAGTCACGAAGTCCATAGTGATCTGTTCCCACTTCCACTCAGGAATGGGTAACTCTAAATCAAACCACTAGGTCTCATATACTTGACCTTCACCCGCTGACAACATAGAAAACGAGTGACAAAATCCGCTATATCACGCCTCATACCACCCCATAAGTAGTGTTGTCTCAAATTACTATACATCTTAGTCACACCTGGATGGATGGGATAGCTGGAACAATGGGCCTCCTCCAAGATCAACCTAATCCAATCACCACTTTCGGCACACAAAATCAACTTCTAATTCTCAAAACTCTATCTGAATCAAGTGAGGCTTCCTTATCCTCCCCACTCAACACTTTATCTTGAATCAACCTCAATCCAACATCATTAAACCAATGAGCTCGAATCTGCTCTATCAAAGAAGATCTAGCCTCCACAAATGCCAAAATACACCCCGGTGTCGAAATATCAAGCCTAACCATCTGGTTAGCTAAAACTGAATCTCTAAGGCCAAAAGCCTCTCCTAGGTCAAAAGATGCACCAAGCTACCCATGCTAGTCGACTTTCAGCTCAAGGCATCTGCAACCACATTAACCTTTCCAGATGGTAGAGAATAGTCAAGTCATAATCCTTAAAAAACTCAAGCCAAGGATGCTGCCTCATATGAACATCTCGCTAGTAAAGAAGTACTGAAGGCTACGATGATCTAAGAAGATCTCACAACGGACTCCATACAAGTAGTGCCTCCACAACTTCAAGGCAAACACAACTGCACACAACTTCAAATCATGGGTAGGATAATTCCTCTCATGAGGCTCCAATCTTGATGAGACGCATACACAATTAATTACCTTGCCCTCCTGCATCAACACAACACCTGAAGCATTACAAAAGACTATAAAGCCCACACCCTACTTGGGTAAAGCCACTATAGGAGCTGAAGTCAACAAATACTTGAGCTTTTGAAAGCTTGCCTCACAACATCATACCACTGAAAAGAAATCTTCTTCTGGGTCAACTTGGTTAATGGAACTGCAATGGATGAAAAACCCTCAACAAAATATCGATAATACCCGGCCAAGCCAACAAAACTCCAAATCTTAATAGGCGAAGTAGGTCTATCCCAGTCACGAACCACTATAACCTTGGATGGATCAACTATAATACCTTCCTTGGTCATCATATGACCCAAGAAAGAAACAGAATCCAACCAAAACTCGCACTTAGAGAACTTAGCATACAACTTCTTATCCCTCATTCTCTAAAGCATAATCCACAAATGATCCTCATGCTAAATCTTATTCTTGGAATAAACCAAGATATCATCTATAAATACCATAGCAAAGGAGTCAAGATACGGTCAAAATACCCAATTCATCAACTCCATGAACACAGCAGGGGCATGGGTCAACCCAAAAGACATGACTAAGAACTCATAATGACCATATCGAGCCCTAAAAGCAGCTTTCGGAATATCCAAAGCTCTAATACTCAACTGGTGATAACCAGACCTCAAAGCAATCTTCAAAAACACTGCAACACCCTGAAGCTGATCAAATAAATCATCGATACAAAAAAAGGATACTTATTCTTAACCATCACCTTATTCAACTACCAATAATCAATACACATCCACAAAGACCTATCATTTTTCTTCATAAATAAGATAGAGGCACCCCAAGGTGAAATACTAGGTCGAATAAATCTCTTATCCATTGACTCCTGTAACTAATCCTTCAGTTCCTTCAGCTTTGCTGGGGCCATCTTATAAGGAAGAATAAAAATAGGCTTGGTGCCCGACTCAACATTAATAATAAAATCAATATCTTAAACCACAGGCATACTAGGCAAGTCCGTAGGGAACACATCTATAAACTCACGGACAACATAGACAGAATCCAAGAAAGGAGGTAAAACAATGTTGATGTAACAAATATGGGCCGAGTAAGATAAACATCCTCTCTCAACTAATTTATGAGCCTGGACATAAGATATGATCCTCTAAGGACCTCAATGAAGTGTACCTTTCCAAGATATCCTTGGCACATCCGACGAAGCTAAAGTCACAATCTTGACATAATAATCTAAGATAGCATGATAAGGAGACAACTAATCTATACCCAAAATAACATCAAAATTGATCATATCTAACACAAGTAAGTCTATCAAAATATCACACTCGACAAAAGTCACAACACAAGATCGATGCACCCGATCCACCACTAAAGAATTACCTATCGGGGTAGATACATGAATAGGCATGGAAAGAGACTCAGTAACAGAATCAAAACCCAAAGCAAAATACACAGATGCATAGGAGAAAGTCAATTCGGGATCAAATAATACAGATGCAAGTCTAAAATAAATGAGGAAGGTACCTGTAATCACAACATCAGAAGCCTCTACCTTAGGTCTGGCTGGTATAGCATAACACTATCCATGACTACCAACTGGCTGAGTATCCCCACAACTACCAACACAGGCTCTACTATCCTTACCTCTTGCACCTTTGGTAGAACACCTACCTCTCACAACTGAAATAAGAATAACTTTAAACATACGATGATAATAATCCTTCGCCACATGGCCAATCTCATCACACACATAGCAACCTCTACAACCAATCTCAATAAGAGAAAGTACAACTAAGCCCAAACGACCACCCTGAACTATAGAACTAGAAGATCCACTAGCTGAACTTTATAAAATCACCTGCAGTGGCCTACCATGGTATCCATGAGATCCTTTAAAATCTCTGCCTCGAGAGGTCTGACTCCTGAACTCACCAAAACGTCGCGCCTTTTTGGTACCTCCATGAGATGCACTAATAATACCCCCTATCATCTTACCGTGATCCATAATACTCTAAAAGGAAGCTCCAAGCATAATCATCTAAGATATAGCCAACTAAAGAGAAATATCCAAACCCTTCACAAACTTTTTAACCTTCCCAAACTCGATGGAAAATTTGTTATAGGAATATCTAGACAGGGCATGAAAGCATGCCTTATACTCAAAAACTTTCATGGAGTCCTGCTCTAAATGATCAAACTCGTCCCACAGAAGAGCTCACAAATTAAAAGGCACAAATCTCTCTAGAAAGGCATTAACAAACTGATCCTATGACAACTCAGGAGCATCAACAAACCTACAACTAAAAAATGATATCCACTAATTTCTCACAGCATTGCTCAATTGATATGTAGTATAAGCCACACCATCTGCACAGAAAGAGTAAAACACAACTTAGAATAAAAGATATGAAAAAATTCACACGATAAGGAATAAAATGAGGGAAGTTTCCTAAAGACATCTTATAGCCTCTCGAAGATAGATACAGATATCTACATACCGATCCGCGAGACTCTATTAGATATCCCATTCTTACACCATTGAGACCAATGAAACTTGGCTGCTCTGATACTAATTTATCACGACCCAAAAATAAGGGTCATGATGGAACTTGTCATGGCGTACCTTGACAAGTAAGCCTATCACCCAAACTGATACAAAAAGAAGAAAAGACAGAAATATCCCACGGTAAGGCTTCTAGAACGAAGCCAAACCATATAAGTAATCATAACAATGCGGAAAGAACTTATCCAAAAAACCAATCATGCCCAAAGCTAGGTGTTAATAGTGTAAGAACTACTAATACAATCCAAGACTCAAATACATTGAAAAAATAACCACAAAAGGAATAGTATCTCTCTTCGAATACTAATAAAGACATAACTACTTTAGCAATGTAGAGGTGAACTTTAGACGTCTGAATATCCAACCGCTACCTAGGAATCTCCAACAATCGCCCGAGCCAAGAAATCTGAGGCGCACTCGAGCTAGGACCTCCACCAAAAGGGCACAGTAGGCATGAGTACGGTCCACTTGTACTCAGTAGGTATCATAGGCTGACCAAGCAAAGAAGTAAATAAAGCATACAAAATATACACTAAGGGCACGTCGCCTGCAATCAGAAAATATCCCACAATAATAGTCCACACCACTTGCACTAATAGTTTTAACATATCTCACATATATTACAACAACACACCAAGGTATTGAACACAAGTATACATTATGTCACATATAAATAGAACAAGCGAGAACATGTAGATACAAGATCATCAAATACAAGTAAAGGAAGATAAAACAAATACATAGATAACAAGTCAATAGTGTAATACAACATAACATAAAGACAATAAAGTAAGTGCAATGCATATGATGATGATGATGATGTACGAGGTCATCGCACAACTTTCGGGATTGTTGCACAATCTCCGTATACATCTACGGAGCTAAAGCATCCCAACGTAGGACCCATGGGGGGTACATCAACCCATATACAATCCACATATCTCATATCTCCTTTTCGGCATATCCTTTGGAAAGGGTTTTATAAGGTGTTACAATATTTTTTTAAAAAAAGTGTTGCCAGTGTTTCTTAGATGTTGCCACGGTGGTATCAATGTTTCATGAATGAGTATGATATGAAGATATAATGCTCACAACCAATCACAATGATTATTTACTCAATCAATCACATGATATATTTCCACAACCAACCATAATGATATATTCCCACAACCACATGAGCCAACATCCACTTATTATTTTCATTTCATCCATGGATTTCCACATGTATCATATGCCAATAAAGTATGAATATAATCATAATACACCAATGGTACCACATTAAACAACATAATACAATTATTCACATGTATTCAAGGCTATCAATATCACATAGGACCCACACGGTCAAACATATCACATAATATCTCAATTTTGACAATTACATCACATATAGGCCCCCCACACGGGCAAAACACATAGATATCTATTTTTTTGTGATTAGTCCCACCCTTAACATGCATTTGTACCATCATTTACTACCCAGTCCAATTTGAAGAGTTAAGTCATAACCTACCTCGAAAGCCGAAATCGGTTTGCTATACTTGAACCTGCAATCTTACTTTTCACGAATAATCCCGAACTACACTAAAAATATCAAATATAAAATCTACGCGTCAACACAAAACAAACGACACCCATATTGACTACTTTTGATTTTGGGTCAAAACAGACTCCGAAAATGGGTTTTCGAAAAAGAAAGGCAAAATTGGAACTTTACTTTAAAAATATTTTCCCCATATTTATAGGAACCTACATCTGAAAACTCAAGTTAAATCGAGTAAAAAATGGAGTTCAAATCGAAGAAAAACCATTTTTGAGTTTTACCGGGTAAAATCTTTGAAATTCGGTTAAAATCACGAATCATAGTTGTTTTGAAGGTTAAATTGATGAAAAACCAGTAATTGTAAGATAAAAAATATTATTCAAGTGAAAGGGGTGAAATTTGGGTTTAAAATCATATGTTAAGATCTTTTTTGAAAAATTTATCAAGAAATTATTAAGAAAAGGGGTGAATTCTTACCTTTAATCCGTAATGAAACCAAGAAAAAGGTGTTAATCTAGCTGCCCAAGCTCCCACAAACTCTACTTTTAAGCTCCCACACTATATTATGTTTAACTTTCAACAGGCAAGATGAAAAATGAGCAAAATGAGTCAAAATGGGTGAAAAAAACCTGTATTTATTGTAGAAAAATCTACAACATTTAGTGCAGATTTTTCCCCTCAAGTCGAAATGGACTTTGACATGGTGCTCGAGATTCGTTTGGAGTAAAATTTATGCAAACAAACTATGCAATCATTCTAAATTCGACGTTTCGGACGCGATGGCAATATCAGATTTTCAAAAAATATTGTTTTCACAAAATTGACCTCGAAACTCAAATTATAATTTTTCAAACCGAGGGTTGAAATGAGATTTAAAAGTTATAAAATCATACCAAACATACTAACACCCTAAAATTGATATTTCGGATCTGCTAGCGAAGTTGGATTTTCTATCCGAGATTGTTTTGATCAAATGTGGGTCCCACACCCATATTTCCAATTTTCCAACTTTTCGATCAATAAGTCAAAATGAGCTCGGATGCACTGGAACCCAAACCAAAGGTCTACCTACCCTAAAATCGATATTCTGGAGTTGCTGGCCCAGTTCGTTCGGCCATCTGTCGCACAGATCAAAAGATATCCACATAAGTCCCAATTAAGGCTCTTTAAGCCGTCAAAACCCACAATATTTCATAAATGATACCAAAATGCATCAAAAATCATGCCAATCACTCCCACACCCTGAAAATTTCATAATGCAACTACGGGGAGGGGTAAAATAGTCAAATCACACAAAATAAAAAATTTCACATATTTCATCACATTTTTAGGTCGTTACAATTCCTATATCAAAATTATCATTCATATTTGTAAATAAACAAATATCACTTGATGAAGATACAATGACAAACAAATGAAACAAATAATTTTATAAATACAAATACAATATTGTATGTGTATAAAAATTTGAGTTGTATTTATTTGTATAAATAAATACAACTAGTATCAGTAAATACAAATAAGTATTCGTAAAAAGAAAATCAATCGATCCTTTTCAATAATTAAAAAATACAAATGATAGTTCACACTTGTATTTATATGTTATAGTTTGCATTTGTATTTGTATTTTATAGTTCACACTTGTATTTATATGTTATATTTTGCATTTGTATTTTATTTTATAGTTCGCACTTGTATTTGTGTTTGCTAGTTCGCACAAATGAAAAGGAGAGAAATTAAAAAGAAAAAAAGAAGAAGGAGAAAAATGAGAGAAAAAAAAAGAAGAAAAAATACAAAAAAAGAAGAAGAAAAAAAGAAGAAAAATGAAAAGGGAAAAAAGAAAAAAATGAATTAAAAATAAAAACAAAAAATAAAGAGAAAGCAACAAAAAAAGGAAAAAGAAAAACTGAAGGAAAAAAAACTGAAAAAGAAAAAAAAGAGAATAATAGAAAATAGAAAAAGAGAGAAAATACTTGAGAAATGCTATTAATTGTAATTAGGAATAATTAATAGGCAAGAGGGGGATATGAAATATAATTAATTAAAAATTAGGCTTTAAGTGGTAATAAAAGCTTAATAGTGGCTAATCCGAATAATTTTCCCTTAAAATTATAATTTTGGGCCTGTAAATGGGCCCGCCCTTCATTATCTAGTATATATATAAAGCAAAATTAAAAGCACTAAAGAAGTCACGTGGCAGCACAATAAAAAGTCATGTGACAGTTTTTAGGACAAGGTATAAAAATTCTAATAAAAATTTTGAATTAAAATTAGATATTGTAATTAAAATATTATCATTAACTTGATTTCAGGAATGTTATATTGAAGATTTGTAAATGAATTCTAACTATTCATAATTTATCCCTTCCAATATTATAAAATATATTTTAATATTAAATAATAATGATAATAATAATAATAATTTATATATATAATATTTAAATTTGAAAATACATCATCCTTCTAAGAAAATCATTTGTTATATATATATATATATATATATATATATATATATATATATATATATATATATATATATATATATATATATATATATAGTAGTGTTGTAGTAGGACCGTAGGTAATAAATAAAAAAAAAGGGTTAGATAGAGAAAATCCTCTCCCTTCTCTCTAATATTACTCCTCTTTAGTAATATAACTACTTCTCATTTCCTCCTATAATTATTACCTTCTTCAACTTCCAGTCAATAACCTTAGCATGCAGATAGATTCTACCAACCCTTCTGAACCTCAAGCAGCTGGGAACCTGTCTTACTTGGAAAAATTAATGGCTTCTTCCTACTTGCAAACTGTTAATACCTCTATCCCTAGGCCTCTATTGGACATGATAGATGAAACCTCTTCAGAAAATGATGATCATAACTTCATACCTCTAACGTCTGAGGATAAGAATAATATTTATAATCCATAGCAGTTCTCTTTAATAATCAAGCTTATTGCCCGAAAAAAGAGCCACTAAATCCTTAAGCAAAAGCTAACTAGTATATGGAAACCATTTGAAGAGCTCAGTCTTATTGACCTAGAAGAAGATTTCTTCTTAATAAAATTCACAAAAGAACAAAACATGCTCCATGTGATACATGATGGACCATGGTTCGTCCTAAATAGATATCTAACGGTGCAGCGATGGGAACCAAGGTTTGTTGCTTCACAAGCAAAAATCTCTTACACGGCAGTCTGGATTCGTCTCCCGAAATTGCCTAGTGAGTTTTATGATCTAGATATCCTACATAGGGTTGGACAAAAGGTTGGCTCACTGCTAAAAATAGATACCTGCACATCTACAACATCTAGAGGGAGATATGCTAGGTTGTGTGTCTAAGTACCCATGGAGCAACCCCTAGTTCATCATGAATTTATTGGAACACATAATCAGGTTATACATTAGGAGGGCTTCAATCTTCTATGCACTAATTGTAGTAGACTTGGATATCAACAAAGGGCCTGCACTCATTCCCAATTACCTCATAAAGATGACCAAATGGAGAAGGCAACTACATCTGCTCTAAACGCTGCATCAGAATGGAAATTAGTAGAATTTAGGAAAAAACCATGCTGACTATCGCCTAAACGGATGGAATCCAAAGCACCCGCAAAGCGAGATACACGAAACAAAGGTAAGTCAATTGCTCACATAAACGATCTACCAGTGGCGACTTCAGAAGCCCTAGGTAAGTCTTCTTCATAAAACTTTTATTCACAGGCTTGTGAAAATCCTTCAATAGGATCTCAAAATTGCCAGGTGGACCCCTCTAATACTACAAATTCCTATTTACCTATGAATTCTGCTAAGCTCTTTTTGCAAATAAATAATGTTGAAAACTCTATTCAGAACTTTAAATTAAATAATATGGACCGCAGTAATGTCATAAATGACCAAAATCCCCTTACTGCCTTAATGAATGAAGATAAAAGAAATATTGACACTTCTACACCTACTCACACACAGTTACTCTCATCCTTTTCTACCACTCCACAACACGTGGCTACCATGCAAGAGTTTCCTTGCCGTTCTAGTACTAGTTGTGATGGTAAACCAAATTTACAACCCTCTGACTCTCGAGCCGATATATACTCTTTAATACTCCAAAATAATACTAAAGATTTCCCTCATAGGGTAAGTCCAAAGACAGTTGTTGTGCAGCCAAATATAGCTGATATTAACCCGACAGCTGTCACCTCCTCTCCTCTAGATATAAATACCACCACCTTTATAAATGAACAAAGCTTAAGCACTCCTGATAATCTATATAATGTCCCTCCGCAGAACCTCTTGCCATTACAAGAGGCTACACATACACCATATCCCTCTAGGTCTATTTCACCAGCTAATATATCTTATCTCGATGGAGAACACTATACCGATGGAAAATTCACCCCTCGGGCGAGCAGTCTACACGTCCATGAACCCTCAACCTCCTCAGCGACCCAGTTATTGGCTGTAGATGGGATTGATGAGTCATGATCTAACCTTCAACCTCCATATCTACGGGGAACAAATTCTAATAATGATAAAACACCTAGCAGATTTAGCGCAAATTGTCATGAAGGGAATGAGGCTTGGAGTGGATGCATTCATGCATCATCACTGTTCAGCGCTCCAGCCTCCATTCCCTCCGTCTCTGAACACTCAGGTAGAGTTTCTGTTTTACCCCCAGCTGCAACAAGGACTGCCACCGTGGATCCAATAGCATATAACCTCACTGCCGACAAGCTCTATGCACGTACCCCCATATAATCATCTTGCTCCTTTTCAAAGCCCACCGCCACAGGGAAACCAAGAAGAGGAGGTAACTGTGGTAGAATGGACATATGGAACCGCAATAGAATCAATTTTACTGGGGTAGGTAAGAATCTTTCTTCTAAAAGAACAGTTCAAAAAAAGGATTCATATAAATTATCCCCTAATATATGCACAAATGCTCTCTCCATATTCGCCCAACACAGAAATCAGCAGTGGGGTGGTATGCGTTAGTCCTAAATCCTTCAATAAGGGAGATGACTGATTCGGGTCCATCTACAGTTGTTCACATCGCCATGAACTTCATAATATGGAACTGTCGAGGATCTAGAAGACAAGACTTTAGAAGAAATATTAGGGATCTGCTAGACTATCATAGACCAGCCTTTGTAGTTTTACTTGAAACTCACCGGGAAAATTACCAAACTATTTCTCAGGAGTTTTAGTTTTCAAATATTATAGCGGTACCTGGAACTACCTGTGAAGGTGGAATTGCCATACTTTGGCATGAGCATATTCTCACCATCACTGCTGTGGCACTGACACCACAAGAAATTCACTACAAGATCCAGGTAACCCCTTCTACTATTGAATGGCTTTTCTCTGCAATTTATGCAATTAATAATTTACCTGATCGGCAATGCTTGTGGAAAATCTTGAAAAAGTAGCTAATAGTTATAAGGGACCTTGGGTCATAGGAGGTGACTTTAACGACATATTGTTTAGCTCTTAAAAATTTGGTGGGAATAATTTGAATAATAATAGAGCAAATAGGTTTTTACGTTGCCTTAATTATTATAAAATGCTTGACTTGGGTTACGTGGGAAGTAAATATACTTGGACTAACAAACGTAAGGGAGGCCACACTATTCTTGAATGGCTCGAAAGAATAACTTGTAATTACGATTGGCTTAACTTATTCCCTGAAGCTACTATCCATCACCTCCCAAGAATTCAATCGGACCACTGTCCTCTCTTATTTAAATTGAATAACATTCATCGTCCTCAGAACAAACCTTTTCAGTTTGAAAATATTTGGGCCTCTCATCCAGATTTTCCTCGGGTTATCTATTCTATATGGGAGACCTCCAATAATCTTCTTCTCCCATCAATTGAGTTGTTAAAAAAAAGTGCAACTGTGGAACAAACATGTTTTTGGAAATATTTTTAACAAAAAGCATAAGTTGCTAGCCCGCATCCAAGGCCTCCAGAGATTACCTCACTACCCAACTAGTGCTTTCCTTCAGAATTTAGAGGTTACCTTACAAATTGACTATAAACGTCTTCTTCTTATGGAGGAGGATTTTTGGAAACTAAAATCGAGAATCCTTTGGCTAAATAACGGAGACGCTAACACTAAATTCTTTCACATGTCTACTCTCTAACGGAGGCGTAAAAATCGTATCTCTAGTCTCAAGGATGGTGTAGGGAATTGGATTACTGATGAGGAGATTATTAAGATCCATATTTCTGATTTCTACCGTTTCTTATACTCTACAAAACTAATTTCTTCTACTCATGCGTTCCTAGTAGGTAACCATCCTGTCGTGCTTCCTGAAATTTCTAACGCTTTAATAGCTCCGTTACGTCGCAAGGAAGTGCTAGATGCAATCTCCTCTTTCAAACTCCTAAAGTCTCCTAGCCCGGATGGCCTACACCCTTTCTTCTATCAATAATACTTTAACTTAGTAGGCAATTCTGTTATAAACTTTTGCAACCAAATTTTCACAAATTTTACTATCCCTGAGGAAATAAACAATACCTACTTGTGCCTGATCCCAAAAGTTTTGGGAGCTTCCTCAATTACCCTCTTTCGACCTATCAATCTTTGCAATACTATTTATAAAGTAGTAACCAAAATCATAGTGAATAGAATTAAGCCTCTTTTACATGATATAATAAGTCCTACGCAGTCTAGCTTTCTCACCAATAGATGTGCGGCAGACAATGCTGTAGCAGTCCAAGAAATCCTACATTATTTCAAACGAGTAAAAGGTAAAGCGGCTTATGTCCTTATGAAAATTAATCTGGAAAAGGCTTTTGACCGTTTAGAATGGTCTTTCATTCGCGAAACTTTACTTTACTTTAAATTCCCGGACAATCTTGTGCAATTAATCATGTCATGTGTTACTACAACTTCTATTTACATCATTGTCAACGGGAATTATTTTCCTTTCTTCAGCCCAACCAGAGGAATCCGGCAAGGTGATCCTCTATCTCCATACATTTTTATCCTGTGTATGGAAAAATTATCCAGAGTAATTGACGCTCAAGTAAGTATGGGCTTATGGTCACCTACAAAAACTTGCTCAAGGGGCCATTCAATATCTCATCTACTTTTCACAGATGATATTATCCTTACTAGCAAAATCACGGGTAATTCTTATCGAAATGTAGCCATCACTCTCTCCCGATTTAGCGTAGCATTGGGACAAAAAATTAATCTGGCCAAATCATGTTTATTTTTTTCTTCTAATACATCGATTAGAAGTAAGGAATATGTCTGCTCCATTTTTGGAATTAACGAGGGAGATACTTTTGGCCGATACCTAGGTTTTCCTATAACTACTTCTAGACCTGCTTTTCGAGACTATCAATTCCTACTAGAAAACTTTAAGCGTCACTTGGCGGGCTGGAAAGGTAAGTTCTTAAATGCTGCTGGGAGAGTAAATCTTATTAAATCCGTTCTTAATAGCTTACCAAATCATATTATGCAAACCAACAAATTGCCTGCTAAAGTCATCCAAAAAATTAAAAAAACTGAACGAGACTTCTTGTGGGGAACGACGGAGTCGCATAAGAAGTTGTATCTCGTTAATTGGAATATTGTGACCACACCCAAAAGATATGGGGGTCTAGGTATTCAAAATTTATTAAATAAAAACTATGCGTTACTTCCTTCCTCGGCTTAGAGCTTATTTCACTCCAAAGATTCCATTTGGGCATCCCTTTTACGGAATAAATATTTGAATCCAACTCCTTCCTCGGCTTCCACTTCGACTACCTGGAAGAACCTACAGTTAAGATGGAGATACTGCCAAAAAGGACTTATATGACAACCTTCTAATGGGAAGCATATTAAGTTTTGGTACCAACCTTGGCTAGGTCCAGGATGTACTCTACGATCTCTCATCCATGGCCCGCTACCTCGAGCAGAGGAATCTAAAGTTATCTCAAACTACCGTTTGAATAAGTCTTGGAACCTTTCAGTCATTCCTTTTGAACTACCTAATCCTATTTCTAACAAAATTCAATCAACTCATTTTCCTTTATATTCGAACAACTAAGATAAAATTAAGTGGGGTCTCACCAATACCGGCAATTTTACGGTTTGTAGTTGTTATAATAAGATAGCTGCAGAGAATTTGCTAACGACCCCTTGGGACTTTGCATGCATTTGGAAGCACAACACAGTTCCAAAAATTAATCACTTCTTGTGGTTGCTGGTTCTTAACCGTCTTCCGACATCGGCGCATCTGCACTATATATCGTGCCTGGAGTCACCGTATTGCAAGCGTTGCAACAAGTCAACGCCTGAAACTATATCTCATATCTTCTCGACTTGCCCAAAACTTGAACAGTTGTGGGAAAATTTAACACCAAACACTACTTTCTCACTGAAGCTCCTGAATTCTAATGATTCCTTCACTGTTTGGCTAAAACACGCTCTTCAAAGTCTCGACCATGGCTACCACGGATTACCTCTTAATGTTCTAATCCCCTACTATTTATGGGTCATTTAGACCAATCGAAACAAACATATTTTTGAGGGTAACCTGGAGCCTTCATCTCCAACGCTTGCGTATAATTTGGCGAATGAGTACTAGTTTTTAGTAGGCGAACCAACTCATACATGCAATCCCTTTACCTTATATGTAAAATGGAACCCTCCGAAAAGGGACTGCCTAATGCTAAACACTGACGCATCCTTATAGTCCAACATACAGATAGCTGGTTTGGGGGGTGTTTTTTAAAACAATAGCGAAAAATGGATTATGGGGTTCACTGCACATGCTTTAGTGAAGGATATATTTTATCATGAACTTCAGGCTCTTTTTGTAGGCTTGCAACTGGCACTTCTACATAATCTCGGGCTGTTAGAAATAAATATTGATGCGGAGCAGATTATTAAGTTTTTTACTAATACAGAATTTAATCCTAATAACTCTGCTTTATTGGCTAATTGCAGGTCCTTTCTTCTACATTTGGATAGTCCACCACTTATCCAAATCTACAGGGAGCAGAATAGACTTGCGGATAGCTTAGCAAGAAGGGACATCACTACTGCACTACCATCCAACCTAGCTTTTATCTCTCCAGTTATGTCTATTACTACTTTTTGGGTGCCTCCTCAAGACTCTTTAAAAATTTTGTGCGGTGATGAACAAGGAGACATTACTACTAGACGTGTTAAGGCCTATGGGGTGTTGCCGCCTAGCGTCTCTGTTAATATACCTACTAGTTTGCCTACTAATATCTTGGCTTGGCCTAATACTAATGCTGGATGTCTTGTAAATATAACACTAAGTGCAGATACTATGGTGGCAGTGCCACCACACTCCTCTCTGTAGCGTTTTGTTATGATGCTAATATATCTATCTTATATTACCAAAAAAAAAGGACCGTAGGTAATGTAGTAGTACTATACATTAGCAGGAGGAGTAGCAATATAAATATAATAATAATATTAATAATAATTATTATTTTATTGAATTTTAATATCTATTTCAATTCAAATATATTGTTTGTTAGATAAATATACATTACATTTGGAAAAAAATAAGGATAACAAGGAATAACAAACTAATCGTCTTTTAACAAAATAATATGGTATTTGAACTTCAATTTAAATTTTAATGATATTTAAATTTGAATTTGAATTAAAATAGAGTTCTAGCTTCTTAACCTCTTTTATTATATACTCCTCAATAAATTCTAACTATATAATAATAATAATAATAATAATAATATTTTAATAAATTATAATAGTAGTAACAATAGTAGTACATGATGTTACTAGTAATAATAGTAAATAATAAGTAGTAGTAGTAATAATACATACGTAATAGTAGTAGTCATTATAGTAATAGTAGATTATGTTTATTTTCATAGTATAATAATAACAATAGTATAATAATAATAATAATAATAATAATAATAGTAATAATAATAATAATAATAATTGTTATTACATATAATTAAATTTATTAAAATATAATATATTACTCCGTCACTATTATTATTATTAGTATATATGTACTATAAGTTTTTAAATTATTATTATTATTATTATTAATAATAATAATAATAGTAATAATAATAATAATAATAATAATAGTAATAATAATAATAATAATAATAGTGGCGCTAATTTATTTATTCATCTAAATAGAGAAATAAAAATTTAAATAAGTTAGAAATTACCTTACTATTATCACTAACTAAAATTTTTATTATTATTATTATTATTATTATTACTATTATTATTATTATTATTATTATTATTATTATTATTATTATTATTATTATTATTATTATTATTATTATTATTATTATTATTATTATTATGAAAGCTTAAAATACTAAAAGATAAGCATTATCTCAAACAAGCTAACAATATTGTAATTGTTATTATCATTATTATCTAAAAAAAACTAAAAAAAAAACTGAAAGATAAGCATTACCCCCACAATATGCGATTAACCCATGTGGTTATTATCTAGAGGTATTCCAACATACACATAAATGGAAGAATTTTAAGTTTACAAATCCACTATTTCAGACTCTTCTTTATTATTATTATTATTATTATTATTATTATTATTATTATTATTATTATTATTATTATTATTATTTATTATTATTATTATTATTATTATTATTATTATTATTATTATGATGATGATGATGATGATGATGATGATGATGATGATGATGATGAAAGCTTAAAATACTAAAAGATAAGCATTGTCTCAACACAAGCTAACAATATTGTAATTGTTATTATCATCATTATCTAAAAAACTAAAAAACCGAAAGATAAGCATTACCCCCACAATGTGCGATTAACCCACGTGGTTATTATCTAGAGGTATTCCAACATACACATAAAAGGAAGAATTTTAAGTTTACAAATCCACCATTTCAGGATCTTCTAAAATTTATTGGCCAAGAAGAGAAGATTTTTGGTGAATAATTATTATTTTCTTTGTCTACTCCTTGGATCTTCATCTCCGAGTCAAAATGATAACACATTCCAAGTAGATGATGACTGAAACAATGGTTTTGATACGTAAAAGATTCATAGGTAAAATGATTTCATATTAATTTTTTTTCTATTTTTTATAACGAAAAATGATTTCATATTAATAGTTTTTCCATTATTTATAAAGAAATTTTTCTCTAGAGTTATTTTTATTTGTTATCGATGATTTTGCTGATATTATACATTTGCAGAGGAGATCGAGAAAAATGAAAAGGATAGAAGAATGCGGTGCTGAAATCATATTTTTGTCGTGAAGAAAGTTTTTAAAGTTATTTGAAGTTTTGATGGTATATATTTTTAATGATGTATTCTGTTAGATTATCGAAAAATTTTATGTCTTAAGTTTTTCAAAGTTAAGTTTGATATTGTTGCTCTTTTTAAAAGATATTGTTGTTTTAAAATTTTGTAGTTAATTTAATTGGATGCAACTCATAATTATATCTTATTGTAGTTATTTTTTGTATCACAGATTGGAGGATGAGCAATGATGGAGGAATTGTAATAAGTGTTGTATGATCAATTTTACAAGTAATTTGACGAATTTTTCTACAAGTAAGCCGATAATTTAACAAATAACAAACTAATTGTCTTTTAATAAATTAATATGATATTTAAAGTTGAATGTTGTTCTAGCTTCTTAGTCTCTCTTATATATACATCTATATCATTAGCTTGATGAATTTATCTAGTGCATTTTTTATTTTTTCATTTAAGAAAATTTTATTTTTAAATGTCACACCTATATGGAAGCATGTGGCATTTTCATGTTCATCGTCCTTTCTTAACATTAACAGTGAGGAACAACAACCTACAACCATTGACGTTATCCCAATCTCCTATCGAACCTTTTCGTCTCGCACTACAAATGATAACACTCTTTAAGGTCAATAATAAAACTAAAACGATGACTTTCATAGTAAAAGATTTATAGGTAAGTCTGTTTCAAATTAGTACCTTTTTATGATTTATTTTTTAAAGATTTTTCCTTGAGAGTTGTTCCTATCTTATATTCACAATTTTATTGTTATTGTTGAATTGAAAAAGAGATAAATAAGAATGGAGACAATTAATAATGAAGAGAAGGGAAGAGAAGAAAAGAACAAATAATTTCGGAAGTAGAAATTTTATTCGTATAGTTCATAAGCTTAAGATTTTCTAAATATGTGTTTAATATCATTGTTCTTCTTCTTGATGTTGCTTTGTAAATTTTAAAAACTGATAGGGTAACAATATAATAAAAAAATAAAAAACAATCAATATTAAATATGAGATATCTTTACATTGTAAATAACATAATAAAGAAACACGTGACACATAAAAATTTTCTCAACAATTACATAATTATTTTTACTCATATAGATTTGATTAGAGGTGGAGAGAGATATTAACCAAACAATCTTATATCTTTAAAATGTGAACAATACAATAATGAAAAGTATGAAACATAAAAGTTTTTTTTTTTAAAATTATATAATCGTTTTTACTTATATAGATTTGATTAGCTGAGGGGGTAGGGGTGGGGGTGGGGCACTTTTCATTGAGAAATAATATTATAGTTGATTTTATTTTTATTAAAGATATATTATTTAACATGTTTGATCAAGATAACCCAATATGAAATGATTCGAAATAATACTTTAATATTATCCGTGCATCGCGCTTTTAGATATACAAAAGGTGGAGGTGGGGGGAGATAAAGATTTTGAACTAATTTTAACAATATAATGAAATAATTAGATAAATAAATAAATAAATTACTAACCATGAATTTTAAATTGAAGTGATGTGAATTATAATATTAAAGTTTAAAAATTGAATATTTATATGATTAAACAAAATAGATATATCTATTATATAAATATTTTAATAAGAAGAGCACTTGATAAGTATATTAAGCAAGTTGATAATTTGATAAAAGACAATTTTAACAATCTAATATTTTTAGATAATGAACAATAGAACAAAAAAAATGAAACACAATTTTTTAAAAATAATTATATGCTTAGTTATCTTTAAATCGATTTACGGATGAAATTAATATGCAATATTTATGGAACAATCATGAGTATTAGGTTATTGGTATAGATTTGATTTACAGAATTGTGTGGATGGAGAGGGTTTTTTTTTTTTGGGGGGGGGGGGGGGGGGGGAGCAATAAATTAACTGATTTTTATAGTTTTTTGAATTACTTATTAAAAATTATATTTAATAAGTAATAATAATTTGAAATATGTTAATGTGATACAATAAAAATTGATCAACTTTATTATTTCAAAGAATAAATTAATATTTTTAATGATTAATTCTTTTTGAACTAATGAAATGACCAAGTCTTCTAGAGAATGAAAGCTCATAACAATATCACCAATGACCGACGAACTGAGCTAATCTACCTAACTGACATGATCCGAACCAGGGCCTAGTCATGTGGGGTATTTCAAGTCTAACCAGGATCAGATACCACCCCAATACCCCATCATTAACCACCCTACATCCCATGTTGAATGAATTTCGAACATATAACAAGATAAAACAATCATAATTTAAAGACATTAGATGGAGTCTATAACTATAACCAAACAGTCACAACCAAGTGTCCAACCAATACCAATCCTAATGCCACTACCAATACCAATGCTAACACTAATACCAACACCGCCCATGCCTTTAGTAGTCCGACAAAGCCTCGAACCAAAATCAAAGAATAACCGATCGGAACATGCCATCGACCATAGGCAAAACCAAAATAAAAGAAATAACAACAATGAAAAAAAGTCCATAGCATGAAATAGAGTTTTCTAGAGTATGGAAGCTCACCACTTCAATCTGACTCAAGCTGTCCCCGAATCCAAGTCACTGAGCAGGAGAATGGTAGTATGGAAGGTTCCTGCATCACATGGGGATACAACTTCTGAAGACGATTGGAGAACAATAACATAAAACTCAGGGATAAAGGTAAACTAATTCCATAATCCAAAACCAAATCAAATAACCATATGCAGTCACATATATAATATATATCGTGCTGTGATAGGGAAAGAGGTTTAGCATGCAATTTGAAACCTTAACCTGGACTGTGTAGCTTTGCCGTTCTAACCATCCACCCATGGGCTACATGGGTTCAGATCCCCTACTGAAAAGGCCTTGGTGCGTGTTAGCCGCACAAATGGAGGTATCAAGAAAGACCAGGGAATGTCCTAACCCCACTTCTATCCATGATACAAATATATCAATAGTGTAAACCATGCACACAGGTCATTAAAAGCGAACTTCATATCAGCAAATATGAGTTTCCAATGTTGATCCTCCCCGGGACCTACACCTTCCATGGCTTTGCCACACAACCCCCTTTAAACCCATATTAAAACCATTTATACATTTCCAACCATTTTCCAAGGAGTCTTTTAGTTAGGTATTAACCGTTGGTATCGTAATACCAAAATTAGAGCTTGCAAGTCTATTTTCTTATGCCATATAGAACCATTATACCAAAATTAGACTCCACCGCTTCAACTTAAACCAAGACCATGGACACCAAGGCCTTCCCAAAACCATTTGAAATCAAACCAAAACAATTCAAGTTCTATTACCATTTATGGAATGCAAGGATTCCAAAAATAGTCTAACTATGTGACAAAATCATATTCATAGGCAATTTTACTAATAAGTTGAGGGAACATAAGTTTCAAGACCATGACCAAGTAATTTAGGGAATCCATAGTACCCCAAAATCCATTTACTATTACCATGCATCCCACAATATTCAAAATCATACTAAAACAAGGAAAACCATAATTAAACCATGAGAAACATTATTCAACCATGAAAATCCTAAATCCCCAACCTTTATTTCAAAACCATAACAATACCATGAAAATCATACATTAAAACATGAGCGTTTAGTAAAATAACAATGAAAGAGGAGTACTATGCTTTAGACACAAAAAGTACAGAGAGAAACTACCCTTGAAAGCCTTAATTGATTATCTTGATGAAATCCTAGATTTTTGCTTGAGCAGAGAGTTTGAGAGAGATTTTAAAAGTGTTTGATTAGGAATAATGTGTTAATAAAGGCCCAAAAAACTTTTTAAGTCATGGTATCAAAAGGAGTTAAAGTGAGAAATGTCCAGAATGCCCTAACTTAAAGCTATAAAAAAACCAAAGGTGGTTAGGAGTAAACCCTTTGGCTCATTACCATAACATACGATTCATACCCTTAAGTCGTTACCAAGACTGTGTGTTGAACACCCATACACTTTCCACCATATGAACCCATGATCCCACTCGTTACTAGACTATACGACTCGTATGGTCTAATTGTATCCAAGACAGAACCCAAAGGTATTAGACACTTGATATCCTACGACTTTACCTCACGACCTATCGTCATGACTCCTAGTGATCCACTTGTACTCAGAATCAAGTCAAGCCAGTAAGTTACTGATTTTTTCAAGGATCGTCCCAATGACTCGTCACCACCCCTAACGACTTGTACCACTAACTCATTACCATAATTGAAACCCAACCACCATCTATCGGGCAACTCACGATTTAGGCCACCTGACTCATACCCGTACCATACGACTCATATAGTTAAGCCATTACTAGGATAGTGAGCTCAGAGCTCAAGAATTTTCCAAGGTCCAAAACCCAAGGTGTTTCACTAACAATGCACAAGAAAAGTAGAAATATATTTGGTGCCTGCATTGCATAGGGATACAACGTTTGGAGATAGTTAATGGTTTAACACTAGCATGTAACTCGGGGATAGGGGATAAGATAATGCCAAGTCATATATAATTCAAAACCATGTGAACACCATTATATACATACATAATTAAAATGACGGGATAGGAAATCAGGTTTTGCATAAAATAAAATGTTATCCTTGACTATATAGCTTAACCGTCATAAAAGGGCACTCACGGGCTATATGGATTTTGCTCCCCCTACTGAAAGGGCCCCGACGCATGTTAACCGCACGAACTAGAGAATAATTGAGGAAAATCTAAAGCCGTCAAGGCAACTAGTTGTCCCAAAAAATATATATCAAGTGTGACACATTGCATATGGTCATCAATTTCAAACCTCGAGTCGGCAAACATGAGTTTTTAATATAAGTCATACGAGACCCACACCTTCACAACTTCACTACATAACTCCCATTAAGCTCAATTTAATACAAGTTTCACACAACCCATTTATAAACCAAAGAACCAACCGTTAAGGCACACTATAGATATGGTCATACCCTTACACTTGGAATCTTATCTCTATTCCTTAACAATCACATTAACTTGGGGGAATACCTCAACCACCTTTGTTCATTAAATTAAATCATAGCCAACACGACATTCAAAATCCATGTTCATTGTTTAACCATTTATGCAATGTAATAACATAGGTGAGTAAGTCAAACCAAGTGACAATTCCATAATTCAAAACCATTTACGCAAGTTGGTTGAGGGAATACAATTATTCAAAAACAATTCCAAGTTCAAAACATCAATTTGTGGGAATACCACAACCCCATTCCAAATCCCACACCCATGCACCCTATTGGTTCAAAATATTCAATTAAAACCATGAACAACTCATAAAAATCACGAGAAAGAAATTCAAAGATCAATCAATCCAAAACCCTAAACACATCAAAACCCACATTCAAAACTATACAATTAAAGCATGTAAAAGATATGCTTTTTATAAAATAAGAATTGGGGAAGAGTAACATGCCTAAAATACCAAAATTTATGGAGAGAAATCAACCCTTGATCCCTTAGATGACCAACTACTTGGAAGCCCTAAGTATCTTAACTTTGGAGAATTTAGAGAGTTTGAGAGAGTGCTTTGAGTGCTAAAGTGTTGAAAATAACGTCCCAAGAGTGTTTTATGGTCATGGGTATTAAGTGAGGGAAGAGGAAAATGTCCAAAGTGCCCTAAACTTAAAAGATGAAAAATTGTCGCCAGTGACTACAGGTCACTATATGACTCGTAAGGACTCACTACAGTGCGTCATCACAAGTTATAGTTTGGACAGTAGCTGAAGTACCCTACTCTAGTAACCCTACGACTCCCACCATATGACTCATTAAGAGACCCTATGACTCATAATGTCCAAGCCATAGTCAAGACAGAATACTTATGCATCTAACTAGTTTGGCTATGGATGGGATTATACAACCCGTTTTGAGTTTTTCATGACTCGTAACCTCTTAGTCGAAGCCATAATAGAAACTCCAGGATAACATACTAGTCTATCTATGAGTGGCTTCCTAAGACCCGCAAGGACACATAATGAATCATTAGGTGAGGTGTAGTCTAGGCAGTTAGTTTTAAAACTCAGAAATTCTCAGAGACCAAAATTTGTTGTGTTACAATAATGGGACAACTACTAAAATTTTTGGGCATACTCTTTCACACTCATCTTTCCATGCTTTAAGTTCACAAACTCTTTGGCCTTAGCTTCCCTCAACTTATAAGGAAATAAGTGATCAAGAAAAGTACCTAAAAACTTATCTCACACCACTGACTTGGCATCATCACCCCTAATCGCTTTCCATTCTTCTTATCACTGGTAAGTCATATCCTTTAGTTAATAGGAAGCAAACTCCACACCTTCTAAATCAGTAGCATGCATAATCCTGAAAATCTTCTTCATCTCATCAATAAACCCCTGAGGATCCTCCTCAACCCTAGAGACTGACAAGGTTTGAGATTCAACCTCATAAACTATCCAAACTGATGACCTCAGATGAAATAAAAAAAAACCAACAAGATCAGACCAAAAAGTCTGTGATTCCACCATCTGAGCAAGTATATGAATAGACTGACGGAACTCCAAATTTGAAATACCCCCCTAAGGTGATTGAGCATGAGCATCACTAACCCAAAATACCCAAGAAGGACTAGTTATGACCAGTGGAACCCCACATGTAGTAGGGACCGTAGACCGGGTCTGTAATCCATAAATAAGGCGATTTCCCTTCATATCTTCCCCAGGTGGGATAGAGGTTGCAGCAGGAGTTTCTATGATCATCAGATCTTTGGGGAGACATGATCTAAAATATGAGTAATCCAGGAGTTAGAGAAGTTTCATGACAACTAGACTTTTTAGCCCGAAATAGAACACAAGAAAGGGAAATTTTCCTAAATGCCTTGTAGCCTCCCCCTTATAAGTGTGGCACACTACACATCCATAAAAGGAACTCTACTCAACACGACTTTGTAGGCACCCAAAACCTGAATCATGCTCAGATACCAAGCTTGTCACGACCTAAAATAGGGTTTAGTCGTGACGGGTATCTCAAGCCCATAATAGGCTAGAGACCAACCCTTTAGCCTAACCTCTAGAGCACAATGTATCAAATAGTGAAAGCAACCAAAATAGTAAATTAGATAGATGAATCAAATGAAATATAAGAGTCTAAATAATACAACCAATTATACTAATACTGTCCACAAAAGCCTTTAAAACTAGAAATACCAAACTAGGTCATTCTTCCAATCATGACAAAAGAGAATTCTTAACTCCCCAAATATGAAAAGAAACCCAATGAAATGGCAGTGTTTTCTAAAAGACAGGGGCTTACCACTTTACAGAAACTCAACCAATGTACCACACCACTTAACACTGCAGAAGAGTAACACAAAAACTCTTGGACCCTACATCATGAAACAATGTAGCATCTAAGAATGGTCAATAGGGAAAACACTGACATGTAACTTAGGGGAAAGTGATAAACTAATGCCATTTGCCAAAAACCAGTCAAAACCATATGTATAATATTTATATATACATACATAGGATGTCGGGATAAGGACAAGGTAAATGAACATAAGAGTTTAAAATATTAACCTGTACTGTATAGCTCACTCTATCCTAAAGAAACCCATGGACTATATATGTCTGACTTCCCCTGTCGAAAGGGACCAGTGTGTGTTATCTATATGTATCGAGAAAACTGAGAAAAGGCTACATAAACCAACTAATTATCCATCCAAAATATAAAGTGTGCACCAAGCACACGGTCATATAGACCCCCACATCGGGAAACATGGTTTTCAGTGTTGGTCCCCTGGGACTACACCTTCAGGGTAAGCTACATAATTTCCTTGAAGCCTAAATTAAAGTAGTTTAAACATAAACCAAGGAGTCTTTATTAAGGCCTTTTCCAATATGGTATCATCATACCAATATGCTTGCTAGGTAATCCAATTGTGCCAAACTAGTCTACTTAACCATTAGACTCCCAAGTTCCATTTAAAATCCAAAATCATGTCAACCAATGGCATTCCAAAAACCACTATTATCATTTATCCTTTAATGCAATGAATGTTTTCAAAGGATCGAACAAGTTAAACTATGTTCATATTCATATTTAAAATAAGTCTTGTAATATTGGTTGAGGTTAATACTATTATCAAGTTAAAATTCATCTAATTTGGGGAAATCCATGTCTCCCATTCCAACCTTTAAAATAATGAACCAATTCAGTCCTAAAATCATCAATTAGATGCATGAAATGCATATTTAAACACGGGGAAAACAATTCAAGTATAATCAATCAAGAGCCCTTAACCCCATTTCAAAACCATTAATTAAATCGCATAAATAATGATTAAATACTTGCCACAATGTAAAATTCATGTTAAAGATGAGAAATATGCCTGAAATACCTAGGAATTTAAAGAGAAATAAAAGCTCAGAGCTTGAATGATAAATTTTATGTGAAACCCTAATATCTATTGTCGTGGGAGTTAAAGAGGAAAAATAAGGTTTTGATTTTGATAACTGATGACAGAAGGGTCATTTGGGTGTTTTTAGTTATGGAATAAGAGTTTGAAGGGATAAGAAGACCAAAAAGACCCTAATTAAAAAATGTAGGAAAAGTCTGAGAACAGTCATCACCACTTGGGTAAAAACTCATGAGGTTTGGCCACGAGTCATGGTTTGGAGTCGTTAATCGGGGATTGAAAATCTAGTCCTTCATTGTTATGATAATGGGTCCCTCATAACGACTCGTTGTGTCTCATAACGAGTCATGTCCTAAACTTGTTGTCAAGGGACCAATGTATGGGCTTCCTCACTGTCGTGGAAACAAGTCCTCCCTTTGTCACAACTCGAGTTTACCTCCTAGTCGCGACAACGGTGCTTACGGTCACAAGTGACCACAAGATAACCCATGAGCTAGTTCTTACTGTGAGCACTGAGTAAACTGATAATAAACAACATATGTGAAAAAATAATTGATAATTCCATAAGGTTTTAAATACTGAAACACTATTAAATCATAGATCTAAAACGTATAAAGACAAACTAAAAAGTTTGATAAAATAACTGATAAATCAACTAAGTATCTGAATGTCTGAAAATCCTCTAATTGACTGACTGTAGAGTTTATGGGACAAACCCCCAACTAACTCCGACTAATAAAAATACTGAACTATTAAGATAAACTGAAATAAAATAATCCTGTCATCGATAGATGAGGACTCACTACAACTGCTGCTGTTGATAAGTTTAACTATCTAAGCGTGATGAGGAAACTGTGCGTCCGAACCTATGATATAAGACGTCATAGCGTGAAGAAACTATATGGTCAGTACTTTGAATGTACTGGTATATGAGATGAGGTTAGGATGAAATACATGGGTTAATTGTACATAATAGAAATGATTGGTTGAATAATTTAAGATAACTGAGTAAACATATGTGCAAACTGAAATACTGAGAATGCAAAACCAAGCATATATATATATATACATTTATGATATAGTCTATAAACTGAAATACTGAAATTCGATAAATAAATAGTTGGGAATCTGTATGCTTTCGTTAAGCAAATCCGAACTGAAGATATACTGAATACTGTACTGAGACTGTAGGATTTAGCTATAACCGACATGCCCCAAATCTATTATTGTGGTCCAACCTGTAACCCAAGTTGTAAGGGTATCAGTACCGTACCACGGGTACTAATGATGGCTATGTGGATCCACTAATTTGATATCCCGACGGACTAGGGTATCATTCCTAACTGACAGGGGACCCCTCAAAGTCTACGGTCATGCCGTAGGTCTGGAACTTAGGGACTTCTCTAATGTCACATACCTAACTAAAGGGGGAGACAAGTGCCGATACGTAAATGAAAAAATTATTCTTTAAAATTCCAGTAGCCACTTCTGCCAGTATTACATCTCTCTGGTACACTATGATGCAAATATATTGCGCTCTTCTCCTTATTAATTTTTTGGTCAGATGTTGCTGCATACTTTTTCAAAGTATCTTCTACCAATTTTATAGTCCTTATTTCAGCCTTACAAAGAATAATCATATCATCTAAAAAGGCGAGATGATTAATTGATGGACAACCCTTTGGCATGCCAAATTTCTTAAACTCTTTCCTCCTAAGTAATGCATTCAGTGCTTTAGATAATAATTCAATTGCTAATATGAATAGTGTAGGAGATAATGGATCACCCTGCTTCAAACCTCTACATGAGTTGAAAAAACTTTTGGGTTGACCATTCAATAAGATAGAGTACCAATTGTTACTCACCAACCTATATATCATGTCAATCATTCTTTCACTAAAACTTGTTTTCCTTAGCACCTGTATAAGAAAATGTCATTTCACTTTATCATATGCCTTCATCATATCTAATTTAATAACCAGATTAGGAGGTTTGCCCTTTTTTTTTAATTTCTAGTATTATTTCCCAAACCAATAGAATATTCTCTATAATGCTTCTTCCTTTCACAAATTCTGCTTACTCCTTAGTTATCATCCTTGGAAGAAAACCTTTAATTCTTTCATGTATGATCCTTGAGAATATTTTGTTAACAAAAGTACTCAAAAATATAAGTCTTAGATTTGAAAAATTCCGCACCAAAGCCTTCTTAAGGAGCAGAACCAAATTTGTGTGATATTACAAATTTGGGCAATTTTGCTCCACTAAAGAAATACTGGACCATTTTATATATATCATCTCCTACAATATTTCAAGCATCTTAATAAAAAACCCCACTCATCCCATCTGGTCTACAAGCACTATTTTTATTCAGCCCCTGCATATACCTTCTTTTTACTAGACATTCTCTGCATTTCTTCATTATCCTCATTCCTAATAACAGTAGGTACTTCCTCCAATAGATCAAAATCAGTCTGGGTTGGTTGCTTCTGAAATTGGTTTTGATAGAATAGAATTGCTTCATCTGTTATCTCATCTTGTTGTTCCAACCATTCTCCTTCTACATTTTAAATTCTAGAAATTCTCAACATTTTCCTCCTACCATTAACCACTGTATAAAAAAACTTAGTATTCCTTTCTCCATTCTTAAACCATTCCATGCCAGCTTTTTGCTTTCAAAATTCCTCTTCTCTGTGCAAGTACCCATTTACTTTAGCCTGAGCTAAAGGTGTCAAATGGGCCGGTTAAAACCAGCCCGAACTGGCCCACATAATTAAATCGGTCCGGTTTGACCTAGCCCGGTAAGCCCAAGGGCTTTAGGGGTCCGGGTCCCGATTTGATTGGGTTTTTTATTTGGGCCCGATTAACCCGACCCGGACCCAACCCGATTTAAGCCCGACGGTTAATTGGTCTGGCCCGGCCCCGTTAAGGTTTTTTTTTTTATTTATTTATTTTGAAAATTCAAAATTTCACAAACTGAAATTAAAAACTTAGTTTTAATACATCATTAATTTACTATCAAGTATTATTAATTTATTATATTAACTAGCATATGTTTTATACTTTTATTTAAAGTAGTGTATATATTGAATAGTATATATATGTGTGTGTGTGTGTGTGTATCTTCTTAATCTAAAGTAGTATATATTTGACGTATACATGTGTATATGTGTATACATTAATATCTATTTTAATACATGTGTATTCATTAATATATATTTTAATGTATATATATTACAGTATATTTAATTTAAAGTATTACATATACATAGAATAGAGTGTATATGTGAATAGATCTACTATAGACGTGTATATTTAACGTATACATGTGTATATATTTTATAAATTAGTATATAACTATACAAATATACATTGTAATATGTATATCTTGTAGTATATCTCATTTAAAGTATTACATATACATAGAATAGAGTGTATCTATGTGAACAGATATTCTATGGACGTGTATATTTAACGTATACATGTGTGTATGTTTTATAAATTAGTATATAACTATACAAATATATATTGTAATGTATATATATTGTAGTATATCTCATTTAAAGTATTACATATACATAGATTAGAGTGTATATATGTGAATAGATCTTCTATAGATGTGTATATTTAACGTATATATGTGTATATATTTTATAAATTAGTATAGAACTATACAAATATATAATGTAATGTATATATATATTGTAGTATATCTCATTTAAAGTATTACATATACATAGAATAGAGTGTATATATATATATATATATATGTGAATAGATCTTCTATAGACGTGTATATTTAACGTATACATGTGTATATGTTTTATAAATTAGTATATAACTATACAAATATATATTGTAATGTATATATATTGTAGCATATCTCATTTAAAGTATTAAATATACATATAATAGAGTGTATGTATGTGAATAGATCTTCTATAGATTAGTATATTTAACGTATATATGTGTATATATTTTATAAATTAGTATAGAACTATACAAATATATAATGTAATGTATATATATATTGTAGTATATTTCATTTAAAATATTACATATACATAGAATAGAGTGTATATATCTGAATAGATCTTCTATAGACGTGTATATTTAACGTATAAATGTGTATATGTTTTATAAATTAGTATATAACTATACAAATATATATTGTAGTATATCTCATTTAAAGTATTACATATACATAGAATAGAGTGTATATATGTGAATAGATCTTCTATAGACGTGTATATTTAATGTATACATATGTATATGTTTTATAAATAGGTATATAACTATATAAATATATATTGTAATGTATATATATTATAGTATATTTGATTTAAAGTATTACATATACATAGAATAAAGTGTATATATGTGAATAGATCTTCTATAGATGTGTATATTTAACGTATACATGAATATATATTTTATAAATTAGTATATAACTACACAAATATATATTGTAATGGATATATATTGAAGTATATTTGATTTAAAGTATTACATATACATAGAATAGAGTGTATATATGTGAATAGATCTTCTATAGACGTATATATTTAACGTATACATGTGTATATATTTTATAAATTAGTATATAACTATACAAATATATATTGTAATGTATATATATTATAGTATATTTCATTTAAAGTATTTATATACATAGAATATAGTGTATATATATGAATGGATCTTCTATAGACGTGTATATTTAACATATACATGTGTATAATTTTATAAATTAGGATATAACTATACAAATATATTTTGTAATGTATATATATTACAGTATATTTCACTTAAACTATTACATATACATAGAATAGAGTGTATATATGTGAATAGATCTTCTATAGACGTGTATATTTAATGTATACATGTGTATATATTTTATAAATTAGTATATAATTATGCAAATATATATTGTAATGTATATATATTGTTGTATATCTCATTTAAAGTATTACATATACATAGAATAGAGTGTATATATGTGAATAGATCTACTATAGACGTGTATATTTAACGTATACATGTGTATATATTTTATAAATTAGTATGTAACTATACAAATATATATTGTAATGTATATTAATTGTAGTATATCTCATTTAAAGTATTACATATACATAGAATAGAGTGTATGTATGTGAATAGATCTACTATAGATGTGTATATTTAACGTATATATGTGTATATATTTTATAAATTAGTATAGAACTATACAAATATATAATGTAATGTATATATATATTGTAGTATATCTCATTCAAAGTATTACATATACATAGAATAGAGTGTATATATGTTAATAGATTTTCTATAGACGTGTATATTTAACGTATGCATGTGTATATGTTTTATAAATTAGTATATAACTATACAAATATATATTGTAATGTATATATATGATAGTATATTTCATTTAAAGTATTACATATACATGGATTAGAGTGTATATATGTAATAGATCTTCTATAGACGTGTATATTTAACGTATACATGTGTATATATGTATATGTTATATATATATATATATATATATATATATATATATATATATATATATATATATATATATATATATATATATAGTAGTATATTTTATTTAAACTTTAAAGTTTAAAGTAGTACATATATATTTGGATGGTGCGTATATATGTGTAATTGTGAATATGTGTATATATTTTTTAAATTCTAATGTAGTATATATTATATATATAGTGTATATATATTATTTAACGTATTTATAATGTATATAGGTGGGTATATATAATGTATATTGAATTATTTTTTTTTATATATTTTTCACCGGGTTTGACCGATTTTTTAATCGGATTTGACCGAATTTAGGTGGGTTTAACCGGGTTGGATTAAGTGGGCCGGGTTAAGGTGGTTTTTGATTTTTTTACTGCTGGGCCTGGCCCACTTAGACAACAAACTCGACCCGGCCTGGACCGACCCTCATCCCGGTTAAATAACACGGGCCGATTCCGAATTGGCCCGGGCCGGCCCACTTGACAGCCATAGCTTGAGCTGCATGAAGATTCTGTCTATTTGCAGCTGATGGCTCAGTTTCAAATTATATCTTTTGTACCTTAATCATCTCCTCCAAGGTTGTTATCTCCTGAAATATGTTGTCAAAGGTTGTTCTACTCAACTGCATCTGCTTATTCTCTTCATATCTCACTCTATGAAAATACACCGACTATATTATTATTGTTACACCTCGCCGAAAAAAATTCTATGAAAATTATATACCTTTCGTACGAAACACATCCTAGATCAGCTTCCGACTATTTGGCCTAATTATCCCACACAAAATTAAGTACAACATAAATGTGCATAAATAGCCATCAAAATCTGATCAAACGGTTGGTGGGAGTCTAGCGGCTATTTATTATCCACATCTTTTTATATACTCTTCCAATTTACACTTTTTGTTTCACCTATAAATTTCGTTGTTTCTTATTTTTTCTTTTGCCACCCAACCTTCCTATTCTGTTGACTTCTCATAAACTCACTCCGAAAGTTAAATACCCACTTGCCTAATTTCACTCAATTTTGTAGATTTATAAGGAATCTTTCACTTTTTATCCCCAAATCTATCTGGGTTAATTAAAAATTCTCCTCCATCGCACCAGGTGAACGTTAATCTTCTTTCCTTTTGTTGATAAATGGGACAAGTTTTAGTTTACTATTAGCTTACTCTTGCCTAATTTTTATCTGGGTATTTAAGGGGTTGTTTGGTATCTAGATGAGATAGACAGTTATTTCATAGAGTGAGATATTTGATGACTATGTTGCTTGAACTTTTTAAAAATATCGAAGTGTATCGGATTGTCAGAGAATCCAACGCGGGTGTGACAGTATTTTTGGAGAGTCTCAACAACATAGTTCCTCTGTATAAGTTATCCCGCCATATATATATTATCCATAACTTTTCCCATTCTATAAATGATGGGATAAATATTCTTGACACTAGTTAATACTACTGATCTAGGATAAAATAATCTTGCATTTTATCAAGAAATCACTACCCCTATACACCTAAGATAATTGCATTTTATTCCAAAATTATTATCCCTTATCCCTTGTACCAAACGAACCCTTAGTATGTTTTATCAAGAAAATTTCACAATTTTAAGATCCTGTTTTGACCCCCTTTTAAGGTGCAGAGTTCATTCTCATTTCTTGATAATTTTGAATTTGAATTCCAGTTGATATATTCTTTTATTGGTTTGATATTTTCTTCCGATGGGAATTTTAGTGTGTAATTCAATCAGTCATCGATTTAACACTCAATACCAAACAAGTTGAGATCGGCGACATTTAATTATCTGCATATATTCGGTTCAGTGGCGGAGCTAGATGGTATAAGGAGTTCATTTGGACCTCCTTCGCTCAAAAATCACGGTGTATATACAAGATCCTCTTTTTTTAATGTATATAGTAGATGATGAACTCCGTAGAAAATATCTTGCCTTCGCTACTAGTTCCGCTCTACTTAGGCCTATTCCACTCCAAGTGAATGTGCTATTAGTACCAACATGGGTTGTGCTGCAGTGGATGGGGCTGCTCCACCCTTAATCAGAGGTCGAGGGTTCGACCCTGGGTATGGAGAAAACTCTGTTGGGAGCGCTGCCACCTTAATGGGCCCTGGAACGTGCGATCCGGATTAGTCGGGGCTCCAATGCGGGTACCGGACACTGGATGGGAAACCAAAAAAAAATGTGCTATTAGTAGGAACAAGTATGGTAAAACTCGCAAGACTGGTGACAAATTTGATGGAGCAATGTGATGAGCTAAGTATGTCTGGCATGCCAATTTAGGTGGCTAAATTGAGGATATCGATATTTTAAGTGCTGACTATTGTTTTTTTTGTCGAAATCTTCTTTTGCATTGTACCAGGTGGAATCTTTAGTCCTATCTTCTTTTTAGAATAACAACATACCCAGTATATTCCGACAAAGTTGGGCCTGGGGAGGGTAAGTGTACGCAATTCATACTACCTTAGAAGTGAGGTAGAGAGACTATCTTTTTTCTTTATAAATGTAAAAGCTTTAAACTGTTTTTCTTTTTTTTTTTTTGTGTGTGTGTGTGTGGGTGGGTGGGGGGTGGGTGGGGGGTTAAATGTGAAACCTTTATGTGGGGTTTAGTATGTTTTTGCAAACAATTCAGAATTTAAAGTTCGTGTCTTGATCAATTTGAAGTACATACATACTTCATTCTAATATCTTGGTAAATTTGAAGTGCTTTGTGTATAAAAATTGAGTATTTTTCTTCAACTGTCTTCTCCCTTCTCCATTTTACAACGTGAAAACTTTAATGATATCTTACTTCTGGCTGATTTTAACAGGGTATTTTGTCTGCTAAAAAGTTTTAGAATAAGAATTTAAAGTTCTGTGTCTTGATCAGTTTGAAGTACATACCTCATTCTCAATTCTTGATAATTTTGAAGTGCTTGATGTATTCTTCCCTCTGTTGAATCATTTCTTTCTCCTGGCTGTGATGTGTAATTCTTCTTATCAATCAGCTATGACTCAATCGAAAAATAGTTGGAATCAGCTATATGAATCTATATCCATTGTGCTCTATTTGGGCCTATTCCCAAGGTGAAGCATAGTTGGTGGGAATAAGTTGATAGACTCTCTATTCCCAAAGTGAAGTATTGTTGGTGGGAATAAGTTGATAGACTCTTAGAGAGTGAGACTGTTGGAGAATTTGATTGAGTAGTGTGATGAACCCAAATATGTATCATATTCGCATGACAATTGTTGTCCGTTGTATTCTTCTTCTCATGGGTGATTTAGAGGGGCACATTTTTAAAAGCTCAATTCTTTTATCTAAGCCTTTATTGAATCAGGTATGATCTGCACATTGTTTCTATTATCCCTAATTTTTTAAATTAGATAATTGAGGGGCTGAAATCTGTCAAACGCATGTTTATTGTCCCTTGTTTTTTTCCATTTAACTTTAGTGAAGTTGTTGATGTGGATCTCTAGCTAATATTTATCGTGGAAATTCCCTGTTATCGAACTTGCTTTTGACTGAAGAATAGGTTGTTCTAAGGTTGTGATTTTGGTGGGTTGTCATGTTGTAGATAAACAATCTCTATAAAGATTTCCATGGATTTGATGAATGGCACCGATCATGCACCAGAAACACCAACACTTAAAATCAAGGCATTTTTTGAATCAGCTCCACCACTAAAAGATGCTGCTGAAATAGAGACAAAATTGAAGGAATTTGTCAACCGGAATTTATTATCAGGCAAATTTGCTTCTATTCAGTTCTCATAGATTTTACTGTTTTAACTTTCTTTCCACAATCTCAACAATGACAATCGCCAATGCCATAGACTTGACTTTGTCTTTATCGTCATGTTCAGAGAATGGAAAAGCAAACAGGGTTGTGTGTGTGACTTCTGGTGGTACAACTGTTCCTCTGGAGAAGCGGTGTGTTCGTTATATTGACAACTTCAGTTCTGGTCATCGAGGATCTGCTTCTACAGAGTATACCATGAAACACTGTACTTAAATTTCCAGTACACATCTGGTTCATGTACATTTTTTACATTTCAATTGAACTGGAATTGCAGGTACTTTTTGAAGGCTGGTTATTCTGTCATCTTTCTTTATCGTAGGTTTGTATCAAGTGCATTGCTATGTATTACCATTATCCTGATATCTTCCCTTTGAAAAAAAGTATATGCTCCTGACTGGATTTTTAAGGCCATAAAACTCAACATATGCAGGGGAACTTGCCAGCCATTTTGCAGATCGCTTCCTGAGGATCCATTGCTTGAGTGTTTTACTTCAACTGATGATTCAAATATTCAAGGTCTGCTAATTTTTCATTTATGCTCAATAAAAATGCACAAGATTTTTTCATTTTAACAGACATCAAAGCTTTCTTGATTCCTAGCAGCATAGAACTGTGGTGAATTTAATAAAATAAACTCTATTGATTATATAGGCTCATACTGATAATATCCAATTGCTCACTACCTTTTCATCCTTTACATTATAGAGGTGCAGAAGACCTAATAAAATAGGTGGGAGAATTGTAAGAGGAGGAAATATAATGATGTGATAGAATTTAGAAAGTAACTTCTGTTCATGTTAGTCTTCCTAATTTCCTTTATGTTGATTCTGTCCGTATCCCAGGCTTGTTAGGTGTTACCTTGGGGATTGGTGGTGGTGATGTGGGGGGAGGGGAGAGGGGGTTTATTTATCACTGTTGTTTGGTTGACCATTTTTTGCTTTTCAGTGAACCCATCGTATGCTGAAGTGGTGAAGAGAGCCATTACTGAAAATCGCTCCGTAAGAATTTTTATCAATTATTTGTTTTTACCATTTCACTTACATTTTCCAGTAATTAACTTAGGAATTTTGAATTGCAGGCTGTCAGTCGGGGCTTTCTGTTGAAATTACCGTTTACAACAATTTTTGAATATTTGCAGGTCATGTTCAGTAGATTTTTTTGTTTGATAAGTAGGTTATGTTCAGTAGATTGCAAATATATTTGGTGTATTTAATTCTAGAAACTTCAACTCTGAGTAAACAACATGCACCATTTCTAATATGCTGTATGAATGTTTTTCGCATTAAACAGATTCTTCAGCTGATAGCTGTGTCTTTAAGGAGCCTTGGTCTTAGTGCTATGTTTTATCTTGCAGCTGCAGTTTCTGACTTCTATGTACCGTGGGAGAGCATGGTAATCGTTTCTTTCATCTTGCATTGTTTTGGTTGAATTTGCAATTGGAAATGGTTAGATGCAGTCAACCTCTGTGAATTTCTGTCATTCTTCTTTCTTGTTTCCGGCCTTCTTTTGTTTCACTACCAAAGAATGATAGGAATACAACAATGACAAGTGCGCCTAAATCCCAAGCTAGTTATGGTCGGGTATGTGAATCCACAATATCATTAGTCCGATTATTTGGTTCATAATATTTCTATACCCCGTACTTAAGGATTATCTAACACTAGGGTTTCTCTAATATACTAGAAGTCTTCTAATAAGCATTAGCCTTCTAGTTAGTATTATCAATATGGATTTTCAACTTCCATTGATTTCTATCTTTTGCTAGATCTATCTCAATTCCGAGATATTCTCAACTGTTTGAGATATTTCTTTCCTTGTGATTTTAGGTCTACCTTTTTCTCTTTTCACACCTTTAATCATCATGTTAACATATGAACTGGTGCACCGTAGGCCGACATAGCATGTGGTCAAACCATCTCAGCGATATTCTCTCATTCTATCCTCTATCTAGTATGAGATTGTACGACTGCACATCTATCTCAACATTTACATCACCTCGGCACTCATCTCATGTTGAGCATGTCAGATAAATTAGTTCTTTCTCACTTCTGATATTTGCTTAATATAAACTCGTAATTACAGACAATACATAAGATCCAGTCAGGATCTGGTCCTTTGGATATGCGGCTTGCTCAAGTACCAAAGATGCTTTATGTGCTTAGAAATGAGTGGGCACCTCTGGCCTTCTGCATATCTTTCAAGGTTAGCCGATCATCACTTGAGTTTTCTTTACCATAATCTTGAAATCTGTTGTACCTGTAAAAATATGATGACTGAACAATTAACTGTGTCGAATATATATTGAGGAGAACCGTGCATATGGAGTCTTAACAATTACGTATTTTATTTTTTAAAACAATATAAAAAGGTTTAAGTAAACTGTTTAAGTCAAACTAACTCAACTGGCATGTGTAGTCTGATGTTCATATAAAAATATGATTGGAAGGAGTGCATAGTTTCCCCCTCCGCTCCGTCATATGTGCTCTTTGCTCGGTTGGAGCCGTGGTGGTGGAAGGGGATGGGTGCATCTGATAAACGTGAAATTAGTAGTTTAATCTTGCTTAGCAACTTTTTATGTTTAGAATAAAGCACTGATTAGTTAAAATTATCACTTTCAACCATTTGGCTAAAGTCTAACGTTAATCAAGATACATGATTGCCACTAGTTTTTTAACTGTTCCATAACATGGTCGTTATCATTGAATTACCGTGTGATCGTCATTAATTGGATGAAACATTCTCTTTCACTAATTAGTCTGGACAACTTTTTTTAATCAAATCCAGCGTTCATATGTCAAATCTTTGTTCCATCGAAGTATACTGAGTGGCCAAGTATATACTTGACCTTTACTAGATACAAGCACTGATTTCCCCCTGCACGATATTTGTATATATGTACAAGATATATCTTTATGCCTCTGCTCATCACATAGTTCAAATATTGATTTCAACATGTACTTCTTAACAGCTAGAGACAGATACAGATATCCTTTTAGGGAAGGCTGATATGGCCCTTAAAAAGTACAAGATGCATATGGTGGTAGCTAATGAACTTTCAACCCGTAAAGAGGAAGTTATAGTTGTCACGGAGCAGGAAAAAATCACAGTTCGACGGGACACAACTCAGCTTGGGGCTGATGTCGAGGATCCATTGATTAATCTTGTCGTGGATAGGCATTCGGCTTACATCAACCATTCTGATGCATGATCTGGAAGGACTGATCGATGATATTTTTCAAATCAGTGGAATCTGAGTTCATTACCAGGAGATTACAGTGTGCAACAATTATGTTGCCAGCTGTTTAAAAGGAGATATACCATTCTATCCCACTAACCAACTACCACAGGCTCTTTTGAAAGAAGAAAAAGGAAGAGGGTGCCTTTTAGTTGTTCCAATTGCTGAGTCTTTTTTTATCTTTTCTTGTTGAAGAATAAATTGAAGAAAAAATTTCATGAAAGAAATAGGATCTGTACAATTGAATTTATTAGCAAAATATGTTCTTCATTATTGTCTTTGATTTCTTACTGTTCCCATGTAGAAGTTAGTAGCACCATATTACAGCTGTTTATTAGTGTCGTTTGTGGCTCTAAATCTCAGAGAATGCAGTAATTGGAACCACCCTCAACGCCTAAAGTTGATGAGTCTCTTATGACAGTGAGGTCATCGGGTCAACTTATGTGCATCTCCCACTATTTTTACTACCTGATATCTACCTGCTATCTCTGTAATCCTTGCTGACTAATGATGATTAATGAGCCGCAGTACTAATAGAAAGAGGTATTACTAGTATCTATGAGAAAATCAACATGATCATGCATAAGAAGTTGACAATGGCAAATAGAAAACTAAACCCTGCAACATTTTGTGCTAAATACAGTATAGTATAACGTCAACCTATAATTGATGTTCATCTATATAACTTATACAAAGATGTTATCTTTTCATGTGTAAAGTGACAGATGGGAAACATCACATATACAACTATTTCTTCCTGCTCTATTGCACAATACATTCTTTTTCACCTCAAGCAACTTTCCAAATTGTTGCATTCTTCACCAGGTGCATGGAGACTAACCAATATGTGTTGCATCTCCTATAGATTTTGATCGTCGTCTTCGTCAAGCTCCAGTCCTTCAGCAGCAAGAAGCCTGCTAATGACCCTTTTCTTTTCTTCCTCTGCCTTTCGCCGCATTATATCTCTTTTCCGTAAGACAAGTGTATGCCGCTTTAATGTATTATTAAAATTCTCCACAGAAGCCTTTCTCTCTTTAGCAATGATTCTCCTTTCCTCTTCAGGATCCATCTGAAAGTCCATTTTGTCAAATAAAATTTAGATCACTTGGGAAGAAATCTGCACCATATCTAGTCTCCAGGAGTGGAATGAAGAAAAGGACATAAGGGATGAGCAATGGAAAACTGATCAAGCACTTCATGTATATTTGTATCATGTTCATACAAGGTATATCATATGTATGGTATAATGCAGATTGTGCAAACTGCTGGGTGTATGGCTAATGCTAGTTCGCCAATGACGAATATCCATCACTGCGGTGAGAAAAAACTAAGAAAGAAAGAAAGTGAAGATTGATGAACCGATTCAGACCATCCCAGTATGTATTATAGTATTTCTTTACTGGGATTTCAGAGCGGCATTATGTTGCCAAGAGGTTAAAGGATTGCAAAGTACATACAGTTATATAACAGTCAGAGATACCAAAGGTGGACTAATAGCAGTTAGATACCTTTGAACGAGCAAGACGGCGGGCCTTCAGATTTAATTCAAGCTGCTGCTGTTCAGCCCATGCAGCAATGGCCATATCACCTCGCTGGTCAAATGCTTTTCGCTTTTTCATAAGCCACTCTACCCATGCTTCGGATGCCTGACGAATAACAGCAAAGCATCATGTCAGTTTGAGAAAATGAAGAGAAGCTAAGAGAACAAATAGCACCACATCAAGGAAACACTTGATTGACAGCAAAAATATAAACTAATCCAGCCATCTGACAGGTAAACGTTTGGGGGCTAATTATAGTGTCTTGAACAATACTAGAACTTTTGCAAAATCACTAATAGTATTGGCAAAGGCAAAGTCTGTCCACTCTGAAGGTTATTCAACCCCCCCCAAAAAAAAAAAAAAAAAAAAAAAAAAAAAGAGATACCTGTAATCTGTCCATTCAAAGCCCAACAGAGGTTCTGGATAGGAATTTAACAGAAACTGAGTAGATCATTTTAAGACAAGGATTTTATTAACAAAGGGGCAACCCCAGAAAACAAACAATATAGAGAAGAGCTATATGCATTTATAAACCATTTTCTCTACAGAAAGCACCCCAAGAAAGAAAAGCACAACACCTGTCTTCTGATAATTTAGTCCAATTTTGCTCTATCCTGATGAATTCCAGTTCTTCAGAAAATTTTACTTGTTCAGTCCTATCCCTATCAAACGAAGTATGTGGTTCACTTTCAATTACATGAATTCACGTACCATTGTTAATTTTGTACTCCAGAGGCCTCAACTCTCACAGAGAGTGAATGCCATGCACATTTGTAGGCATATGAAAGTTTATGCCATCTATTTCATGACTGAAAATAAATCTATTCTAAAGATTCGTATTTTGCAGAGACTAGGATCAAATAAGTTCCATGTGAGGTTGAGATGGTTCGAACATGTGAGGAGAAGAGGCACAGAGCAAGAGGTTGGCTATGGATGGATTCAGGAGAGGTAGAGGTAGATCAAAGAAGTATTGGGGAGAGGTGATTAGACAGGATATGGCACAATTGCAGTTTATCGAGAACATGACCTAAGATAGGAAGGTGCGGAGAACACGAATTACGGTAGAAAGTTAGCAGGTAGGAGTCCCTCCCATACTAGTAGGTAGGAGTGCATGGTATTGTTGCCCTTATTAGTAGGCGTAGGACTACTCTTGTAGTTTCTTGTTCTTCAATGTGTTACTATCTATTGTATCGTGTAGTTCGATTGGAGTATTATTTTGTTGTAGTACTGTTCAGTTACTATCTGTTGTTTTTGTTCCCATCTATTGTCTATTATACTTCCATTACGTCTTTTTCTAGACTTTTTGTCTTGACCTGGGGTCTATCGGGAACAACCTCTCTACCTCACCTTTGAGGTAGAGGTGAGGTCAACGTATACTCTACCCTCCCCAGACCCTACTTTATGGGACTACACTGGGTATGTTGTCGTGTACTCATGGATAGGTACAACATCTGCAATAAGCAAAAGTAATATGTATTTATGCAATGACTCATCATTGATGAGTACAACAACATCAACAATAAGCAAAAGGAACATGTAATTTCTCGGTTTATATACATTTCCCTTTCTATCCGCAAAATTTGGTAGTTTGCACCTTAAAACAGTCACACAAATATTTTAGAGGAAAGAAGAAATATACTGAAAGGAGTACACTAAGCATGTTCATTTGGCCTGGCAAAATTCACTTTCATACATCAACGAGATGCTATATATAGAACAGAGTCATTTGCATTCTAGCCCATTTTTACAGCAATAACTGATACTAGTTAGATAATAAGCAATCTTCTTTTTCTTGAATTGATGAAAAGATAATCATACTATACTAAAAGTGGGAAGACCTCAAGTCTAAAGTTGAAATACCATTTTACCCTTTAAGCTTATTATTATTTAGAGCTAGGAATGAAGGCTTATTTTAATTTTTTGGTTTTCTAATGCAATTAAAGGTGACCACTAACTCTTTAATCATCATAATCATAAATTAGGACCATAATAAATATGGAATCAGTGAACGTAGAATAATCAGATTCTAAGAGTCTCATACCTTCCATAAAAATTAAGTTGGGAAAAGGGTCAAATATACCCCTTAATTTTACGAAAAGGTCCAAATATACCCTCTGTTACAAGTTTTGGTCCAAATATGCCCTCGCTGTTAAAGTTTAGGAGCAAATATACCCCTAAACTTTGCGAAAAGGTCCAAATATACCCTCCGTTACAAGTTTGGTCCAAATATGCCCTCGCTGTTAAAGTTTAGGAGCAAATATACCCCTTAACTTTGTGAAAAGGTCCAAATATACCCTCCGTTACAACGCATAACCTAAACCACCAATTTGGACCAACCCATAAACCGACCCAAATTTTGTTTATCAAAATTTCAATCTTATACTGTTATCGAAATATTTATCAGTTCAATGACTCTTCAAATATTATGCGAATGTTGCATTTTTCTTATTGCCAGTGTGTTCTACTTCATATATTGCGTTGATATTGCATTTTTCAAACTATGGTTTGTTTCCATGTTGTTCGATTTTATCGCAAAGGACTCTAATCTACAGAAATATTTCAAAATAGTTGTAAAATGTGGAAGAATCAGGGTCATGGCTTTTCCAGCTGTTTCAGCTCCTAAGAGAGAGATTTTCACCTTTAAGGGGTTCACTCGATTGTCTTTGTCATATTTTCTCCGTTCGTCTTCATCTATAAGCAGCTCGTAAGCAGCTTGAATCTTAATGAATCGAGCTTCAGCAGTTTCTCCTTCCTCAAGAGTCCCTCTGCCATTATAAACTAAGAGGAGAAATAGAAGTAAGTTAGTTCCAGATAGAAGAGAACAGCCCATACAAGGGCTCTATGAAATTGATTCTCTGAACCAACAAGAGATGGCAGCAATTATTTGTTTTTTTCTATATTTCTTACACATAACAAGGAGATCACTCTATCCACTCTCAATTCAGAAGGAAAATAAAACATATAACTATCATAATTTGTCCCTCCATTGAGGCAAAGAACTAAATTTCCAACCTGCCAACCATTTATAATTTGTGGTCCAGAACATACAAAATTCTTGATAAGATCATCGTTTTTCTAAAATATTGAATTTTCAACAACCTAACCGGGAAAGCGGGGCGAACTTACTGAATTTTATTCATTGAGATTTCGTGAAAGAGAAAATGGACGTTCATACAACTGTAGTAGTTAGATCAAACCGGTTGAGTTGAGCTAGGAATAAGATCTTGTAAGATTATTAAATGATTCTTATGAGCAAATTCCACTTGCAAGAAACTGCAATGGCACACCTCAATATATCAAATATTGATGGAAAGGATTGTGTGAAACAGAAAAGACACATTTCCTAACACCAAGTCATGAGTTCCTTTGCTCACAGGCCTACTTTGGACTTAACAAATCCATTTTTTATGCTACATGAATAGGTCATTCTCCAGTAAAAACCACATCATATAAATCAGTTCGCAAGCTAAAGAGAGATCCTATTCGAGGCTTAGTACAGAGAAATGTAGAAAGGCATTCAACAAGCGAAGGTAACTCAAGTCAAAGCATAAGACAGAGAGGAGATTCTGGTGGGTGTGATGGTGGTGGTAGTTTGGGGGGGGGGGGGGGTAGGAGAGGCAGAGGTACACCGAAAAGTATTGGAGAGAGGTGATTAGACAGACTTGACGCAACTTCAGCTTACCGAGGTCATGACATTAGATAGGAGGGTATAGAGGACATGGATTAGGATAGGAGGTTAGATATCTACGCATTTTCTGGCTTGTTTAGCTATACAAGTAGTCGTAGAACTACTCTTGTAGTTGCTTGCCCTTTGTGTTTGTTATTATCTGTGGTTTCCTTTACACTTCGATTATGACTAATGTTTAGGGTGATCTGTCAGGTTGTCTATAGTATCTTGCCATGACTTTGTTCATTTTAGTTATTTCATCTTTTCTATATATTGCTTTGGATGGTTTATTGTTCAGATGAGGGTCTATCGGAAACAACCTCTCTACCTATAAAGTAGTGATAAGGTGTAGGGTTGGGGTGGGTTGCTCCTCAGATCAGGGAACTGTTCCCAGATACACTCACGCAACAAGAACTACGAAAAAAATAACAAAAGAAGGGCAGGAATAAAGTAAAATAGGGACACAAGATTTTTACGTGGAAATTCCTTGCTCAAGGAAAAAAAACCAGAACCTGCCTCCAAGATTTCTAAGCTCCACTATACTCACGCAACTTCTTGAATACAAACTCCCATGGATTAACCTCCTAAACCTTTGTTTCCTATCAATAACTCTATTACAAGGAAACTCAAGCAATAACTCTACTGCTTCTCACCTTTGGCTAACTCTAACTAGACTCCACAAGCTAACTCTAGCTTGAAATAATCACCTAACTCTAAGGGTGTGTTTGGTATGATGGAAAATGTTTTTCGGAAAATATTTTTCTATTTTCCCTTGTTTGGTTGCAATAAAATGTTTGAAAAACATTTTCCACAACAACTCATTTTCCTCAATTTGAGGGAAAATGACTTCCCTCCTGGGAAAGGGAAGTCATTTTTCAGAAAATGAAAAATGTGACTTATGACCCCACCCCACCCCTCTTCCCCACCCCAACAACACTCATCACATGACTTAAAAAAATTCACATTTCTAAAAAATTTACATTACTCGAAAATATTTTTCACTGTGCTTTGCTTCAATTTTTCACTGTTTGAAATAAAAAATAGTGAAGCCCGAATTTTTTCATTTCCAATGTTCGTTGAATGTATTGTTATTTTCATATGCATAAAGGAAGACTTATCTATGTTACTTTTGTTAATTGCCTATTTCATTTTGTCATCGATGTAACTTGTTTCATGAGGTTGAATAAGCTTGTCGTTCCATTATATTTTTATTGATTGTAGTATCTTGAGATTGTCCTGACAAAATATTGAAAAGTGTCTCCTATATTTGCTAATTAATAGTTGCTTAAATTTAGTGATTATAATATTTTAGTATTCGATATTGATATTATTTGTATGCTTAAATTAGTTCTTACAATGTTGAGTTGCTAGAGGCACTGATATACTAGTTAACAGTTAGTAGTATTTTCTAAAAAAATATTTTTTCACTCACCAATCAAACACAAGAAAATATTTTTTAAAAAATAGTCTCTACTCACCAACCAAACACCATAAAATATTTTTCACTCATCAACCAAACATGAGAAAATAAGTAGAAAACTAACTTATTTTCCAGGAAAACATTTTCCAAGAAAACATTTTCCATGGAAAATATTTTCCATCTTACCAAACACACCCTAAATGATTTACAAAGAAATGGTTACACCGCAACACCTACAATAATCATAAGCAAGCGTAGGCAAAAAGTTTAAGAACAGTATTACAAAGGCTCAATTGCAACAGAAATAAAAATACAACTTAATAAGCGATCAGTTCCTTTTTGCAGCTTCAGCCTTTGATTTGTACTTCCGAAAGATATTTTTGTTGTAAGAATATGTTAGTGTTGGCTTTCTTGTTGAGGAATATGAGCAATATATATTATGACACAAGAAAACCTAGGAGAGATCCCACTGGTTGAGGCAAAAAGGTAGCAAGCGGTTTTTCACCAACTTTTGTACTTTGTGTCAGCTGAACTATTGATTGTGACAGCGACGGGTGAGCTCATCATAAAAACTCCAAGAAACATGTCCTAAACTATGAATTTGTCAATTATCAAAACTAAGGATTTAACAATTCCCCCTTTTTGATGATGACAAACCCATACAAACAATTAGCATACTCAGCATTTAGCAATTTCTACTCAACAAAGTCTTCATCTCAGCGACACAACATAAGCCACTAGACCACATGCCAGACCAGTTTGCCCAACCAATCCCCCTATCACTAAAAAAGGGCAGCCCTGTGCACTAAAGCTCCCGCTATGCATAAGGACCGGGGAAGGGCCCCTCCACAAAGGTGTATTGTACGCAGCCTTACCTTGTATTTCTGCCATAGGCTGTTTCCAAGGCTTGAACCTGTGACCTCCTGGTCACATGACACCAACTTTACCACTTACTCCAAGGCTCTCCTTCGATTCCCCCTATCACTGATGCCTATAAATAGCATTCTACACCTTATTCCCCCTATCAATTAAGCATCAAGTGCCCCCTGAATGAGAGAACCCCTATCTTCATCAGCACAACCCAGATCAATCTTTCTTTACAGCCATAATATTCCCCCTTTTAGCATTATCAAAAAGGTCAGGCAGGAAACCAAGTGCAGATGGAATATCCAACCTGGATAGCTGCCTACCTAATCATAGCCATAACAGGAGGAAGAAGAAGAGTGACAAGCATTCATCTTGGTTTCATCAATCCCAACCTTGACCTATTTCTCTCAAAAGGTTCTCTACCCAGTGCTTTAGTGAAGATGCCAGCGATCTGATCAGCAGTGCTACAAAAAACCATCTTAATCAACCCTTTTTCAACATTATCTATCATGAAGTGGTGTCAAACATTAATATGCTTAGTTCTTTTGTGCTGAACTGGATTCTTTCTCATATTGATTGCACTAGTGTTATCACAGTACAATGGAACACAGTCTGAGAGGATGTCAAAGTCTTCAAGGTGTTATTTGATCCACAAAAGTTGTGCACAACATGATGCAACTGCAACATACTCAGCTTTAGCTTTGGAGAAAGCCACTGAATTTTGTTTCTTGATACCCCATGAAATCAAGAATGATCCTAGGAAGTGAGACATCCTTGAAGTGCTTTTTTATCCACCAAGAATCCGACATAGTCAGCATCAGCATATCCAGACAAGTCAAAACAGTCGCCAGCTGGATAAAAGAGAACCAGATCTTGAGATATCTCAATATCCTCTTGGCTTCCTTCAAGGGAGGTTCCTTTGGACTTGCTTGGAACCTATGTGTCAACACTGAAAAAATATAAGGTCTGCTAGCAGTTAGATAGAAAAGAGAACCAATGATCCCTCTATACATGGTTTTATTATAGAAGGACCAGGTTCATCCAGATCCAGTTTGGACGAAGTGTTTATGAGCGTGTCAATAGGTTTGGCATCCTCCATATAAAATCTCTTGAACAGTTCTTAAATATACTTCTGTTGGCATATAGTGGTTCTAGATGCACCCTGCTTAATCTGTAAACCAAGAAAGAAGTTTAGTTCTCCCATTATTACTCATTTCAAATCACTGCTCATTAGTCTAGCGAACTCATCACAAAGGGAGCTAGTGGTGGCTCCAAATATGATGTCATCTACATAGACTTGAACAATAAGGAGATTTCTTCCCTTGGCTTTACGAAATAGTGTAATGTCACTTCTCCCTCTTTTAAACCCATTGTCAAGTAGGAACTTGGGCAATCTCTCACACCAAGCTCAGGGAGCTTGTTTCAATCCATAAAGAGCTTTGCCCAGCTTAAACACATGATTGGGTAGATCAACATTCTCAAACCCTGGTGGCTGCTTTACAAATACTTCTTCCTTAAGAAGGCCATTTAGGAAGGCACTCTTTACATCTATCTGAAACAGCTTGAACTCCATATAAGAGGCAAAAGAATTAAAAATTCAAATTGCCTCCATTCTTGCTACAGGAGTAAATGTTTCATCATAATCTATGCCCTCTTCTTGGTTGTAGTTTTGCACAACCAGCCTAGCCTTGTTTCTGATAGTATTTCCATGTTCATCAGTCTTGTTCCTGTACACCCACCTGGTGCCAATAATAGTTTTGTCTGAAGGCCATGGGACTAGATGTCAGACCTTGCTTATTTTATACTGGTGGAGTTCTTCCTGCATAGCATTGATCCAATCTGCATCCTTCAGTGCTTTCTTTACATTCTTGGGTTCAATTTGTGACAAGAATGCAGAGAAGGCAAAAAGGTTCTTGGCTCTGTTTCTCGTTTGCACACCAGAGTTTAGAGGAGACATGAGATTGTTAAGTAGATGGAAGGATTGATGCTTCCATCTGGATCTGAGAGGAGTGAGTTGACTGGAGCTGCAACTAGTTTCCATTGGGGTATCATCTTCAGGAGTCTGATCATTTCCTTCACTGGAAGGAGGGTTAGATCTAAAGAAGTGGCTTCATCTGGTTGATCTACTGTATTTTCATCTTCTGTTCCTGATTCTGGACCCTAGGTAACAACATCATCATTCCCCTTATGAGACTTTTCAGGAACAACTAAGGGATTTCTCAATTCATCATCGTCATTATTTGTTGTGTTGCCCTTGCTGGCATTTTCTGCTTCATCAAATCTAATCTGACATGAACTCTCTTCCACACACTGTGTCCTCTTGTTGTAGATCCTGTAAGCTTTGCAGGTAGAAAAGTAACCCACAAATATTCCTTCGTCACTTCTTGGATCAAATTTTCCAAAATCCTCCTTGTCATTATTCAAGACAAAACACTTGAAACCAAAAGGTTTGGAGTAACTCAGCTTGGGCTCTCGTTTGGTTAGAAGGTTTTGTGTAGAATGGATCTCACAAGACCCCTGTTAGTCACATAACATGTTATATTAATGGCTTCTGCCCAGAAGTTGTAAGCAAGTCCAGAATCTATCAACATGGTTCTTCCAATATACACAAGAGTTCTATTATTCCTCTCCACAACACCCATTTTGTTGAGGTGTTTTGGGAGCTGAAAAATTGTGACTGATTCTCAGCTCAGTGCAGAACTGATTGAATTTGGCATTCTCGAACTCTGTACCATGATTTGACCTGATTGCTGCAATCTTCTCATCGAACTTTACTTGCACTTTCTTTGTAAAAGCCTTAAACACATAAAAAGTTTCATCCTTTGACTTTAGAAAAAAGGTCCAGGTGAATCTGGAGTAGTCATCAACAATGACTAAGATATACTTCTTTCCCCCCTCTACTGGCAATCTTTACAGGTCCACACAGATCCATGTAGAGAAGTTGCAGAGGCTTGGAAGTACTGACTTATCTTTAGGGCTTGAAGGAAGACTTTGTCTGTTTGCCTTTGGCACATGCATCACATACCTTGGAATTGACAAACTTTACATTTGACGAGCCTCGAACTAGATCCTTCTTGACTAGTTTGTTCAATAATTTGCAACTAACATGGCCAAACCTCCGATGTCATGTATCAACAACATCTTACTATACATTTAGACATGTCATGTCTTTGGACGCACAGGAGCTTAAATCAGCAAAATATATATTTTTGTTCCTCGAAGTTGTTAACACTTCTTTGCCATCAATGATCCCGATGACTGAACACTTGTTAGATCTGAATCTGACTTCATTTCCCTTGTCACAGATCTGAGCAACGCTCAACAGACTGGACTTGAGTCCATTGACAAAATGGATATCATCAACAGTTTCATTCAAACTGTTCCTAATTTTCACAATACCAACAATGTAACCTTTGTTACCACCACTAAAGGAAACACTGCCTCCTTTATGGGCTTTAAGCGAAAGAAAGTTTTCAATTATCCCTATCATATGCCTCAAGCAGCCACTATCCATGATCCAGTGGTGGTTGTTTCCTCTAACTTTGCCCTGCAATAACAATTAGTGATTAGTTTTGGAAACCCATTTTAGCTTGAGTTCCCAATGAGGAGTTAAAGGAAATATCAAGTTTTTTCTTATCTAGCTGGGTAGATTCACCTTTTCCCCCTTTTGAAGAGGATTCTTTCAATCCCTTTAAAGCAATAACTTTTGCAGGGCATGACTCCATTGTGTGACCATTTTTTCCACAGTGAAAACACAGCAAATTGTCCCTCACAGAGACATACTTGCTAAATGGATTGTAGACAGGGTACACACTATGGAAACCAACCCCACTTTTTCCATTGGACCCTTGACAGACAAGGCTAGACAAGGTTTCGAATGAAGTGGTCTATTTCATAGCTTTATCAAGCTTAGCCTTTACTGCAGTCAACTCCCTTTCCAGTTCACCATACCTCTCTAGTGATGCAATCATTTTATCATTAGCCTCACTCGGTTTTTCTTCTAAATTAAGATGAATTTAAGGCTTCTCATTTATTTTTTTTGATTGACTCTAGAAACTTCATTCAGTTTTTCACTAAGGGACTCATTTTCAACAAAATGTGAATGACTAGCAGCTTGAAGTTCAGACATTAGCACATTTAACTCAGCCATCTTTTCTTCACTTGTTTCAAGAATTATCTTTAAAAATTCCCTATCTCTAGTGAGATCATCTACAGGATCAATTAATACAGCAGCAAGAGACTTCAGCTCAACAAGAGTTTAATGTCCAAGAGTAAGAGTGTTACCTGATCATCTTCATCTTCATCAAATTTTGCCATCAAGGCAAAGAGAGAGTCATATACCTAAGCATCATCCTTCATCACTATCATGGAGACATCCTTATGCTGTTTTAAGTTATTAAAATTTAAACGAAGTCCACCCAGGGCAGCTATGACTTGCATTGCCACTCTATCAGCTTCAGTCTTTCTATTAATATCCTTCTTGAACTTGTCTCCTGTCTACTTCCTTTTCACTGTTCTGCTTAACATATTCTCTATATTCCATCATATGCATGGGACAGTCCCTAATGACGTGACCAGGTTTTCCACACTTATGACAAGTATCATTTTCTTTTGCATCTATGGGGTATTTGCTGGATTCTCTTTTCCTGGGGAAAGCTTCAGATTTTTTCAAGGCCTTGCTAACTCGCTTGGCAATGTAAGCAGTTTCTTCATCCTCAGCACTTGGGTTATCTTTGGCAACCTTTAAAACCAGATTCTTCCCAGCCTTGGATTCATCTCTTTCTTCCCAAGTTTCTTCAACATCTCATATGTTTTAAAATTCCCAATACGCTCATCCATGGTCATCTTATACAGATCCTTGGCCTAAGTAATTGCATTCACCTTGCTTGCCCATCTCTTAGGCAGTATGCTCAAGAACTTTCTCACCTGCTTGTGCGTGGGAATAACTTCACCCAGACAATACAACTCATTGGTTATAACAGTGAACCTTATGTGTATCTCCTGGGTGGACTCATCTTCTTTCATGGTGAAGGTCTCATATTGATTTGTTAGCATATCCACTTTGGACTGCTTTACCTGCATGGTTCCTTCGTGGGTTGTCCAAAAACAATCCTAGATTTCCTTAGCTGTCTGACAGGCAAAGATCCTGTTGTACTCATCAGGAGCAATACTACACAAGCATCTTCTTGGCTTTATAATTTTTCTCTATCTTTTTCCTGTCAGCTTCATCAAACTCCTTCTTTGTTTTGCGACCTGTGAAGTCACATCTCCAATCTTTGCTGCCCTAGTAGGAACAAAAACGCCATCTTCTATGACATCCCACAGCTTACGGTCTTCAGCCATGATGAAATCATGCATTCTTGTCTTCCACCACCCATATTACTCACCATTGAATCTTGGGGGTCTGATGGTAGACTAGCCTTCTTCTAGGTTGGGAGGAGCTGTCATTTCTTTTCTCAAGATCCTTCCAAAGTGTGAACCTTTTAGTGGAATATCTTGCATTGATACCAAATGTAGGGTTAGGGTGGGTTGCTTCTCAAATCAGGGAACTGTTCCCAGATACATTCACGCAACAAGAACTACGAGAAAAATAACACAAGTGCAGGAATAAAGTAAAATAAGGACACAAGATTTTATGTGGAAACTCTTTGCTCAAGGGAGAAAAACCACGATCTGCCTCCAGGATTTCTAAGCTCCACTATACTCAAGCAACTTCTTGAATACAAACTTCAAGGATTAACCACTTAATCCTTTGTTTCCTATCAATAACTATATTACAAAGAAACTCAAGTAGTAACTCTATTGTTTCTTACCTCCAGCTAGAGTTAGCTGGACTCCAAAAGCTAACTCTAGCTTGAAACAATCACCTAACTCTAGATGACTTACAAAGAGATGGTTACACCATAACACCTACAATAATCATAAACAAGCGTAGGCAAAAAGTTGAAGAACAGTATTACAAAGACTCAATTGCAATAGAGAAATAAAAATACAACTTAATGAGCGATCAGTTCCTTATTGCAGCTTCAGCCTTTAATTTGGACTTCAGAAAAATATTTTAGTTGTGAGAATATGGAAGTGTTGATTTTCTTGTTGAGGAAGATGAGCAATATATATTATGACACAAGAAAACCTAAGGGTGATCCCATTGGTTGAGGCAAAAGGTAGAAGGTAGCTTTTCACTGACTTTTGTACTTTGCGTCAGCCGGACTGTTGACTGTGACAGCGATAGGTGAGCCCAACCTGTTCCCTAATGCGTAGTAGCTTTTGTCATCACAAAAACTCCAGGAAACAGGTCCCAAACTATGAATTTGTCAATCATCAAAACTAAGAACTTAACATAAGGTCTACATACACTCTATTCTCCCCATACCCCACTTTGTGGGACTACCATGGGTATGTTGTTGTTGCTGCTGGGGTGGGTTTGGATCGGGAGTCGGGAAGAAAAGTGTAAGTGTTTTATCACACGAAAGCTCTACTAATTAAAGATGAGCATATAATTTAAATATAATATTATAAGAAAGCTTCTGGATAAAGTGTCCAAACACCTGGACGCAGAACCAACTTGTCACGTTTACGCACTCATATTCAAGCATATGTATTTACAGAGTCTTTTGCTTCTATAAAAGGGCATGAACAGAAAAAAAGTCTTCTTTGTTACCATTCAGTGGCATGAATAGGATACCAAAGAGTAGTGTGACAAATGAGTTCTTTTTGAGCACATGCATATAAATATAACTAAAATCAAAAGTAGCAGCAGGTCAGATACAAGTATACAACATACTGATTCCCCGACCCGTCAAAAAAAAAAAAAAAAAAGAGAAAATGCATGTGTAAGGAATGCACTAAAATGACAGCCACAAGATTAAGCACAAACCATCTGGATGGTAAAACTTCGCCAAACGTCTATATGCCACCTTTATTTGTTCTTCATCTGCATCCCGTTCGAGTTCTGTAAACAGAAACATTGCATCAATTTTTGCAAATAACGCAAAGGTACTCAAATGCACAAAGTGAGAGGGAAAGGACGCCACTGTGCTTTATAGTCAGTTAAACTGAAGGGGCCCAAAAGGTAGTTTCAGTGCGTCTTATTACTAAAGCCAGAAAATACCAAGTTGATAGTGTATAGATGCTTCATAAAAGCTTGATAAGTTGGAATGAGATTGTCCGTATAGGCATATGAAACTTCTACACATATATCCCAAGATGAAGATGTCCTTCATGAAAGCAAAATAGGATAAGCACCTAAAAAAAAATTATATTAAAGGAAAGAAACGGAAAGACTAAAAGTTGAAGACTCACACACAGAACTCTAGAAACTTGAAAATGCACCCTGTTAGTTAGAAAGATTTTCTGAATTTCTTGGAAATGTGTATTCTTTGAATTTGCTTTTTCCAATTTCCTGGTCGTTCTTGGTTGTTCTGATATGTTAACTTGAGCTAGCTGAGTTAATAATTTGATTTTTAACATAGTTTTGCAACTTCTAGATCCTCTATAGTTTGCTAAAAAGTCAATTATTTAAAACAACACAAAATCCGATTCAATTACATCATTGATCAGAAACTGCTGATATTCTGCATCTCTTTGAAAATCCACCGTATCCTTATCACACTTTAGTTTTCCTTTGAGTTTTCTATAACATATTTTCTCATCAAAGTTCCCATGAATATCACTGTCACTGACCATGTTAATCCATTTAAACTTTATCTTATGCCAATATCATATAAAATAAAAAGAACATTAAAATAATTAGAAGTTGACTATTCTAAAAATGGACCAGTAACCTAGAATATATGGTAAAGAGCATGCTATAACCAATTATGCCACACATTCTGCAAAAGAGAAGATTCCAAACTGTATATAAGTTAAATCTAAGCCAAAAACAAAAAAAGAAGTGTAACCCTTGTACAAAAGTATCTTTTAAAACTATGAGGTCATTTAAAAGCCAACTATCTATTTACCAGAAAAACAAAAGCCAACTATCTATAATACTCCCTCCATTTTAATTTAGTTTCTTACTTCCCTTTTTAGTCCGTTTCAAAAAAAATAATCTTTTCTGTTTTGACAACTCTTCAGTTTCAACTTTCTAGATGACATATTTAAGACCACTAGATTATACTTCCTCCGTTTAAAAAATAATGACCTATTTTGATTTGACACAAATTTTAAAAAAATAAAGAAGACTTTAAAATCTTGTGGTCTTAAATTAAAATTGTGTCAAATGTATCAAAATAGTTTTTAATCTTGTGCATGTCATGTGTAAAATTAAATTAAAGTATTGTCAATTTTTTTTTTTTTAAATGAATTAAAAAGAATCATTTTTGTTTAAACATAGTTCAACATATTTTGGTGTAGTTTTTACTTTCTGATATGACATTTTAAACTAACACCAGACAAACAAACTGAAACGGAGAGACTAAATTTCAAAAGTTAAATTTTAACAAGAAACCTGAAAAATAGAAAACTAAACCAAAAAGTATATACCGAGAGTTTCGTAAGGAGACTTGGAATCGTTCCAATTGTAAGCAGAAGTAGTCACGGTTTTCCTCTGCTGATTCAATCCATAGTCCAACTTCTCAATTCTCCTCGACGAATGGTACCATGATTGCAACACCGAAGATCTCGTCAATCGAGGAACTGAATAAGGGCACCGGTTCAACACCCTAACTGCCGATTTACCCAATAAGTCTCTGCAGCAACAAGTAATTGAAAAATACACAGGTTGAGGTCTACAAATTGATCTCAAATTGCTCATAATTTTCGATTTTTCGATTCTTTTCTTCAAAGAGTATTTCGAATTCTTTATGCCATTAATGGAGTAGAAAGTGGTAAAGTAATAGAGAAATGAATCTTTTGTGAATCTAATTTAATCAAATTTCAATTTTTTGTTCGTGTCTTTTTTTATTTTAATTAAAATTAAAATTTCTCTTTTAATTTTGTGGACGGTTTATTTCGTTACACCTTGGAGGGAAAATTAGCTAATGACTGTTTTACCCTTTTCGGCAATTTCTTCAAATTTGCTTTTTAAATTACTCTAACAATGTAGAAAACCATAATTTACGGAGTGTATATGATTTTTCATTCAAAGTAATGTATTAACTGTTTCAAAAGTATTTTTTTAATATAATTTTGAAATTAATAAAATAGAAAATACTCTATTTGAATTTAAAAGGAAAGATGTTCTTGCAATTGATAATGATGATTGTATACCACCATTAAAGAAAGGAATGAGGTAAGGTGATCCACTTTCTGTCAATGGATAAACCTCATGGACCGCAAAGTTGCAGTTGTTATCTTATGCAGATAGAATTCAATTGATTAAAAATGTTTTGTTTTGGGATTCTAATTTTCTAGTCTCAAATCTTCTTGTTTTTTGGTTGAAGAAAAAAAGTCTTCTTGTTTTTTAAAAAGATGCTCCATATGATAGAGTCCATTTGTAAATCTTTTCTCTAGATGAGTGGTGCAAATATCTCAAAGAGAGCCTTACTAGCCCGAGTTAAAATATATCAAACCAAAAGTGGCTGGTGATTTCAATGTGCTAACACTACTAAACAATCAGTATTTTTTTATTGAAATTTCCAGCTAAAAAATGTTTAGTGGCTATTGCCACATATATTTTGATTGATTGGTAGTGTTTTCACATGAAAAAATTAGAAAGTCTTCCTATGTTTCAATGAGAATCTGTTTCCCACCATATATTTTTTCAGTGAGTTGGTTCTGTGGGAAATAAATCAGAAATTCATATTATTCAATATAAACTTTTCATTGGTTCGTGGTAGGAAAAGCCTCCGCTTGTAGTAGTGTCAACATACTTTTCTGGAACAAGGCTTCCATTTGTAAGTCATTGTAGAATTTTTGAAAAATGAAGGATAACTTGTGAGTGCTTTGGGTACATGAATATAATGGGAAGAGAGGGCATACATGAGAGGTTAAGCCAAACCTTCCCAGATGATCAAGAAAATTATGAAGGCAAAGAAGTATCTAGCAGAGGTGGGAATGAGCATTAATGTATTATAAAGGCTGACTGTTGAAAATCATTAGACATGTATCTAAAGTTGAGAGGTACTTTTCAGAAAGCCCCTTGGAGGAAATTGAGCTGCAACAAATAGGCTGTCTGAAATGGATATTCATCTTCACATTAGTTGTATATCAAAGACTCCATACTAAGAACAAGCTAGGTAGCTGGGACTTATCCTGACCTGATCTGTCCATTATGAAATAAGGAGAATGAAGATATGAACCACTTAGGGTAGAAATGCTGTTATTCAGGTTTAGTAAAATTTGTATTTTTCAACAATAACTTCAAACATGTATTCAAATTAACAATCAAATAAAGTCTAAACTCTGTATTTACAACTTTGAACGTTTAACAATAAGTTCAACTCAATTTATGAACAACCAAAAATGAAGTTCAAACTATTTTTTTGAAAATAGAAAAATCAAATGTTTAGAACTTCAACACAAGTTCAACCAACTTATTAAGAACTACCATGAAGTTCCAACAACATCAAACACAAGTTCAAATGAATGGTCAAATGAACATCAAAATGAAGTTTGTACTATTTTCTGAAAAAATAGTAAAACCAACTTAAGAAATGAAGATGAAACAAAAAAGTTGTAGAATCTAGTCCACCAAATTCACAGTGTGTCCTTAAAGAATTATTCCCCTCAAGTACTCGAGTTTTATAGAATCTTTCCTCCAATGCTAAAATGATTCACTTCAGAAAATAGCGGTACCTCAAATTTTTTGAACTTCGAACGCACTCAACGATTTGATGATCACACTAGAGTTTTTAGAAGAAGGAGATGTTTTTCAACTCAAAATTCTCATGTTTATTAATCTTGGGCATATTTATATGTTCAAAGCACCAATATGAACTCAAATTTAGACTTGGTTCAAGAACTTTTATAAGAATTCTCAAGTATAATTCAGCTTTTATTTTGTTTCATGCCTAATGGATATGATTAGTACTTTCAGGTTCAAAATCATGAAGAATTGTGCATAATTGGATACAACGAGGATGTGGAAGTAGTGAAGGAATGCAAGAGAGTGAAATTAAGCTGAAAAATGGAAGCTGGAAAGTAGAAATCCTCATTTAAAGACACTCCATTTTGCGGGGATAAAAAAAATAGCAATGGTCAAATTTTAGTGAAGGTTCGCGAAACTACCGCGTCATGGAGTAGTTTTATTTACCAGATTTGGCGACCTGAAGGTTTAGCGCATCGCGGAGGATGACTATTTCGCAATTGTCCCAATCCAGTGGCTCATCGCGATAGTGGTGCGTTGCGGTGAGGGTGCATTTTACAATTATCAGGGGATATTTGAGCTCTACAATTTTCTAGATTTTAATGGAAAATAGCAATCGAAGTCATGGCGCGACGCGCCGTGTGGATAAATCGGGAATATTTTAAGTATTTTGTCCCCGCTATAAAAGGAAAAATCCAAGATAATATGGGAGACTTTTTGTGAAGCAGAGCAGCGGCGGAAAAGCAAAAATTTCTCTCTTTTAGGGTTCGAAAACATTCTTTTAAATTTCTTTACTTCAAGTTTTATTTTGGGTATGATTTATTACTTATTTTGGATGATGAATTCAAACATGAGTATCTAAACACTCTATTTCTGGGGTTGAGGCTAAGAACATGATTACTCTTTAATATTCTTATTCATAGTTTCTTTTTGGAGTATAATCTGGGTTGTTCTTAATTTCTTGAGCTTACTATTTTAATGATTGGCCACCATTAGAATAAATTTACATTTCTATGTGAATTCGGGAGGAGAATCATAGGATAGAACAAAAAAATTAGGGGGCAAGGTTCTTATTCTTTTATAAAATAAGGGATTTGAATTCACATCTAGGATAGGAATATATCTGGAAGCCTTGCTTGTTTCACTTACAAGAAGACAACTTCATGAATCTAGAATATTTGTTATAACTCTGCGGGGGTTATAGTTACAACATTCAATAGGTAGAAGATTTGAGGTCGGGAGACCAAGATCGTGGCATAACCCTTGTGAACCAGCAACCCGATAACCAATTAGACTATGATAAGAATAGAGAATTGTATGACTGTTCACAATACCTCAACCCTAGAATCGTCCTCATCACTGATTACAACCGTTGCTTGCTTTGCTCTAGTTATAATTAATTATTTCTTGTTTAGTAATTTATATTTTATTTACAAAATCAAATTAATCTTGATACCATCAAACAATTAATACTCAATTGTCTTGAACTAAATATTGAATAAATTTCTAGTTTATTGATCCTTGAGGGAATGATATCTGACTGTCTAAGTCATTATATTACTTGCACGATCACGTACACTTGCATGTGCGTAGAGACGCAACAAGTTTTTGACGCCGTTGCTGGGGATCAAATAAAATTAGTAAATTGCTTTAATTTTTGGTTTTTGATAATAAGTTTAAGTGTTAAAACTTGATCTTAGCTTCTGAGTATTTGCAGGTTTAGCTAAACATTGGACTGGCTAGGGATAAAGAGTTAGTAGAGCCCTTTGCAGAACCAGAAGTAATTTTTCATCAGAGACGAAGAGCTCAATACTACACTCAACAGGGATCGATGGCGGAAATACGTGATCCTATAGTTGCTGATCCAAATGTTTGAAATGTTCCAGCTCCTGCTGTTCTAGTTGTTCCTGTTCAACAAGTTGCAAGACCTGTTCGAGAAGTGGCAATACCACTTATGCACCTCATGACTAACATTATTCTAAAGCCTGAAACAGGAGGTCGGTGGGAATTAAAACAAAATATAGTGCAACTATTGAGATCTGTGGGAGAATTTTAGGGACTCTCACATGAGGATCCGCAGCAACACTTATAAAACTTCCTGGAGATAAGTGATACATATATTCCTGAAGATGTGAATGTTGATTATGTCAGATTCACACTCTTTCCCTTTTCTCTACTGGGGGAAGCAAAGAGATGGCTACTTGCTGAACCACACCAATCCATCACTACATGGGAAGATTGTGCTCGAAGGTTTCTCATTCGATTTTTTCTATCTCAGAAAACTGCACGATTGAGGAGTGAGATATTGAGTTTCAGACAGAAAGATGAAGAAAATCTCTACCAAGCTTGGGAGAGATTCAAGGGCATGCTCAGAAGTTGTCTTCATCACCATCAATCGAATGATGTTTTGGTGCATAAATTTATAGCAGGCCTTGATTCTAATACAAAGATTCTCTTGGATTCAGCAGCAGGGGGTCAAGCTTTAGAGAAAACATATAAAGAATTGTATACCTTGCTAAATAGAATTGCATAAGGGAATCCTCATTGGTATGCAAACTCAAGGAAAGCTCCCAAGAAGGTTGCAGGGATTTAGGAGGTTGATCATTTCACTACATTATAAGTACAGATTGCAGCAATGCAAAACCATGTGACTACTCAGCTTAATAGCTTAAAGTTGGGTACAACATAACCAGCAGCCACAATAAATATAGTTCAACGGGTATATTCATGGTGTGAAGTTTGCGGAAGTGGTGAGCATAAAGCAGATGCATGTTCTATTAATCCAGATTCAGTCAACTACATAGGGAATGCAAATCGTCAGGGTCAATAGAATTTTGGCGGTACATACAATCCAAATTGGAGGAACCACCCTAATTTCTCATGAGGTGAAAATCAGGCACAGAATACAAATCAGTATAAGGGACCAGTGCAACCAAATCCACAGCCGGTTTAGAATAATCAGGCGACTCCTTTGAATAGTAATATAGAGGAGATGCTTAAGAAGTTTATGGCTCAACAAGCACAGTTTGCGGTGGACATGAAGGCTCAACAGACACAGTTTGTAGCTGAGTTGAAGAGTCAATAATTTCTCACAAGAAATCTAGAGTTGTAGTTAGGTCAAATCGCAGGATCACAGAATACAAAACCACAAGGAGTATTGCCTAGCGACACTGGGGCTAATCCTAAATAGGTGAATGCAGTTACAATAAGGAGTGGGCTGCAAACTAAAGAGATGGTTCAGGATCAGAATAATCTCGTGGTCACTGATGATAGGTTGCAAGGGAATGCAGAAGCGAAAGTAAAAGAAAAAGAGGCTAGTGAGGAGATTCATGTAGAGAAGAAGACTATTCGCTTACCCTTTCCTCAGAGGGCAAGAAAGCATAAAAAGAAAGTCAGTTTTAAGAAGTTTCTAGATCTTTTAAAATAAGTCCAAGTAAACCTTCCTCTTGTTGACATTTTGCAGAGTGTGCCAAAATATGCTAAATACTTAAAGAATATTATTGCCAATAAGAATTGGTTGACTGAATATGCTACAGTTGCACTTACTCAAGAGTGCACGTCTAAAATTCAAAATAAACTGCCCACAAAATTGAAGGATCCGGGGAGTTTTACCTTGCAGATTACCCTTGGTCAAACTATTTGTGCATGTGGACTATGTGACTTGGGGTATAGCATAAATCTAATGCCCATATCATGGTATCAGAAGATGGGTCTTGGAAGCCCCAAACCTACGACTATTGTGTTGCAGTTGGTAGACAGGTCGCTTGCTAGACTAGATGGTATTATTGAAGATGTACTAGTGCAAGTGGGATCTTTAATCTTTCTTATGGATTTTGTGATTCCTGACTTTGAGGTTGATCCAGTTGTTCAATTTATTTTGGGATGACCCTTTTTAGCAACAGGGCAGTCACTCATTGATGTGGCAGCTAAAAAAATGACAATGCAAGCATACGATAAAGTAGAGGTTTTTGATGTGTACAGAGCATTGAAATTGCTAGCCATATATGAGGAGTTGTCCTCAATATCGGCTATTGATCTTGCTTTGGAGTGGCAGTTACTTTTGTCTGATGATCCATTAGAGCCAGCTTTGATGGATTATGATCTGCATGGGGATTTGGAAGCATTGGAATTGGTCCAGGTTATGAATTTGGCTGTAATCGAGACAAATAAAGTAATGATTGAGCCTTTGAATAGCCAATTGGTCCACCACCCAGGCCTTCAGTTGAAGAAGCTCCTAACTTGGAGCTTAAGGTTCTTCCTCCTCACTTATAATATGTTTTTCGTAGTGATCAAGATATCTTGCTTGTTATTTTGTCTGCAGGATTATCCGATGTACAGGTAAAGAAAGATGTAGCAGTACTTAAAAGGAGAAGGAAGGCAATTGGCTGGCAGATGTCTGACATTTTAGGAATCAATCCAGCATTTTGCATGCATAATATTTACATGGAAGAGGGGTACAGACCTAGAGTGCAGCAACAAAAGAGGTTGAATCCTGTGATGAAGGAGGTGGTCCAGAAAGAAGTGATCAAGTGGTTAGATTGTGGTATTGTCTACCCAATTTTTGATAGCAAATGAGTGAGTCCGGTGTATTGTATACCAAAGAAGGGAGGAATGACAGTAGTGATAAATGATGATAATGAGTTGGTTCCCACACATACAGTGACCGGTTGGAGAATATGTATAGATTATCAGATGTTGAATGAAGCAACTCGTAAAGATCACTATCCATTTTTCTTCATTGATCAAATGCTAGATAGATTGGTAGGGCAAGAGTATTATTGTTTTTTGGATGGGTACTCTGGCTACAATCAGATAAGCATAGCACCGGAATACCAAGAAAAGACCACGTTCACTTGTCCATACGGTACATATGCTTTCAGACGCATGCCCTTCGGCTTATGCAATGCACCTACTATATTTTAAAGGTGTATGATGGCGATATTCTCGGACATGGTGGAGGAATTTGTAGAGGTAAGCATAGATGATTTCTCTGTGTATGGGAATTCATTTGAAAAATATTTGTAAAATCTTGATAAAGTTCTAGCTCGATGCGAAGAAACAAACTTGGTGTTGAATTGGGAAAAGTTTCATTTTATGGTTAAGGAAGGAATTGTCTTAGGCCATAAAGTGTCATGCAAAGGGCTGGAAGTTGACAAAGCAAAGGTTGAAGTGATTGAAAAGTTGCCTCATCCAGTTACAGTCAAAGACGTGCGAAGCTTTTTGGGACATGCTGGGTTCTATAGACGATTCATTCAAGATTTCTCAAAGATTGCAAGTCCCATGTGCAAATTGTTAGAGAAAAAAGCCAAGTTCGAATTTGGAGCTGATTGCCATGAAGTTTTTGAAAAGCTTAAGAAGAAGTTGACGGAAGCACCTATTTTGATCGCACCAGATTCAGAGTTACCTTTTGAGCTAATGTGTGATGCTAGTGATATTGCAATGGGAGACGTGTTGGGTCAGAGAAAAGAAAAGATATTTCGATCGATCTACTATGCTAGCAAGGTACTGAATGATGCTCAAGTTAACTACACAATTATAGAGAAAGAGATGTTGGCTGTGATATATGAATTCGATAAGTTTCGATCTTACATAATTGGTACCAAGGTCATTGTTCATACAGACCATGCTGCTATTAAGTATCTTGTGAACAAAAAAGATGCAAAGCCACGACTAATTAGGTAGATTCTGCTACTTTAAGAATTTGATCTTGAGGTGCGTGATAGAAAGGGATCTGAAAATCAAGTTGCTGATCACTTGTCAAGGTTGGAAAATTGAGACCATATTATGGATGACTTTCAGAGTATCAAGGAAGACTTTCCTGATGAGAAGTTGTTGTTATTAGAAGCAGTTGAGTTCCCATGGTATGCTGACATTGTAAACCTGATAGTTTGTGGGGTGTATCCTCTCGAAACCACCTCGCATCAAAGAAAAAAATTACTCCATGATTCTCGTGCTTACATTTGGGATGAACCGTACCTTTTCAAGCAGGGTCTAGATGGAGTGATTCGTAGGTGTATCCCAGAGGCTGAATTTTCAAAGGTGTTACAAGATTGCCACTTATCTCCATATGGTGGACATCATGGGGTGAAAGGACTACGAAAAAGATGTTGCAATCAGGCTTTTTCTAGCCGACTTTATTTAGAGATGCAGTGGTATTTGTAAAGAGTTGTGATCAATGTCAAAGGTTGGGTACTATATCTAGGCGTCATGAGATGCCCCTGAATAATATTTTAGAAGTAGAAGTCTTTGATGTTTGTGGGATTGATTTCATGGGCCCCTTCCCACCTTCAAAAGGTAATTTGTACATTCTTGTTGCAGTTGACTATATCTCTAAATGGGTGGAAGCTATGGTGAGTTCGACTAATGATGCAAGAGTGGTGCTGAAGTTTGTGAAGAAGAATATATTTTCCAGATTTGGTACGCCAAGAGCAATAATTAGTGATGGAGGTACGCACTTTATCAACAACTGGTTTAAGAATCTTCTTGCTAAATATGGTGTTCAACACAAGGTTGCCACTGCATACCATCCTCAAATGAGTGGACAAGTAGAGGTATCCAATTGGGAGATTAAGTAAATACTTCAGAAAACCGTGAATGGGTAGAGAAAAGATTAGGCGGATAAGCTGGATGATGCACTTTGGCCATATCGAACAACGTACAAAACGCCCATTGGTACATCTCCATATCGCTTAGTGTATGGTAAGGCGTGTCATCTTCCTGTAGAGTTGGATCACCAAGCATATTGGGTTGTAAAGAAGATGAATTTTGAGATGATCGTCGCGGGAGAAAGAGGGTTATTGCAACTGAATGAGCTTGATGAGTTTAGACTTCACGCCTATGAAAATGCCAAGCTTTATAAGGAGAAGACCAAAAGATGGCATGACAAGCAAATTCAAGTTAGGGAATTTGAACTCGGACAACTTGTGTTGTTGTTTAATTCACGACTTAAGTTATTTTCGGGTAAATTACGATCGAAATGGTCTGGACCTTTTGAGGTGGTGCGCATGACACCCCATGGAGCTGTGGAGTTGTGTAATAAAGAGAAGACAGAGAAGTTCCTTGTGAATGGACAGCGTGTAAAGCATTATTGGGTAGATCATTCAGACAAATACATAAAATCTATCACTTTTGCTGATGAGTGATAACGAGCTGAGTCGTGCCACAACGTAAAATAAAGCGCTATGTGGGAGGTAACCCACATATGTATTGTAATAGGTAGTTTAATTTTTGGCTTGTAAAATCAAAAAGAAAAGAAAAATACAAAAAAATGAGTCATGCCACGACCAAAACTAAGGCGCTGAGTGGGAGGCAACCCACTTTTACTAACAATTTTTGTTGTTTTGATTTGAGATTGCAGGGAATTTCAAAGTGAAATGAGGAGATTATCACATTTGAGGAAAGTAATAAGGTTTGCAAAATGATATGTGTAAGTGGGGATTTTCTCAGGTAAGAAAAGAGTGAGAATGACATAAGGAATCTGATTTTGAAGCATGGTGCGACGCGAAACTGGTATTTTGACAATTGTCAAATTCAAGTAAGGATACGCGATTTCCATCGCAACGCGAAGAAGTGTGAATTGATAATTGTCAAATTTCAGTAGCCTGTCATGATTTTCATCGTGACGCGTAACTTGGAAAATTGACAATTGTCAATTTACAGTAACTAAACGCAAAAACTACCGCGTCGCGGTGGGCAGTTAAATGGCAATTAGAATTATCCAGTAGGTCTACACGATCCTACCGCGTTGCGGAGTGGGCTAAATCGGACATAAATATTTCATTAAACCTAACCCAACCCATCCCTCTATAAATATACCCTCAAAAACTCTAAACCCTTTTATTTCAACATCAGCGCCGCCCTCTCACTCCCTCTTAGATAAACTTCTACAATTTTTCAATTTATTTCCTCCTTCTCTCACTTTTTGAGGCATAATGGAACCACAACAAAGCAAGGGTAAGGCAAAGGCAGGACCTTCTGCCCCTGCTATAAAGAGAAGCAGACCATCTGAAGGCAATTAACTAGGGTGCCTAGAGCCCCTCCAATTCAACGGGTGCAGGTTCAAAAATTTGGCTTTAAGGCTATACGAAAGGATGGGAAGCAGTGGTATACTAAGCATACTGATGCTAAGTATATTTCGGAGGTCTATATTAATTGTGCTAGCTTAATGAGAGAGTTTCCATCTATGGTACGGAGAATCGAGGCACTCAATATGAATTTCATTTTCCATCAGCCGACTGAGTGCAATTTGCACCTTGTTAAAGAGTTTTATGCCAATTGGGACCCTAGTCATCCTGAATATTTATTGAAGGTTCGAGGGAAGGTGATTCGATTCACAACTGCTAATGTTAGCGATTTGTTGGGTATACCAGAAACAAACCCTAATTTCTTAAGGCAGTTTATTGTTTCTCCTTTCTATGCACACATTAGGCATTTGTTGTGTGGTTAGCAATCTTCAGCCCATTGGATAAGGCATCGTGTTATAGATTTGCATTCTTCCTTCCCCTACCTCAGATGAACAAGGAAACAAGAATATGGGGTCGTATTGTGTATGTATCCTTGATTCAAGGCAAGTATATGACTAAGGTGACTAGGGATAGGGTATGTTTGATTTATGCCCTAATATGTTCTGATGTGGAGGTAAATGTGGAAAGTGTAATTTTTTGTGCTATGAAAAAAGTGTGTACCCAGGTGGGTCGTAGCTTTGGATTTGGAGGTTTGGTGACTAGATTTTTAAGAAGGCATAGGGTGGATGAAGAGGAACTGGATTATAAGCCTGAGGTAATCACTCGCTCTGTGGATATAACTACTGCAAGAAGCATACTGGGGCATCTGGCCAATTCTGACCATGATGAGCGACAGACGAGGACTGATGAGGTGCTGGGTAGGCTGTATGGTCTCATGATGATGATGACAAGGACAAGAGGCAAACCAGCTACACCAGAGGAGCTCCATGCTGTAGAGCTCGACTATCCACTTGGTCACCATGCTAGGACCATGTTGAGGATTGGCCTAGATTTTGTCGAGCCGGTTGATGACATGTACCCACTGATTATGTTCACAGGTATAGGGATTCTAACATGGAGTCCGATGAAAAGGAGCAATCTGGTGATGATGGAGCTGATGATGTGGGGACGTGGCTCCTGAAGACATGGCTGCTATAGTCCCATTTGAGTGATTAAGAAGTATACTACCACCCTACCATAAGCTTAATTGGAAGCACTAGGACAGTGCTTTATTTTAAATGTGGGGTGGTGGGTTTGTATTCTGCTTTATTTTAATTGATATTGCTTCAGTTTAAAGTATTATTTTATTGTTATTTTCGCCCTCATTGGTAAGTTTAGTTCCAACTAGTCACATTTGCCTTTACACTCTTTGGTAATTAGGAATAAACAGTCATAGTTAGTTGCCATCCCCTATGATAGATGGATGACAACCGTCTTAAGGGGAGTGGTCGTACGAAGTAAAGAAATTTAGAAGAACCAAATCATTATCTTAGAAGAGTGTGTGAAATGGGCCATCTTTGCAGTAATTGAAACTAATTCTAGTAGCAATAAGCAAGAGAGTGTTTTTATTTTAAGTACTGATGATTTAATCTCGATAAATAAAATTCGAAGTGTTGGCTTAATTTTGAATTCAATAAAGAACATGATTGGGAACCTTTGGCTAATTCCGTACATGCACTGTGAGTGTGAGGATTTGTATATATTCTACATGAATAGAAATGACTAGAACTTGCTTGGTGTGTCTACAAAGCAAAATAAAACGTGTTGGGTGTAGGAGGTGATGTAGGCATTTCTTTGACAACCTTGTTTCTAACTTAAATAGACCTCCCTTGGTGCATAGTCTTAGTCAGCCCCATTGAGCCTTTAGCCTTTTTCTTTGGTAGCCTGTTATAAAACCTTATCCTTTCTTTGTTAAATCATAACTCAATCCAAATAAGCTCCTGAGCTTTTTTAATATAATATTGAAAGGAGATTATGAGCGAAAATGAGGTGGAGAGGAGGTAATCAGTTGATGCCCCTAAAGCAATTGTTATTGATGATTGATGATATTGGGTTAATTGGGAGTTAGTAAAGAGAAGTGTTACAATGAACATGTTTTGGCCCTGGTCCAGTTGGATAATGTGCACCTTAATGAAGGTTTTTCGCTTGAGTTAAGGGTGACTATAATAGGGGTGCGTAACATATATAAAAAAAATATGTGGAAGGAATGACTAATACTCTTCACCTAGTCTGAGAAAATAAGCTAATTGGAAAAGGTGTTGATAAATAAAAGAATGGGGAGAAATAGAATGATAAATTGGGGGTAGAGAAACAGAGTTAATTGATAATTTTTGTACTAAAATTCTTAGAAGCAATAGTCACTATTTCTTTAAATAGCACCTTCCTGTCCTTAAGCCTTTATTACAACCCAAAAAAGACCTAGTTGATCCTTTACCCAAACATCCGACTATTAGTTGAGTAGGACACTAAGGGTAAGCTTATGGTTCGTTCATTAGCATGTACGAATTCTTTGTTGAGAGTGAGTGATTTGATTTGATACTCCCCTATTGTTACATAGATATCATTGTGAGTTAATATTGGGGAAATTTCCTTGAGTTGGGATGCAGGCGGATGAAAGCCAGATTACTTATTGTGTTTCTTTAATTGAGTTTGCCAACATGTTAGAAATTCATTATTGAAGATAGAAGATTTTTTACTAAATTGTCTCATGAGCTCGAAACTGTTTTGACAAGATGATGTAAGAATACGTTATTGTAAAGTGTAAGTGCCCATTGCAACATAACTTTAAGATTGTGATATAAAGAGGAAGTAATTATGTTTTTGAATTTATGTGTTCGAGGACGAACAAGGATTTAAGTGTGGGGTGGTGATCTTGGGCATATTTATATGTTTAAAGCACCACTATGCACCCAGATTTAGACTTGGTTCAAGAACTTTTGTATGAATTCTTAAGTATAATTCAGCTTTTATTCCGTTTTGTGCCTAATGGATATGATTAGTACTTTCAGGTTCAAAATCATGAAGAATTGTGCATAATTAGATACAACGAGGATATGGAAGTAGTGAAGGAATGCAAGGGAGTAAAATTAAGCTGAAAAATAGAAGCTGGAAAGTAGGAATCCTCATTTGAATACACTCCGCTTCGCGAGGATCAACAAAATAGCAATGGTCAAATTCCAGTGAAGGTTCGCGAAACTACCGCGTCGCGGAGTAGTTTCATTTACCATATTTGGCGACCTGAAGGTTTAGTGCATCGCGGAGGATGACATTTTGCAATTGTCCTAATCCAGTGGCTCACCGCGATAGTGGCGCGTCGCGGTGAGGATGCATTTTACAATTGTTAGGGGATATTTGAGCTCCGCGATTTTCTAGATTTTAATGAAAAATAGGAATCGAAGTCATGGCGCGACGCGCCGTGTGGACAAATCGAGAATATTTTAAGTGTTTTGTCCCCGCTATAAAAGAAAAAATTCAAGATAATGTGGGGGACTTTTTGTGAAGCAGAGCAGCGGCGAAAAAGAAAAAATTTCTCTCTTTTAGGGTTCGAAAACATTCTTTTAAATTTCTTTACTTCAAGTTTTATTTTGGGTTTGATTTATTACTTATTTTGGGTGATGAATTCAAACATGAGTAGCTAAACACCCTATTTTGGGGGTTGAGGCGAAGAACATGATTACTCTTTAATATTCTTATTCATAGTTTCTTTTGGAGTATAATTTGGGTTGTTCTTAATTTCTTGAGCTTACTATTTTAATGATTGGCCACCATTAGAGTAAATTTATATTTCTATGTGGATCCGGGAGGAGAATCATAGGATAGAATGAAGAAATTATGGAGCAAGGTTCTTATTCTATTATAAAATAAGGGATTTGAATTAGCATCTAGGATAGGGATATACCTAGAAGCCTTGCTTGGTTCACTTTCAAGAAGACAACTTCATGAATCTAGAAGATTTGTTGTAACTCTGCGGGAGTTGTAGTTACAACATTCAATAGATAGAAGATTTGAGGTCAGAAGACCAAGATCGTGGCATAACTCTTGCGAACCAACAACCCGATAAACAATTACACTATGATAAGAATAGAGAATTGTATGACTGTTCACAATACCTCAACCCTGGAATCGTCCTCATCATTGATTATAACTGTTGCTTGCTTTGCTCTAGTTATAATTAATTATTTTTTGTTTAGTAATTTACATTTTATTTACCGAATCAAATTAATCTTGGTACTATCAAACAATTAATACTCAAAGCACCAATATGCACCAATATGTGGGGTGGTGATCTTGGGCATATTTATATGTTCAAAGCACCAATATGCACCCAAATTTAGACTTGGTTCAAGAACTTTTGTATGAATTCTTAAGTATAATTCAACTTTTATTCTATTTCGTGCCTAATAGATATGATTAGTACTTTCAGGTTCAAAATCATGAAGAATTGTGCATAATTGGATACAACAAAGATATGGAAGTAGTGAAGGAATGCAAGGAAGTGAAATTAAGCTGAAAAATGAAAGCTGGAAAGTAGGAATCCTCATTAGAAGACACTCCGCTTCGCGGGGATCAACAAAATAGCAATGGTCAAATTCCAGTGAAGGTTCACGAAACTACCACGTTGCGGAGTAGTTTCATTTACCAGATTTGGCGACCTGAAAATTTAGCGCATCGCGGAGGATGACCATTTCGCAATTGTCCCAATCCAGTGGCTCACCGCGATAGTGGCGCGTCGCGGTGAGGGTGCATTTTACAATTGTTAGGGGATATTTGAGCTCCGAATTTCCTAGATTTTAATGGAAAATAGCAATCAAAGTCATGGCGCGACGCGCCGTATGGACAAATCGAGAATATTTTAAGTGGTTTGTCCCCGCTATAAAAGGAAAAATCCAAGATAATATGGGAGACTTTTTGTGAAGCAGAGCAGCGGCGGAAAAGCAAAAATTTCTCTCTTTTAGGGTTCGAAAACATTCTTTTAAATTTCTTTACTTCAAGTTTTGTTTTGGGTATGATTTATTACTTATTTTGGGTGATGAATTCAAACATGAGTAGCTAAACACCCTATTTCTGGGGTTGAGCTAAGAACATGATTACTCTTTAATATTCTTATTCATAGTTTTTTTGGTAGTATAATCTGGGTTGTTCTTAATTTCTTGAGCTTACTATTTTAATGATTGGCCACCATTAGAATAAATTTATATTTCTATGTAAATCCGAGAGGAGAATTATAGGATAGAATGAAGAAATTATGGAGCAAGGTTCTTATTCTTTTATAAAATAAGGGATTTGAATTAGCATCTAGGATAGGGATATACCTAGAAGCCTTGCTTAGTTCACTTGCAAGAAGACAACTTCATGAATCTAGAAGATTTGTTGTAACTCTGTAGGAATTGTAGTTACAACATTCAATAGATAGAAGATTTGAGGTCGGGAGACCAAGATCGTGGCATAACCCTTGCGAACCAGCAACCCAACAACCAATTAGACTATGATAAGAATAGAGAATTGTATGACTGTTCACACTACCTCAACCCCGGAATCGTCCTCATCATTGATTGCAACCGTTGCTCGCTTTTCTCTAGTTATAATTAATTATTTCTTGTTTGGTAATTTACATTTTATTTACCGAATCAAATTAATCTTGATACCATCAAACAATTAATACTCAATTGTCTTGAACTAAAGATTTAATAAATTTCTAGTTTATTGATCCTCGAGGGAATGATATCTGACTGTCTAAGTCATTATATTACTTGCACAATCACGTACACTTGCATGTGCGTAGAGACGCAACATTTATACCTGAGAAAAAATTCAGATATTTCTAGCCATCAAAGTGTTGCTTCATGAAGAAAAGCAATGGTTCAAAAAGATGCACCCATTCATAAAGGCGCAACTCTTCGAAAATGTCGCAACCCATTGGAAAGGTCATAATCTTTCAAACCGACAAAGTGACTATTCAAATTGCATCCTTTCTCTTGGTGTTTTTTGAAAAAAATACCTATTCATTTTGCATTCACACCTCTTAAAAATTTAACAATTCCCCATATAAATGGGGAATGACTATTTTATAAAAAAATTTACAGACAAGTTTGTGATCTACAAGCAAAGACTAATTGCATTTGAATAAGTTAGTTTTCCTTTGACATTTTCGTAGTAAATTTGCATCGGATGCACTAGAACAATCGTCAGATGTGATATCTTTGAACCATCAAACTTTAATGTACACCTAGATAACACAAGTCATACAATCAACCTTTTATCATTTATGGTTCTCATGGTTTTATTTGTTTCAGGCATAAACACGACTTGATTTCATGAGAGGTTAGAGAATAGGCATTTACTATCATTCTCCTTGAAGCGGCTTCCACTTCACTCTCACATAGGTGATTCCTAAACATTTAATCCTCTAGATCAAACTATTTGATCTAATCTGTCAAACTTAAAAACTACTCCCTCCGTCCCAAATTGAGATGACACATTGATTAAAAAAATAATTAATAACATGGCTAGTTTACCATAGTGCCCCTATTAAATGATGTTTACATTTTAATTTGAAAAAAAAAATTAATGCAAAGGATAAAACATGAAATTTTTTTTTATCTCTTCTTGATTAATAAAAAAGACAAGTAAAAGGAGAACTTAAATTAGAAAATTTGGGACGGATAATTTAAGACGAAGGGAGTATTAAAAAGCTTCAAACCGTAAGCTTTATCATTGTTTCTTGAACATTGTCTTTATCATGATAATGGGTTGAATACATTCACAATGTTGAACCGCCAGTCATAACTTTGTTTGATCTCCTTGAACCTAGTTCTTGAAATCTCCAGTCTACTGATAGAGTTACTGTCATGATGACTTGTCCTAGGTCTTAAACTCATTTGATTTGATGATCTCTCAACTCCCTCTCTAGATAGGCCTCTTGTAAGTAGATCCGTCACATTATCTTTTGACTTCACATAGTCAACCGTGATAATTATACTAGAGAGTAGTTCTTTAATGGTATTATGTCTCCGCCTCTTATGATGAGATTTACCGTTATATATCATGCTCTCTGCCCTTCTTGTTGTCGCTTGACTATCATAGTGTATGAATACTGGTGCCAATGATTTGGGCCAATAAATAATATCTTCCAAGAAATTTCAGAGTCATTTAGCTTCATCACCAGCTTTATCTAATGCGATAAATTTAGATTTCATTGTAGAGCAGGCAATGCATGAGTGTTTGGATGATTTCTAAGAGATTTCTCCTCCATCTAAAGTAAATATATATATTCACTCGTGGATTTTACTTCATTCGATCTGGTGATTCAATTTGTATCACTATATCTTTCAATTACCATTGGATATTTGTTATAATGCAAAGCATAGTCTTAAGTGTGTTTTAGATACCCCAAAACTCTTTTCATTGTCATACAATGAGTTTGATTGGGATTACTTGTATACCAACTCAATTTACTAATAGCACATGCTATGTCTGATCGCGTATGTTGACACATAATTTTTGCCCCCCACGACTAAGTTTAATTCTGAGTTTCTTCGATTCTGAATAAAATTAGAACATTTATTTTTATCCAGATAACAATACTTTTTAAAATATTTATATAGATAATTTTGTCATTTTGAGTAGCAATTATATATTTTTCGTATTCATATATACGAGCTTGTATAATTTTGTTAGTTAAATAACAGTTTTACTGAAAATCAAATTTTAATCAAGGGTTATCTCAAAAATGAATTCAAATGTATAAAGTCTTGATCTAAATATAATTTGTTCCTAAGAAATAATCTATTTGAAAAATATTTAAGGTTTTACTAAATCAAGAAGCTCGGGCTTAAATTAGTTGTTAATTTATTTTAAATTTTGATTAAATTTAGTCATTTTATTAAATTTGACCTTAATTGAAATCAACTCGGCCACAATTGTAATGTAATTGGCCAATTGATTTTCAATTAGGTTAAAATTTAAACATAATTGACTAAAATCCTAACAATTGAGATATTTTAATAAATAGCCTAAATCTACTTTGCCCAGCCCAACAACAACCAAACCGGCTTCCTCTAGTATTACCCAGCCCATGTCCATTTGATTTTAATTTCACCTGACCCAACAAGCCTAATAACCCCTTTACCCGGCCCACACCATACACCTTATATATTCCTCTCCCAAATAACCCAAAAAAAATATGTTAGTCTCCTATATTCACGTTTTATGTTTTAATAATGACAAACTAATAAGTAGACATTTGGAGGATATTGAAGATCTCTAATGATGGAAGAAGAGGATATTGAAGATACACCAAAGATCAGAATCTTTAAGGAATCAATTCAAAGATATCCAAGAATATCTCGCAAAAGAAATCAAGCATCCATCAGCGAGATGGCCGGCGCTAAACTTGGAACAATATCAATCATACGGAATCAATTCAAGATCTCCAAGAAAATCTCGCAAAGGAAAGCAAGCATCCAATAGCAACCTGTTCAGAGCAAAGCTTGGGAAAGAGCATCAATAACCATAGGAGCAAAAAAAATCACGGACATATCTGATACTGACGTGTATAAGTATAGTGTATGGATATATCTGATATGGACATACTATATGGTAACATTCCTCAATCAAGGAATCAATTCAAATCCTTGATTGGGACAAAATCTCTTAGGTTTCCTTATGAAGAGAAGCAGTTGAAAAATATAAAAGAGAGGACTGAAGATCGAAGCACTCATGCAACTTCAAAAAAGAATCTTAAAGTGTCTCAATCTTAGTCTCACAAAGCTTTGTACTTGTTAGTCTACAATAGTTATATAAAGAATAGGATCGAGTCAACTTTGTAATACAAACTGAAGCTGTGTCACGAGATCTGAAGAACAAAATAAGTCATCAGAACTTTTTTATCACCATTGCACTCGATCCCGACTTTGAAAGATCTAAGAAAACTTTGAAACCCAAAGGGAATGAAAGTAGGCACCACATTGGTTTTTCAAACCAGGATAAATCTTCGTGTCCTTACTTTAAAGTTAATTACTTACTTGTCTATTTATTTAAATCTAATCTGTTTTATGAAGTATATTGATTTGCAGTCAAGTCGACTGTGAAGACTCAATAGTCGACTCATAAAACATTTCAGCTCACCTCCTTCTTGAATTTCACAACGTACCACGGCTACATCTTCAACACATAATGACTTCAATATCCAGCAACCTAACAACCACAACAATCGTATGACCTGCTCCAGCAAAAATGACCCGGCGAACCCATTGACCCAAACCCGGCGAACCCAGCGACCCGAACCAGCAACACGCGAACCACATCAACGTCCAACTTTGACCCTCATCCTTTTTTTTAATTTGAAATTCAAATTTGCACTAGGTGATACAATTCCAGCTCATCCCTTAGCTGAATTTCCTAAATTGCTCTTGAAATTCTCTATCCCACATCGTCAATTCCTCAAAAATTGAGATTTTTGGATTTTCTATATAAACCCATTTTATTTACTGTTACAAGGGGTCTTTTACCGAACAAAAAAAGGGCTGAAATTCTTTACTCGGTTAGGATTTGGACTTGTATCCCAACTTGAAGTTGTGATTGTTGGGTTTGAAATCGAAAAGGGCATCATGCGGAAGCTTAAAGTTTGCAAACCATCATGGTGACAATGCAGAAGACACATAAAATAATATTAAAAAACATAATATTATTATATGATTTGGCCAATTGGCCTACATATAAAACATAAAATTCAAAACATAGAAGCTAATGAGAGAGAAAATCTCCCCCTAAATGAAACTCTTAAAAGACTACATTGTGGATGCTATTGTGTTGTTGTATGAGAAGAGGGGTCTTCTATTTATAGAGTTCCAAAACCTTTCCTCCAAGAAAGAGGTTAGCCAAATATGAAAAAGAATTATATTTTTCTTTTAGTAAAAATAAAATTAATTATGGTTACTTTTATTTTCCTTCCAAGAAAAAGTAAAAACTTAATTTTGGTAAGAAAATCAGGGCAAAAATCCTAACTAATTTCCCTTTTTTGGCTTGATTTTCTTCACTTGATCCGCCTTCTTCACATCTTTAATCTTTGTTCTTCACATAGTCTTCATCACTACTTCTTGACATGCTTAAAAATGGAGTTTTTGAGTTAAAAGTATATGAGCCCTTTTTGGGTTAAAAATATTGAAGCCCTTTTGTAGGGTTAAAAATGAGCTTTATTTTCAAATATGTGACAGCAGGATTGTTGAAAATATGATTAACAATTATCTTCACATGTAGCTTTTGGACATATATCTTCATTATCATCAAATTGATTACAACTTTGTTCAACAATTGGACCATCGATTTATTGAACCGTGGGCTCTGATACCACTTATTGGGTTCGAAATCAAGAGGGCGTCATGTGGAAGCTTAAAGTTTGCAAACTATCGTAGTGATAATTCAGAAGACAAAGAAAAACATACTAAAAAATATATTATTGATGTAATTTGGTCAAGTGACCTATATATTGAAAACTAATATAAAAAAACATTAAAAACTATTGGGATAAAATCTCTCCCTAAACGAGACTCTTTAAATGACTACATTGTGGATGCTATTGTGTTGTTGCATGAGAAGGGGGTCTTCTATTTATAGAGTTCCAAAACCTTTCTTCCAAGAAAGAGGTTAGCCAAATATGAAAAAGAATTTATTTATTTTTTTAGGAAAAATAAAAGTAATTATGGTTACTTTTATTTTCCTTCCAAGAAAAAGTAAAAACTTAATTTTGGTAATAAAATTAGGGCAAAAATCCTAACAGAATTTTGGTTCAAGTTTCATTTTTCCTTGTCGTTTTCAAATCGGAAACAAGCTGGTGAGTTCGTCATTAACTCGTCAGCCCATTTTGCTGCCCAGAAAAAGGTGAATCCCTCCCGCTCTTTCAATTTTCATCACTATTAGTATCATAGTATTTCTTTTTTAGCATAATGTAGTCATTATGCAGTAGTTGTTGCTAGAATCTCACTAAGTGAGAATGTTGGGATTTGTTGTTGTAGAAACCTAGGATTTTACTGTATTTTCTTGTTATTTTGACAATATTAAATCTCACTTTGATTGAGAACGAAATGATATATTGACAAAGCCCCGAGGGGCACGTTTTGATTTGTGTGTTTTCATTGCCTTAATAATATCTACAATTGAGTTTGCTTGTTTATTTTTTTGGAGCTGTGTTGTTAAATCTGTGTGTTGTATCCTTCACGACAGTTTTAGTTCTTGATTAGTTAAGGTTTACTTTGCTAAGACTTGTTTCTCGATGACAATGGATCACCTATCTTAGTCCAATTTTGTGAACATGCTGGTGTGTGGTAGTGTTTTAAAGTTATCTAGGCTGGTTCTAAACATATTCATGTGCTTAATTTGCTTTTATTTGGTGTACGACTCAAGTTACAAATGTTAAAGCTTGAGATTTGTTCCCTTAAATGTCTTATGCTATTAGAACTTGCTGCAGTCTTCTTTCGGGTTTGGATTTGGTGTTATCATGTTTTTGAGGTATCATTAATGGAGGATTCCATTATTTTCCCATCTATGACACGATAAAGATATAAGTTTTGTTCATGTTCGATTTTTTTTCTTTATAATATTTTGATTCAAAACATATTTCCTTAGCTGCACTTAAGAGTTTTAGGTTTATCATTCCATGAGAATGTTTCGGTCTAAATACTCTATAATATTTTGCTTCACAGTTATATGGAATGTGGCATTACGTCCAGCTTTAAGTTATAGAAATTGCGTTTTTGAACTAAATTGTCTTACTATTCAATTCATTTCATTTACCAAGAATTGAATTTGCCGCTTATTCCTTTTTTGTTTCTTTTATTTCATTAGTCTTTCCATGAATCCATTTCGACTCCCATCTCCCTCACATCTATCATCCATCGATTCAAGCATCCTACAAGTCCGAAATGGACTCAACTCACGACGAAACAAGGTTGTATACAAAGATATACAGAAAACATACATTACATACAGGAGATATACGAGGAAATGAGTGTTAATATTTAGCTGGGGGATCAAAGAATGTGGATACGACTGGTTTTCAGTCAAGTATACACCAATTATTAGAAAACGTGAAGAGAATAAGCATTGATATACAGTTGGTATACACTGCAGAAATGGACTAAAGCCCATAAGAAATAAGGCCCAAAACTTGAGCAAGTTTGAAATATTCTACTTTTCTTCCTTTATTTGCTTGTAGTTAATTTAATTATTTGTTTGTAATTTAATTTAATCTAGATGAATTCTCGGGGAGAAAATTATACTGAAATTATTCATTTATGTTGAATATTTTATATTTTATATTTTTAATTTTTAATTTTTATTTCCTTTATTTTAGGCAAACTTAAGCTGGAAGAATAACTTGAGGATCTATTTATATTCTTTCATTAGTTATTATCGACTCAAAATTCACGTTTAAGAAGTTGGGTTAATTATTTAATTCAAAATTTTAATTCAGATAAATTTGTTAAAGATAGAATTATTTTGAAACTTTGATGCTTAGTTTATTTTATCACTATTATTTTATATTATTACTATTATATATAAGAGACAATCCAAGGACTTTGATAGTCCTTATAAAAGTTTCTAACTTAACTTTAATCTTTTCAATTAATTACTTTTATGTCATGATTTCATCTTTTATAGTAATTTAATTAATTTTATAATCCTATAATATTATGGCATTTGGTTGATATAGATGAAGTTACTTTGTCTTCTTTCTTGTTATATGGACCTTTGCACTTTGGCACATGTATCATAGTATGAGAAGTTATTATTAAGTTTTTTCTTGTAATTTCAAATATTTAATTAATTATTTAAAAATAATTAGGAGCAGGACAGGAGGAATTAGGGAGGAGATTATAAAGCCAAAAATCAAAATATTTACCAATAAAATGGAGTTTAGGTAGTTAATCAATTGAACCATTTAAATTCTTATATTGTTTAACTAATCAATAAATTATTTTTAGAATCTTCGATTATAATGTTTTGTTTCTCATAATTATATATTATTTAATCAAGTTGGTTGCAAAATATAAGTGTTGAATATCCTTTAATTATTTATTAAATTACTTGTACTTCATGCTTTATGAAGTACAAGATCAAAAAGCTTTAATTTTTTCCTTTGCTGCTCACAAGATCAAAAAGCTTTAATTTGACTATCTTTTATTAATTTTTTTAATCAAAATTAATTATTCAATTAATTTTTGTAAGTGAAAATAGCCTTAAAAAATTAATATTTTATATGAATAAAGTAGTTTAAGATGAAAAAAGATATTCTGGCCGTGGAGAACTTTTATCTGCTACGTGAATAATTCATCACTTTTTTTCTTCTTTCTTAGTATTTATCTTTAATAATTTATTTTCCATAAGAAAGAGTTTTGTACAAATACCTTGGGATGAAAAGGAGGGAAAAAAGAGGGGGTTAAAAGTAGTTATTGTATGAGGTTATATTTTATTTCTATCGAATTGAGTATGATTCTAATGTATTTCTTAATTATCTTTTATAAATTGAATAATTTTTTTATGGAAAATTTCATCCATTGCTTTTAAAAATATCAAACATATTTCATATGCTAAAAATTAAAATTATTGATAAATTTAAAAATTAAGGTAATAATATAAATTAAGATCAAATTATTTTTAAAATCTCATTTCTGATCAATTGAGAATCAATATTTTTAAGCATCAACTATAGAGAGAGAATCAATTGATTGTCAATGTTCATTTTAGTGAGTCTGGGTTTTTTTTTCTTAATTTAGTATAAAATTACGGTTAAAGCACCACATTTAACTAGCATGAATTTTTGTCACATAAAATTATAAATAAAATCATGTATTTTTCATCACACACAAGAGGACTTGAGTAAAATAATTGATGACTTTTTTCTTCATCTTCCTAATTGCAAAGATGAACTTGAATTGAGAAATTACAAAAGAAATTAATTATATGCTCATAAATTGGTTTGCTAATATTTTTCAATTTTTATGATTTTTGCAAGTTATATATATATATATATATATATATATATATATATATTAAATCATGTTATTCTTAAAATATCAAATTATTTGAATTTGGGTCCGAGCTTATCATGGGTCTTATAAAACTATACTATATATAAGGGAGAACATCTCATTTTGGTAGTCCTCACATGATTGTATTTTATCTATTTTATCCTTAATTAAGTTTTAATGACCTTTCAAGATCTCATTCATTTTAGTAAATTTGAAAAATTACATGGGCATTTAAAATACTATACAAAAATGATGAGTCATAAAGAAGTGATAGTGACACTGTAAAATATCTATTTTATCCAACTAAATTTAAAATTAATTCAAAATTTTATTACCGTCTTTTATGTGGAATAATAGTAATTTAATTAAGAAAATACTTTCCTCACAAGAAATTTGTGAAGCTTTAATAAACTTGTAAGAATTCATTTAAGAAACATCTACAAAAAGTATTTTATTGAGTCTAACTTTAATTATTTACTTTATCACAAATCATACAATAGTTTGTAGCATCAAATATTTCTATATTAATCAAATATTGTACTATTTTCTTTTAAAAAAGATGAATTAGCCAATGTAAAGTTTAATTGAGAAAAAATAATGAAACTAATAATACATAAGGTAAAAATCAATTTAGATCGTTAAAGGCTTTCATTCAAAAACTTTTAGTAAAATAAAAAGGAGAAAATTTTTTGTGTGTGCATTTGTTTGAAAATGAAAATAAAGATTAAAATATACCATAAAAAATTATTATTTTTAACCTATAAAAGCTTTTACTCCCTCCGTTTGAATTTATTTGTTTTGTTTTGACTTAACACAATGTTAAAGAAAAAATAACGAATATTTTGAATTTTAAGGTATTAAACTAAAAATATGTAGACAGGAACAAAATATTTATTGATCTTATTATCTTAAACATGCCACGTGGAAAGTTAAAATTAATCAAAAAAGAAAATAGATTATTTTTTTAAGACGAACTAAAAAAATAGGACAAAAATTGAAACAGATGTATAATTTAACATTTTAAAAATATCAAAAATTTAATCAAACTAGACCATTAGCTAAATATAATGATACAAAACAAACAGAAAGAAAAAATAGCAAGTAAAAAAATTACAAATCTAAATGTTAATATAGCCTGGGCCAAACGACACTAGTATTATTATATATAAGAGACAATCCAAGGACTTTGGTAGTCCTCACAAAAGTTTCCAACTTAATTTTAATCTTTTCAATTAATTACTTTCATGTCATGATTTTATCTTTTATAGTAATATAATTAATTTCTTGATCCTATAAAATTGTGACATTTGGTTGATATAGATGAAGTTACTTTATCTTCTTTCTTGCTATATGGACCTTTGCACTTGGTGCATGTGTCATAGTATGAGAGACTATTATTAATTTTTTTTATAATTTTAATTATTTAATTAACTATTTAAAAAAAAAATCGGAGTAGGGCAAGGTGAATTAGGGAGGAGATTACAAAGCAAAAAATCAAATATTTACCAACAAAGTGGAGTTTAGGTAGTTAATCAATTGAAACATTCAAATTTCCATATCGTTTAACAAATCGATAAATCATTTTTAGAATCTTCCATTATAATGTTTTGTTTCCCATACTTATATATTATTTAATCAAGTCAATTGCAAAATATAAACGTCAAATATCCTTTAATTAATTTATTTATTAAATTATTTGTACTTCATGCTTTATGAAGTATAAGACCAAAAAGATTTAATTTTTTTTGTCGCTACTCACAAGACCAAAAAATTTTAAGTTGACTATCTTTTGTTAATTTTTTAATCAAAATTAATTATTTAATTAATTTTTGTAAATGAAAATAGCCTTAAAAAATTAATATTTTATATGAACTTTTTTTAATAAGAAAAAAATAATATTTTGATCGTGGTGAATTTTTTTCTGTTGCATGAATAATTCATCATTTTTTTCTTCTTTCTTAGTATTAATCTTTAATAATTTATTTTTCATAAGAAAGAGTTTTGTACAAATGTCGTGGGGATGAAGAAGAGGGAAAAGGTGGGGTTAAAATTAGTTATTGTAGGAGGTTATATTTTATTTCTATCTAATTGAGTATGATTCTGATGTATTTCTTAATTATCTTTTATAAATTGAATAATTTTTTGTGAACAATTTTATCCATTGCTTTTAAAAATATCAAACATATTTCATATACTAAAATTTCAAAATTATTGATAAAGCTAAAATTTTAGGTAATGATATAAATTAAGATCAAATTATTTTTAAGAAAAAATTTCTACTCAATTGAGAATCAATATTTTTAAGCATCAACTATAGAGTGAGAATCAATTGATTCTCGATTTTAGTGAGTCTAATTTTTTTCTTAATCTATATAAAATTATGCTTAAAGCACCATATTTAACTAGCATGAATTCTTGTCACGTAAAATTATAAATAAAATCATATATTTTTCATCACACAAAAGAAGACTTGAGTAAAATAATTGATCCACTTGATGACTTTTGTCTTCATCTTCCTGATTGCAAAGATGAACTTGGATTGAGAAATTAGAAAATAAATTAATTATATGCTCATAAATTAGTTTACTAAGATCTTTTAATTTTTATGATATTTGCAATTTTTAATTATATATATATATATATATATATATATATATATATATATATATATATATATATATATATATATATATTAAATCATGTTATTCATAAAGTATCAAGTTACTTGAGTTTGGGCCCGGGCATAGCACAGACCTTATAAAATTAGACTATATATCAGGGAGAATATCTCATTGTGATAGTCCTCACATGACTATATTTTGTCTATTTTATCCTTAATTATGTTTTAATGACCTTTTAAGATCTCATCCATTTTAATAAATTTGAACAATTACATGGGCATTTAAAATGCTATACAAAAATGATGAGTGACAAAGAGCGATAGTGACACTATAAAATATCTATTTATCCAACTAAATTTAAAATGAATTCAAAATTTTACTATCAACTTTTATGTGGGATAATATTAATTTAATTTAAAAAGTACTTTTGTTAATCCTCACAAGAAATTTGTGAAGCTTTAATAAATTTGTAAGGACTCATTGAAGAAACATCTACAAAAAGTATTTTATTGAGTCTGACTTTTAATTATTTAATTTATCATAAATCATATATTAGCTTGTAGCATCAAATATTTTTATATTAATCAAATATTGTGTTATTTTAAAAAATAAAAATGAATTAGCCAATGTAAAGTCTAATTGAGAAAAAATAATGAAATTAATCATGCATAAGGAAAAAATCAATTTAGATCGTTAAAGGCTTTCATTCAAAAACTTTCAGTAGAATAAAAAGGAGAAAATTTTTTGTGTGTGCATTTATTTGAAAATTAAAATAAAGACTAACATATACCATAAGAAAAATTATTATTTTTAACTTATAAAAGCTTTTACTCCCTCCGTTTAATTTATTTATTTGGTTTTGACTTAACACAAAGTTAAAGAAAAAGTAATGAATACTTTTGAATTTTATGGTCATAAACTAAAAATATGTAGAAAGGACCAATATATTTGTTGATTTTGTTGTCTTAAACACGCCACATGGAAAGTTGAAATTAACCCAAGAAAGAAAAGAGATATTTTTTAAAAAATAAACAAAAAAATAGGATAAAAGTTGAAACAGATATATAATTTTACATTTTAAAAATATTAAAAAATAATCAAACTAGACTGTTAACTAATATAATGGTACAAAAAGCAAAAAATAGCAAGTTAAAAAAATTACAAATATAAATGTTAATGTAGTTTGAGCCCGGGCAAACGACACTAGTTACTTAGAATAAATTAATGAAATCGATTCTAGTTATTTGAAACAAGATTTTTAAATAAACTCAAGATTTTTAATAGGATGCTTTTTAGGTAACTTACAGAATTTTCAAAATTAGTCAAATAAGTTCAATTCGTTGGGAACCACACTTTATGGATTTTTGAAAGTGTCTAACACCTTCTTTCGAATTTATTTGAACCCTTACCTGGACTCTGGTTATTTTTAAAAGGTTTTCTTTCAAAATTACCCTTTTAAATGGTTTCTTAACTTTCCTAAAATTAAGTGGCGACTCTAATTTTTTTTTCCAAATAATTTCACCAAGAAGTTATGGAACGTTTTTGACTTTTTGAAAATGAATCGTAACCGCGTATAACTCATCATATACATCAAAATTTTCAACGCTCTTGCATAGTCTAATTGTGAGTCACTTTCACCTTCATTCTTTTGAAGTGCAAAACTCACGTCTAATGGAGTCTTGGCAATACTGAAATCCAAATACTTGAATTTGCCAAGCATCTTTTCAATATAATGAGACTGTGACAACACCAATCCTTATGAAGTTCTATGAATTCTTATCCCTAAGATCACATTAGCAACTCTAAGGTCTTTCATATCAAACTTGCTCTCAAACATTTATTTCGTAGCATTTATGTCAGAAATGTCTCTACTGATGATCAATATGTCATCCACATACAAACAAACAATGACTTTGTGTTGGAGTGTCTTTCTTGTAAACATTTTTTCACATTCATTTATCTTGAAATCGTTCACCAATATGGTTTGGTCAAACTTTACATGCCACTACTTGAGTGTTTGTTTTAATCCATAAAGTGACTTAACAAGTTTGCATACTTTTATTTCTTTACCAAGAACCACAAAACCCTCGGATTGTTCCATGTAAATTTCTTTCTCCAATTCTTCATTTTAAAAAATTATTTTTTCATCCATTTGATAAATTTCAAGATCATATATCGCCGCTAAAGCAATCATCATATGAATGGACGTTATCCTGTTACTTGCGAGTATATTTTGAAATAATCAAGACCTTTTTTTGTCTAAAGCCTTTCACAACAAGTCTTGCCTTGTATTTGACAATAGTACCATCAGTTTTTATTTTCCTTTTGAAGATCCATTTAGAACCTAAAGGTTTATTTTCTGAAAGAAGATCAACCAACTCCTTAGTGTTGTTATTCATGATTGAATCAATTTCACTATTGATTGCATCTTTCCAAAAGGATTAGTCCGAAGATTACATCGCTTCCTTAAACGTTGGATGCTCATTTTCAAGAAGAAATATTACAAAATTTTATCTGAAGAAAGTCAAAGTTCTTTGATGTGTACTATGTGTTGGATTCACATTATTAAGTACATTCTCTTTTGGCTCATCTCGAGGTCTTTTAGACCTTCTACTAGACAGCTCATGTCTAATTTTATACAGATAAAAGTATTCAAAGAGCTCAGGATTATCTGATTCAATTATCATATTTTCATGAATATTCGAATATTCAAATTTATGAATCAAAAATCGACATGCTTTTCTATTTATAGCATATCCGATGAAAATACAGTCTATAATTTTTTCTATTTTTATCCTTTAGAAAGTTGGACTTTGTCTAGACACCCCACACTTTAAAATATTTCAAGTTTGGTTTTCTTCCATTCTATTTTTCATATGTAATGGATTGTGTCTTGCTGTGAGACACTCTATTGAGTATTCAATTTGTTGTAAGAATAGATTTTCCCCACAAGTTTTATGATAAATCCAAACTTATGAGTAAGGCATTCATCATTTCCTTCAACATTCAATTTTTCTTTCCGCAATTCCATTCTATTGAGGTGAATACAGGGCAATAGTTTGATGGATAATTATTCTATTTTCCAAACATATCTCCATAAAAGGAGATTCATACTCTCCACCCCTATCACTTCTTATCATTTAATTTTTTATTCAACTGACTTTCAACTTCATTTTTATATTGACTAAACATGTTTATTTCTCCATCGTTATCATTTAGCAAATAAACATAACAATATTTAGTGCAATCATCAATAAAAGTTATGAAATATTTTTTTACTACGAGATAGTGTTGACTTCATATCACAAATGTCAGTATGGATTAAGTCTAAGGGATTGAAATTTCTTTCAACAAACTTATACGGATGCTTAGCATACTTATATTTTGCCGCACATATTTGACACTTTAATTTATTGCACTCAAATTTAGGCAACACATCCAAACTAATTAACTTTTATAAGGTTTTGTAATTGACATGTCCTAAATGACTATACCACAAATCCTTTGACTCTAGAAATTAAGAAGAAGCCTCAGCTTTCTTCATTTCAACAACCATTAGATCAAGTTTGAAAAAACCCTCATGAGGTAGCACTTTCCTACATATGTTTCATTTTTGCTTATTACAACTTTCTCCTAAATAAACATACACTTAGATCTGTTTTTAACAAAAAATATTGTCACTACTAAGTTCTTTTTAATAGTAGGAAAATGGAGAACATTGTCGAGAGTCAACACCTTGTCGGAAGTCATTTTTAGGAATATCTTTCCACTTCCTTCAACCTTGGTTGTGGCATTATTTCCCATGAATATCACTTCATTGGAACCAACGATATCATAAGTAGCAAAAGCCTCTTTATTCGTAGAAACATATCTAGTGGCTTCTGAATCAAACCACCATTCATTTGGATTTACAACTAGATTGCATTCAGTGATTATAGTACATAGATTTTTAATCTTTTCAGTTGCTTTCAACATGTTTATCTGATTCTTTTCTTGTTCTTATTTAGAACTTGACTATCTAGAGCTTCGTGGCTAACATCACTACAATTGTTAGCACTTGCCTTTGAACATTTTTTTGTTCTGTTCTTTCTTTTGTCCAAAAGACTTCTTCATCTTTTTATTATTTGGCGCATCATCCTTAACAAAATTTTCAACCATCATTGATAATTTCTCATTCAACTCATCATTCTCTTCTATCTTGGAATAAGATCTTTCAAACCAGACAATTGATTTTCAATCATTACTTTTTTTGGAATATGAGGATCTATACTTATGAACATTTGCATTTCATGTTTGGTCAGCCAAAGTAACATCATTTGATGCCATTCTTTGAAGTTCACACGAGAAATTTTTTTCGATTTCTCTGTCATTTTCATTGCTAGAGCAATACCTGAACGTCCTAATGATGCAACATTGGTTGTCATTGGGACAACACCATTTACAATCGAATTAATTTATTATTCAGTTTCATTCATCATTTTTCTGTCAATCTTTGACTTACACGTTAGTATTTCAGAATACTAACAATAAAGACTTTAATCTTTAACCAACTTGTTTCTAGTCAATAATGAAGTTTTTATATCTTCAAATCATCAACCGAATGAACTTTGAAACCTGACGAAGTTTTCATGACTTTAAATTAGAATCAAATTCAAATAGAGTGAAACTCCACAAGTTTTAAATTTCAGAAACCAATACAGAGATTTTAACAAATCGGTGAAGTTTTTATATTTTTCAAACCGAATTCTCACACTGATTTCTCAGTGAAGTTCTTATATTCTTCTAACCGAGGGAGTAGAAATCAAAAGATTTTAGTCTCCACAAAATCAAATCCAAGATTAACCAAGTACTTGATTTATAAATGGTAATATTCTTTTTTCCACCAAATAAGGACAAAAATATTTCTTTTTTAATTATATAAATTTCTTAAGATTGTTGTTTTTTGATTTTAGTAAAATCTGTATTTTTCAACAATAACTTTAAACACATGTTCAAATTAATATATGAACAATCAAATCAAGTTTAAACTCTATATTTACAACTTTGAACTTTTAACAATAAATTCAACCTAATTTATGAACAACCAAAAATAAAGTTCAAACTATTTTCTTGAAAATAGAAAAATCAAATGTTTAGAACTTTAACACAAGTTCAACCAACTTATGAAGAACTACAATGAAGTTCCAACAACTTCAAGCACAAGTTCAAATGAATGATCAAAATGAAGTTTGTACTATTTTCTAGAAAAACAGTAAAATCAACTTAAGAAATGAAGATGAAACAAAAAAGTTGTAGAATCAAGTTCACTGAATTCACAGTGTATCTTTAAGAAATTTATTCCCCTCAAGTATCTGAGGTTGATGTAATCTTTCCTCCCAGGATAAATGATTCACTTCAAAAAATAGTGATACCTCAAATTTTCTGAACTTTGAACGCACTCAACGATTTGATGATCACACTAGAGTTTTTAGAAGAAGAAGATATTTTTCAACTCAAAATTCTCATGTCTATACCTGAGAAAAATTTATGTATTTATAGCCATCAAGGTGTTGCTTCATGAAGAAAAACAACGGTTTAGAAAGGTGCACCCCTTCATAAAGGTGCAACTCTTCGAAAAAGTCACAACCCATTGGAAAGGTCATAACCATCCAAACCGAAAAGTTATATTCAAATTGCATCCTTTCTCTTGGTGTCTTTTCAAAAATAAACATCTATTCATTTTTTATTCACACCTCTTAAAAATATAATAAGAAGGTTAGTGAAGGATAATTCCTTCTAAATTAATGCAAAGAATAAAAATATCTTGTAACTCTCTGTAATAAATTTGTGTAAATATCCGTAAGTCATAAGAGTTTTTAGGATGGGAGAGTTACTACTTCATAAATGTTATACATTCATTCAAATGACAATTTCTTATAAATGTAACTTTGTGAATGAAGAGGTATTTAGAAGTCTTGAAAGTTACTTTCATTATGACTTTGTCATTAATTCAAGAGTAATGTTACAGTACGTACATTAACTCTATTGATATTCTTTAACTCTTCTGATGGATGAAACGTAAATGATATACCTATCTAAGGAGCATCATTTGTGAGCTAAATATGTATAAATCATAGAAAACAAAATACTTTCTCTTGCATCAATACACCCTTATGGTGGGGTCCTTCCTCAAACCCTGCGCATAGCGGGAGCTTTAGTGCACCGGGCTACCTTTTTTGTTCAATCAATTCTCTGCCTCAATATTGGCTTCCTATTCTTTGTGAACTTTTAGGCATCTAAAGTGCTAAATTAATTCCCTTTTTTTTAGGTGCTATAATTGATTTGACGGAAGTAACAATTTGGGCAACCTCGAATTTCCAACCATGAGTGCACATGTTTGGAAGTAGTTAGGAACCTTAGGGAGCGATTAGCTAGAAGGATTTGCTCTGGAGTTAGGCCAAAATCGTTTTCAAGGCAATGGCTTGCCACGATACAGTATTTTCTGACTATTTTATTACTATTTATAATTACTGTCCATTATTAATGTTGTACTATTTTTCCAATAGTTGGTAGGTAGAAGGGCGTCCATACTAGCAGGTAGGAGTGCGTCCATACTAGTAGGTAGGAGTTGTATTTTTTAGTTGACCTTTCTAGTAGTCGTAGTGTTAGGATTTGTCCTGAATTTTCTATCTTACTTGGATTCTACCATAATTGTATTTTAATTCGGAAAGGATTTCTTAGTGGAAAAGGTTTCCTAGTAGGAAAAGATCCCTTTCTTATTAGATTTCTATTAGATTTATTCTTTCTTGGAGGAAAGGTTTTGAAACTCTATAAATAGAAGACTCCCTTCTCATACCATAACACAGTAGCATCCACAATTTAGTCGTTTAATTCTTGTTTAAGGGAGATTTTCTCCCAATAGTTTCATATTTTATTTAAAATTAGTTTTCATGTGTAGGCCAGTTGGCCAAATTATATCAATAATATTATGTTTTTCGTATAGTTTTATTTTTCGTCTGAATTATCACCATCTTGTTTTGCAAATTATAAGTTTTCGCTTGACGTTATCTCGATTTCGAATCCAATAAGTGGTATCAGAGCTCATGATTCAATAGTCTAATGGTTCAGATTGAGGACACGTTGAGATCAAAGTTGCAACCAATTTGATGATAATGAATATCTTTGTCTAGCTACATGTGGAGAAAAGTTTCAAACAAATTTTCAATAATCGTGCTGCTAATCAATCTTTGAAACCAAATCAATTTTCAACCCATGTTTATGGCCTTCAACTTTCAACCCCTACTTAGTTTCAATGCTTGGGCTCCTTTCAACTCATGCATTTATTTTTAACGCATAAGCTCCACTCTTAACCTGTGCTCACTTTCAATGCACAAGACTCCACTTTCAATCCTATTTACTTATAATGCAGGGCTCCAATAATATCAGCCTATGCTTTTATTTTTAAGACATAGGGCTCTAATTTTTAACCCATATCAACTTTTAATCTTGGTACGCAACAGTGATATATGAAGATTATGTGAAGAAGAAAGAAGATTATTTTGCGAGAAAATCAAGCCGAAAAGTGGATGATCAATTTTGCCAGAAAATTCAGGGCAAGGGGGGATTTGTTAGGATTTGTCCTGAATTTTCTACCTTACTTGGATTCTACCATAATTGTGTTTTAATTCGAAAAGGATTTCTTAGTGGAAAAGGAAGGTTTTGGAACTCTATAGATAGAAGACTCCATTTTCATCCCATAACACAGTAGCATCCACAATGTAGTTTGTGATTCTTGTTTAGGGGAGATTTTCTCCCAATAGTTTTATGTTTTCTTTAATATTAGTTTTCATGTATAGGTCAGTTGGCCAAATTATATCAATAATATTATGTTTTTAATATATTTTTATTTGTCATCTGAATTATCACCGTCTGTTTTGCAAATTATAAGCTTTCGCATGGCGCCCTCTCGATTTCGAACCCAACGCGTAGGACTACCCTTGCAGCTCTTTGTTCTTTTATTTCTGCTTCTATCTATTGCTTTTTGTAATTCGTTTGAAGTATTATTTTGTTGTAGTATTGTACTGCTACTATCTGTTGTTTTTCTTACAATCTATGGTCGCTTGTACTTTCATTAAGTTTTTTTCTAGACTGTTTCTGTCTTGAGCTGATGGTCTATCGGAAACAACCTCTCTATTTCACATCTGAGGTATAGATAAGGTTTTCTTACACTCTACCCTCCCGAGACCCCACTTTGTGAAACTACACTAGGTATGTTATTGTTGTTGTTGAAGATATGAACCACTTGGTCTTTACGTGTGACTGCATATGTTTGGTTCAATATCCTGCAATGGTAAGGGATACAAAGTAGCATGGCATGGACTCGGGAGCTAGAGTGGGCATGTTGCTATATAAAAGGCCAAACTTCCAATACAGCTATAATGACGATGACTTTGACATGCAGAGTGTCACATGTTTGAATGGAGAGCAATAGAAGGGTCTTCAGCATAAGGGTAAACCAACAGGCAGTGTTTTAAAAACGAGCATAACACAGCTCAGAGAGCATTGTACTCCTACGCTACTAAACCGTACCAACATGATACGAGCTAATGGTGAATAATCATATTTATTAAAGCTACAGAGCTACTAAATACTTCATGAATGAACCAACTTAAGCTTGTAATAATGATAAAGACATCTGGATATTTTATTAGTGTTGGGTTCGAAATTAAGAGGGCGTCATGCGGAAGCTTAGAGTTTGCAAACCATAGGACGGTAATTCAGATGACAAAGAAAAATATACTAAAAAGACATTAATTATTGATATGGTTTGACCAAACGGCCTACATATTTAAAATAAAATTGAAAAAACATAAAAACGTATTGGGAGAAATCTCTCCCTAAACAAAAATACTTTAAAGACTACATTATGGATGCTATTATATTATGGTATGAGATAGAATTCCAAAACCTTTCTCTAAGAAAGAGGTTTGTCAAATATGAAAAGTTTTATATTTTCCTTTTAGGAAAAATAAAAGTAATTATGGTATTACTTTTATTTTCCTTCTAAGAAAAATAAAACTTAATTTTGTTAAGAAAATCAGGGCAAAAACCCTAACAATTAGTTGCAAAATTAGATACAAAGAGGAGAGGGTATTGAACAGCATGTCCTAGTGCTCATAGAGAACAGAGAAGTGGGCAAATTCTAATCTTTCAAACTAATATATGAAGTGGGAAAAAACTCCCCATAATTTCTTGCTGTGCTGCAAAGCTCTACAAGCACAAGGCATTAGCAATACTTTTCGGTTTTCACCATATGTAAAAATCACATTTTCAGAGTTCTGTGAGTTTCATCGTCAAGTTTCTCTACTCTCATCACGTTCTTATCACCTTATTCTAGAATTCTATACATTCCCTTCCCTATGTACATAATTCTCGATACATGCCAGGATACCTGAATAATATGTTTTTCGGAGTATGAAAACTATATCACAGTCTAGACAGGACTTTGATTACATTTTCCATATGCAGCTCGCTCAGGCGCTAACAGCTGCAGCTGAGGAAACTTAGTTATCATCATCAATTTTGGTCATAATAGGCTAGGTAGGTTCACAAGGACGGGCAGCCCAAAGAGAACTTAGAGCACGAAGACGTTGAAGATATTCTCCAAAAGCGAGTAAACCCCTGGCTGATTGGCGAGTAGTCAAGATAAGTGACATTTGTTGTAGTGTTTGCTGCCGAAGGTGATCTGCCTGTAAAGAAAATATGTGCACCATCAAAGATTATCGTTTGCTAAGAGTATCTAATATGAAAAAATAACCACTTTTTGAGACAATTTTCATATTCTTGCTAATGAAGGATTGAAAATAGTTCTTGTCTAATCATTGTGGCAAAATTATTTCAGTACTGTTCACTCTACTGATCGACCATGGAGCCTTAACATTAACTATGGTAATTACCCTGTGCTATTAAATTAATAGAAAGTGTTACCTGGTTAACAAAACTTTCCAGTGCTTCTAACTTTTCCATACTGGAAACCATCTGAGAACTGTAACTTCCCATTCCGGTGGTCATAGTTAGGATGCCCTGTGCGAGAGTCTGCTGAAGTTTATCCATTCCCTGAGTGAGAGCATCCTCAGCTTGCTGACAACAGTGTCGCAGATTACAGATTTTCACGATCTGCTGATCAGACAATGGCTCGAGTTGTGGCATCACGATCTACAAAATTGACGTACAATGAGAAATCTCATACTTATTTTATGAGTTGCAGACAGAACTTAAAGAAATAACACGAGTATATTTGAATACTAATGGACAGTGCTCATTGTGCTAGTTTTGCATCTTGAAAGTGTAAATCAGGACAAAGAACCTATAGAGTATGAATATCCAAAATACCACTTTGGATAAGCATTATTCATTTGAAATAAGTGCAACAAGCAAGAGATGAAAAGAATATGAGTCGGACTAATGGACGCAACTTGACTGACTTCCATTAATCTGTTTTGAATATGCTATGCGACTTGACTGATTTCCATTAATCTGTTTCCAATATGCTTGAGTTTTATTCAAGATAGATATCAGTAGTCTAGATTCAGCAACGTATCTAAATGGATTTTAGAGATGCAACTAGATCTAAACATCACTAGATGAGAATTCAATCATACAGCAAGGATAAATATGTGAACATAGTCGCAGCAGGAGTTGATAAAAAGTAGCCACGAGAAAACATTAGAGGAAATTAGGGAAACTCTTTAAACATAGATTGACAATATACCCCGATATTTATGTATATAGGTGTGATGACTACTTGAGGATAATAAATGAATATTACTACGTCACAGAGCAGTGAAAATGCAACAAGGACTACCTACATTTATGAGTTCAGATGGCTTGAATCCTCCGATCCAGAGGAAAAACCGCTCCACTGAACATCTCCACATCCCAGACATCAAGTAAAACACATCAGCTTTTGCAGCATCAGCTTTCATTCGGAAGAGATTGTAGTAGTGGTTTAAGACGGTTTCTACCAGCAACTGGAGCTCCATTTCGGTTACATGGGATTGCAAGATGTTCCTCAACTCTACGTTCTTTTTTTGTTGCTCTTCAACCCAGAGGCTATATTCCATTTCAAATGCAGCTATTCCTGTATAGGCAGCACCAGTTAGGAACAAAGTTCACAATATGTACAAGCTGTTTTCAAGAAAGTCACATGATGTTAAGAAAAATAGGGTCACATCCTTGTCTTAATAGCATGTAATTATCACCTAAACATAATGATTTACCATTTTCTAATAGACATTGTGAAGATTTTAGCTAGACAACAGTGCGTAACATAACCAGATGAAAAGGTGGAAGTAATATATCATTTTGTGCACGAGATTTGAGCAGGTTTGACTGAGTTAACATAACATTCTAAAGGAACAATTAACAGTTTAAAATTTACTCATGAAGAGAACATGAAAAAAAGCTATTAAGCGACAACTACAGTATCTGCAAACCTGGATTAATTGTTGAACTTAGCCCCATATTGCCATTTGAACCTAAAATGTACAGTCCCTGCAATAATTCATTACATGACATGAATAAATATGAAGTGTATCCATAACGGATGCAGATATAGATACTGTATACAAGTTAGAAACACGCAGAAGAGACTTCTCTGACCTGCTGTCGAGCTCTCTCAAGTTCCATTTCAAGTTGTGCTAACTTTAAATTGCTTTTTTCAAGCTGCTGAACATAAGCCTGTAGAAGAGAGTTGGAAAAAAGAATCAAGAAAGGAGTTCTTCAAATATATACACGGCAAGAAATATTTTACGAGTACAAAGTTTCCATACCTTTTTCCTCATACGGCTTTTTCGGGCAGCTTCACGATTCTGTGCAAGACGCCGTTGTATCTAACTTTCAATATAAAAGTATACTTAGTCTCTAATATCAGATGTACATTTGGTTTACCTATTCGTCTGGTTAAATTTGCTATGCATGATGAACAAAGATAATCGACATGAATGTTTCAATTCTTTCACCTAAAATATATAAACATGGAAACGAGAGATAAATAGGGAATTAAAGGTCTATTGTGCCCGCCTTGTCTGAAATACTCTTTCCTGCCTGATTATCCTCAGATCCAGATGGTATTAGTTGTTCACTAGAAGTATATCCAGACTACAATAACCAAAAATATCAGTCTCATAACTGTAGCAACTTGGATTTTATTAGCTAGAAGAAGCATGTATGGTTTTTTACCTTGTCATCTGCCCTGTCATTTGTCGGTGTGACCATACACGCACCAGTGCTGGGCATAATGTCACCTCTAAATGTGTCTTCCCACACACTCATATGGTGGAAAGGTTCAAATATGCCCATCCTTCTTGTGGGGGCAAATTGAGTTGATGGAGAACTCATGTTCATCGACTGAATAAAAAGGAAAAATTGCATAACTTAGATGCGAATTTTAGATTACTGTAGAGAGAGTACCAGCATTAGAGCTAAAAAAACCATTTGGTAGAAGCTAAGAAATAGTCAGACAACAAAAAAGGTTTTCTTTTTTCAGATCATGAAATACCATAGGGATGCAGAAATTCTAGCAAAGAAATCGCCGAACTAGGTGACTTATAGTTTGATCTCATGATAAAGACTGCAATTGAGACTCTACCAAAAAATTGAACTGCACGTACAAGTATCAAATACAGGAATGCTGAAAACATTTGTCAAAATATGGAATTGCACTCATAAGTATCAAAAAACATACGGTAAATACTTTCTCACCTTTAAAGACAATCAAGAAGTATCATATAGGCACGTTTACTTCGAGCTAAAGAACTAAGCATTTCTTTTTCTAAGTTTTCGCTTACAAAGGGTAATCATTCGAAGTTTATTCTTAAATTCTCTGTTTGATAAGGGAAATGATTGTGAATCATTGAGGTGTTTCTTGATGCTCAATGCAAACTAACAATAAGACTTGTAGAAGAAACACCTCTAAACCACATCTAAATTCTCCGTATCAAGCAATCATGGTTTTTATGTCTACCCGGGCACCTTGACCACCAATCCCCTCGATCTAAGAAAAAAGAGTGAGAGTCCAATAAGGAAATCCATCAAACTTCATAAAACAACAATAACATACCCCTATCTCATGGAGGCAGAGAGGTTGTTTCCGGAAAAACTCATCAAACTTGATAAAGATTTAAGGAAATAAATAAAACTTATCCAGGTGAAGAATCAACAAATTAGGCTATTAGCTAGTAAAGACTGTTGGGAATATTCTTCCAAAAAAGAACACTAGAATAGAAACACAGTAACTTGCCTTTCAACTGTTGCATATGTTCAATTATTGGTTGTCAGTGTAACGTTTTTTCTACTCTACTAATGATCAATTTTCGTTGGTTCTTACTGTGACTTTTTTTTTTCTTTTTGACTCTAATGATGATCAAATGTCACACTTATTTATATGCAAAGCGGTCAGAATTTTCACTAAAGTGAACACGTGAAGAAGTCAAAGTATATTGTAATTTGTATCATAGTGCATAACAGACTGTAAACTTTTAATTCAGAGATCATAAGCCTCTCGTTAGAAAACAAAAAAGTATATTAGAAGAACTTGATCTTGATTTAACACTGTTTCAAAAATTGTTTGCATCTTGAGAAGGCCTTTTATTCTTCTCATCAAACCACAATTTAATGCCAGACTTCATCCATATTACTTCATGTAATCAACAAACAAAACATAAATACAAAAAGATAAGTAAAGCAAATAAAGACCTCTACCATTGCTAACACACATAGCCGTCGAGTCAGAATTTTCACTTTAAAATATGAATAAGTCAAGCCAAGGAGTTCAACATGTATTATATACATATTAAATAAAAGAAATAACTTTGTATATACAGTATAACTTTTTAGCGAATGAAATTCTGATGAACCCTTATAAAACATTAATACTAAAAAGAAATTACAAGAGATGAGCTGAAAATTAGATTAAGGGACCAACAAACCTGTTCATCAGTATGAAGAAACTCTTCTGTAAAATGGAGTTGCTACCGATACTTTTTTTTTCAAGAAAATTGAATAATGAAATTGAAGCTAATGAAAGTTTTTTCAGAAGCAACTAGTAAATAACCATCTACGGCTACACAACTTATACAAGGAAAAGATGGGAAAAAGTGGCATTTAGAGGGCAGCTGGATAAAGGCAGAGAAATACTGTATGTCACTGACAAAAGAAAGTTTATGGTAATGGAAAAAAAAATACAAAGTATTAATGAATTTGATTGTCTTTTTGAAAATGCTTGTCAATTTTTGATGGCTTTATATCATTATCAAAAGATATATTATGTACTTACGCACACACAAATAGACTTGTATATTTATAATTATTTTATTCTCATTCAATATTCAATACTCGTATTAGAATCTAATTAATTTAAATTTACATTGGGCAAAGTCTATTTGGGGTAGTGCTTTTTATCAAAAATATTCGTATTGAAATTCAAAATTAAAATATTTGATAGGAGCAGCAGCCGCATATCTAATAATGGTCCATATTTATAATTTTACTCGTACCGTACAGTTGGGCATGCAGATTGTACTGTTTAATGTAACATAGTTTTGAGAATGCGAGACAACTATTTCCCAACAAACTTTAACTAACCTATTACTTGTGGATGAAATTTAGATGTTGTGAATTTTGAAGAGAAAGAATAAGTTCAAATGTATTATATGTATATCTATCTCTATATATATATCTATATCTATATATATATATATAAAAGCAAAACTAAAAGTAAGACAAGATGCCACGTGGAACTTAAAATTAACTTACTATTAAGAAAATTATCTTTTTCAATGTCATAAAATATATTTAAATATTAAATAAAATATAATAATACTAACACTAATAAAAATAATAATATATTTTTATAAAAAAACGTAGCAGCAACACTATTAATTTTTTTGAAAAAACATAATAGTAGTATTAGTAATGATAATTGAAGTGGTGGGAATAATAACAATTAGAATAATAATAATAATAATAATAATAATCTCTCTATATATATATATTAGAACTTGATTTCATATTAAAGAAATAATAATAATAATAGTAATAATAATAATTACTAATAAATAAATTATAGTTTTAGCAGTAATAATATGTTGTTCCAGTAAGTAGTAGTTGTAGCAATAATAAGATAATAATAACAATTTTATAAATTACAGGATAAGTATGAATTTTATTTGAAAAAATCTAAGGATAAGGATAAAAAAATAAATTGATCTTATTATAAAAAAAATTGATATGATATGATATGATATGATGTTTAAATTTGAATTTAAATTGAATTTGTATTGGAATTGAATTCTAATTTCTTAACTTCTCACATATTCATAGTAATAATAATATTATTATTATAAATATACATCTATATCTATATTCTATCTCTCTATATATAAAAGCAAAACTAAAAGTAAGACAAGATGTCACGTGGCAAGATATTAAAAAGCCACGTGACAATTTTTAGGACATAACATAATAATGTTGTAATAAAAATTTTAAATTAAAAGATATTAAATATTTGAATCAAAGATTAGAGATATTTCAATTTGAAAATACTAGGCTTTTTTAAAAAAAGATTTTTCATTAGCTTAAAACTAGGAACTTAAAATTATCTTAATATTAAGAAAATTATCTTTTTCAATGTCATAAAGTATTTTTAAATATAAAATAAAATATAATAATACTAACACTAATAAAAATAATAATATATTTTTATAAAAAAATGTAGCAGCAACACTTTTAATCTTTTTGAAAAACATAATAGTAGTATTAGTAATGATAATTGAAGTGGCGGGAATAATAACAATTATAATAATAATAATAATAATAATAATAATAATAATAATAATAATAATAATCTCTCTATATATATATTATAGCTTGATTTTATATTAAAGAAATATTAATACTAATAATAATAATTACTAAATAAATAAATTGTACTTTTAGCAATAATAATATGTTGTTTCAGTAAGTAGTAGTTGGAGCAATAATAAGATAATAATAACAATTTTATGGATTATAGGATAAGTATGAATTTTATTTGAAAAGATCTAAGGATAAGGATAAAAAATAAATTGATCTTCTTATAAAAAATTGATATGATATGATATGATGTTTAAATTTGAATTTAAATTGAATTTGTATTGGAATTGAATTCTAATTTCTTAACTTCTCATATGTTCATAGTAATAATATTATTATTATAAATATACATCTATATCTATATTCTCTCTCTCTCTCTCTCTCTCTCTCTCTCTCTCTCTCTCTCTCTCTATATATATATATATATATATATATATATATATATAAAAGCAAAACTAAAAGCAAGACAAGATGTCACGTGTCAAGCTATTAAAATAGCCACGTGGCAATTTTTAAGACAAAGTTAAAAATATTGTAATAAAAATTTTGAATTGGAAAATTAAGTATTTGAATTTCAATAAATTATCCTTTTACAAAAAAGATTTTCATTATCTTAAAAATAAAAACTAATAATTAAAGAGTTCTAATAGATATAAATTATTTCAAACTTATCTTTTATAAAATTTAAATATTATAAAATATATTTAAATATAATTTATTTATATATTAGGAAAAGATAAAAAACTATTAAAATAATAATAATAATAATAATAATAATAATAATAATAATAATTAATAGTAAGTCTAAACTCTAATAATGAAGAAAAAATAAATAAAGAAAGAAAAAGTAAAGGAAAAAATAAATAAAATGTGGGGAACAAATAGAATATTAAAAAATAAAGAAGACTAACAAATTAGTCTTCTTTTATATATGTATATTGAAATATTTTTTATATTTTTAAATTGAAACTATAAAATGGCAAATATTATTTTTAGAGATATAAATTATTTAAAGTAGTAGTCTTTAGATAAAGATAAGTTTGTTGAAAACTAGTTTGTTGAATTAGTCTTAAATTTTTGAATTTCAAATGAATGTTAGGATTCAATTACCTTTTGAACTGAAAACAAATTCTATACTAGATAAAGTTGAATTTGAATTAAATCTTTCTATATAAACTAAATTTTCAATCAAAATTCTCATTTCATTCTTTAAATTTTTTGAACTTATTCTTTAATTTTGAAATGATTCAATCAAATTCATTTATTCCTTCTACCACATTCGTGGTTAGCAATATGCTCAATTAATAGATTTATATACAGTTTGTATATCATTTAAAGTTTGATTTTATATTATTTTATTATTATTTATAACAATTTGTGTTATATAGAATTTCTATCATGGACAAAGAGGCTAAAGATCATGCATATAAGATTTTTCAAAATAATTACCAAAGTATGTTGTTTATACTTGATTTGATTTATTAATTAATCTTTTATTATTTACAACTAATATTATATTTATCTTGTTTTTTTTTTAGAAATGATAAACAGGTGTACCTACATTAATAGATCTATACACAATTTGTATACTATTTAAAGTTTGATTTTATATTATTTTATTATTATTTGTAATAATTTGTGTTATATAGAATTTGTATCATGGACAAACAGGCTATAAGATCATACATAAGATTTTTCAAAATAATTATCAAGGTAATTAAATAAAATGTAAAGGTAAAATTTATATATATATAATTTATAAGCAAATAAAAGAAATAAAGAAAGAAAAGAAACTAAAGGGAAAAATAATGAAACCGTAGGAAAAATAGAATATTAATAATAATGAAGAAAAAATAAAGAAAGAAAGAAAAAAGCAAAGGGAAAAAATTAAATAAAACGTATGATAAAATAGAATATTAATGAATAAAGAAGACTAACAAATTAGTCTTCTGTTATATTTTATTATGTACTATTATAAATATTTGAATAGATTTCAAAAAATTCTCTCAATTTCAATTTTAGATTATATAGGATAAATATGAATGGTATTTTAAAAAAATATGGATAAGAAAGAATAAAGCAAAATCTTTAAACAATTTGATAAGAAATTCAAATTTGAATTTAAACAGAATTGAAAATGAAATAGAATTTCAACTTTTAAATTGTTTTATATATCTTACTCTAGCATTGAAGAGTCTTAAATAAACTATAACTATTTCATAATCATAACAATCAATAAATAAATAATAGTGTATTGTAGTAATAATTTAGTAGTATATACGTGAGAATCTACAGATTTAAAAGTAAAATAATTGGAAGTAACTAACTATAAATTTATTTTAAATTATTATACTATTTATTTAAATTTAAAAATAAAGATTAAAATTTTAAAATAAACCAATTCTACCTATTTTGAGGTATGACTTCTTTTGAGAGTATTCTATATGTTTTTTATAATTTTAAATTGCATATACAAAAATATAAAGTTTATTTTAATTAGTTTAAAGATTACGATAAAGTTTGCTAAAAAAAAATTAGTTTGAAATTTTTAAAATATTTTTTATATTTTAAAATTGAAACTATAAAAGGATAAATATTATTTTTAGAGATATAAATTATTTAAAGTAGTAGTCTTTAGATAAAGATAAATTTGCTGAAAATTAATTTGTTAAATTAGTCTTAAATTTTTGAATTTCAAATGAAAGTTAGGATTCTTTTAGCTCTTGAATTGTAAACAAACTCCATACTAGATAAAGTTGAATTTAAATTAACTCTCTCTATATAAACTAATTTTTCAATCATACTTCTCATTTCATTCTTTAAATTCTTTTCAACGTATTCTTTAATATTGAAATGATTCAATTAAATTCATTTATTGCTTATACTACATTCGTGATTAGCAATATGCTTACATTAATATATCTATACACAATTTGTATATTATTTAAAGTTTGATTTTAGATTATTTTATTATTATTTGTAATAATTTGTGTTATTTTTTATTATATAGAATTTCTATCATGGACAAAGAGTCTATAAGATCACGTATATAATATTTTTAAAATAATTACCAAGGTAATTTAATAAAACATCACAAAAGTGTGAAATGAATATTTAAAAATTAACAAATATAATTAAAAAATTATTTATAAATCTTAAACAGAAGAGATTGAGGGGGGCTGAATAAACAATATAATAAAGCAAAACATGAACATAAAAGCTTTTTGCAATTAGATATTATTTTTACTCATAGAAGATTTGATTAGAGGAGGGAAGAGGGGAGGGGAGGGAGGGAAGGGAGTAATTAAGAATCTATATCTTTAAATTGTGAACAATATTCTTAAAAAAAAAAAACATAAAAGTTGTTTTTACAATTATATGAATATTTTTTATTAGAGATTGGGGAAGGAATGAAAGTGAGGGGGGTGAGGGGTGGAGATGGAGGTGAGGGTAGGGGGTAAGGGGTAAGGGGTATTTTTTTTAATTATTGAGATATAATATGGTAGTTGTTGTTGAATGTTTAAGGTAATATGATTTATCAGGGAAGAGGATAATTAAGAATCTATATCTTTAAATTGTGAACAATATTCTTAAAAAATCTGAAATATAAAAATTATTTTTACAATTATATAGTTGTTTTTCGTATAGATTTGATTAGAGGTGGGGGGAGGATGAAAGGGAGGGGGAGGGGGAGATGGAGGTGAGGGTAGTTTTTTTTTTTTTTTTTTTTATAATTGAGATATAATATGATAGTTGATTTTTTTTATATAAGGTTGTTGCTGAATGTTTAAGGTAATATGATTTTACATGAGAAAGAGGTATTCGATATTAAATATTTCATCCGCGCATCGCGCGGGTACGTATACTAGTATATTATAAAGCAGAGGACGAATCATCAGAAAAAGCCACGTGGCAAGCTATTGAGAAGCCACGTGGCATTTTTTATTACAAAATTATAGATGTTGTAAGAAAATTTTTGAATTAAAAAATTTAAGTTAATAAAAAATATAAATTCAAATATACGTACTTATTAATAGGTGAACAAAAAATATCTTAACCAAACAGAAAAGTTCAAATTAATTTAAAATTTAATTTGATTATAAATTTCTCCATGATTTTAGTGTTTCTAATGTTATCTCATCTCTTAGTATTTATCATAATCTAATTTGAATTTAAATTTAAAATTAAGTTATTTCAATTCTTTATCTTTATCTCAACTGCAATTCAAAAATTATTTCAGCACTATAAATACATACACCGATACAGTTGCCAATACAGAGGAAAGTTTTATATGTTTCACAATTCCACGTTGAATATTTTTAGAAAAAAACAGCTAAAATTCAAAGAAAAATAATCAAGTCAACGCAGGCAGTTCAGGGAATTAATGCTGGATTATTTTAAACATCATGGCAAGGAGAAAACCTCAAGCTCTTTTGCTGCAAAGCAAAAAGAAAAAGGGGCCAAGTGGTGTCAGTGTCCCTACAATTATAGTATTAGTATACATCCTAATTATCGCTGTGATGGTGTTTTCCCTATTTTCTATATATAGATATTGGTCTCGGAGATCAATTGTTCAGACACCAGATGGTATATCAACCAGCAAGGCTATTGAGCGAAAGAAATCTAATATTCCTAATTATGCTCTTATAAGCACTTCGAAAGGCCTGATAACTGTGGAACTTTTCAAGGATGGTTGTCCAGACATTGTTGAAAAGTTCATTGATTTCAGTCAAAAGGGTCACTTTAAAGGGATGAAATTTACTCGTGTAATCAAGAACTTTGTCATCTACGGTAGTAAAGTTGATAGGCCTGAAGCCACAGAAGATTGTACGTCGAGGGAAAAATATTCCATCCAACTGGACACAAGTCTTAAGCATGAAGTATTTATGCTTGGTACTTCCAAAGTGAAGCACGAAAGTGGAGGATTTGATCTATTTATCACAACAGCACCAATACCAGATTTGAATGACAAGATTAATGTCTTTGGCCGTATCATCAAGGGAGAAGATGTCATGCAGGAAATTAAAAAATTAGATACAGATGACCACTATCGACCCAAAACTCCTGTACAAATCAATGAAGTAACTCTGAAGCACAAAAGCTGAACTCTTCGTCCATGAGATGTAGTTACTTGAGATCGATCAACAAAAGTAGGCAACATCATGATTAGATTTAGTTTTAGGTTACAATGGTTCAAAAATTGTTGAAGATTTTAATTCCTCAGAGTTCACATGTTGTGGCTTGCTATCGGTGCCTTTGATGTAAAATATGGATACATGCATTCCATTTGTATAATTTGGTTAGGCTCTTCCTCAAAATTTCCCATAGGGTAAATAATCTTTTTGTTCTGTGTATCTTATAGTATACAGTATATTCAGAGAAAATTTTCCATTAAAAAAAGTTTTATATGTTTTACAATTGATGATGATCTAGGGTTTCGTATGAATTTTTCTTTTGATTTATTGATTGGCCTCATTTTTTGTTCAATTTATGTTGTTATTTTTTTCTTTATTTTGATAACCATCTTATCAAGTTTTCTCGGTTAATAGCTACTGCTCGAGGCAACTACAGATTGTTTGAATTAGCTTTCATGCGTGTGAATTTTTTTTCTTTTAATATTTATTATAATTAAATTTATAATTATAAATATTGTATGAAATTTTTATTATAATAATTGATATGATTTTTAAATTTGAATTCAAAGGAATTTGAGATGGAATGAAGTTTTATCTTCTTAACCTCTCTTATATATACTACTACAATAATAGGTAATATTAAGTTTCTTGGGGGTTTGGGCCACAGGTGACAAAAGAGTTTTAAAATGAGGTGAAGGTGACACAAGTCTTAATAATTGAGTGAGGTGACAATTACTTCATTATGGTTTAAGAAAGTTTGGAAAATTTTAAAATAACCCACAAGTTTTTAAATTTACATTTTGATTCAAATGTTAGTTAATATATAACGGGGAATGAAGGGAAAAAAGGCATCTTTCTCTCTCCTTATCCGTTGTTATTTTCTCTCTTTGCGATATTTGTTGTTCATTGTTATTGCTGCTTTATTCATCATCTTCTAATTCATTATCATCATCTTATACTTCATTATCAACTTCATATTCTTTTTGTTGACCATTGTTGTTGTTGTTGTTGTTACCCCAATTGCTGCTCTTTGACCAAATTCTTATGTCAAATTTTGTTTCGTAAATCACTTTCAACTTTGGAATTTACTTGAGAGGAGACTTTGGTAAGTCAGATTATGCTTTTTAGTTGAATCTGGGTAACTGCTGGTGTGTTATTTTTGCAACAATAGTTTGCACGTGAACATGAATGCAATACAAGAGCAATCTGTTTAAACAGATCCATTATTTGCGGCACCAGATAAATGTTCTGTTGTAACAGTAGACTCATGTTGGATTCATGTTTAAGGGTTCTAGGTGCCTGTAATATGATTATGAATTGAATAGAGGGGTATTCTGTTTCACCAGATTAGTAATCTGTTTCAACGGATAAATAATCTGTTTCATCAAATTACTAAAATGTTTCGAACAACAAAATACAACTCTTGTCACACACAAAACCTAATAGATAACTCATATGTTCTTGCTATTGATACTGGAATCAAATTATTCCTTAATTGTAGACATGACATTCCTTAAGAAATAGAAATAGACAGCACGAAAATTAAATAAGAAATAAAAAGTCAAGTGCATCAAACATAATTTTTTATAAAACAAACAAAAAAAATACATAGATAACAGAAAAAAAGCTTAATTATTATTATCATCATTATTAACATCATTATTATCTGTATGGCCAGCCGGCCAATCTTCAAAGGGCAGCAGCAGCGCCCTCTGCAGCCTGCGAATCTCCTGCAGCATCCTTACTCTGACGGCGACCAACTCCCAATGCAGGTCATGAACCTCCTTCTGCAGTTCCCTCATGGCGTCTCGTAAAATAGTGACATCCCACACAGGATCAGCCATATCTAAAAAACGTATAAGTTGACAAAACACACACGTAAATACAAAAGTAAAGAAAAGAAAGAATTCGAATGTAATGTAATGTAATACAACGTATATTTCACAAAAATCAAGAAAAAAAATTACCAGAGACAGAAAAAAATTATCAAGTCCTTGAAGAGAAAGTAGTTGAAGGTGTAACAAGAGCGGGGAATAAATAGTGTGTAGTAGAACAAACGATTGAGTAAGGAGGGACCTATTTATAGAGGATTGAACTTGAATGAGTTAGGCAAAAAATCACAATTGTTCACCTCCATTTATTAATGACATTCTTGATTACTGTAAAAAGTTATGACTTAATTAAATTAATCAATATTATGATAAGTCATGACTTTTTAGCTTTATTATTATTAATAATTAGTTCTTTCCAGGAACCGTTTTTTTACACTGTTTTGGACAACAGATAATATATTTGTTGTATCAGATAAATCATCTGTTGTAACAGATATATCATGATTTGCAACAAATAGATAACCTGTTACATCAGATAATATATTTGTTGTAACATATAATATATATATATATATATATATATATATATATATATTTATTTTTTTTAAAAAAATATATTATCTTCATGACATCCAAATTTTCTAACTTTTTAATTATATAAATTAATAAAGCAGATTTAAAGGTACAACTGTTCACCTCCATTTATTAATGAAATTCTTGATTACTGTAAAAAGTTATGACTTAATTAAATTAATCAATATTATGATAGGTCATGACTTTTCATCTTTATTATTATTAATAATTAGTTCTTTCTAGGAACCGTTTTTTTTACACCGACTTGGACAACAGATAATATATCTGTTACATCAGATAAATCATCTGTTACAATAGATATATCATGATTTACAACAAATAGATAACCTGCTACATCAGATAATATATCTGTTGCAACATATAATATATATATATTTTTTTTAAAATATATTATCTTCATGACATCCAAATTTTTTGACTTTTTAATTATATAAATTAATAAAGCAGATTTAAAGGCATAATTGTTCAACTCCATTTATTAATGACATTCTTGATTACTGTAAAAAGTTATGACTTAATTAAATTAATCAATATCATGGTAGGTCATGACTTTTCAGCTTGAAGCTTAGCTTTATATATATATTAAAATAATTAGTTCTTTCCAGCAACCGTTTATTTTTTACACTGAGTTGCACAACAGATTATATATTTGTTGCATCAGATAAATCATCTATTACTATAGATATATCATCCGTTGCAACAAATAGTTCAATTGTTGCATCAGATAATATATCTGTTGCAACATATAATATATATATATATATATATCTTTTTTAAAAAAAAATTATCTTCATGAAATTCAAATTTTCTAAATTTTTAATTATATAAATTAATAAAGAATATTTAAAAACAAGAATATTTCTGGTGAGTTTTTTACGGTTTAAATTGTGTTTATCATTTATTTCCTGATTCTTTTCTGTAAAAAGAAATGACTTAATTAAATCAAGTTGGTGGTGACGACTTAATCTTTCCGTTTCTTTAATAACCATTTTTATTATTTAAGTTATGGCAACAGATTATTTATCTGTTGCATCAGATAACCCATCTGTTTCAACAGATATACCATCTGTTGCTATAAATCGACCATCTGTTTAAGGAGCTTTTTGATTTCTTCTAACTTATTCATAAGTCGTAACAGATAAGAAATTTGATGCTTCAGAAGCGTTTTTTATTTTTGTTTATTTGTTGAATGTGTTTAGACAAAAGTCACAGTCACGACTATTCATTAACTTTTTTCTTAAAAATCATATCATCATATATATATCTTAATTAAATTAATCCAATGTTGTGACTTTTTTTAAATTAAATAATCTTTCTTTTACGATTATAATATCATTTAGTTCCTTATTATTTATTAACGAACCATTTTTAGGAGAATTTCTCATCATGACCGCATCGCTAACTCCAACCGCCGACATGTTTTGAATAGGGAATAAATAGAATGATAATTAAATATTGAATAAGAATTAAAAATTCAAAATTGACCAAACCAAACCAAACATGTACATGGATTTTTTTGAATCCCTTATAGGTAGATCGGATATAAAAAAGGGAAATACATACGCTAAAAGAAAGAAAAAACATAATCTAATTATTATTATTATTGTCAACCTAACAATTTTCATCCGGCAGCAGCAGGACCCTCCTCAGCCTTGCTCGAAAGCCGGCCAAATCCCTCTGGAGTTCATCAAACTTCCTTTGAAATTCCTGCAAGGACTCGATATAAACCTTCTTGTATGAATCTGGATCTGACATATTAGTATTGTAAGTATAGTAGAATGAACAAGAGCGAGTGAGAGTGAGTGAGGAGGCCGGAGGGACCTATTTATAAAATGATTGAGAATTGAAAGGGACTGGACTTAGTCAAATAAAAAGCCACGACTGTTCATATCCCTTAAAAAGAAAAATTACAGAAATCCCATATTTAAGACACCATATTACACACTATCCCTTAATGTTTTAAAAAATTACATAAAATTCCGGATTCATATTTACTAGTGATACATATGCTATATGTATCACTGCTTAACATATGTATCACAATTCGAAATTCTGGGATAAAATATAATTAGGAAACTATTTGGGATTTAATGCAATATTGCTGAAACTATCCAGGATTTATCTATTGTGTGTGTTACTTAAATAATACTGGAGACTTTATTAATAAGTAAATTAAAAAAAACGGATCTAAATACAACATTTTATCTTTTTGTTGTATTTTCGAAAGATAAAGATTGGTAATCTGTTGCAAAATATATTCCACCTGTCAGATAACTTACAACATATGGACAATCTGTTGCAACAGATGGATATATCAGTTTGCTTTTCCTTTAGCTGTGGTATCTGTTGTAATTTGCTAGTCATCTGTTTATTCAATTTCATCGAGAGCAATCGATTTTTCTAAACACTTCTTGGCCAAATTCAATTTTTTCTCTTGGATTGATTCTTTTTTTTACTTTGCATCCTTCAACCAAACTAAATTTTTGCTATTGGATTGAGGGGAAAAATTGAATTTGGAGGCCAGCTTGAAGGATGCAAAGAAAAAAGAGAAGCAATCCAAGAGCGAAAATTGAGTTTGGCTAAGAAGTGTTTAGAAAAATCTATTGCTCTCGATGAAATTGAATAAACAAATGATTAGCAAGTTGTAATAGACGCCACAGCTGACGGAAAAGCAAACTGATATATACATCTGTTGCAACAGATTGTCCATATGTTGTAAGTTATCTGACAAGTGGAATATATTTTGCAATAGATTACCAATCTGTTTCTTTCGAAAATACAACAAAAAGATAAAATGTTGTATTTAGATCCATTTCTTAATTTACATATTAATAAAGCCACCAGTTTTATTTAAGTAACACACACAACACATAAATTCCGGATAGTTTGCGTTAGATGTGGAGTTTGTTGCGTCAGATATGGAGTCTGATGCAACAGATATAAAGTCTGTTGGAATACAAAGTAGCCTTGTTGGTGGTTTGATTTGTTCCATCAGTTGCTCCATCTGTTGCAACATCAACAACACCATAAACTACAAACAACAAATAAAAAATCATCAACAATAAAGAAAACAACAACATTTATTCTAACAACATCATCAACTATAAAGAAGCATACATCCTATGTTCCAACACCATCAACAACAAGGGACAGACCCACATGGAGTCCTCTGGGTGCGCGAGCACAGACTGAACTCGTATTGAACTTTATATATGTATGTGAAAATAAAGAAAAAAACGTATATAATCTAATCAGTGATCACCCATAGTAAGAGTTCTTTGGTTAGCCTAGTTGTTGTTTATGGGTGCTTAAGGCTTTTTATTTCTTTTGGTCTTGAGTTCAATTCCCACTCAGCACATATTTTTTAAATTTTGGTAACCAACTCTTCTCTTCTTATTCACTTTAAACTTTTTATTTTTTCCCTCTTACTCCTTGTGTTGATTGTTCGGATTCCACTATTTTAAGCTAAGAAGCACCCACCGTCTAAACCACACCACACCATAAGTTCCAACAATGCCAAACCCACCAACAACACCACACCACAAGTTCCAACAATACCAACCCCACCAACAATATCAATAACAACATCAACAATAAAGAAACAAATAAAATACATAAAAAAAATGATACTGTCAATAAGGCTTTTAAACTTCTCCCAACAGATGACTTTTTTTTGCATCTTATAATAAAAATTCTTGGTATGTTTATTCAACAATTAAAAGTTTCTTCAAAGTTTTTAAATAAATATGATATGAAAAAATGGTAATTAAATAAATAAAAAGATATAAATAAAGTTGCAACAAGAAGACGAGAATGAAAGAGCAATAGTGAATCATATCATACAATGTCAAAAGAGGGTCAAAACAGTAATTTCAGTCGAGGAATATAAGATATGGATATCGATCGGTTTAGATCTGAACGAAATTTTTTGAGAAAGAGAAGAGAAACAAAAGGTTGTGATAACCCTAAAGAGGATAGAAAGAAAAAAGATGAGAGATTTAGGGTTGAAGGAGAGGAGAAGAGAGATGAGATATTTCTAATTTCTAGATGTACTACCCTTAATATTAAATGACTAAATAAAGTGTATTTATTGAAATTTATATTTACAAAGCATAATTAATAAGGCTAATTTGTTAGTAAAATAAACCCCTAATTAATATTTCCTTGATGGGAGTGCCAAGTCAATATGAAAAGGAAAAAATATTAAGGGTTTCAATATTCATTAATTAATATTCACTAATAATTTGAGGGACATGAGGAAGAAAATGGGTGACATTGAAAAGACAGGACAAGACTACTCAATGAGATTTTTGAGTTATCTAAGAAACATTTTTTACCGCCTTTAGTAGTAATACTACTTTATCTACTTTAAAATTAAATGAAAACAAAAAGATTTTCAAACAGATATGTCGTCTGTTGCAACAGATTTAGATATCTATTTTAGAAATCCCAACAACTCAGTCATCTGTGACAATATATGAAATGTCATTTGATAACTAAATCAGAAATGTCATCTGTTACAACAGATATCAATATCTGTTTGAAAATTTCCAATACCTCAGTCATCCATCATAATAGATGTAAATGTCTATTTGATAATTAAATAAGAAATGTCATCTGTTGCAACAGATATTGTTATCTATTTGAAATTCTCCAACAGCTCAGTTGTTTGTTGCAACGGATTTCATTGCAATTGATTTAGGATGAACTAGGGATGAAAGAATGAGCTCCTCACTAACTTAATGTTAAGATTAATAATAGTACCTACATCGATCTAGGTGGAACGAGGGATAAATGAATGAGCTCATAGGGTCAATTACAAATCCAATTGAGTTGTTGCATTTGCATGGTGTTAGTATTGCATTCATGCCAACCCGAATCATCGATCGATCACTCTGAGTTGAAATGTGTTCTCATTAACTTAATGTTAAGATTAATAATAGTACCTACATTGATCTAGGTAGAATTAGGGATGGATGAATGAGCACAAAGGGTCAACTACAACTTCAATTGAGTTTTTTGCCAATTGCATGATGAGACGGTACTGCATTCCTCCCGACAAGAGTCATCGATCGATCATTATGAGATGAACCAATTATTAATACCTCATATGTTCAATTAATACCTTAATTGAATAATCTGAGACTAGGGGTGAGTTCTCATAGGGTCAACTACAACTTCAATTGAGTCTTTTGGCAAATGCATGATGAGACGGGACTACATTCCTCCCGACAAGAGTCGTTGATCGATCACTCTGAGCCAAACTGATTCTTACTACCTCATATGTCCAACTAATACCTTAATTAATTAATTTAGGATTAGGGGTGAGTTCTCGTAATGTCAACTACAATAGATGACAACGCCTATTTGATAATTTACAACAGATGAGTAATCTATTGCAACATATGACTCAATCCATTTGATAATTCACAACAAATGGGTAATATGTTGCAACAGATGACTTAATCTGTTTGATAGTTGACAACAGACGTGTAATATGTTGCAACAAATTACATAATCTGTTTGATTTGATCCAACAGAAAAGACATTTGTTGCAACAGGTTGAGCATTTGTTTATATATAATTCAATTGAGTTTATATGTTAGACTAATACCTTAATTGAGTATGAGTTCTCATAGGGTCAACTACAACTTTAATTGAGTCTTTTGTCAATTGCATGATAAACGGTACTGCGTTGCTCTCGATCAGAGTCAGCGATTGATCACTCTGAGCTGAACCGATTCTTACTACCTCATATGTTAGACTAATACCTTAATTGATTAATCTAGGACTAGGGTACTAATACCTTGATTGAATAATATGGGACTAGGGGTGAGTTCTCATAGGGTAAACTATCGATTAATCTAAGACTAGGGGTGAGTTCTCATAGGGTCAGCCACAACAGATGGCAGCACCTATTTGATAATTTACAACATATGGGTAATCTATTGTGACATATGATAATCCATTTGATAATTTACAACAGATGGGTAATCTGTTGCAACAGATGACTTAATCTATTTGATAATTTACATCAGATTCAGAATCTGTTGTTACCTAATCTGATGAATAATTTACAAAAGATGAGAAATCTGACGTAATATGTTGAACATTTATTTCTTACAATTTCAATTGAGTTCATATATTAGACTCCTAAATTGATTAATCTAGGACTAGGGGTGAGTTTTCATAGGTCACCTCTTAGAGTACTTGGTCAACTACAACTTTAATTATTTTTATATGATTTTAAAAATTATGCATATATTTTATGATTTTAAAAATAATTAAGATCATTTCGGACCAAATTAACATTTTCAAAACTACTTGTCATTCTTTTCCAAAGTACAAATCAACCCATACAAAATGTTTCATCATTTCAAATCTCGAGGTCTGGCTCTTTCTCTCTCATTCTCACTCAACAATACAGTACAGACAACAACTGCTCAATAAATTTGCTCAACCCTCTACAACAGATCACTTTTCTTCTTATTTTCGACCACATAGGTGTTATTTTCGACATCATTCTTGCTTGTATCAGTTATTTTCTTTGTCTTCGTAGGCAACAGAGCTCAAGAAGAGCTCTATATTTTTTTTCTAAAAATAAGGGATTTTAAGTTAATGATAAAAAATAAAACTTCTAGTTGTATTATCTTCAAGAATGGGTTTACAATTTTGAGTTTTGATGGTAAAATCGTAGGAAGAACTCGAGAAATCCCTAGTTTCTATCTTAGTGTTCTGTTGACTGTCATGGTATAATTGGATGGTGTTAGTGGTGGTGGTGGTGGTGTTTGTGGTCATCATGGTGGCACTGGTGGTGGCATTGGTTGGTGGTGTTTGTAGTGGTATCGGTATTTATGGTGTCTGTTTGTTTGTTGGCATTGGTTGGTGGTGTTTGTGGTGGCGGATGTTGGTGTGTTGGTATTCGCGGTGTTTGTAATGTATTTTTTAAAATCTATGCATACATCAACTGTAATGTAATTTTTGTTTTTCTTTGTCTGTAGGTAAAACATGTCTCTCAAAAGAAAAGAAAGTGAAAGTGGATCAACGTCTGACCACTCAAAAAAAAGGCTACAGTATAGAGGGATTTGAAGGAGCTTCCTGAACAATCTCAGGCAGGGAAAAGTGAAGCTGAGAAGAGATGTGAAAACAATATTGAGGGAGGTGGACAAGGGTCCGATGGTGATGAAGAAAATTAAAGTGAGAAAGAGGAGGAATTGGAGAGTCAGAAAGAGAAAGAGGACCACATTATACGGCTTTCCTTGGGCATTCTTGGTAAAATTAATCACTAATTTTACTCATCCATTAATTTATATTGAATATAGTTATTATGATTTTCTTTCTTGCTTCCTGTTTACACTTTTTAGGCTTGAGCATTTGAAGCCATTCATCTCCTCCGAAAGCAATTAATGGATTACCCGAATGAGGTTTCTTATCCAAAGATATTTAGGTGGTTGGCTGCAAAGAGCAACACCAATATTAAGGAAGCTGATTTCTTAACCCTCCGGATGATGCAGTGCGTCTTCTTCAAGTAAAATAATTCTACCCAAAGATAAGAAAGATATTGAACAAATGTTATATCTGATGCATGAGATGTTATATCTAATGCACCAGATGGGACATCTGTTGCGACGGGGTATATCTTGCATTAAATTATCCATCTGTGGCTTTGGTTCTTTAAACCCGACTCCTAAAATATTAACCATCTACTGCAAATTATGCAACAGATGTTTAATCTGATAACATATCGTTCATCTATTGCGATGTACAAATCATCTATTGCATAACAGATTACCGTCTAGTGCAGCTGTTGCAACAGATGAATGACATTTTGCATCAGATTATCCATGTATTGCTCTATTTCTCTGAACCAGACTCAAATGAATTTTAACCATATACTGCAAACTATGCAACAGATGGGTCTTTTTTAAAAAAAATGTAGCCCAACTATGAAAATTATTATATTATATGATTTAAATGCATCTGTCTTTTTCTTTATAGGTTGTGCATCCATGGATCGTGCCTACTGAGGAGGAGTCGGTGATGACTTCTTATATTACTCTTAGTCATGTTGATACTATTGCAAACCCAACGGTGGAGTTAATAAAGAAGGAATTGGCTGGAGCAACAGCCATAAGATGAGCAGTTAGGCAAGGTCAGCCTAATGTTGAGGCTCTTTATGACCAACCTTTTACTAAGGCAGATCTGGGTGCTTCTTCTGGTAGAGTTGTTGGTGTTGGTGGCAGGCATGCTGATGCTGCTACCACTCGTGATGATGAGTATGTTGATGCTCAAGAAAGAATAAATATGTTTGAAAACACCCCTTTTCGCCCTTACACAGGTCCCTCTCACCCCTCTCTACCCTCGTGTTCTCGTTGTGAATGCAATGAGTGCAAGGACAGACAGGATAAACTCTTTGAAAAATTAGAGGCTATCTCTAAAGCTATCGAGGGATTCAAATCCAAGAGGTGTGTCATACCATCCAAGAAGGTAAGGGAGCCACACACTCCTGCAGTATTGGTTAGGAGATAGAAAAGAGCAATTAGAGAAGTACTCTCCACTCAAAAATCAAAAGAAATTGCAATTCCTCCCTCTCCAAAAGCTGTTGAAGTTCCAGGGCCAGTCAAAAAGATGGACATATATGTGGAACTTGGCGCCGAAGAGAAGAGAGATCTGCGACAGGCCAAGAATGTTAAGCCAGGCACACCAGATTACCCCAGACCTCTCTTTTCCCCCCAAGACTTCCAGACTATGACTGATATGCGTATACCGTATGAGGACGAGGCAAGTTTAACTGATATGCGTATGACATACGAGGACGAGGCAAGTTTACTTTTCCTAACCTAGCCCTTTTAATCTACCCCATGAAAAAGAAGCTACGCAATAGATTTCACATCTATTACAACAACTGGGTATACTGGTGCAACTGGTTGTGGTTTTGTTGCAACTTATTATCCATCTGTTGCATAAGTTGCATTGGATTATTGATTCAGAGAACCCTATGCAATAGATGAACCATCTGTTGCATCTTTTCAATTATTAACTTATTTAAAATTGACTTCTTATCTCACAGCCTGTTGATATAATTCTTTGCCTCATGAGGAAAAGGTAATTAATGTACAAGGAAGCTTATGACGCTGCCAATAGGATAATGGACCTCGACTTCTGTAAGAAGATCGAGGATAGGTACGATCAACTCAATGAAGAGGCGTCAGCCCTTGGTGTGGGACTTGATTTCCTAGTTCCTACATTGGTCTTGGATGAAGAAGAAACATTAAGATATGTTAGAGGGGATAGGCCAAATCCATACGACAAGAGCTGGACCGAGGCAAAAAAGATTCTTGTAGTCATTAGCGTGAATGACATGCATTATCAGGCTATTGAGATACTTCTCGAGGAGGGAAAGATCAATGTTTATGACTCCAACGTACCTCTCATCGACGATTTCAATCTTTTTCTCCTCGTGGAGCCACTGATGGTGTTGTTGCCCATCTTATTGAGGGAGAGTAAATTGATGAATCATTTGCCAAAGGAAGTGTTGATGAAGAAATCATAGGATTTTGAAGGTCGAAATAGGGGAATGATCCTTCCAAAAGATGATGCCGCTAAAGCGAGTAGTTCGCACGTTCTTGCACACATCGAATGTTTGCTGACCGGCACAGAAATTGCTGAGCCAACGACTTTTGTGTGCGACAACACTGTGTCAAACCTGCAAGAGGTCTAGGCTTATGGGGTACTAACTGGACGCTTGAAGCCTGTGTATATAGAAGAGCCTGTGAAATAAAAAAATTTAATTTCAAGTCACCCTTCACTTTATTACATGTACATGTAGTGACAATAATTTTTTTCTGATGAAAGTTGAGTTTTTTATAATGCAATAGATTAGATTGTCAATCTGTTATAAAATATCTTTAATTTATTCTGGCAGATTGTTTATCTGTTGCAATAGGTTGGTCATCTATTGCATTACGCCGATGTTATTTCTATGAATAATCTAATAATCTAAGTCTAATCTGTTGCAACATTGGGAAGACCTGTTTGATAATTTCCACAGATGACCTAAATTTTACAACATATGCCTAAATCTTTTTTATATTTTCCAACGGTTATGCTTGAATATCCATGTGCTCGTCGACAATAAAACAGTAGCAAATACACACACCACCATGAAAATTTCAGCAATTAGGCTTCAATATCCATGTGCCCAACAACACCAAACCAGTAGCAATAACGACAATAATGTAGTACTTCTTGCTCAATTTTGTTTCTCTTCATAAGCCTTGACTTTGTTCAACAAACCCCAGATTACACGATTTGCTTGTGAAGGGTGTCGTTCTTCATACCAATCAAAGTAATCGTATCCACCCAATTTCTATAAAAAAGAGAACACAATTATAAAATAATTACAAGTCAATAATTAATCAATTAATTAAATAAAAAATATTACCTTTGAAATCTTACAAGTAAAAAACCTACGACCCAGATTTTTTTGAGTCCAAGACGTCTTTAAAAGAGCTTCATGACCGCACTTACAATATCAAAAATCTTTATCACAAAAAACAGTGGAAGATGCGCTCAACATTGTCAAGGTCAGTTGGAAAAAGTGAAAGTAATAATTTGAAGAATTTGGATAGATAAAAGAAGATGACGATGAAGAAGAAGATTTGAGAATTTAGGGTTAAATTTTAGGAGGAAGATGAATATATAAGATAATGGGGAAAAAATGACCGTTGAGGGCCAAGTGATGGCAAGTCAGCGAAATATGCCAGGACTAACACTAAAATATTTGATGCCTATTTTATTTTACGTGTTTAAAATGAACATGTCTACTTGATGCCTATTTTATTTTAGGTGTTTAAACTGAACACCATCGATGGGTTGTGCCTTTTTTATTTCAATTCACTTTAACCTTTTTACACGTAGTGAAAATTTTTTATATCCAATGAAAGTTGAATTTTTATAATGCAACAGATTCTCCATCTGTTGTAACAATTATCCTACCTGTTCTGACATATAGTTTATTTGTTGTAATAGGTTGGTCATCTGTTGTATTATCTCGATGTTTTTATAGTTTATTTGTTGCAATAAGTTGGTCATCTGGTGTATTATCTCGATGTTTTTATCTAAAGTCCATCTGTTGCAACAGTGGGAAGACCTGTTTGATAAATTCTAATAGATAACCTACCTATTGCAACATATGTATAAATTTGTTCAATTATTCCAATAGATGTGTCATCTGTTGCAACAGATAAAGTCCATCTGTTGCAACATATGTCTAAATCTGTTCTTTTTTTTCCAATAAATGTGTCATCTGTTGCATTATCTTGATGTTTTTATCTAAAGTCTATCTGTTACAACAATGGGAAGACCTGTTTGATAAATTTCAACAGATCACCTAACTGTTGCAATATATGTCTAAATCTGTTTGAATTTTTCAATAGATGTGTCATTTGTTATAACAGATACATTATCTGTTGCAATATTTGAATGTAGTATTCCTTTTCAATTAATAAGTTGAAATCTAAGGAATAAATAAAAATCATAGACAAAATAAAATAAATCAAAGCCTTTATAAATTAGCTGAAATAAGTCAACGAATAAATAAAATGTAAAAAAATTGTTATGGGTACAGATCTCAACAAATACATCAACAACAATTTAAGTATACTGCCAAGGATTTCTTTGACAGGCTCAAACTATAAAGATCTACTCAGTATGGACAAGTTGTTCTTCATCCAGTGCTATGGAATTCGGTTTTGCTCGTCGTGGATCTTCATTGTCGCTTGCGTACGGTTTCTGCGCTTTTTGTTTTCCTTATTTCCATAAAAAGAGTAGCATATTTTCAATGTTGTTCAGTAGTAGCTTCTTCTACATCACCTGAATAGCCAGAATTGGTCAATGCTAATCACGGAGATATAACAAAATGGAAAAGGATAACTCATCTCTTCTAGCAAATCAAATAGGTCTTCCTCCCATTTTAAATTGTCCCAAACATATTATATTTCTGTTGCAACAATGAATCAACTGTTGGGATAAATTTCTACATGAGGAAGACCCTGTGTGATAAGTTCCAATGGATGAACCATCTGTTGCAACATATGAATCATCTGTTGCAGCAGATAGGTCGTCTGTTGGTATAAATAAAAGCTATACGAAGAGCTATTTGATTTTCTAAAATAGATAAGACATATGTTGCACCAGATAAAGTATCTGGTACAACAGGTTAGTCAACTATTTCAACATATATATATATTTGTTTGATAATTTTCAGCAGATGTGTCATCTATTGAAATAGATATGTGTCTATTTGTTTTGTCTGTTTGAAGACATAATATATTCACCTCCTTCAACTTGTGCTGCTCTGCTTTGGACATTGTACGTTGCTCAGTGCAACACACAGACAGAGGAGTTGCAATTTTGCTTTTTTGGATGCCTGATAGTGCCCTGGAAATCACTCTCTTTCTCCTCTTAGCCCTAATCTCTAATGGAGCGAATGAAAATAAAATCCTCTTTGATGGAATGTGACCCCTTTTAGATGTCAATTCCTTTTATAGAAGCAGGCATTAATAGCATTAATCACTACATCATGTTTCGCCTTGCAGTCTTGACATTTGCTTGCAGAATATTTGCTGGGAGAGGCAAAATCTGTAAAACTAGTATGATCATACCCATAATGGTTTGCTTTAAATACTGTAAGAGGAGCATCATTATCACCAACAGCAGCACCACTACCACCACCAACAGCTCCATCAACAACAACAAGCCCACCCTCTAAAATTATTTTTCTTGTAATGGTTGTTGCTCCAAACAATTCTATTTTTATTTTGTCGATGACCTTAGGGTCCAATAAAGTTTGCACAGATCGTAAAGTAAGAAAAAATGACATCTTCAACTCTTGATTGGTCGGAACTAGAGACGGATGCACATTCTAACATAAATCATTACATGTATTAGAATGATGATTAGATCATTCAAAAAAAATATTAATTAAAAGAAAAAATTAATTATAATTATACTTACTGCATCCTTCGGAGGATTGAAGAGATCAAGAAATTTTATATTTTTATGAGTTTTGGCCGACAACCATCTCAAGATTCTTGGACAGAAAACTCCTTCCTGGTAGTTCACTTGTTGTCTCAAATAAGGAATGGCTTCAAACGCCCAAGCCTATAAAATAACGTCAATAAATCAAAATTATTATTGAGCAAAAAAAATGAATGATATCATAATAGAAGAAAGAAATATTTACCATGAAAGCCCATGGGAAGCCATTTAAGTTGATTGTCTTTGGCACTAACAGAGTCAACAAATATTTGACAATCATTTTGAAGATTTCATACCCCTATGGATAGCTGCTAAACGCCTCAAGATCCTCGGAGAGCTTTATTAAACCGAGGCTTATGTTGTTATTAATGTCTCTCACCCAAAGAATATTATGTACAAACAAAACCAAGTACAATGACTGTTTGTGCTTCTTTGAAAGTCCTTTACCTTTCAACGCTTCTATCAAATTTTTATTTTTGAAGCTTGGACCAACAATGGACACCAGATCATCACAATCACACGACTTGCCTTACCCTTTTTTGGGTGTGCGGGGTGCTTTTTTTGAGTTAGAATAGGTATAACTTGAGAAGGAGGATAATATTTTAGTCCAGTAACTATGGCAAACTCCTTCCAACCAAAACAAATAAGCATGCCACAGTAATTTATCCATACCTCATCCATCTTATTTTTGTTGTCATACATAAACCTACGCTTGAGAAGTTCATATACCATTTTTATTTGAAAACGAGCATTGTTGTCCTCCGGCAAATTAAGATATTTTCCAAAGCAGTTGTCCCTGAAATATGCATCCAATTTTTATTCTCAAAGTATTTTTCTGAAGACATCAAAAGATTTTCCCATGGATGACTTAGCCACGAAATCACCCGTTAAATCTACGGCACCATCGCACTGCATTATCACAGGATAACGATCAATGCTGAAGGCTTTGACCAGCTCTTCGGTGGAAGGGTTATTAGCATTTGTATCATCTCTTTTGAAACATTCCTCCTTACCGTGTTTATCATGTTCTGCCCCCGATTGAGATAACGTTTGTAAAGCAAGCTCATAGAGTTGTGGATGTAGCCTAGCTGCTTCACTTATTCCTTTACTTGGACTTGATTCGGTTTCTATTCTTTTGGGAATCATATCATCTAAATTAACAGAAACATAAAATAATATATTATTGTTGATTAATGCATCATTAAAAAGGGATAACAGTAAATCAAATAAGCAAAACAGTAAAATAACAGTTGCAACATATCACCAATCTGTTGCACCAGGTAGTATATCTATTGCAGCATATAACCAAACTGTTGCAGTGGATGAATAATCTGTTACAACAATATAAAATATACCACTCATCTTTTAAGACAGATGAATGGTCTGTTCAACAGATCACACAACTATTATGACATTATTTGTTACAACATATGAGTGATCTGTTGGAATAATTAAATAATCTGTAGCAACGACTGAGTAATCTGTTGCGATAATACAAAACATATCACTCATCTGTTGAGAAAAATAAATGGTCTGTGCAATAGGTCACACATCTGTTGTAACACATGAGTTATCTGTTGGAACAGTTATCAACGGTCAATATTGTTTAGATTTCTTCCAACATAGGGTCATCTATCGTTGCAGATGAATGATCAGTTGAAAAAATCGAGTCTTGGACTTTTTCTGTAGGAAGAGTTGGTAGGATTTTATCCAATGGGAGGTTCATCTGTTGCATCAGATCATTAATCTGATGGTTCTTCCATTGTACCAGATGGTTAATTAGTTGCATCAGATTTTTATCCGAAGCTTAATTTGTTGCAATATATGGTAAAGCTATTGCATCAGATTATTAATCTAAAGCATCAGAATTATAATCTGATGGTTCCTCTGGTGCATCAGATGGTTGATCCGTTGCATCATATGATGAACCTGTTCCATCAGATGGTTAATATGTTGTACCAAATAGGTAATCTATCAGAGGAAATAGTAGCATAATTTTGTTAAACAAAAAACAACAATTTCACCATTTTTACCAAGAACAAGAACAGAACAAATCAAACCAAATTGTCCTTTTGTTTTTATAAACACAAACAATAAAAATCAAACTTAAAAAAAAGCAACAAACAATAAAATATCATAATTCACTTCAAAAAAAGAAGAGAAGAGAAGAAATACCAGAAATTGGGGTTTTATTCAGACCGCAATTCAAATTAGTGCAACAAATATTGAAATTGTTAACCAATACTATAAGAGAAGTTGGCTCAAGCTCCTCGCTTTTTTCAAAACTAAAAAGGCCATGAATTTTTACCTGTGAAAGAAGAAAAGGGCCGATTAAGAATTCGAAGCTGTTGTGGTCGGAGAGCAAGGCTCTCACATCGATTGAAGTTAAAAAGGAAATGGAATCCCAGCTATTTGTAGTCGGATGTTGAAGTCGTCGAGGATTGAAGTAAGAAATTTGTAGAATAGTTGGTTGGGAGAGAGTTGAGAGAAGCTGTCGAGAGAGGAATGAGAGACAGGTTAATTGAATTAAAGAGGGGAAATCGAAGCCCAACTATTTGTCGTTGGAGGTTGAAGGGAGAAATTTTACAGAACTGTTGGTTGGGAGAGAGTTAAGAGAAGCTGTTGAGAGAGAGGAGAGAGTGGTTAATTTGGATTGAAGAGGGTGTGGGTTGGGTTGATTTGTATTTTTGAAAAGATTAGAAAGTTTTGAAAATATTAATCAAGTCCACAATTAACTTGATCAAGTTTTCTAATAATGTTTGACCCTATCTGTTGGTCAATGTCACCAATCCTTCATTCAAGACTTAAAAGACACTTATTCTTCAATTTTCTCAAGTTTCTTTCTCTTCCTGCACTTTCATGTTTTTCATTGTTTAATTTTTTTTTTGGTTTTAACATTTTTATTTTTTATATATAGATTAGTGATAATCGTATTGCAGGCTATTTTTTTCTACTATATCCATCTCTTAATTCAAGTAAGTAAATATTTATTTTGATATTGAATTTTAGTTTTAAAAATAATTGAATTGGAATAAAGTTGTATCTTCTTAACCTCTCTTATATATACTCCTATATTGATATATAATTTTAAGTTTCTTTCCCCTTTTTTTAAGGTATATACTCCTATATTGATATATAATTTTAAGTTTCTTTCCCCCCTTTTTTTAAGGTTGAATTCAAAGAAAAAGTTGTAAAAGGACGAATACAAGATGAGAAAAGAGTGGTTTTGCACATGTCTTAATATTTCTATTTTTGCAAGAAATTAATCTACTCAATGTGTGTCTTCACTTTTTGTTAGGCTTTTCTTTGATAGTTAACTAAGGAAAAGGATAATGAGAATGTTGTAAACCAAATGAGAAAACATATAATGATGAAAATTTATTGATATTTACATTTTTTAACTCTGTAGTCATAGGAAAATTCATGTATAGAAAAATTTGGAGAGAAAGAATTATAACAGCAAAATCAAAGAATTCAATTCAATGTGGGTATCGAACATCGGATGGAAAATAAAAAAAAAATATTTTATTATTATTTATGTCTTAATATATAATTCATTTTTATTGAATATTACTCTATTCATGTTCTCTCTCATTTACTCCTAAAGGTAAATGAAATAGTAATAGTTAAATTAATCTTAGAACTTTTGACAAATAATTTGAGTTTGAGGGAGTAATAAAGATTAATTAGTCCTGAGTAGTAGAATCACGTATCCAAAATATCATTTTCTCTATATTTTACTCACAAAAGTGCAAACTTTTTATCTTAATGATATACTAAATATAATTTAATTAGTTAAAGAGTCCATTTTTATCGAACTTTTCCAAAACTTTATGCTAACATTTTTCAAATTTCAAGTACCCAATGTTATAGTTTTCTTATATTTTCTAACTTCAATGTATATATACATTTTTGTCTCCTGATCATCCACAATTAGCCCATTCATTCCTACTTTTTTTTTCTGATTTAAATTACTAATGTGTAAAGTTGAAAACATATAGGACGAAATATTGACTGTAGAAGTTAAGCAGGAGTGTAAAATATGGCAATGAATTCAGGTAAATAATTATTACTAAATTTTTATGTTGTCGAAAATATTTATAGTAGTAGTTGTAGTAGTAATAACATCAACAACATTATTATTATTATAATTATTATCCCATTAGTTTTGAATATTTATCTCAATTCAAATATATAAATTATATATACATTAAATTTGAAAGAAGTAAGGATAAGACAGAATAACAATTAATCTTCTTTTAACAAATTAATAAAATATTTGAAATTAAATGAAATTAGAATTGAAATGAGCTCTAGCTTCTTAGTGTCTCTTATATATATTCCTATATCTTTGGCTTTATTCTTGAATTTGTTTATTACTTTTTTGTGTTCTTCATTTTATAAAAAACATATTTTTGATTTAATATTTTTTCTTTTTTTATATGTAGGAATAATATTTTTTTTTCATCGTCCTCTGTTAACGTAAACGAAGAAAAACAAATCGACAAACATTGATGTTATCACTATCTATTCTCCCAGCTGTTCACCTTCAGTACAAATGGTAACAACCCCCAAGAAGATAAGGAGAAAAAGAAACCAATAATTATTGAAACGATGACTTTAATAAACCAAAGATTCATTGATAAATTGATTTCAAATTAATAATGTTTCTGTCGTTTAATTTACGAAAAAATATTCTTGAGAGTTAATTTTTATTTTTTAGTGATAATTTTGTTGTTATTATTGACTTGCATAAGAGATAAAAAGAATAGTAGATAACAACAGCCGAAATATGAATTTTATTGGTGTAGTTGACAAGTTTAAGTTTTTAAAATATGTATTTGATATTACCGTTCTCCATTTTAATATTTTTTTTAATTTCATAATTTTTCTGTATTTAATTCAATTATATGCAATTCATAATTGTTTGATTTCTGTATCGTATACCACATTCATATATTTACTTTTGTTACAAGGATTATAAAAGAGATTTATAAACAACATTTAGATATCTTAATTCATTAATCTCTTTTAATTTTACTTGCAAGTTTACATTTATGTATAAACTGTGTTTTTAGTAATTTTGGGGGTTAGGGCTGGGATTAGGGAGGGAGGGGGGTAATTTGAACTAATTTTGAGAATATATAATGAACGTAATAAGATAATACATACATATTAATAAATTTTGGACGAAAAAGATGGGAAGGCAATAGTATAGCAATTTAAATTATTTTTGACAATCTGAAATCTATTAATTGTAGCACTAAATAATATAATAAAGAAAACATGAAATGTAATTTTTTTATACAATTTTTTTTACAGATGTAAATTTGATTAAAGATGTGTGTGTGTGGAGGCGGAGAGGGGGAGGAAGAGAGATATTAATAATCTACTTAATATCTTTAAATTGTGAATAGTATAGTAAAGGAAACTATGAAACATAAAATATATTTTACAATTATATAATAATTTTTTCATATAGATTTGATTAGAGTGGGAGAAAATGGGGTGGGTGGGGGTGGAGAGAGGATGGGAGATATTAACAATATATTCAATATTTTTAAATTGTGAATAGTATAATAAAGAAAACTGTGAAATATAAAATATTTCTTTACAATTATATAATAATTTTTTCATATAGATTTGATTAGGGGTAGGGAAATTGGGGTGGGTGGGGTGATGGGAGAGGAGGGAGTGGGAGTGGGAGGGAGGAAGGAAGATATTAATAATTTACTTAATATCTTCAAATTGTGAATAATATAGTAAAGAATACTAGGAAACATAAAATATTTTTTATAATTATATAATTATTTTTGCATATAAATTTGATTAGAGGCGGGGGAATTGAGATGGGCAGGGCGGAGGGGGGAGGGAAGATATTAACAATCTACTTAATATTTTTAAATTGTGAATAGTATAGTAAAAAAAATTATAAAATGAAAAACTTTTTATATAATTATATAATTATTTTTTCATATAGATTTGATTAGAAATGGGGGACCTGGGATTGGTAGGAGTGGAGGGGTGGAGTAGAATTTCCTTTTGATAGAAAATTGAAGATGGCTGAGATTAGGTCGGGGTGGAGATGTGGAAAGGTAAAATTTTTTCTTTTGATAATTTATTAAGAAATAATATGATAGTTGAACTTTCTTTTAAGATAATATGATTGAACACTAGACATTTCAATATGAAATGATTAAAATTAATTCTTTAATATTATTCGTGTAGGTACGTATACTAGTATATATATATATATATATATATATATATATATATATATATATATATATATATATATATATATATATATATATAAAAGCAAAACTAAAACAAGACAAGATGCCAAGGGCGAGATATTAAAATATCCACGTGGCAGTTCTTAGGATAAAGTTTTAAAACATTGCAATAAAAGTTTTGAATTGAAATATTAAATATTTGAATTTGAAATACATTATCCTTTTTTTGAAAAAAAAATCATTATCTTAAAATAGAAATCTTAATTGAAGAGTTCTAATAGACTTTTACTATTTGAAACTTATCTCTTTTAAAATATAAATGCTATAAAATATATTTAAATATAACTTATTTACATATTAATAAAATATTAAAGTTTTATTAAAATAATAATAATAGTTAATAATAGTAGTACCACGTAGGATATGTTGTAGAAGTAGTAATATTATAGTTATTTATAATAATAATAATAATAATAATAATAATAATAATAATAATAATAATAATAATAATAATCTATCTATATATATTATAAAGTAGAGCACGAAGCATCAGATGAAGCGAAGTGAAAAATTGATGAGATGGCACCTGTCAGTTTTTAGGACAAACTTAATAGTATTGTAATAACAATTTATAATTATCTGAATTAAAAAATATATTATCCTTAAAAAAATATTAATTAGTTTTAAAATAGAAACCTACAACGAAAGAGTTCTAAATGAACTTATATTTCATAAATTTATTTGTATTAAATATAATAATAATATATTATTATTATTATTATTATTAAATACAAATAATATATATTTGTGATGCATATCTAAAACTTATACTTAGTTGCAATTATTTTATAATTTAAAATATAAATTAAAATTAATAATTAAATTTAACGTAGATATCTATTTGAAATACTTTTATGTATCTAATTTGTCATTAATTGTTATTAAAAAAAAAACAAAGAAACAAAAGAAAGAAACAAAGAAAGGAAAGGAAAGGAAAGAAAAGGAACGAAAATTGCAAAAAACGTGGAAAACAAAGTAAAGAGTAATAAATTGTTCCTTTTGAATCAAACATAATTACAAAAAAAAAAAAAATAGTTAGTTGTAATAGTAGAGAGTTATAGTTGGACTCTTATTATTGCTTAATCTTATCCATTATATATATATATATATATATATATATATATATATATATATATATATATATATATATATATATATATATATATATATAACCAATACGAATCTAATTATTTTTACTTATTAAATGAAAGAACCAAATCTTTCCACAAAATATGCAACATATGTTTGCTACATATCCGTTTCAAAATCTTTTTTTGTGGAACTATATTTCCACAAAATTAGCGTAGAAGATAACACAATTTTAATAAAATCATATTTTTTAATTCACATTCTATTCATTTAAATCTTATCTGTTACATAACCATAGTATTTTAGAATTTTATCTTTTCTAATAAATTGATATTATATTCAATTTTAGATTCAAATTAAATTTTAGTTTGCATGAATTTCAACTTTGTAATCTATTATATATACCCTTCACTGATACATATACCAGTACAATCTTTCTTCTTCTCCTTCTATTTATTATTTTTATCTTGAGAGAATTTTGTACTATCAATTTTATTCACAAATATATAGATTAATTTTTTTCCGTACATCAAAACTATTTTTTTGTTTACATATTCACTGTAGAAATATAAATATTATTTGCAATTTTATTACTAATAAATTCATATTTATGTCCTTCCTTATTCTCAAGTTTACTATTGATATGTTTTTCATATACTTAAAATATTTTAATATACATTATTTATTTTGCCATAGAAATTTCTACGATGGATAAAAAGATAGTAGGTAATGCTCATCAGATTTATTCAAATAACTATCAAGGTTTGTTGTTCATGTCTAATTTTTCTTTTTAATTATTTTATTATTATATATATTTAACATTATATTTATCTTTTTTATCATAGATATACCTGTCATGGATAAAAAGATTATAAGTAATGCTCATTACCAAGGTATGATGTTCATGCTTGATTTAACTTTTAAATTATTTTATTGTTATTTATAATTAACATTATATTTATCTTTTATCACATATGTACCTGTCGTGGATAAAAAGATTTTAGACAATGCTCATCTAATTTTTTTAAATAACTGTCGAGGATGTTATTCAAGCTTAGTTTAAATTTTAACAACTTTATTGTTATTTGATTAACATTATTAAGGAAGTTGATTTTCCCCAAACCTGATGTACATAAATATGTCAAAAATATGAAATAAGTATTTAAAAAATCAATAAGTACAGTGAAGGCTCAAAGCACGTAAACGAGATTTGTTATATTATTTGTGTAGAAAATGAATGTAAATATATTTCGTTGTATATAAATATTATTGTACCACAATTTATTTTCTTTTATTTATTTCTTTTTAAGCATAAATGAGATTTTTGCAAGTTTTGCAGAAATAAAATGAATACAATGAACAATAAAACACAAATTTAGATTGAACAATCTATTTGAAATAAGAAAATAGAAAGTTCAACTACTTATAGCATGTAACTCAAAAAAAAATTAATTCAATTTCAAATTATAAAAAAATAATTAGATACGGTAGGGGAAATGTGCAAAGCTTGGGGAATTGGGGAGATAATATTTTAAGCTAATTTTGAAATATAATAAAGTAATTAGATAATGCATGCACTAATATCCAAAAAATTTAAATTAAAGGGATGTGGACAACATAATAAAAACAAAACAATAAAAAAATCATAAAATATATCTATTTTAGCTAATAAGTTTATGATTGTGTAAAGCCAAGTATTAACCTAATAAAAATTCATATTAACAATCTAATAGTTTTAAATAGTGAACAATTTAATAAAGAAAAATACGAAACATAAAAGATTTTTTAATTATATGAATCGTAACTTTTTTTTCAAATATAAATTTGGTTATGGGGTTGTGATGGTGTTGGACCGGGTGGATGGGTGGGGGTGGGAAGCGGTTTGATTTGAAGATGTACATTTTATTGAGAAATAATATGATTATTGAATTTTGAAAAATAATATGATTTAACATATTCGAACAAGACACACAATTTAAAGTGATTTAAAAATAACAATCTTCATTTTTTTAAAAAAGATTAGTTTGTTATTCTTTCTTATTCTTTTGTTATTCTTTCTTATTCTTACTCTATTTTTATTATTACTAGTACTATCATCATATCATCACTTCATTGATTTCAAATATTTATCTCAATTCAAATATATAAATTATTAGATAAATATACATTTATGTGAAAAAAGCAAGGCTAAGAAAGAATAACAAATTAATTTTTTTAATAAATTAATATGATATTTTAATTTGAATTGAAAGAAAATTCTTGCTTATTGATCTCTCTTATATATACTCCTATATCATTAGCTTGATGACTTTATTTACTGAATTTCTTATATCCTTAATTTTTTTTAAAATTATTTCTGATTTAATATTTTTCTTTTTATATGTAAGAAGGATAACATTTTCATTTTCATCTTCATCTGTTAATGTTAACGAAGAGGAAAAACTTCCACATCATTAATGTTATATTTATCCACTTCTTGTAGCTCTTCATCTTTCACTATAATTGGTAACATCCTCAAAGTAAATAAGGACAAAGGGGGTCGCTAATGATTGAAACGACGACTTTGACAAGTAAAAGATTCATAAATCAATTGATTTTGAAATTGATTTAAAACTTTTCTACTGTTTAATTTATGAAAAAGTTTTATTAAGAGTTGTAAAGTTTTATTTGGAGTTGTTCTTATCTTTACCGTGATGATTTTATTATTGTTATTGACTTACATGGGAGATAAAGGAGAATGAAGAGAAGATCAAAATAGATAAATGTGGAAGTAGAAATTTTATTGATATGATAGACCAACTTAAGTTTTTCTAAATATTTGTTTCAAATTATTGGTCTTCTTTTTAATGCTGCTTTATTTCATAATTTTTTGTTATTTAATTCAATTATTGCAATTGATAATTGTTTCTTTATTTAATATCGCATATACGAGTTGTTCTGTGTTTAAGTAATTTCTGACAATTCAAAATTCTTAATTTGTAAAAAATATAATTAAAAAATATATATGAAATATAAAGATTTTTTTTTTTTTTGCAATTACATGTTTGATTTCACCCATACAAATTTAGTTAGGTGTGGGGGAGGAAAAGTATTTACAATCTAATATTTTAAAATTATGAATAATATAATAAAAAAAATATGAAACATAAAAGTTTTTACAATTACATGATTATCTTTTTGTATAAATTTGTTTAGAGGAGGGGGTTTTGGTGGGAGGGATGGAGGCATGTGGTTGGGGGGAGAGGTGCGGTGGGGGGTAGATTTTTATTTTTTTTAAAAAATTAAGGGTGGGTTGGAGGGGGAGAGAACTAAAAATAATATTTTTAATATTATTCGTGCATCGCACGAGTACGTATACTAGTATATATTATAAAACAGAAGACGAAGCACCACAATAAGCCAATTGGCAGCGTAGAATTTAGCCAAGTGTATAGATTTAGGACAAAGTTAATAATATTGTAATAGAAGTTTTGAATTAAAAAATTAAAAATATTTGAATAGGCTTTTAGATAGGAAAAAAAATCATTAGCTTAAAACTAGGAACCATAATTGAAAAGTCTTAGATAAACTCTAACTATTTCTTAATCATAATAATTTATAAATAAATAATAGTATAATGTAATTTTAATATAGTAGTATACGCGTGGTTATGGTAATGATTAAAAAATAATTATATCATCTCATTCATTGTAAATATTTATAATTGAAAGATAAATAGTTCAAATTAAAATTTAAAATGTATGCAATTGGCCAAATAAGTATATTTACGGATGTGGACTGATTTGAGTTTGAATTTATTATTTTTAGGTATTTTTGAAGGAAAATTTTTTCATTTGGTGATATTGAGATAATTCAAGAAAGAAAATAGGGGTTACTACATTATTGTTATAAGTGTTTTTTATTACGTAACTTATTTATTTGAAACATATAAATTTAAATGGTAAAATAATTAAAGTAACTAACTATACATATTTAAAATTATTATACTATTCACTTAAATTTAAATATAAAGATTAAAATTTGAAAATAAACCAATTCTACATATTTTGAGGGATGACTTCTTTTTAGATTATTCTACATTTTCTATAGTTTTAAATTGGATCTATAAGAATATAATGTTTATTTTAATTAGTTTACAGATGCAGATAATGTTTGCTAAAAGAATATTTAGTTTGAAATTTTTTGTAAAATTTTCTAAAGTTTTATATTGAAACTTTAAAAGGATTAAAATTATTTTTAGAGATATAAATTATTTAAATTTGTCTTTAGATAAAGATAAAGTTTGCTGAAATTAGTTTGTTGAATTGGTATCTAATTTTTTGAATTTTGAATTTCAAATTTTAAATGAAAGTAAGGATTCTTTTAGATTTTGATTTGAAAACAAACTCTATACTAGATAAAGTTTAATTTGAATTAACTCTTTCTATATAAACTAAATTTTCAATCATACTTTTCATTAAAAAAAGTATGCCACCTTCTTAATAGGTTACTTGCTAGGTAGCCACATAGAGATACTATTGCTAGAACATATTTATCATTGCTTCGTCAATTCTTACTTCGTCAATGTGTGGCTTCTGCTTGAATACTCTCAGGCAAATCTGAAAAACCCGAGAAGTGTAGAAAGAATGTTAGCATCAAAGGCCCAATCATGTACTGCTCCATGCATACATTTTTTTGTATATTTTTTGTTTATAGCATTTTATATATAATATACTCCATACGTCTTTGGTGTATTTTTTATTGAAAATACGAAGAAATATGTATAGAATTAAGAATTAATTAGGCAATGAGGGTATCAAGTTGATGATACCTCTTCAAGTTCTTCATGTTTTTTTTTTTTGTTTTTAAATCAAACTTCTCATTTCATTTTTAAAATTCTTTTGAACTTATTCTTTAATTATTCAATCAAATTTATTTATTGTGTATGCCACATTCGTGGTTGACTGTATGCTTACATTAATATATCTTTACATAATTTATATACTATTTAAAGCTTAACTTTAGATTATTTTATTATTGTTTGTAACAGTTTGTGTTAATTTTCGTTATATAAAATTTCTATCATGGACAAAAAGGCTATTGATCATGCATATGTGATTTTTCAAAATAATTATCAAGGCATGATGTTTATACTTGATTTGACTTATTAATTAATTTTTCTGATTTACAACCAATATTATATTTATCTTTTGTTATAAATGTAACTAAAGAGTTCGAAGTTTTCACTGATAGTGATCTAATGTATATAGACATCACAAAAATGTGAAATGAATACTTAAAAAATGAACAAATATAATGAAGAATTGAAATATATAAAAAAATCGATTGTTAGCTCCTCCAATTAAAAACAAAATCAATGATACGATAAAATTTACACAAAAAAGAGTCACCACTAGACTTAGCCACGCATGATAGATAAACTTTTAAGGAAGAGAGTGCTTCTAAATAAGCGTTTTGAATTGCTTCCTACCCAAAAATCAGCTCAAAAGTACTAGCCATTTTGGTGTTTATGATTGCGTTCTATTCATAGTTATTAGGCTTTTCTACTTTGTTGTTGTTGAAGTGAATCATTAACTAATATGTTGTTGTTGAAGTGAATCATTAACTAATATGTTGTAAGTGAGATTGCATGCCAACAATTCAAAACTTCATCTACTATTGATGTTTATTTTTTGTTTATATATGTAGATATATGTGCGTGTATCACATTTTTATTTTAATATATTTCTCTTGAATAGAAAGGCGTCTATTTGGAGCATTCTCTATCTCATTTCACATATTTACTCTCTTTTAAAAATATTATAAAATAAACTTGGAAGCATTTATATTTTTAATTGATTTATTCTTTTCTTGACTTGATTATATTTTGTAACAATTTGTATTTTTCGTTCTCTCTCTCTCTATACACACACACACATACAATAAAGCAGAGAACGAAATACCACAATTAGTCAAGTGACAATTTATTGAGAAATCACGTGATAATTTTAGAATAAGATTAATAATATTGTAATAAAAGTTTTAAATTAAAAGATAAAAAATAGTTAAATTTTAAAATATTAAGCATTTTGAAGGAAAAAAAAAATTCTCATTAGCCTTAAACTAGAAATCTATAGTTAAAGAGTTTTAAGTAAACTCTAACTATTTTATAATTATAATAAGAATGTATTAATAAATAATATTAGTATTAACAATAGTAGTACATGCGTAATGTTAGTAGTAATAGTAAATAATAGTTAAAATAATATAGTCGTAATCTATATATATATATACAAAAGCAAAACTAAATCAAGACAAGATGCCACGTGGTAACATATTAAAATAGCCATGTGGCAGTTTTGAAGACAAAATTTAAAATATTTTAAGACAATATTTAATATATTGTAATAAAAATTTTGAATTGAAAGATTGTATTTGAATTTGAAATACATTATCTTAATAATTAAAAGCTCATAATTGAAGAGTTCTGATAGGCTATTACTATTTCAAACTTATCTTTTTTATAATTTAAATATCATATCTATATATATATAGAGAGAGGGAGAGAGTGTGTGTTTATTTTAAATTTATCTCTTTTAAAATTTAAATATTATAAAACATATCTAAATATTATTTATCTAAGTTAAACCAAAGATAAAAATATTATTATTATTAATATAATAATAATAATAATAATAATAAATAAATAAATAAATAAATAAATAGTAGTATAGAAGCAGTAGTAGCTGCAACGCATGATAAAAGTAGTATTAGTGATAATAAGAATAAAAACAATTAGTGGACGGCAGTGCACAATAGTAATAGTAACAGTGATTTAATAATAATAATAATAATAATAATAATAATAATAATAATAATAATAATAATAATAATAATAATAATAATAATAATCTCATTGGTATCAAAATATTATCTTAATTCAAATATATAATTATTAGGGAAATTTACATCACATTTAAAAAAGAAAAAGGATAAATAAGAATAATAACAAACTAAACCTTTTTTAACAAATTAAGATAAAGATAAATTTTTTTGAATATTAGATTGTTGAATTGGTGTTAAATTTTGAATTTCAATTAAAAGTTTCTGTTAGATATTGAAAACAAACTCTATACTAGATAAAGTTGAATTTGAACTAACTAAAAGATAACTTTAAATTTGAATTTAAATGATAAAAAATATTTATATTTGAAAACATTAGGCTTTTTAAAGGAAAAAAAAAAAAGATTCTCATTAACTTTAAACTAGAAATCTATAGTGAAAGAGTTCTAAATAAACTCTAACTATTTCATAATAATAATAATAATAATAATAATAATAATAATAATAATATAATAGTAGTTGTTAGCAATAAATTATTTTTGAATTCATAGCATAATAATAACAATAGTATAATATTATTATTATAATAATAATAATAAAATAATACGTATATCTATATCTATATATATTATAAAGCAGAGGACGAAGCACCAGAAGAAGCCACGTGGCAAGCTATTAAGAAGCCACATGACATTTTTTAGGACAAGTTCTAAAGAATTGTAATAAAACCTTTAAAAGTACTTGGATTTACAAATATAAAGATTTAATCTAAAAAAAAAAATTTACCATTTCATATCCGTACTAATTTACAGTGTACCTCAGGGTTGTGGATTTCTATAAAAGCCACAATAATATTGAATTTAGTTTAAATATAACTTCCTCCCTAATTTTAGCATGAAATTGTTATCTCAAATGCTTATCACAATTTAATTTAAATTTAAATTTAAATTTAAAATTATGTTATTCATCTTTATCTCAACTATACAATTCAAAAAATAAAACATCATTATAAAATAAATAAACCAATAGTTTACGTAGTAATCCACAAAAATTACAATACTGCCAATATTCAGTAAAAAATAATTAATAATAATTACAACAAAACGTGATAGTGGAGTCTTCCATTTGTTGATGTGTTGTTCACACGAATAATGATAACTAAAAAGCCACAATAATGTTGAATTTAGTTTAACTATAACTTCCTCCCTAATTTTAACCTGTAATTGTTATCTCAACTCATGCTTATCATAATTTAATTTAAATTTGAAATTATATTATTCATCTTTATCTCAACTATACAATTCAAAAAATAAAGCATCGTCATAAAATAGATAAATAGTTTCAATAGTAATCCACAAAAATTACAGTGTTGCCAATATTCAGTAAAAAACAACAACAACAGCAGCAGCAGCAGAAGCCGCAGCAGCAACAATAACAACAGCAGCAACAACAACAGCAACAGCTATATTATTCATCTTTATCTCAACTGTACAATTCAAAAAATAAAGCATCATCATAAAATAGATAAACCAATAGTTTCAGTAGTAATCCAAAAAAATTACAGTGTTGCCAATATCCAGTAAAAAATAACAACAACAATAATATCATCATCAACAGCAACAACAATGGAGATACCACAATCGTTGGAGATACCACAATAGTTCTACAACGATGATGACGAACATAGAAGCGATGCATGAATGGAGATACCACAATCGTTGAACCAGAATTCTGGTTCGCGGTGAGTTGAACCACATAGACATTGGGCGAGAAAAAAGGACATAACGATTAGATCTCTAAGACTTCCCTGATATCTACATCCTCTTTTATTTCAGAGGCAACCAATTAGTGTAGTTTAATTTGAGTTTGAAATTATGACAACTTTAATTAAGGTGTTACTTTATGATCTAAATTGGATATTTTGTAAACTCGATATATTTGATCAATTTGAATGGCCTTCTTCACTTTATAGTGATGCTTTATTAAAGAAACAAGTTTCAAAAGTCTAGGCAAATAATGCATACATCTTTCCCTGGTTGTGTTTGGGACTGATAAACTGATACTATTTTCTTTCATGATGATATGCTTTTGATAGTATATAAATTCTAAAAAATATTATTCCCTCCGTTTCAAGTTAGTTTCATGTGTAAGTGTAAGGATATGTATGTTGATGAGCTTGATGAGTAATTCATAGAGTTAACAGGAGCTATAAACTATAATAATGCTATTTCCAACTTTTGTAGAGGATAGATTGATCAGCTCATTTAGTCCATAGAATTGACCAATTAATGTGAGATTTTTTCTCCCATTCTTTACTAATTTTTAATTCAAGTTTGACAACTATATGCACCAGTTCAAGGGCAGTAGTTCAAGGTTAATAAGAACTAATCACTAAAACTAGATAGTTGAAATAATACTGCATAGTTAAGCCATGCAATATAATAACAAATAACTGGAGTATTTTTTTTTTGGTCTTGTGCATCATTATCGAGGGTCTATCAGAAGCCGTTTCTCTATCCTATTAAAATAGGATAAGGTCTACGTATATTTTAACCTTCCAGATCTCACTTGTAGAATTACACTGAGTACATTATTGTTGGTACATTATTGTTATTATCTTCTGCAATATTGAAACGAAGAAGGTCAGAACTTAATGTACACAGTTCATGAAATATTGTTGAGCAAGAAATTTAACACTATCACTACTGTAAAATTTAATGTGGAGTTCATAGTTCTTGCTCCTACATTTGTTTGCTCCCTTATGGCTCGATGTTTGCTCTTTTATGGCTTGAACTCACAACCTTAATGGATGTTGATAGTTGTGAACCTATAATTTTAAAATACAACAATTCAATGAGAAGAACCTTAGAGATTGAATTTAAATTCTAGATCCCCCTCCCCCTCTTTTGTTGATGCCACAAATTAAAGTCAATCACTAGTTAATATTATAATACCATCCTCTTCATATCTTTTCCTACTGTAATAAAAAAATTTAGCTCTACCAAAACAATCTCAAAAATTAAAAAAAAAAAATGTATAAACATATAGTTCGATTAATTGATTTAGAATCGTATTTCAATAAATATATTTTAGTTATGCTTTATTGAGGAAACAAGTTTCAAAAGTCAAAACATTAGAATTGAAAATTAAATAATATGGTGTGTATGTGTATGTTTTAAATTTTTACACTATAACAAAAAGAAAGTTCAATAATATATGTACCAATTACAATTTATCATTTGCACTACAAATTAGTGTTGTAAGTTTTAGCTGAAGAAATAATAATTAAGAAAGTCTTAAAATATACGACAGGAGAAAAAATATAACTTAGGAATATGAGTCTTCTAAAAAAAAAAGGTTACCAAGGTTGTTGTATTAAATTTAAATTTAAATTATGATGGATTATTGTTTAACTATAATAAAATTTCTAACTTTACATAAACTAAAATTTTAGAAAAAGAAAAACAAAAGTTAACACATGTACCCAGTCACTGAAATTTAATTTTAATATGAAAATTTCACACTAATTGGTAAGAAAATAGAGAAAGTCCAAGGAAGACCTAAGATATATGATAAAAGTAAATCATAATATTTAACAATTTAAAATAAATTCAAATTATACCTTATATAAAAATATTTTCTACAATTCTATTTATGTTATATTTTGAATCAAAATTTGTAACAAACAAATTGTTCTTGTACTTTTACTTTTTATTCTTATTTTAGTTTTGATTCAAGTTTCTTTTCATTATCAACATTCTTTTTCTTTATTTCTTTTAGTCCATGACTTTAAAGGTTATATATGTATTATAAATAATCAATAATTGAATATAAATTCTCCTTTTTTGATAATTCTCATGTTTATTTTTCAGTAACAAATTTTATATCAAATTATTTTTGAAGAAATAAGCATGTTTCATCCGAGCGAATAATTAAGCCAAAAACAATGATTTCTTTCTTTCTTTATTTAAATATGACTTAATTTTGATTATGTTATTTACCTATATTTTGACATATTATTTGTTAGTATTGTAATTGAATTATTAAAATTATTTGTTGAATTCGAAATGTATGCTTATATTTAAATTATATTTAATTATCTTTATAATATTGACTCCTAAAGTATATGAAAATAATCATGGTAAATAAGGACCTCTAAATTTTAAAAATTTAATGACTCCAAAAATATGTGATAAAAGAAAAATATATGATAGAATGTATGTAAAATATTAAGAACTCCTAAAATATATCTAAAATCGTGATAAAATAAGAACTTTTAAACCTAAGATAAATGTTTATATGATAAGGTTGAGAATGTCTCTGACATTAATAGCTATCGGGTATATGTGGAGAAGTACCAATATATCGAATAAGTATTTCAGGTCAGCTTATCGAAGACATGATCTTAGATAGAAAAGTATGAAGGTAGTAACTTAGGATAGAAGGTTAGTAGATAGATGATCTTTGAATAGCGTTTTGACAGGTTTAGGTTCTGTGTAAGTCTAGCCAGGAGAACCGTGTCTGTTGCAAAAAATTTTGCTAGAAAAAAATAATTTACTATTTAAATACAAAAGAGATTTGACACTTTTAGTACATTTAAATTTAATATGTGAATAAAACGCAATGTTCACATATCATTTAGTAATGGGATTCCAAGAAATTTAATTTATTTTTACTTTAAATAAGAATACTAATTTATCTGATCCTAACGTGCGTGAGTAGAAAAACATGATTAATTTCACACACAAAAATATCATCTATTAATGTGAATCCACGTAATTTATTTTATTTTTTCGTTAACTAAGAAAACTAATTGATGTACATAAATTACTATCTTAAGAAAATTTTATTCCTTCTTGAAATTAAAATTGAATAAACATTTAAAGACTACAAATTAGAATCTACCTTGCCATATTTAGAATCTTTTTAGAATTATTTAAAGACTCTAAGTTGTTATAACTTTAATAAAATTTAATATATATATATTTATTATGAGTGATATTTCTTAAATTTAGTATCTTTTTACACCTGACAAAATAGTTATTTAATTATTTTTCTGATATGTAGAAATAGTCATTCAATTACATCCTTAATATTTAGTTATAATATGTTATTAATTTTATATCAAGAGTGTTCTGATTAATTTCACAAGAAAAGAGAGAATTGACTAACTTCAATAATTGGAGGCAAAATTTAAAATCTAAATACAATCTTTTAAGCATGTGAATGATTTATTCATTTGTTAAGCAAGCTTAAAAGATCAACATTCATCATTTTGAGATCTTTCATTTTTTGTTTGATACTTATTATATTGCTCAAATTTTTTTTGATTAAAGGTATTATGTAACGCAAATATACTATTTTATATAGTAATCTTTGAGTAATTTTTTAAAATTGGATATCTAATGGTATATTTTATATGCATTTTTAATGACAATTCAATATATACGTGCAACAGACGTATACTAAACTAGTATATATATATAAGTGTATAAAAAAGCAAAATTAAAAGCAAGACAACAAGCCAAGTGGCAAGATATTAAAAAGCAATAATTATATATAACAAAAGTTTTGAATTAAAATATTAAATATTTGAATTTGAAATATATTACTCTTTTTTTTAAAAAAAAAATTATTATCTTAACTTAGAAATCTTAATTGAAGAGTTCTAATAGATAGGGGTGTTCATGAATCGGTTTGGGTCGGTTATTGGTCAAATCATAACCAAACCAACTTAGTCGATTTTTAAATTTCTAAAATCAAACAAACCAAACAAAAAAATAACCATCGGTTTGGTTCTTGTCGGTTTAGTTCGGTTTGGTAACTTTAACTAATGATAAAATTTGAAAACTAAAAAAAAAAAATCCAATCTAACATATGAGATGTTAACCTAGTGGTTATCTCAACCGTGAAACTAAGATGTCAACTGAGTGTTATACTTCGGCAAAGCTATGAACAACACCATATGAACACTTCTAAAAATATATTTTAAAACTACATTTAACAAAATGATATGATAAACCCCCCAAAAGGTGAACACATAAACTTCTTACTCAACAAGGTTAAAAAAAAAATTAAAATTAATGATTGTCTATAGTCAAATAAATCTCAGCTATAAATTTCAATATACAACAAGATATTATTTTCACAATTAGTATCATTTGTCGTTCAAAGTGCGAAATTCACTTAGAATCTCATAAGGTACTATTAACTAGATGAAGAAATGACTTAATGTGTTACGACTAAAGTTAAATTATAATTAAAATATAAAGTATAACAAATATTTATATTGTATTTATGCATAATACATAAATAATTATAATATATATATATCGGTTCGATTTGATTATTTTGTCAGTTATTTTAGAGTAAAACCAAATCAAACCAAATTAGTATCGATTTTTTAAAATTTAAAATCAAACCAAATCAAATCTAACCAAATATCAATTTTTTTAATCGGTTTGGTTTGAATCGCGGTTCGGTTTGGTTAAAAACCAAACCATGAACACCCCTACTAATAGACTTTTACTATTTGAAACTTATCTCTTCAAAAATATAAATGCTATAAAACATATTTAAATATAATTTATTTACGTATTAATAAAATATAAAAGTTTTATTAAAATAATAATAATAGTTAGTAATAGTAGTACTATGTAGGATATTATTATTATTATTATTATTATTATTATTATTATTATTATTATAAGTTAGGTTCATACTGTGCCCTCCTCCCGTTCATTCTTGCAAAATAATAAGTTGTGTTTGAATCACCTAACTGTAGCCACTGAACTCAAGATTTTTGTTTGTCTATACTTTCTTCGATTAGACTCTACTTATTTAGTTGCAGTCTCAAATCCTTCTCTTGTGCGATAAAATTTTCATCAACAGGTGTTTGTCTCATAGATCTCTGCTTGTCCTGCAACTCAGCTCTGATTCTTTGTACTCTTGCAGTAACACTATTAAATTCAAGGCCACTTAGTTTTTGAATGATAAATCTACAATTTTCAAGTTTTTCCATATGCCTTTCAGACCCCCTTCTGCTATTACCCAACTATTTCTAATTATGTTCCTGAACTCAGAGTGCTGAGCCAAGTGATTGTAAAATTTGAAAGGTCTTTTTCTTGTTTCAGGATCTAAAGTTAAACACAAAGGTGAATGGTCAGAAAACAAAGGATCTAGAACTTGGACTGTTGGACATGTTGAACAAACATAGTCAGCAACCATGTAGCATTAACTAAAGCTTTATCAATTCTACTGTATGACCATTTGTCCATGTGAAGGATCTACCTACTACAGTTAGCTCTGAAATATGATAATCTACTATAAAATTTTGAAAATCCCTGATACCATGTTCCTGGACTTGGCTTCCGATTTCTCTATCTTCCTGGGACAAGATAGCATTAAAATTCCCCATGATAACCCATGTATCAGTAGTTTGGACTTCTAACCTTCTCAGAGCAGTCCACAAAGCAGACCTTGCTTCAATGGTGTGAAGCCCATATACCCCTCTAAACTGAAACTTCCTACCACTCCCCAGATAACGCACTACACCATGAATATGTTGAGCTGAGACTTCTAGAGTTGAGAACTTGACTTCATCAGGATTCCAGAAAACCCATAATCTGCTTTGCACAGTTGTAGTGGCATTAGTATACCAATCCCATCCAGGCAGGACTTTATTAATGATACTGCTAGCTATATTATTTTTGACTCTATGCTTACTAATTGTCATTATATGAACTTTATTCTTCCTCAAAAACACCTTCATCTCTTTATGCTTCACCACTTGGTGAAGCCCCACACATTCCATGTAACTAACATAATTGGAAGAGGGGTTTGGGTTGAAATAAATCTTTCACATCTTCTACATCCACGCCACTACTTTGACCTATCTCATATGAATTATATACCTTACTTGGAATAGATGCACCAACATCTTGATATGTTCTTTTAGTTGCTGATGTACCTGTTACAGTTTGCCACCCATCCCTATTATACTTGCTTCAACTGGGGATTTTTGCTTCGGTAGTATAGTTTCTTTTGTAGGTTTATCCACTAGATCAGGTACTTTGGCTACCTCCTCAACAGGCTTTCATTCTTTCTTCTGTTGCTGGACTTGTCCTTTGGTTAATTGCATCGACGGTGGATTAGTAGGTTTAGTAGGGAAAAAATGACCTACTTATAAGCATTCTTCACAGTAAATAGGCTTCCAGTCATACCAGATCATTTGTTCAAACGTGTACCCTTTAGGATCCTGAACTTAACACTTTTAGGCAGAAGTCTTGTAACATCCACCTCCATGAGAATTTGAGTAAAAGAAATTCTACTAACATGAGTTATGCAGTTATCTGCATACAACGGTTGGCCCACAGTACTCCTGATATTTCTCAAGACTACTGCATTCCAGAAACTTAGCGGAAGCTAGGTAGCTTAATCCACAGTGGAAGGGTTGTAAGGATTTCCTCTTTGAAATTAAATTCTGGTGGCCAAGGCTTAATAATCACAGGTCGTCTGAGTAGGTAATGAGGCCCTGAACACAAAACTTAATCTCTTTCAGCTTCATTAGCAAATCTTACAACATAGTACCCATTAGTATGAGCCAAAACCACTGGTTTAATTGAAAATTGACCTTATGCTAAAACAAACCATTCTATGGCTCCAATAGATGGATTCGTGCCTATCACATATATAACAATAGCAGATTTCCATTTGGCCTCCTCTCCCGCAACATCTTCAACCAATATTTCAACTATTTTCCCCTTCTTTAATAGTAGGTGGGATGAAGGTTAAATTCATACCTCTTGTGGCCAATCGATTAGTAGCAAACAAATTTGTCCATTGCTTCTCCGGGGTCTTCTCCGGCAAACTAATTTTTCTCAGTGCGTTGTAAATAGAATGAAGGCTCAATTCAGTATTACCGGGCATCGGCACTGCAGGTGTCGTTATGGTTTTAGCCCCTAAATTTCTATTTGACAAAGCAGGCCAGTTACCCTGCGTATAGCTTGCTTCTTTGTGTTAATTATATCTACCGGTGTGACATATGGAGTAGTCACTTAGTTAACTTGGGTGTCTGGTGTTGTTGCCGACCTCTTTCCAGCATAGTCCGAACTCGCCTGAATGCCACACAGGATTTCCTACGCATGAGAGTGTTTCACCGTTTTCCTCGGTCGACCTATGCCCATCTCCGGCGAGGCGCAAGTTACGCACTAACATGCGCCAAGAGAAAGAGAGAGACTGCTATTATTATCGAAGAGTTCTAAATGAACTTTTACTATTCCTAAAAGTATGTCATTCAATGTTATAATAATATTTAAATATTAAATAAGATAAAACAAATTTAATATAACTAATAATAATTATAAATAATAATAGTAATACACAAGTTGTAGTATTTTTAATTTTTAAAAGAAAATGCAGTAATAATAATAGTAGAAGTAGAAGAATTAATAGCAACATTAGTATTCGTAGTAGGAGCAACAACATATTATTAACAACAACAAAAGTAATAACGATAGTTTAAATAGCAATAATAATAATATGATAATAACAATAGTGATAGTAATTAAAACAATCTATATAATATTTCTTATGAATATTAAATTATCTGGTGGAGTGGATAAAATAATAAAAATATCTTAAATTTCATATTAGATAAATTGTACTTTAAATATATGTTGTAAAGGTTATCATTTGTGTATATACCCATTCAAACAAAATTGATTGTGGTTGATTCAAATTCGGGAGCATCGATAATTTTGAAAAATGCAGTATAGCGAATTAAAAGAGATTATTTGTATTCAAAAGTAATTTACAGAATTATGTTTTTTCTTTAGAAAAAAATGAATTACTTATGTTCTAAGAATTTCTTACTTTTATAGGTGTATAATTAAGCTAAAATTTAAATAGAAGTTTCAAATATTTTATCTCATTCAAATATGAATTATAAAATAAATATATATTATTTTAAAAAAAAGTATAGATAAGAAAGAGTTACAACCTATTCTTTTGATAGCAAATTGACATGCTATTTAAATTTCAATTTAAAAGAATCTATTTGTATATATATAAAAGTAAAATCAAAAGTAAGACAAGAAGCTACGTGCCAAGATATTAAAAAGTCACATGAAAGTTTTTAGAACAATACTTAATAATGTTGTAATAAAAATTTTGAAGTAAAGAATATTAAATATTAGAATTTGAAAATGTATTATCCTTTTAAAAAGACAAAAAATCATTAGCTTAAAAATAGAAACATATGGTTGAAGAGTACTACATAAACTCTTACTATTTAATAATAATAATAATAATAATAATAATAATAATCTAAAGACAATAATGGTACTACATACATGGTGTTACTAGTAGTTGTTGTAAATTTATAATAATAATAATAATAATAATAATAATAATAATAATAATAATACAAAAGTTATCTATATTTATCTGCCAATGTGCAATTACACAAAAAAACTAAATTAAAAATAAAATAAAATCTAATTTATCACTATTATATATATATATATATATATATATATATATATATATATATATATATATATAAAATTAGCTTAAACAAATGCATAGTTTTAGAAATTAGGAATAAATAAATAAAATATTTAAAAAGGTGGAAAAGTTTTAAGTTTTTAAAAACACAATTCTACAAATTGAATGCACTATTTACGTTCAAAAGTAATTTACAAATTTTTTTTAAAAATAAAATAAAATTAAATACTTATGTTCCAAGAACTTCTCACCAAACTGATCCTTTTATAACTAATTGATGTGATATTTGAATTTAAATTTAAAAGAAATTTGAGTTGGAATGAAGTTTTATCCTCTTAACATCTCTTTTATATATATATGTGTGTGTGTCAATGTCAATCTTACTCCTATAATAATAGGTCAATGTCAATCTTCTTCTCTTATTCCGCTATTGATAATTAACTTATTTACTGCATTATTTATATTCTTCGTTTTATGTTTTTTTTTAGTTTTAACATTTTTATTTTTTATATGTAGATAAGTGATGATCGTATTACATGTTATTTTTTTCTACAATCTCCAAATTCAAGTGAGTAATGTTTATTCTATTGAATTTCAATTTTAATAAAAGTTGAATTGGAATAAAATTTTATCTTTTTAACTTCTGTTATTTATACTCCTATGGTGATGTATAATTTTAAGTTCCTTCTCCAGTTTTTTTTTTTTGTGTGGTAACTAACATGATTTTATTAATCACCAAAGTAACCATTACAGATCAAAGCACAACTTAACAAACTCAACTGGCTATACTCACAGAAAAAGGGAAAGACAAGGATCCTAATCAATCAACTAGAAGGGAACAAAAGACCACTCGAGGCAATAGTCAAGCTAGCTAGAAACGATAATTATGCAGAAGAGTATTGATTGTTGATTTAGCTCTGGTAATGCAGGTGTAAGCTAATTCTTTTGCAAGGCTGTCACATGTCCTCTGTTTTTCCTCAAATATTCTTTGATTTCCTTCAATCCAGAAAGTGTACACATTCAGCAAATACAAGTTTGAAGATTCTTACTCCTTACGATCTACCTTTAGCATTCTTTACAGCCCACATTGTATAGTCCTCCCATGTGCTTGCAGTGATAGCATCTTTATGTATCCAGTGAAGCATCCGAGTCCAGAGGGTTTGTGCAAAAGAACAAGAAAAGAAAAGATGATCTCTAGTTTCATCTTGCATCAGACATAGAACACAAGTAGGGGAAAGTTTAAGACCCCATCTAAGAAGTCTGTCGACAGTTCGTAATTTCCATGAAAGTGAAACCACATAGTAAATTTTGCCTTTGATCGTGCATCATTCTCAAACATCAGGCATTTCCATAAAAGTTTTTGTTATTGATCGTTATATTCTTCATATTCTTCAATCAAATAAATTCTTTTTTATTTAACTTTATTACTGTTACATGCAAATGATGACCGTTTAGTAGGCTAATTTTTCATACTATATCCAAGCTTGAATTTGATGTTCTTATCTTTTTTTTTTTGTGATAATTTTATTTTATTATTATTGTTAATTTGTATAAGAAATAAAGAAAAATTAAGAAAAGAGAAGAATAGATAAATGTGAAAGTAGAAATTTTATTGATATAATTGACCCGACATAAGTTTTTCTAAATATTGTGTTTGATATTATTGATCTTCATTTTAGCGTTGTTCTATTTCATATTTTTTCTTTATTTAGTCAATCGTATACAATTGGAATTGTTTTTATATTTAATATCACATTCACGAATTGTTCTATATTTAAATTATATTTAATTAATAATAAAGAAAAATATAAAACTTTAAAGTTATTTTTTGCAATTATATGATTAGTTTTACCAATATAAATTTGGTTAGAGGTGGGGGAGGAGAAAATATTAACAATCTAACATTAAATTATTTTTTCTTATAGATTTCATTAGAGATATAAAATTGGAGGGGGGGGGGGGGGGGGGGGGATTGGATGTCGTGTGAGAGGGGGTTGAATTTACTTTTATTTTTTTTAAGGGAAAAGGTTCAAATATATCCTCCGTTACAAGTTTGGTCCAAATATATTCTCACCATTAAAATTTAGGAGCAAATATACCCCTAAACTTTGCGAAAGGGTTCAAATATGCCCTCCGTTACAGATTTGGTCCAAATATGCCCTCGTTGTTAAAGTTTAGGAGCAAATATACCCCTTAATTTTGCAAAAATGTTCAAATATACCCTCCGTTACAATCCATAATAATAATAATAATAATATTAATAATGATAATAATAATAATAATAATAATAATAATAATAATAATAATAATAATAATAATAATAATATAAAGTTCAACTTTTACACAAATAAATTAGTTCATACACATGAATCGTACGTAAAACCCGTACATGTTTCAATTGAAGTTGGTGTGCATAGCAAAAATACGTAACATATATGATATTAGTGGCATAATTAAAATTTTACTAAGAGGATTCAAAATATAAAGAACTAAATACATGAACTTAATTACCGAAGGGCAACGTCTGTTATATATACGTAAAAAATAATTTCAATCATATATAAATTGTTCCGCCTCTACTTGATAATATGAACATAACTTTTCTAAATTTGAATCGAAAGAGTTTAATAAAACACTTTGAGACATGTTTAAGTTCTCAATTGAAATAAGTCGCAATTCACGTGTCTGAACTCAATTTATTTATGTAAAAGTTAAACTTTATTATTATTATATATACATAAAAATAATTTCAACCGTAAATAAATCATTTTGCCTCTGCTTGAGAACATAAACTTTTCTAAAATTTAAATCGAAAGAGTTTAATAAAACACTTTAACACGTATTTAAGTTCTCAATTGAAACAAATAGTAATTCATGTGTCTGAACTAATTTATTTGTGTAAAAGTTAAACTTTATTATTATTATTATTATTATTATGGGTTGTAACAGAGGGTATATTTGGACATTTTCGCAAAGTTAAGGGGTATATTTGCTCCTAAACTTTAACAGTGAGGGCATATTTGGACCAAACCTATAACGGAGGGAATATTTGGACCCTTTCGCAAAGTTTAGGGGTATATTTGCTCCTAAACTTTAACGGCGAGGGTATATTTGGACCAAACTTGTAACGGAGGGTATATTTAAACCTTTTTGCAAAGTTGAGGGACATATTTGACCCTTTTTCCGTTTTTTAAATTGAGGGGTGTGTGGACATGGATGTACAGGTCAGGGTGGATATTTTAGTTTTTATTTTTTTATAATTTATTGAGAAATAATATGATAGCTATTTTTTAAAAGTATATATGATTTAACATGCTCGAACGATACACTTCAATATAAAGTAACTAGAATAATACGTTAATATTATTCGTGCATCGCACGAGTACGTATACTGGTATATATATATACAATCAAAATTAAAACAAGACAAGATTCCAAGTGACAACATATTAAAATAGTCACATGACAGTTTTTAGAATAAAGTTAAAAAATGTAGTAATAGAAGTTTTGAATTAAAAAATTAATTATTTGAATTTGAATACATTATCCTTTTTTTTAAAAAAAGATTTTCATTATCTTAAAGTAGGAACTCATAATTATTTGAATTTTTTAATTAACAGATTTGTTATAAATGTATTTACATTATAGTGAATGTCTATCAAGATCTATCAAGATCTACTTTGATATCTATTAGGATTTGAAATATCCGTCTTTTACTCAGACTAGGAGTAAATTTTCTCTATAGATAGGGGGTTTTGTTCATTGTATTTACAATCTTATGATCTCTCATCCCTCAAGAGAAATAAGAATTACTCTCTCTATTCTCTCTACTCTTCTTCTTTATTCTTTCTTGTTTGATAACACTTTATCAGCACGAGACTCTGCCAAACAAGGTGAGAATATAAATCTGAAGGATTTCAAGGTTAGTAATTCTTTATGTTATCTTTCTTTTGCTACTATTAATATAATTATTATTGGATTTGAGGAAAAATAATTGGTTTGGAACCATTTATATTTTAAATTTATTCCTCAAAAATAATATTATAAAAAAAGATGGTAATATGTTGGGTTCAAGTCCCATCGATTCATGCCTAAGATGCCTTTATATAGATAAGATGTTGAGTTTGAATCTCAATACACCATATTGATGATATTATAATGGCTAAGGCAAAATAATGGGTGTTTAATGAAAAGTCATGAAATTCGACCCATTAAATATGCTCCATTTCATGAAGTGAATATGGTAGCAATATATGATAAGTCTGAAATATGACAACTTACTTTCATTCTTGAGGTGTATTTAGTAGTAGTGCATAATATGTCTGAAAGAAGACAAGTGATTAAATGCACGAATATACGCGTGGAGGGAAAATATGATAATGATCATCAAAAGTGATGATATTTTCACACACTTATATGATTATAAGATATACTAGAGAAGAATTCTCTACATCATATGTATGCCTCGATTTGCTTCTGAAGTAACAACATCTTGAAAGGGGTTATAAGTTATCATAATTTGATAGGATTAAGGCACGAGTATATTCAATTCTTGGGGAATGAGAAACTTATTAATACAAACGTGCACTTGATTGTGATTGTATCACAACTCACCTCCGAAAGAGGTTGAATAATTTTGAAATCTACTTCTGAAGTAGTAAATCAGAAATTTATTCATATAATAGTAAATCTGAAACTTATTAAAGCAAAAACATATATCATGGTAAACTTGGAGTTTACTAGATTAAAAGTTCATAAGTTAACATGAACGATTGCGATATCTCGAAGATTTGCCTATTAAGTATTGAACATATATTGAAGAATTTTTTAATTCTTCATGAACTTTAATATTGTTTGTTCTCATGATAAGTTGGTTGGACCAACTAATTTTGGGATTGGATCCCTCAAAATCTGAAAAGAATAAAAGTTGAATAAGGGACCGTTCACCTATCATGTGATATGTTGGAAAGATGCATCAATAAGATGATCACATGTACATTCATGGTTAACCTACGTTTGACATTCATAAAGTTACTTGTTCAATATAAATCGAGAATAATTTTTAGATTGTGTAATCAAGATAATTCATCTTGGTGATGATGGTTTAGCATTGAATGTCTTCCATAAATAGTTGAATCATTACTAATGAGAACAAAGTTTCATGTATTGATATGAAATATGATATATTACATACAATAACACTTGTATGCATTAGACCAATATATTATGATTATTTCTTCCCTCTCAATTGGTTCAAGATCAGGAACCAACTTTTCCATGTAATAATTTTGATGTGTGGTATACGATTAATAAATATACCATGATGCATAAAGATGGATTCCTCAAAAAAGATGGAGGATGTATGTTAGTTTTCCTTACATAAGGGGGAGATTATAAGCAACTATGAAATATGTTAGGAATTATCATCAGATCCTCATTCAAAAGATAATTCAAGTCAAATGCCGAAAGCATATTATATTTAGCTGCAAGTGCTCCTATTTTGTATTCTTAAAGGATAGAGTCTATGCATGCGTGAAGCATGATAGACCAATCGGTTCCAAATGAAATAATCCTTGAAAAGGATAAGGAGCAAATAATCATGATAAGAAGGTAATGTGCTCTTGAAGAGTCTATGACATAACACTTTATGAAACCTTGTAAGAGATTTTGGTACCTGAAAATAATGAAGTAATGAGATCTCAAAATGTTATGTTGCATTGTGAACCGATACAAAATAAGAAATCGTCGATGATATCTTTGATACAATATTGACGCAAACAAATTGCTTCTCCGGGGTCTTCTCCGGCAAACTAATTTTTCTCAGTGCGTTGTTACTAGAATGAAGGCTCAATTCAGTATTACCGGGCATCGGCGCTGCAGGTGTGGTTATGGTTTTAGCCCCTAACTTTCTATTTGGCAAAGCAGGCCAGTTACCCTCCATATAGCTTTCTTCTTTGTGTTAATTATATCTACCGGTGTGACATATGGAGTAGTCACTTAGTTAACTTGGGTGTCTGGTGTTGTTGCCGACCTCTTTCCAGCATAGTCCGAACTCGCCTGAATGCCACACAGGATTTCCTACGCATGAGTGTGTTTCACCGTTTTCCTCGGTCGCCCTCTGCCCATCTCCGGAGAGGCGCAAGTTACGCACTAACATGCGCCAAGAGAGAAAGAGAGAGACTGTTATTATTATCGAAGAGTTCTAAATGAACTTTTACTATTCCTAAACTTATGTCATTCAATGTTATAATAATATTCAAATATTAAATACGATAAAACAAATTTAATATAAATAATAATAATAGTAATAGTAGTACACAAGTTGTAGTATTTTTAATTTTTAAAAGAAAACGCAGTAATAATAATAGTAGAAGTAGAAGAATTAATAGCAACATTAGTATTCGTAGTAGGAGCAACAACATATTATTAACAACAACAAAAGTAATAACGATAGTTTAAATAGCAATAATAATAATATGATAATAACAATAGTGATAGTAATTAAAACAATCTATATAATATTTCTTATGAATATTAAATTGTCTGGTGGAGTGGATAAAATAATAAAAATATCTTAAATTTCATATTAGATAAATTGTACTTTAAATATATGTTGTAAAGGTTATCATTTGTGTATATATCCATTCAAACAAAATTGATTGTGGTTGATTCAAATTCGGGAGCATCTATAATTTTGAAAAATGCAGTATAGCGAATGAAAAGAGATTATTTGTATTCAAAAGTAATTTACAGAATTATGTTTTTTCTTTAGGAAAAAATGAATTACTTATGTTCTAAGAATTTCTTACTTTTATAGGTGTATAATTAAGCTAAAATTTAAATAGTAGTTTCAAGTATTTTATCTCATTCAAATATGAATTATAAAATAAATATCTATTATTTTTTAAAAAAGTATAGATAAGAAAGAGTTGCAACCTATTCTTTTGATAGCAAATTGACATGCTATTTAAATTTCAATTTAAAAGAATCTATTTGTATATATATAAAAGTAAAATCAAAAGCAAGACAAGAAGCTACGTGGCAAGATATTAAAAAGTCACATGAAAGTTTTTAGAACAATACTTAATAATGTTGTAGTAAAAATTTTGAAGTAAAGAATATTAAATATTAGAATTTGAAAATGTATTATCCTTTTAAAAAGACAAAAAATCATTAGCTTAAAAATAGAAACATATGATTGAAGAGTACTACATAAACTCTTACTATTTAATAATAATAATAATAATAATAATAATAATAATAATAATAATAATAATAATAATAATAATAATAATAATAATTATTATTATTATTATTATTATTATCTAAAGACAATAATGGTACTACATACATGGTGTTACTAGTAGTTGTTGTAAATTTATAATAATAATAATAATAATAATAATAATAATAATAATAATAATAATAATAATAATAATAATAATAATAATACAAAAGTTATCTATATTTATCTGCCAATGTGCAATTACACAAAAAAACTAAATAAAAATAAAATAAAATCTAATTTATCACTATTATATATATATATAATTAGCTTAAACAAATGCATAGTTTTAGAAATTAGGAATAAATAAATAAAATATTTAAAAAGGTGGAAAAGTTTTAAGTCTTTAAAAACACAATTCTACAAATTGAATGCACTGTTTACGTTCAAAAGTAATTTACAATTTTTTTTTAAATAAAATAAAATTAAATACTTATGTTCCAAGAACTTCTCACCAACCTGATCCTTTTATAACTAATTGATGTGATATTTGAATTTAAATTTAAAAAAAATTTGAGTTGGAATGAAGTTTTATCCTCTTAACATCTCTTATATATATATATATATATGTGTGTGTGTGAGAATGCCAATCTTACTTCTATAATAATAGGTCAATGTCAATGTTCTTCTCTTCTTCCGCTATTGATAATTAACTTATTTACTGCATTATTCATATTCTTTGTTTTATGTTTTTTTTTTAGTTTTAACATTTTTATTTTTTATATATAGATAAGTGATGATCGTATTGCATGTTATTTTTTTCTACAATCTCCAAATTCAAGTGAGTAATGTTTATTCTATTGAATTTCAATTTTAATAAAAGTTGAATTGGAATAAAATTTTATCTTTTTAACTTCTATTATTTATACTCCTATAGTGATGTATAATTTTAAGTTCCTTCTCCAGTTTTTTTTTTTTTTGGTGACTAACATGATTTTATTAATCACCAAAGTAACCATTACAGATCAAAATACAACTTAACAAACTCAACTGGCTATACTCACAGAAAAAGGGAAAGACAAGGATCCTAATCAATCAACTAGAAGGGAACAAACGACCACTCGAGGCAATAGTCAAGCTAGCTAGAAACGATAATTATGCAGAAGAGTACTGATTGTTGGTTTAGCTCTGGTAATGCAGGTGTAAGCTAATTCTTTTGTAAGGCTGTCACATGTCCTCTGTTTTTCCTCAAATATTCTTTGATTTCCTTCAATCCAGAGAGTGTGTACACATTCAGCAAATACAAGTTTGAAGATTCTTACTCCTTGAGATCTACCTTTAGCATTCTTTACAGCCCACATTGTATAGTCCTCCCATGTGCTTGCAGTGATAGCATCTTTATGTATCCAGTGAAGCATCCGAGTCCAGAGGGTTTGTGCAAAAGCACAAGAAAGGAAAAGATGATCTCTAGTTTCATCTTGCATCAGACATAGAACACAGGTAGAGGAAAGTTTAAGATCCCATCTTAGAAGTATGTCCACAGTTAGTTAATTTCCATGAAAGTGAAACCACATAGTAAATTTTGCCTTTGATCGTGCATCATTCTCAAAAATCAGTCATTTCCGTAAAAGTTTTTGTTATTGATCGTTATATTCTTCATATTCTTCAGTCAAATAAATTCTTTTTTATTTAACTTTATTACTGTTACATGCAGATGATGACCGTTTAGTAGGCTAATTTTTCATACTATATCCAAGCTTGAATTTGATGTCCTTATCTTTTTTTTGTGATAATTTTATTTTATTATTATTGTTAATTTGTATAAGAAATAAAGAAAAATTAAGAAAAGAGAAGAATAGATAAATGTGAAAGTAGAAATTTTATTGATATAATTGACCCGACATAAGTTTTTCTAAATATTGTGTTTGATATTATTGATATTCATTTTAGTGTTGTTCTATTTCATATTTTTTCTTTATTTAGTCAATCGTATACAATTGGAATTGTTTTTGTATCTAATATCACATTCACGAATTGTTATAGACCAATCGGTTCCAAATGAAATAATCCTTGAAAATGATAAGGAGCAAATAATCATGATAAGAAGGTAATGTGCTCTTGAAGAGTCTATGACATAACACTTTATGAAACCTTGTAAGAGATTTAGGTACCTGAAAATAATGAAGTAATGAGATCTCAAAATGTTATGTCGCATTGTGAACCGATACAAAATAAGAAATCGTCGACGATATCTTTGATACAATATTGACGTAATATTATAAAAGATTATGAGGATCTGAATTTTACGTTAATTTTAAGCATGTTGACGTAGAAATATTTATCAAGTGACCTGACAGGATGCATTTTGGTAAGCATAAAACTTATTTGATTTGCAGTCCAGACACTTGAAGATGTCACACTTGACATGTTGGATATTTTTACTTGACAAACATCCATATGAAAATTCCTAAAGGATTCAAAATGTCTGAAGCATATAAAGTTTCTGGAAAGCTTTTTATTATCATCATAAGATATAATTTGATGATTTGAGTATCATTGAAACTCTTGGAGAGTTTTCAAAAGCAATAGAGTATTTGCTTAAATGAGAAACATGCAAAAATTGAATAAGGATCCATTCCAACCTCAAGAAAAGAATGAGGAACTCCTTGGTTATAAAGTACCATATCTTAGTGCAATTGATGCACTAATGTATTTTGCAAATACTACAAGGCCTGATATAGCCTTTTTTTAGTTAATTTGTTAGCAAGTTTGAAGTCCCGATCTTATTGGTCTACTTGTAATTTCTTTATATATTTAAGTTTTTTTTTTTCAATTTTTCAAATAGTGTTTGGTGCCCGCATTGAAGCCCCGACTATTCCAGATCGCGCGTTGCATGACCCATTATGAGGGTAGCACTCCCAACAAAAAATTTTCATATCCTAAGCTCAAACCCGAAACTTCTGGTTAAGGGTGGAGAAGTCCTACCGCTGCACCACAAACCATGTTGGTTTTATATATATTTAATTTATCAATTAATTTGTATAAAAAATGTGTTTTAACAAACAAATAAAAGAAAGAAAGAAAAACAAATAAAATAAAAAATAAAGGAAAGAAAATGTAGAAAGAAAGGAAAATAAAACCAAGAAAAAATTGTTAATTCTAAAACAATATAGAAAATTAAGAGTAACAAATTGTTAATTTTTTAGTTAAAAATAATTTTTATATATAATTACATATTAGAAGTAGTTAATTATCACACTTAGAGTTCTAATTGGACTTTAGTTGTTGTCTAACCAATCCTACAAGATATTATTTATTCTATTCCTTGTTTGGAATTTGAATTGGAGTTACAATATCTTCTAAAAATAAACTCATAACCCAAAAAAAAATGAATGTTTGTTCCTTTATGACACAATTTGCTTTGCCGCCACAAAATGTGGATAACCGTTATTATCAAATCAATATATATATATATATATATATATAATATATATATATATATATATATATATATATATATATATATATATATTAAGGAGAGTCATAGACAAGGTGACGTGGCACCTCTCTATGACCTCCATTCATATTTATCTATTAACTCCTTTTTTAAAAAAATTTCACTTTATTTTTTATTAATTAAGTTATTTATTAATTTAAAAATTATATCATATTTACTATACCTAATTATATCTCTTGAGTTATAAAAAACCAATATCTACTTGTATTCTCTACTTAATAACATGTCTTTTAAACTTCTTTCTACCTATTCTTGTGGCTTGATCAATCTATAAATAACAATAATCTATAGAGTTGTTGGATGTTCATTTTTATTTCTCCTTTTTTATTTATTAGTATATATCTTTTTTCTATTTTTAATTTTTTCCCCTTTGTTTTCATCAATCATGTGTTCAATAATCAAATGAAGGGACACTGAAAATGTAATTTGAGAATATGACTATAATAATGAAGATCATAGACATATTATTCAAAATTTCTTCTTGTGTCGTGAGAACCAAACACAAGTCCACCAAGATGAAGAAGAAAGTTTGATGGTGGTATATTCAAAGAGAGAATGGGTAAAAAGATTCGATCTTCCATATAGTCAATAAGCTATATGAAATTCTTATATATTTCGGTTCGTTTAATAAGGTATTAACTTATAGGTCTGGATGGCCGCGCGGATTACCGCCAGCCCTCAGATCCTTTAGTCTGGTATCAAAGCCTAGGACCTTTCATGGTAATTATGTAATAGATCTGAAGTATTCAACATAGATATGAATTTTCCTCGTTATGAAAATGAGAGATGTGAGTACTAAGAGTACTCGACTTGAAGAGGTAGATATACCTCAAAATCTTGACTTGTTAAACAAGTGGACTATTCCAAAAGTTGATATTAAAATCATTTATGATTATGGTTGGTTTGATAAATTTCTTTCTAAACAGATTATAAAGACGACTGAACAGTTCTTGGCATTAAATTCATCAGAACAGACGATTCATTTATTAAATAAACGCTATATTGATTTACATTAAAATCATTATAACTTTATGCATATTGGAATGATTCAAATTTATTTTAAACCATTAACTCTTAAAGGGTTACCAAAAATATTTTTAGCAGCCCTTAGATATGCTAGAAATCTAAATTTCAGACAGTCTTTAATGGGTTCGATTGAATCCACTATGGCCTATGGTCTAGTTTATTTTAATACTTAGCCAAATTTATAATTATCTTTGACTGATGCAAATATTCTTGATGCTTTGACATTAAATGTAAAAACATCGATTATAATTATGTGCCTGGATCTGAACTTATTTGTCTGTCCTAGAGAATTTATTACAGATTATTAACTACTTTAAATCCTCAATGTAGGTTATATGATACATCGGATCATACTATATTAGTCGAGACTAATTTTGCAAGGTCTAAAGTCACCACAAGGAGACCTATTAAATGGGATAAGATTGACTTTCCCACTACTTGGACCTTAAATTCAGTTATATCTCCAAATTAAGTCACTGATGATTTAACTAATAATGAATTATCACATGTAACTCAAAATCCGGATGGTAGGATTAGTATTCAATTAGATGAAAGATCTACTGTTTATAACAAAAATTCATTTTCCACTCCTAAATTATTACCTGTTATGCATCATATTTCTCCTGTAGAACTATCAGATGGTCCAGCTAGAAGTCGTGCATCTTCGTTGCACACAATTGACTCAGCTTCTACAAGATTTGTAGAGAAAGTTAAAGTCAATCCTTGAACAAATATTGTTCAAGATAATGACAATATTTCTGATAGAGATATTCCTACCGCTTCTGAAATGAACTTTGATCTGAATGATATTTAATGATTTCATACCAAATTAATTTTAGTCCTGGCTCCCAAGCAAGGAATTATATTAAAAAGAAATTTTTTAATAAAAAATGGAACCAGTTTCAAACTTGGTTTTTTGAGGCTTATAGTCCTGATGAGATGAATAATATTTTTCAAGAATTTTATGAAACATATGCATTACATAATCAAATTATGTGTTTTGTACCAAGGTTGATAACCGCATAATTGCCATTATATGTTAAGGTGCTTGAAAGATCATATCAGGATAATAGTGGTAACATTGTTAAAACTATTTACCCTCCTAAAGCTCCTTTTATTTTGCCTAATAATACGGGTATTACATTTTCTGCATTTCAAAAATTTATTGATAATGAAGTTGCTAAGGTAAATGTTACAGAAATTAATAATTTGATTTCTCAAAATAATTATTTGAGCTTATATGTGAAAGTCTTAGGAGAACATATTTCCTCTCTTGATAAGAAACTCGATGAATTAATTGATTTGATAAAAAAACTGAGTATTAGTTCAAACTCTACTGGTAATGCTTCTTCTTTCGAGACAGGAGATTTGACAACTAAAATCGATATCCAAAGACCCCCTGATATTGAGGGATTTCAACTTGAATTACCTTTGCATGATTTAGAACAACTTCTTGATAAAAAACTTTCTGGTTTAAATATTAGACCCATTGATTTGTTGAATGCCTTTGCTGATATCTTAGACACCACTCTTGATTTAAAAAATCAGACTAAATCAGAGCTTAATAAGCTTTGGGGAATAATTAGAAAATAACCGGGTAAGAATCACAGATATGCCAATTTACCCCGCATGCAAACTTATTACTATCTGCGACTCACTCCTCAAGATGTTCTGATAGAGGAAAGGGATTAATCAGACTAATACATCTTATAACGAAGATGATATTTATGAATGGAATCTTGATGGCTTAAATGAGAGGCAATTAACGATCCTCGTACACCGGATGATGATATATTCAATGGTGTGCAAAGCCACTGGTAATGTTAATAATAGAACAGATAAACTTATTTGTAAAATAATAGTTGCTGGTTTGACTGGCCAACTTCGTGGCTGGTGGGACAATTATTTGACTCAACAGAAAAAAAAGTCAATCTTTAATGCTATAGCTACTACTCAAGGGGCCTGGCAGGAGTTAATACATACTTTAGTTGAGCCCATGTGTCTAGCGATTCTAACCATGAAAAAAGGCACCTCTTTTCTCATCTTTAACGGGCTTAAAAGTCAGGGCTTGCTAGACGTAGTCACTAAGACAAAGTCCACAAAAGTAGTACTAACTTCGAATGTACCACCATCTCAGAACCAAGCCAAGAAACTATAAAAAATTTCTTTTATATTTTGATAGAGACTGGATCTTTCATGGTCATTATACAAAAGAAATTAGATCTCCAGCATAGATATGAAAATTATTTAGTCGGACATAGTCACGGCTGGAGAGAGAAAGAGAGAGAGTAAATAATTACAAATAAAATAAAATACCTTTAATGGCCGGATGCAAGGCCTGAATAGTAATAACGACAAGTTTTTATTCCACACTTTAGAGTATTTTACAAGAGAGAAAAGAGAGCACTCTAAGCTAGAGAGAGAAATAAAAAAGAGAAGATAAAAAGATGAAAATTTCTGCCTTCCCTAACAAATGGAGGCATCTATTTATAGGAAAAAATGTATCTACAAATAGTATTATTGGTCCCACATATGGGTCCTATGTACAATGGATCTACTTTGTAAGAACAGTACTAAGGGTCCCAAATCTGGGTCCCATGCATAGTAAATATACTGTGTGTATTACACTTTATTTTTTCCTTTTAATTTTCTTAGAAATTCTTCAGTTCTTGCAATGGCTTCATCAGATAGTGGTTTATCTGAAGAAACAGGCTGAGAATCCTGAACTTCTTCATGGTGATATCATCGCTGGTTATACTCTTCATGAAAGTATCTGACTTATCATGATTATCAACTGATTTCATCAGATTTCTTCAAACTTCTTCCAAATATTTTTCAATCATCTCGATCCTATCTCCGTCATGGACAGAGATTCTTCTAGCAATATGCTTTAATGATTTATCCACGATAATATCTTTTCGGGGGGCTATAGAATATTTCTGAATCGTCTTTCTAATAGTATCCAGGAGTTCTTGTCCATACAAAATTTTTATTTTGAGATCCTTGCGCATCATTTTGTCCCACAAATTATTATAAAATACCCTATATAAACTAGGGATTTGTTCTTTAGTGAATCCTAGTTCTGGAGTCCATTTATGAATCCAGGGAATAGAAAATACAATAAAAAAGTACATTTGGTCAATTTTATCTAAATTACAAATATGATCTGCATGATATAATTCATTTAGATGCAGGATACTTTGGTCTATTCTTTGTATAACTTGAGGAATGGATCAGGCAATATCTGGACGGTCGGACCATGATAAGACCACCAATCTATAAACTAGTTAGGGATAGGTTCTGCAAATATCTTTGTGTATATTTTTATAAACCAAGTATGCTTATGTCTGTCGTTATTATAATAAAGAGCTTTAGAGAAAGTTTCAGTGTAGTCCCAATAAGTGAAATTGATCTTGGAACTTTTAAGCAATATCTGTTTCTCAGTCATTGAGGTCACTCCCCAATCTTCTATGAATATGATCCGTTTGATAACAATTTTAGAGAAGTTATAAATGTTATCTTCACTATCGTACCCAGAGAAATGTTCAAATTCTGCACTCTCTGTGGTAATGAGAATTATTTCATAATAAGTGCGGCTTTTGTATGACTTACCCCAAAAATATAAATTATTTATCAAATATTTGTGGAGTATATCCCACAGTCTATTTTGCCTCTGAATCTCAGAGTTTTCGATAAGAAATATCATTTCCTTATTTTCAATTTGTTCATAGGACTTGATATCATCATTGTGCTTTTCCTTCGCAATCGAAGCAAACGTATCACTCTTTTGTGCTGCCAGATAGGCTTGTAATTGCTCGTATAATGGGCTGTCTTCTGGAATATCATCCAGATGGATCGACTGTGATGATGAAGATTCGCCTGTTTGCGGTACTTTGGAGTTTATCAAACTCCTATTTTCCATTTGTATAACTGAGGAATTGGACGAGGATCCGTATGATGATCCTGAATATGATCTGATTATTGGGGATGATCTTCCCCTTCCTCCAGAGGCTGATCTTCCTCCTGTCTACCTTGTCTTTTTCCTATGGCTATTTGCCATGGTTGGTCAGTAGCCATACTGAAAAGAGGATAATTAATCAGAAATTACCTAATCATACCAATCAATATCTCTAATTTCTTCATAATTGAAGACAAAAAATTCTTCTTTAATCATATCATGGATGATTTTATCAATTATGAGGTTTTGAATGTCTCTATATAATGGAATCACCTTTAAAATGGTGATCAAAGTTTTTTTAGGAAGAAAAGATGTATAAAAATTTATTTTTAATTTAGATATTCCCTAGATAAGAAATCAGGGAGAAAATTATCAATTCCTTTTTTATATTGAATTTCAAAATCAAAAAGGGCTAACTGAGCTTGCCACCTTGCAAATATTAATTTTGAAACATCATGTTTAAAATCTTTATCAAACATATATTTTACGATTGCGCATCAGTTTTTATCAAAAACTTTTGATTATAAAGATCATCTTGAAATTTCAGAATACATTTAACAATGGTTAGCATTTTATGAGCTACAACAGCATATTTTTTATGACTATCAGTCCATTTACCTGAATGAAATCATATTAAGCATTTCGTTTTATCATGGGGATTAACTTGTTTCAGTATTCCTCCATAACTAATATTCGACGCATCAGTCTCTATAATTTTTTGCCAAGTAGGATTGACTAAAGTTAAACAGGGTAAAGATTCAACACGCTGTTTAATACGTTTAACAAGATGGGTGAGATTATCGGTTCAAGAGCCTTTATAATATATTTTTAGCCTATCGTATAATGGGGCTAAATCGCGAGATAAATTCTAATAAAAGGGGAAAATATAATTCAGGCTTCCCAAAAATCTCTGCAATTGAGTCCTGTCAGTTATAACATCAGGAATTTTAGAAGCAAAATCAATGGATCTTTGGATAAGAGTAATCTTCCCTTGACAAATATTATGTCCTAAGAATCTAACATTTGTTTGAAATAGACTCATTTTTGGTTTAGATATTACCAAACCATTCTATATCACAATTTTCTTAAAAATATCAAGATGCTTGATATGTAATTCAAATATTTTAGAAAACATAAGAATGTCATCAATATAAACGATGATGAAATCCATATAAGGATTAAATATATCATTCATAATTTTCTAAAATTTTGATGGGGTATTTTTTAAACCAAAAGACATGACATTCCATTTATATTTCCCAAAAGGAACATTAAAAGCAGTTCTATAAGTATGCTCTTTGAAAATTTGAATTTGTCAATATTCATATTTTAAATTAAATTTAGAAAATATATTGGCATCGTATAACCAGGATAATAAATCTTTTTTATTTAGAATAGGTTACCTAATCCATTTTAAATATTTATTCAGAGGTTTGTAATTTATTACCAACCTGGGAATACCACGTTCCTTTTCTACTGCGTTATTAACATAAAAAACAGTACATGACCAAGGAGATTTTGAAGGTTTTATCAAACCCTTTTGTAATAGATTATCAATCTCATTTTTGCAGAATTCAACTAATTCAGAATTCATTTGAGAAGGTCGCAATTTTGTTGGGTTCTTATACTCACAGAAATTATCATCATAAGAAAGAGTAACAATATGCTTTTTGCGATTCCAAAAAGCACTGGGGTGATCAGCACAAATATCAACAACCATTTGTTCGAAAATTAATTTAATTTTTTCCTATACCTTATCAGATTTCATTGTATCACAAATATTCATTCTAAGTAATTCAAGCTGTGAAAAAATTAACATGTCTTTGCTTCATATCAATTAAAGCATTTATATCCCTAGTTACTGGATCTGTAATAAAATAATAAGATATCTCTTTATTCTTGTAAGTAGCAATAAATCCTTTTACATCAATATCAGTATAAGGATAAACAACATTTATAAAAGGAGTTTCAAGTATAATTGGAGGGTATAACTAATTTTAACCAAAAAGAAAAAATATGGAATGCACACTTTATTTTAGCAAATATGAGTATTAGGCAATTTATACTCTATATCAAGAGCATGTCCAGATGCCGATTTAACTATATGAGTAGTTTTTTGAAAATATCTTATGGGAATTAATCTTTTTTGTATGCAACTAACATCTGCGTCACTATCAATCATAGCAATATTAGTGACAGAGAAATGATTATTAATCAAAATAGTACATTTAATATATCATTTATGAGCAGTAACAATTTGCATCATATCTAAAAAATAATCATTTTTCAATTCAAGGGAATTTTGAATATCATCAATATTATCATTTTCTTCAAAAATCTTTTCTTTCCCTTTAGAATTTTTAGTGTGAGAAATATCTTTCTCGATTTGCAAAATTCTGTGATCACAAATCATTTGATTTTGTTTAAGAGATTTAATCTCCTTTTTCAAGTTTTCAATTTCAATTTTTAAATCATCAAAAGAAGTATCTTTGCCAGGAGTATAACTCATAGCAAGTCGTCTATTAACTTTTGCTAAAGAATAAGGCATAAAATTATTGCTATCAGCAATGTTAGGAGTAAAGGTATTACTATCAGCATGTTTAGAAGTACTAGGTTTTGAACTAGTAGACAAATTAATAACCTTTTCACGTAGTTTCTCATCCGAAACTTCTTTCAAAAGTTCTAACACATTTTTAGAAGTAATGGTTTGAACATTTAAATCTTTAAATTGGGATCGCAAATTATAAAATACATCGTCACAAGTGCAGTTATCACCTTGGCAATCAAAACAATTATTAACATTATCATTATCTGATGAATCAGGCAATTTAATTCATTTTCTGATTCAGATTCAGTATTATAATCATATTCCGAACCTGAGGTGTATAATAAATGATAAACTTGATCATGCACATCATTAGTAAGACCTAAAGATTTAGGCTTTTGGAGCTTACAATTTAGAGAAATATGCCCAAAATTACCACATCTATAACATTTAATCTTAGCAAGATCTCGCTTAGACCTATTTTTGGCAAATCTAGTAAATTTCCTATAGGTTTTTCTAGTTTCACGTTCTTCTTTAGACCTGTATCTAGATCTCTTTTTTCTATAAGGCTGATCATTTTTGGAATATCTATGTTTTTTATTCCTAGAAGTGGAAGCTGATTTAGATTTACCAAACTGGGTACAGAAATCTCGTGTCTGAGATTTTTCTCTAAGCTTATCAAGCTTGATTTATCTAGTTAATTTTAACTCATTACACATGTTTAATCCTTCTACTGTACAAGCTGCTATCAAATGACCATAGGTATAATTTCCTCAAGGAACTTCACCATAGGAGCCTCTAAGAGCTTTTCTAACCCTTTCGGCAAATAAAGGAGGAAGTCCGTCTATAAACTTGGCCTTCCAATGTTCATAACTATTTTTGGGTAATTTCATAACCTTACTTAGAAAGGTGTCTTTATACCACCTAAATTATCCTAGGGTCTTATATCTACGCCCATTTAAGAGAGTATGAATATTTTCATACTGGTTGGTAAATCTACTATTAAAGTATTCTAAAATTGTAAGAATGAGCGTATAAACAACATCTTCCCTATTTGCAGGGAGGGTTCTTCCTAGATTATCAGTCCCTTGAGTAGTAGCTATAACATTAAAGATTAAATATCTTTTCTCTTGAGCCAAATAATCTCCCAAATAATTCCTTTCCTCTATCAGAACATCTTGAGGAGTGGGTCGTGGATAGTAATATGTTTGCATGCGGGGTGAATTGGCATATCTGTGATTCTTATCGGATTGTTTTTTAATTATTCCTCGGAGCTTATTAAGATCTGATTTAGTCTGATTTTTCATATCAGGAGTGGTGTCTAAACTATCAGCAAAGGCATTCGACAAATCAATGGGTCTAATATTTAAACCAGAAAGCTTTTTATCAAGAAATTGTTCTAAATCATGCAAAGGTGATTTAAGTTGAAATCCCTCAATATCAGGGGGTCTTTGAATAATGATTTTAGTTGTCAACTCTCCTGTCTCGAAAGAAGAAGCATTACCAGTAGATTTTGAACTAATACTAAATTTTTTTATCAAATCAATTAATTTATCGAGTTTCTTATCAAGAGAGGAAATATGTTCTCCTAAGACTTTCACATATAAGCTCAAATAATTATTTTGAGAAATCAAATTATTAATTTCTGCAACAATTACCTTAGCAACTTCATTATCAAAGAATTTTTGAAATGCAGAAAATGTAATACCTGTATTATTTGACAAAATAAGAGAGATTGATCTCTTTAATAATAATTTTCTATAATCATAATAATAATAATCATCTTAATAATAATTTCCTATCATCATGTATTTAAGTTAAAAGAAAATGAGAGGCAAGTAAGGTAAAAGAAAGAGAGAGTCAAGAAAGATTTCTACCAATTGATTTTATGAATTTGTGACAAACGAGTCCAATATTGTATTTTTCTGATTTTTGTTGGTTTCTTTTTAAATTTTTTGTAGATTTAGATTTTAAATAAGATGAAAGTTATGAAAATATTAACAAATTAAAGTTAAATACTTATAAACATCTACAAATAAGGTGAGGTAGCATTTCTTTATCACCTAAAAGATCTTTTTTTTTTTTTGAATATTTTCCTTCAATTTACTAGATAATAATAATAATATAATATATTACTAACTAACTGAATTAAAAAATACACTAGCTTAACACATATAATTAAGTAAAAAGTATTTTAACCGTTGTGACTTGTGACAATTCCGCTAATGAAAGCTTAGGTTACAACTATAATTGTTGTGATAACTCAACTAATAAAAACATAAGTTACAGTTATAGAATATAAAAACAGTATAGTTTATTAAAGTTGCAAATGTTGGATTAAAATAATGAGAAGCGGTAATACTAATTGTCTTTTTCTTCATAATCCATCTTTCTCCCTTTTAAAATTGCAAAGGTTGAATTGATAATTCTCAATTCTTTTAATTTTTTTTTTTGGTTGTTGATTCGCTGCTTTGATTGAGATTACTATCAAATTCAATCTCAAATCATGATATTAAACAAAAATGTATTTATCGAATTTCTATTATTGCTAAAGAAATCTGAATATTCAAGATCTATTTTCAATATTAAAGCTATATGTGTATTTTATCTTATGAAAGAAAACTAAAAAAAGATTTTGAATGTCACAAAAAGATAAATTTAATGAGTACGTGACTCTTCCTTCTCCCCCATCTCTATGATAACTTCTTTCTTGAATTAATATTGTAACAGTTGAAAAGTTAAGGCACAACAATTATTGTGTTTAATTATCCAAAAGAGATTAAAACATTTTATATGAAAGCACCTTAATGTTTTCATGTAAAAAAGACTTTAAATATGTTTAACTGTTAAATTTAATTAGATGTTACAAAAATTAAGTCATAAATTAACGAAATCTTTCATGACCACATGAGGTACGGACAATTTCATGACTGTGCGAAGCGCGGCTAACTTCACTAGTTGTATTATAATTATAAGATAAAGATTAGAAATCTAAATTTAAATTAGAAGTAGCAATAGAAATAATAGTAATAGTCTCATTGATTTCACATTATATAAATATTAGGTAAATATACATTATCTTTGAAAAAAAGGATAAGAAAGAATAACAAATTAATTCTCTTTTAACAAATTAATGAGTTAATAATATTTTAATAAAAAATTGAATTAAAATATTATAGATATTTAACTTTAAAAATATTATGATTTAAAAAAAAATACCATAAAGTTAAAATTAAAAACCTAATATTGAAGAGTTCTAAATGAACTTTTATTATTCTTAAAATTATCCCTTTCAATCTTTTAAAAATATTCAAATATTAAATAAGATAAAATAAATTTAATACAAATACAAATAATAATAGTAATAGTAGTACACAAGTTGTAGTACTTTTAATTTTTAAAAGAAAGCGCAACAGCAGTAGTAGTAGCAATAATAATAATAATAATTAATAACAACATTAGTATTCGCATTAGGAGAAAAAATATATTATTAACAACAAAAATAGTAATAACAATAGTTTAAATAGTAATAATAATAATATAATAATAACAATAGTGATAGTAATTAAACAATCCATATAATATTTCTTATAAATATTAAATTGTGTGGTGTAGTGGATAAAATAATAAAAATATCTTGAATTTAATATTAGATAAATTGTACTTTAAATATATGTTGTAAATTTTACTGTTTGTGTATATATCCATCCTAACAAAACTGATTGTGGTTGATTAAAATTCAGAGAGATCGATAATTTTGAAAATTACAGTACAACGAATTAAAAGAGATTATTTGTATTTAAAAGTAATTTACAGAATTATTTTTTTTCTTTAGAAAAAAAGGAATTACTTATGTTCTAAGAATTTCTTACTTTTATAGGTGTATAATCAAGGTAAAATTTAAATAGCAATTTCAAATATTTTATCTCATTCAAATATGAATTATAAAATAAATATATATTATTTTTTTAAAAAAGTATGGATAAGAAAAAGTAACAGAGTAACAACTAAATCATTTGATAGCAAATTGATATGATATTTAAGTTTGAATTTAAAAGAATTTGAGATGGAATGAAATTCTATCTTCTTAATCTCTCTTATTATATATACTCCTACAATAATAGGTTATCTAAGCTTCTTTCTCTTCTTTTGTTATTAATCATTAGCTTCATTGACTGCATTTTCATCTTTTTTTTTTTTAGTAATTTTCTTATATATGTGTAGATTAGTGATAATCATATTGCAGCTTTTTCTACTATATCCACTTCTGAATTCAAGTAAGTAAATATTTATTCTGATATTAAATTTCAATTTTAAAAATAGTTGAATTGAAATAAAATTTTATCTCCTTAACCTTTCGTTTATATACTCCTATATTGATAGATAATTTTAAGTTTTTTTTTTTTGTTATTGATCGTTATGTTCATAATATTCTTCACTTTTTATAATTTTGTTGTTTAACTCTTTTACTGTTGTTATATACCACCTAATTATGATAAAATTAGATTTAGATATCCACCAAAATATTATAAATATAATTCAAATGAATAAAGAGCAAAAATACAAAGAATTAAAACAATTTATCTCTGAAAAACGTAAAGAATTAAAAATAAGAAAAGAAAGATTACATTATAATATATTTGCCGGAGTTAGTAAAAATTCAATAAATATACAAAAAGATGAAATATCAAAATTAGAATCCCAAATAGATAGTTTAGAATATATATATCAACATGAACTATTCACAATAAAATGAATAAAGAAGAATTTATAATAGATGAAAAAATATATGAAAATCACGAAGGATCAAAAATAAAAATAGTATTTTCCAATTTAGGAAGAAGATACAAGAAAATAGGAGAACATTTATATTTAATGTTAGAAAAAGAAGAATTAAAATTAGAAGATAAATTAATAGCAATGGTAAGAATAGAAAAAGAAAATGAAGAAATAGATAGAAAAAAGAAAATAGAAAAAATTAAACAACAATCTACGGAAGAAATACGAAAAATAGAAGAAACTAAAAATAGTAGGATTGCTGAATTAGAAAAAGAACTACAAATGTTAAAAGAGTTATACGAACAAAGACAAAAAGAAAAAGAAGAAAAAGATAAAGAACAAAAATTAATAAACGAGATAAATCAATTTAAAGAAAAATTAGAAATAAATAATATAGAGGTAGAAGAAACGGATAATTATGATTCAGAAGATAGTGAAACATATAAGGAAATATTAACAAATATAAAAGATTTAGAAATTAACGAAAAACAAGAAAGAATTAATCAAGAAAACTTAGAAAATAATAATACAGAAATAAATACTCTTGACAAAAAAGAAGATGAAAATCTAATACCCAAAACAACAGAAATAAGAAAACCTATATATTATAAAAATAAATTTAAAAGATATAATGAATATGACAAATGGACACCAAAACAAATAGTTAATAAAAATTATAACTTTTTAGATCTAGACTGTGTAATAGATACAGAAAAAACAATACAATTATGGGTAGGATATATGACAAAATAATTATTAGACAATAATATAAACATAACAGATGCACCAGAATACATAGAAAAAACACTAATAGGATCAGTAAAATTATGGTTTACAAATTTAACTGAAAATAGTAAGAAAGTATTAAGAGCTAATAAACCTATGGAAGGAGCAGCATCAACAACAACAAAATTAACACCTATAGAGTTATTGAAAAAATATGAAACAGCTATAAAAGATGAATTTGGTAGTATGACAACATTAGAAGAAGAACAAGATGAAGAAAAAGATACAAATAGGAATTTAATGATAAAATTAACAATATGTAATATGTGTTATATAGATGAATATACTTGCGCATTTAAAGAATATTATTATAAAGGAGCATATAGCATAGAAGAAAGTAAAGAAATAATAAAATTATACTTTAATAAATTACCCGAACCATTTAGTTCAAAAATAATAAAAAGTTGGGAAGAAGCAAAAATAGTAGATACATTAGGAGCTAGAATAAAATTTTTACAACAATGGTATAGAAAGTTATGTGAAAAATATAGAGAAGAATTAAAAATGGAAAAAACATTAATAAGAAATTTAGCATGTTGCAAAAATAAAATAGCACCTCAATTTGGATGCGAAGAAAGATATTATAAGAAAAGAAAAAGACATAAGAAATATAAGAAATATAAAAAATCAAAATATAAATATAAGAAACCAAGAAAAAGATATTATGTAAAAAATTACAAAAATAAAAGACCATATAGAAAGAAAAAATCTATAAAAGAATGTACATGTTATAATTGTGGAAAGTTAGGACATTTAGCTAGAGATTGTAAATTACCCAAAAATCCAAAAAATAAACAAATATCCGAAATAAAAATAGAAAATACAGAATATATGCAAATAGATTATATAGATTATGAATTAGAAAGTGAAGACAGTATATATGAAATTTCAGAAAACGAAACAGATACTGAAATAGATAGTGAGATAGATGAATCAAATGACTGAAGAAGATATAAAAATAATAACAAAAGAAGAATATTTAAATGACGAAGGAACAGAACAAAAGATAATATTTGACAGTAATATATTTGATGAAATAAAAGGAAAAGAGTTAGATTTAAGTGTAGAAAAAATATTTAAAATACCAACAATAAAAAATATTTTTAGTAGGAAAAAAGATGAATATTATGTAGTATGCCAAAAAGAACATGTAATAGACTGTAGATATGCAAAAGGAAAAGCTAGTATACCACTAGTAACAAAAAGAATAATTAATAAAGAAATAAATGATATAAAAAGTAAAGGAGATCCAATAAAATACGTACACCTCGGAGGTACAGAAATATTAATAAAAGCATGTTTTTGAGAAGGAATAGATACACCGATAGAATTATATTTAGCAGATGATAGAATTATAAAACCTATAGAAAAAAGCATAATAACTGCCGTAAAAGGAAATTTAATATACCAAAAATTTAAATTTATAATAAGTGCAAATTATTTAGTAGCAGTAACAGATAGAAATATAGATAAATCATTAGTATTATATTGGAAGATATCAGAAATAGAATTAACCCTAGGAAGTAAAATATTTACAGCGAGATGTAAAAATTTATATGTATTAACAACAAAACATAAAATAACAGGGAAAAATAAGATTAACAAAATACAAATAGATAGCCCATTTGAACAAATTGTAAAAACAATAGATTATAATGACTATAGCTATAGAGACATAGATATAGAAGAAAATTTAGAAATAGTAAATGATAGAATAAGTACAACAAAAAGAATAGCTAATGAGAAACCAGAGTCATCGAGCTCATAAAAAAGAACAAGTTATGAAACAAATTCAATAAGTAATTTAAACCAATATTACATAACAGGAAAAATAAATGAAAAAGAACATTTAATACTATTAAACACAGGACAAGAAGAAAATTATATAGCAAAATATCTAGTAAAAAATTAAGAAATAAAAACTGATAATGATATATGCCCAGATCTACCGAGAAGTTTAATAAATAATAAAGATATAGCAGAAAAAGAAATAATAATAGGAGGAATTAGAAAAATAAAAATAGAATTTGAGGTAAAAGAAGAAATACAAAAAACAGATATAATATTAGGAATAAAATGGTTAGAACAAGTAAAACCATATAATATAGAACATACACAATTAGCCATAACATATAATAGGGAAAGATTATTCTTAAGAAGAGCCTTAACATAAAATGAAAATATATGTATTAATGAAGATAGTAGTGGAAGGATATTACAGTAGATATTACACACCTATGATAGATACAGGAGCAGAAGCTAATTTATGTAGATATAATTGCTTACCAGAAAGTAAATGGGATAAATTAAAAATACCAATAGTAGTTAAAGGATTTAATAATGAAGGAAGCTTAATTACTTATAAAGCTAGGAATGTAAAAGCACAAATATGGGATAAGATATTGACAATAGAAGAAATTTATAATTATGAACTAACATCAAAAGATATACTTTTAGGAATGCCATTTTTAGATAAACTATACCCACATATAATAACTAGAAATGATTGGTGGTTCACAACACCATGTAAATAAATTCATATTAGTTACTTTATAGTAGAATTATTCGAAAAATAATATGTTAAGAAGTTTATTAGCAAAGTGGAAACGGAGAAAAATCCCAAGGAACTATGCCATCCTAAAGGTGAAACCAATAAGGCAAGAAGCCATGGCGGGGAGTAACCACAGTCGAGGCGCTGTTTAAGGAAGAGTATCCGAATTACCATGCTAATAGTGACCGAAGAACATGTTATTTAAGAATAATCTAGTATATAGTAATCTGAGATGACTATATTTTATTATGTATATGGTTGAAGGGAATATTTTGAAAAAGCAATTTTATGATAATGAATGATAATATATCTGATGTCATGGTAGATAAATTTAAGATACATATTTTATATGCACTTAGAGATATAGATGTTGCAGATATAAGAAAAGTTATATTAGAAAAAGCATTTGGAAAAAATTATACGGATAGAATAAATTATATACCACACATACCTAACTACTCTTATAAATATTTATTATGTTAAAATTACGTAGGATTTTTAAAGATATGCAAAAAATACAGTTACTAAAAAAACAGATAAAAATAAATATAGACAAATACATGGAAAATAAAAAATATATAAAATCTCTTAATAAAAATATGCAAAAACTACTAAGTCTAAAACAAATAGCTATAAAATATCAATTTTAAAAAATAGCCCATTTAGACTACCTTAGAGTTTTAATCTTATATATACTTAAAGATATTGAAATAATAGATATTAAGAAAATGATATTAGAAGAAGTAATAAATTACGAAATTGAAATGATAAATGCCACAGCACAAATATACGAAGACATTTACCCAGAAGGATATTATTCAGACCAAGATTGTGGATGTTAGAATATATTAGAAAAACTAGAGAAAACCAAGATAATCTAAATAACGAAGTTAATTATAGAAACCATATTAGAAAAATAATGGAAGATCTAAGAGAAAAGTTAATATGGATAGAAAAAACCTTAGAAAATTTAGAAAAAAGTACATGTAACAGTTTATATAAATAAAAAACTCACTACGAGAAGAACAACACAAGATAATAAATGACATAGAAAATCTAGAATTAGATATACACTACAGTACAGAAAGAATAAGTTATTACACAGAAATTTGTAACTCCACAGTTACTACAGGATAAAATAAACTAAATTAATGAATACATCTCATAAAAAGAATAATTTATTAAAACAAAATCTAAGAAATAACCACGCACAAAAAAGAATAGATTCATCAGTTATAATAAATCTATTTATTATAATAAATCTATTTATTAGCTTAGTTATCCGCACCCCCCTACTTAATTCATAAAAAAAATCAATTTTTATTGGGAATTTTTATCAAGTCGGCGTTTATTGAGAAATTAAGATTATTTCTTCTATAATTTGATGTAAATTTAATTTTTTTTAATTAAAATTAAGAATTTATAATTGTGTAAAGATTTTTTTAAAAAATTAGCAAATATGTCCACTAGGTAAGAAAATGTGTCAAATTACCATAAAAAATAAGAATTTTTAAAAGCAAACCTCATAAAAAACAAGTATCTTGAAAAAAATGTGCAACATATAAGTTTAGTCTTTCAATTATGAGCATGGAGAGTACATATTTTATAATAAATATATTAATTAGTTATGAATTTAATAGATAAAATCACATAAAAATATCTGTCTATAGAAATAAAATTAAGTTACTTTGCACTAGCCAATTATTTTGAGAAATCAAAAATTAAGTTTTAGATTTTAAGTTATGCTCAACAAATTTCTTTGACAATTGTTAAGGCATGTTGGGGGTTTGGGTCACAGGTGACAAAACAGATTTAAAATGAGGTGTAGGTGACATAAGTCTTAATAATTAAGTAGAGGTGACAATTAATTAATTATGGTTTAAGAAAGTTTGGAAAATTTCAAAATAATCCACAAGTTTTTAAATTTACACTTTGATCCAAATGTTAGTTAATATATAACGAAGAACGAAGGGAAAAAATGTGCCTTTTTCTCTCTCCTCATCCGTTGTTATTTTCTCTCTCTTCACGATATTTGTTGTTTATTGTTGCTACCGCTTTATTCATCATCTTCTGATTCATTATCATCATCTTATACTTCATTATCATCTTCATATTCTTCTTGTTGACCATTGTTGTTGTTGTTGTTGTTGTTACCCCAACTGCTGCTCTTTGACCAAATTCTTATGTCAAATTTTATTTCGTAAATCAATTTCAACTTTGGAATTTACTTGAGAGGAGACTTTGGTAAGTCCGATTATGCTCTTTAGTTGAATCTGGGTAACTGCTAGTGTGTTGTTTTTTCAACAATAGCTTGCACGCGAACATGAATGCAGTACAAGATCGATCTGTTTAAATAGATCCATTATCTTCGACACCAGATAAATGTTCTGTTATAATAGTAGACTCATGTTGGATTCTTGTTTATGATTTCTAGGTGCCCGTAATATATATCAAATAGATGGGTATTCTGTTGCACCAGATTAGTAATCTGTTTCAACAGATAAATAATTTATTTTATCAAATTACTAATATGTTTCAAACAATAGAATACAGCTCCTATCACACACAAACCTAACATATAACTCATATGTTCTTGCTATTGATACTGGAATCAAATTATTCCTTAATTGTAGACATGTCACTAGTTAAAAAATAGAAATAGACAGCACAAAATTAAATAAGAAATAAAAAGTCAAGTGCATCAAACATAATTTTTTATAAAACAAACAAAAAAATACATAGATAAAAGAAAAAAAAGCTTAATTATTATTATCATCATTATTATTTGTATGGCCAGCCGGCCAATCTTTAATGGGCAGCAGCAACACCCTCCTCAGCCTGCGGATCTCTCGCAGCATCCTTACTCTGACGGCGGCCAACTCCCAATGTAGGTCATGAACCTCCTTCTGCAGTTCCCGCATGGCGTCTAGTAAAACAGCAACATCCCACACAGGAACAACCATATCTAGAAAATGCATAAGTTGACAAAACACACGTAAAAACAAAAGTAAAGAAAAGAAAGAATTCGAATGTAATGTAATATACAATGAATATTTACACACACAAAAAAAAACTTACCAGAGACAGGAAAAAGCTATCAAGTCCTTGAAGAGAAAGTAGTTGAAGGTGTAACAAGAGCAAGGAATAAATCGTGTATAGTAGAACGAACGACTGAGTAAGGAGGGACCTATTTATAGAGGATTGAACTTGAATGAGTTAGGCGAAAAATTGGAACTGTTCACCTCCTTTTATTAATGACATTCTTGATTACTGTAAAATGTTATGACTTAATTAAATTAATCAATATTATGATAAGTCATGACTTTTCAGTTTTATTATTATTAATAATTAGTTCTTTCCAGAAACCATTTTTTTTACACTGAGTTGGACAACAGATAATATATCTGTTGCATCAGATAAATTATCTGTTACAACAGATATATCATCATTTGCAATAAATAGATAACCTGTTGCATTAGATAATATATCTATTGCAACATATAATATATATATATATATATATATATATATATATATATATATATATATATTTTAAAAAATAAATTATCTTCATGACATCTAAATTTTTTGACTTTTTAATTATGTAAATTAATAGAGCAGATTTAAAAGCACAACTATTCACTTTCATTTATTAATGACATTCTTGATTACTGTAAGAAGTTATGACTTAAGCAAATTAAAAAATATTGTGATAAGTCATGACTTTTCAACTTTATTATTATTAAAATAATTAGTTCTTTTCAGGAACCGTTTTTTATTTACACTGAGTTGGACAACAGATTATATATCTGTTGCATCAGAAAATTCATCTATTACAATAGATATATCATCCGTTGCAACAAATAGATAACCTGTTGCATAAGATAATATATCTGTTGTAAAATATAATATATATATTTTTTTAAAAAAATAAATTATCTTCATGACATCCAAATTTTCTGACTTTTTAATTATATAATTAATAAAGAAGATTTAAAGGCACAACTGTTCACCTCCATTTATTAATGACATTCTTGATTACTGTAAAAAATTATGACTTAATTAAATTAATCAATATTGTGATAAGTCATGAATTTTCAGCTTTATTATTATTAATAAGTAGTTCTTTCCAGGAACCATTTTTTTACACTGAGTTGAACAGTAGATAATATATCTGTTGCATTAGATAAATCATCTGTTACAACAAATATATCATCATTTTCAACAAATAGATAACCTGTTGCATCAGATAATATATCTGTTGCAACATATAATATATATATATATATATTTTAAAAAATAAATAAATTATCTTCATGACATCCATATTTTCTGACTTTTTAATTATCTAAATTAATAAATCAGATTTAAAGGCACAACTATTCACCTCCATTTATTAATGATATTTTTGATTACTGTAAAAAGTTATGACTTAATTAAATTAAGCAATATTATGATATGTCATGGCTTTTCAGCTTTATAATTATTAAAATAATTAGTTCTTTCCATCAACCATTTTTTTACACTGAGTTGGACAACAAATTACATATCTGTTGCATCAGATAAATCATCTGTTACAACAGATATATCATCCGTTACAACAAATAGTTAACCTGTTGCATTAGATAATAAATTTGTTGCAACATATAGTATATATATTTTTTTTTTAAAAATAAATTATCTTCATGACATCTAATTTTTTTGAATTTTTAATTATATAAATTAATAAATAAGATTTAAAAACAAGAATATTTCTGGTGAGTTTTTTATGGTTTAAATTGTGTTTATCATTTATTTCCTTATTCTTTTCTGTGAAAAAGAAATAACTTAATTAAATCAAGCTGGTGAATTTTTTTTATTATTGTGACAAGTCATGCCTTTTCAGTTTATTAAATTTAAATAACCTTTTCTCGATTTAAAAATCGAATACACCTGGTTTTCAATAGTCGTTCCATTTCTTTTCTTTAATAACCATTTTTATTAATTGAGTTATGGCAACAGATTGTATATCTGTTGCATCAGATAACCCATCTGTTACATCAGATAACCCATCTGTTTCAACAGATATACCATCTATTGCTATAAATCGACCATCTGTTTAAGGAGCTTTTTTGATTTCTTCTAACTGATTCACCAGTCGCAACAGATGAGGAATTTGATGCATCAAAAACATTTTTTTATTTTTATTTGTTGAATGTGTTTGGACAAAAGTCACAGTCATGACTATTCATTAACTTTTTTCTTAAAAATCATATCATCATATATCTTAATTAAATTAATCCAATGTTGTAACTTTTTTAAAATTAAATAATCTTTCTTTTACGATTATAATATCATTTAGTTCCTTATTATTTGTTAACAAACCATTTTTAGGAGAATTTCTCATCATGACTTTCACCACCATCTGTTGCCACAAGTGCTCAATCCCTACCTCCAACCGTCGACATGTTGAGAATAGGGAATAAATAGAATGATAATAAAATATTAAATAAGAATTAAAAATTCAAAGTCGACCAAAAACCAAACCAAACATATACATGGATTTTTTTGAATCCCTTATAAGAAGATTGGATACAAAAAAGGAAAATACATACGCTAAAAGAAAGAAAGAAGAAAAAACATAACCTAATTATTATTATTATTATTATTACTATTATTATTGTCAACCTGACAATTTTCATTCGAGAGCAACTGGGCCCTCCCCAGCCTTGTTTCGAAGTCGGCCAAATCCCTCTAGAGTTCATCAAACTTCCTTTGAAGTTCCTGCAAGGACTCGATATGAACTTCTTGTACGAATCTGGATCAGCCATATTAGTATTGTAAGTATAGTAGAATGAACGAGTGAGTGAGGAGCGAGAGGAGGCCGGAGGGACCTATTTATAAAATGATTGAATTGGAAGGGACTGGACTTAGTCAAACAAAAAGCCACGACTGTTCATATCCCTTAATTAAATAAAACTAGTGACTTTTCAAATATGTAAATTAAAAAAATGGATCTAAATGTAATATTTTATTTTTTTATTGTATTTCAGAAAGAGACAGATTGGTAATCTGTTGAAAAATATATTCACCTGTTAGATAACTTATAATACAACATATGGACAATCTATTGCAATAGATGAATATATCAGTTTGCTTTTCCATTAGCTGTGGCATCTGTTGCACTTGCTAGTCATTTGTATATTCAATTTCATCGAGATCAATTGATTTTTCTACACACTTCTTGGCCAAACTCAATTTTTGCTCTTGGATTGCTTTTTTTTTTTTTGTAACCTTCAGCCAAATTAAATTTTTTCTATTGAATTGATGGTAAAAATTGAATTTGGAGGTCAGCTTGAAGGATGCAAAGAAAAAAAAAGAAGCAATCCAAGAGCAAAAATTGAGTTTGGCCAAGAAGTGTTTAGATAAAACTATTGCTCTCGATGAAATTAAACAAACAGATGACTAGCAAGTGCAACCTACGCGACAGCTGATGGAAAAGCAAACTAATAGATCCACCTGTTGCAACAGATTGTCCATATATTGTATTGTAAATTATCTGACAGGTGGAATATATTTTACAACAGATTACCAATCTGTCTCTTTCTGAAATACAATAAAAAGATAAAATATTATATTTAGATCCGGTTTATTTTAATTTACATATTTGAAAAGTCACCAGTTTTATTTAATTAAGGGATATGAACATTCATGGCTTTTTGTTTGACTAAGTCAAGTCACCACCATTCCCAATTCAATCATTTTGTCATTGTGGTCGTTAAGCTCAGTATAGAGCTCATGATTTTTTGTGAGTTTGTCAACGAGGACCACTCTCTTTCTTGGCAACTTTCTTATAATACTCCTCTTGGTCCTTCTTAGCTCTACGCAAGGTCAAGGAGAAGTATAGAAGGTTCTCTTTGAGTTTTTCCAAGAAAAATGCTCTTTCGGCTGATAAATCTTGTGTTGCAGCATATATGGATAGTTCAACACTCAATGCAGAACATTTTTCTTGTAGAAGCAAGTCTTGAGAAGACATAATCAGTAATCTATCGATATCAACTTTCGCCATGTCAAGCAGTTTTTTTGATATATTGTCTTCTACAAAGAAGATTGATCAGCAGAAAAATCAAGTGATTGAGATCGTTTAATCTGTTGACTAACTTGAGCAAAGACATCTTCTGGATTATCAAACTTCACAAGGCAGTCTGGTGGTTCAATAACATCAGATGTCTTATTTCCGATATTAGCTAATGCTGGGGAGATTCTGCCTTTCTCACCATCCTGAAAAGAAAAAGTACTCAAAATTAGATGGAGTATCTCTACATAACGAAACAAGATGAACTAAATCTAGCATTCAGTTTTTCCTTCCTATTCCCCACCCTTTTTTATCTTCTCGCCTTTATCAGATTCAAAATTTTTTTTGGATACTTGATAATACCTTGAAAATTGCTTTCTTTCTCCTCCTAGCCTTAATTTCTAATGGAGTGAATGAAACTGAAATCCTATTTGATCGAATGACACTACTGTTAGATATCAATTCCTTTACATCAGCAGTTAATACATTAACAGTATTAATCACACTATCATGTTTTGCCTTTCACTCTTCACATTTGCATGCACAAGATAAGCAAGGAGGGGAAAGATTGATCATTCTTCTACCATATAGAGGACAACATATCCGTCATGCAAAATTTTACACCATCGCTAGAAATGCTTGCCACAATGGAAGTCAGCAGAAGTCATGACAAATAAATATGAGCAACATCGACATTAAATCTTAACAAAGTATCAGAACCATATTCATGGTCCCTCAGCCTTATCAGTTCGGACCTACCAAACTTAATTGTAAAATTGTAAATATCTTATTTGAATGATCTATGACTAATCGGTAAAAACATCATTCACAAAATCAGTGTACTCTACGTGTATTTCCATGATAACATTATCAGTAATACATACCTCCCACATATGAAGTGGTTCCATCTGCATGCAGCTTATTCCTCCGAACCTATCTTTACTGCAGCCTCTTTTAATGATCAAGCAAAAGTTGATCAACTTCTAGTTCCTTTTATATCTACAAACAAAAAGGAAAAATTTATATCACAGAAAGAAAATTATCTTTCTATTGCAACAGATGTAGAGTCTATTACATCAGATGGGGAGTCGGTTGCGTCAGATGTGGAGTCTGATGCAACAGATATGGAGTCTATTGGAATACATAGCAGCTTTGCTGGTGGTTTGATTTATTCCAACGGTTGCTCTATCTGTTGCAACATCAACAACAACATAAACTACAAACAACAAATAAAAAACATCAACAACAAAGAAAACAACAATATTTGTTCCAACATTATCATCAACAACAAAGAAACATACATCCTATGTTCCAACGCCATCAACAACCAGGGACAGACCCACATGGAGTCCTCCGAGTGCGCGAGCACAGACTGAACTTGTATCAAACTTTATATATGTATATGGAAATTTATAAAAAACGTATATAATTTAATCAGTGAGCACCCATAGTAAGAGTTGTTTGGTTAGCCTAGTTGTTGTTTATGGGTGCTTAAGGCTATTTATTTCTTTTGGTCTTGAGTTCAATTCCCACTCAGTACATATTATTTTTTAATTTTGGTAACCAACTCTTCTCTCCTTATTCACTTTAAACTTTCTTTTATTTTTTCTCCCTTACTCCTTGTGTTGATTGTTCGGACTCCACTATTTTTAAGCTAAGAAGCACCCACCGTCTAAAAAACCTGGATCCGCCACTGTCAACACCACCACACCACAAGTTCCAATAATGCAAACTCCACTAACAACATCAATAACAAAGAAACAAACAAAATACATAAAAAATAATACTGCCAACAAGACTTTTAAACTTCTCCCAACAGATGACTTTTTTTCTCATCTTGTAATAAAAATTCTCGATTCGTTTATTCAACAATTAAAAGTTTCTTCAAATTTTTTTAAATAAATATGATATGTGAAAATAGTAATTAAATAAAAAAAGATGTAAATAACTCGCAAGAAGAAGACGAGAATGAACGAGCAATAGTGAATCATATCATACCTTAATGTCAAAAGGGGGTTAATGTCAAAAGGGGGTTAAAACAACAATTTCAGTCAAGGAATCTAAGATATGGATATAGATCGGTTTAGATCTGAACGAAAATTTATGAGAAGGAGAAGAGAAAAAAAGGCTGTGATAACCCTAAAGAGGATAGAAAGAAAAAATATGAGAGACGAATAAAATAAATTTAGGGTTGAAGGAGAGGAGAGGAGAGATGAGATAATTCTAATTTCTAAACGTACTAACCTTAATATTAAATGACTAAAAAAAGTATATTTATTCAAATTTATATTTTCAAAGCATAATTAATAAGGCTAATTTGGTAGTAAAATAAACCCCTAATTAATATTTTCTTAATGGGTGTGCCAAGTCAATATGAAACGGAAGAAGTATTAGGGGTTTCAATATTCATTAATTAATATTCATAAATAATTTCAGGGCACGAGGAAGAAAACGGATGACATTGAAAAGACAAGTCAAGACTAATCAATGAGATTTTTGAGTTATCCAAGAAATATTTTTTACCGCCTTTAGTAGTACTACTACTTTATCTACTCAGACAGTAGTTTGCTTTAAAATTAAAAGAAAAAAAATTTCAAATAGATATGTCGTCCGTTGTAACAAATTTAAATATCTGTTTGAAAAATCCCAACAGCTCAGTCATCTGTGACAACATATGGAAATGTCCATTTTATAACTAAATCAGAAATGTCATCTGTTACAACAGATATCAATATCTGTTTAAAAATTTCCAATAACTCAGTCATCCGTCATATCAAATGCAAATGTCTATTTGATAATTAAATCAGATATGTCATCTGTTGCAACAGATATTGTTATCTATTTGAAATTCTCCAATAACTCAGTTGTTTATTGCAATAGATTTCATTACAATTAATTTAGGTGGAACTAGGGATGAAAGAATGAGCTCCTCATTAACTTAATGTTAAGATTAATAATAGTACCTATATCGATCTAGGTGGAACGAGAGATGAATGAATAATCTCACAGGATCAACTACAAATCCAATTAAGTCATTGCATTTGCATGGTGTTAGTATTGCGTTCATTTCGACCCGAGTCGTCAATCAATCACTCTGCGTTGAAATGAGTTCTCATTAACTTAATGTTAAGATTAATAATAGTACCTACATTGATCTAGGTTGAACTAGGGATGGATGAATGAGTTCAAAGGGTCAATTACAACTTTAATTGAGTCTTTTGGCAATTGCATGATGAGACGATACTGCATTCTTCTCCACAAGAGTCATCGATCGATCACTCTGAGATGAACCGATTCTTACTACCTCGTATGTTCAATTAATACCTTAATTGAATAATCTGGGACTAGGGGTGAGTTCTCATCGGGTCAACTATAACTTCAATTGAGTCTTTTAGCAATTGCATGATGAGACGAGACTGCGTTCCTCCTGACAAGAGTCATCGATCAATCACTCTAAGCTGAACCGATTCTTACTACCTCATATGTTCAACTAATACCTTAATTGATTAATCTAGGACTAGGGGTGAGTTCTCATAATGTCAACTACAATAGATGACATCACCTATTTGATAATTTACAGCAGATGGGTAATCTATTGGGACATTGACTTAATCTATTTGATAATTTACAACAGATGTGTAATCTGTCGCAATAGATACTTAAACTATTTGATAGTTTACAATATATTCGTGATCTGTCACAATAAATAACGTAATCTATTTGATAGTTTACAACAGATGCATAATATGTTACAACAGATTACATAATCTGTTTGATTTGATCCAATAAAAAAGATATCTATTGCAATAGGTTGAACATTTGTTTATATATAATTCAATTGAGTTCATATGTTAGACTAATACCTTAATTGAATGTGAGTTCTCATAGGGTCAACTACAACTTCAATTTAGCTTTTGACAATTGCATAATGAGATGGTATTGTGTTCCTCCTGACCAAAGTCGTCGATCGATCACTCTGAGCCGAATCGATTCTTACTACCTCATATGTTAGACTAATACCTTAATTGATTAATTTAGGACTAGGGTACTAATACCTTAATTGAATAATCTAGGACTAGAGATGAGTTCTCATAGGGTCAAGTACAACTTCGATTGAGTCTTTTGGAAATTGCATGATGAGACGGTACTACGTTTCTCCCGACCAGAGTCGTCGATCGATCACTCTGAGCCAAACCGATTATTACTACCTTATATGTTAGACTAATACCTTAGTTGATTAATCTAGGACTAGGGTACTAATACCTTAATTTAAAAAAGCTATCACAACCAACCTGGACCTCTGATTTCGGTCACCATTGGTTCGAAAACTGAACTTGCAAGTGAAAACAGGTTGATGAATACTTCCCTGAATTTGAAAAACCTGAGGACCACACTCTGGCTCACCGTCAAATGGGAAAACAAATCTCGGGTCAGGTTCCGCCTTAACACTCAAATGAAACTGAGCACTTGAACTCTTTGCTTCCTTTTCGATCACAATATTACTAAAAAGAAAGAATTTTTTACTTGAAAAGGAGTAAAATTACTCCTGAAGTGTAAGATTTTGTCATCTAAGATGTTCAATATCGTCGGCAGTCGGTGCTTTGTATCAAAGAAGATGAAGAGAGAAAAGAAGGAAAAGAGCGTGAACTGATATTGAAATTGGGTACTGATTTGGGTTATTTGGTTTGGTGGGTAGTGGGTTGGGTTATTATCATGGAGTGGGTAGGGTTTTTTAATTATTTTATTAATTGTTAATTGACCAATAAGAAAATGACATGTCATTAATTAAGTGGGGCCAGATTAATCAGTTAAATAGAAGGGCAAAACAGCCCCAATAAGTGGAACGGAGGGGCATTTCAGGCCCAATATCGATATTTTTATAAAATTTGTGAGTATTTATTTTCTTACTTATAGCTAAATATAAATTTATTTTGATATTTATTGAGTTTTAATTTCCCTCATAGTTTTAGTGGCAATAGTTTTTGCTAATTACGTTTTTTTCATCTTATAGAATCATCTAAAAAAAGTCAATGCTTTCAAGTTTATATTATAATAATTATAATCTCAATTAAGTGTCTTTATATAAATTAACTTAATAAGAATATATAAGGATATCAAATGATAATTGAACTACATTAATAGCTTGCTCTATTGAGTCTATTTACTTATTATGTTTATTTTTTACACACCTCTTACAAAAGTAACATATTCGTCCCATTTTAATTATATTTTGTCACAACCCAAAAATCAATAGGTCATAATGGTACTTGTCTCGGCGAACCTTGACAAGAAAGCCTCTCACCCAAACTAATACACATAGGGATAATACAAAAATGATCCCAAGGTAAATCTTCTAGAACGAAGTCGAACTACATAGATATAATAAAAACGGAAAGAATAAAATCAACACATGCAACCATAACTCCCAAACCTGGTGTCAATTGTACAAGAACTACTAATACAATTCCAGAGTCAAATACATCAGAAAAATAACCACAAAGGAAATTATCTGTCTTCGAATACTAATAAAGATATAACTAATACAAAAAGATAGAAGTGAACTCCGAACGCGTGAATGTCCAATCGTTACCTTAGAAGCTCCAACAATCGTCCGAGTCAAGCAAGTTGACGTGCACTCGGGCTAGGACCTGCACCAAAAGGGCACAGTAGACATGAGTACAGTCTACTTATACTCAGTAGGTATCATAGGCTGTCCAAGCAAAGTAGTAAATAAAACATACAAATATACACTAAGGGCACGTCACCTGAAATCAGAAAATGTCCCATATTGTAGCCCACACCGCTTGCACTAACAGTTTGAATATATCACATATATTGTAACATCACACCAAGATAGAACATAAGTATGCATTATATCACATATAAGTAGAATAAGGGAGAACATGTATATACAATATCATCAAATACAAGTAAAGGAAGATACGACAAATACATAGTTGAAAAATCATTATGACAATACGATACAACATAACATAATAAATTAAGTGCAATGTATATGATGATGATGATGATGCACGAGGTTGTTGTACAACCTTTGGGATCATCGCACAATCCCTGTATACACCTACGGAGCTAAAGCTTCCCGACGTAGGACCCATGGAGGGTTCGTCAACCCGTATACAATCCACATATCTCATATCTCTTTTTCAGCACATTCCTCGAAAAGAGTTTTATAAGGTGTTACAATATCTCCTTCCTGGCACATCCCTCGAAGAGGGTTTAAAAAAGGTGTTGCCAGTGTTTCTCAGATATTGCCACAGTGGTACCAATGTTTCATGAATGAGAATGATATGAGGATGTAATGCTCGCAACCAATAACAATGAGTATTTTCACAACCAACTATATGATATATTCCCACAACCAACCACATGATATATTTTCACAACCAACCACATGATATATTTTCACAACCATGTGAGCCAATATCCACTCATTATTGTGTACCATAATAAGCATCTTATCAACACAATACAATTATTCACATGTATTTAAGGCTATCAATATCATATAGGACCCCACACAATCACACATATCATATAATAACTCAATTTCGACAATTACATCACATATAGGCCCCACACGGGCACAACACATAAATAACTATTTTTCATAATTAGTTCCCACCATTAAGATCGATTTTGTATCATAATTTACTACGCAACACAATCTGAAAGAGTTAATCCATAACCTACCTCAAAAGCCAAAAGCGGTCCGCTACACTTCGAACCCATGACCTTACGTTTCATGAACAATCTCGAACTCCTCCAAAAATATCAAACGACACCCATATTGACTACTTTTGGTTCGTGGTCAAAACGGACCTCCAAAATGAATTTTCGAAAAAGAAGGGCAAAATCATAACTTTACTTCAAAAACATGTTTCTCATATTTTTAGAAATCTATGGCTGAAAACCCAAGTCAAATCGAGTAAAAAACGAGGTTCAAATCGAATAAAAACTATTTTTAAACTTTACCGAGTAAAATCTTTGAAATTCGGGTTAAAATCAAGAATTAGAGTTGTTTTGAAGGTTAAATTGATGAAAAATTAGTAATTATAAGATAAAAATATTATTCAAGTAAAAAGGAGTGAAATTGGGGTTTAAAATCAAGCCCTAAGATTTTTGAAGTTTTGAGAAATTAATTAAGAATTAATTAAGAAAAGAGTGGATTCTTACCTTAAATTCGCAACAGAATCAAGAAATAGATCTTAATCTAGCTTTTCAAGCTCCCACAACCTTCACTTTTAAGCTTCCATACTATTTTAGGGTTTAACGCTCAAGAGATAAGATAAAAAATGAGCAAAATGGATCCAAAAACTGCTATAAATAGTGCAGATTTTCTGCACCAATTATAGCAAAACGTTGTTTTTCTTTTTAATTTTAATTTCAATCCAGACTTAGATGGGGTGCCCGGGATTCATTTAAAGTCCGATATATGCAAGCGAGCTATGTAACCACACTAAATTCGACGTTCCGAATGTATTGGCAAAGTCAAATTTTCAAAAAAAATATCATTTTCACAAAGTTGAGCCCCGAAATTTGAAATCATAATTTTCTAAATCAAGGGTCGAAATGAGATTTAAAAGCCGTAAAGTCACAAAAAACATATTACCACCCTAAAATCGATGTTTTGGATCTGTTAGAGGAATTGAATTTTCCATCTGAGGTCTTTTCATCCAAATGTTGGTCCCACACCTATATTTCTAATTTTCCAACTTTCTAACCAATAGCTCGAAATGAGCTCAGGTGCACTGGGACCCGAACCAAAGGTTTATCTAGCTAAACAACCCATTTATCCATTCATCGCACGGGTCAAAAGATATTCACATAAGTCCAAAATAAGGCTCTCGAAGCCATGAAAAAATAGAATATTACATAAATGGTACCAAAATGCATTGAAAATTATGCCAATAACCCCCACACTCCAGAAATACCATAATGAAACTATGGAGAGGGGTAAAACAGTCAAATAACATAAAAATATATATTTTACATATTTTATCAAAAAGTTGATCGTTACATCATCCACCATTAAAAATCTAGTTCGTCCTCAAACTAAAAGCAAAAGAAATACCTGAATCAACAAAGAGCTGAGGATAAGAATTACGCATATCAGACTCACCTCCCAAGTAGCCTCATCTACAAGTCGATATCTCCACTGAACCTTAACCACAGGGATAACTCTAGAGCGCAACCGCCTAACGTCCCTAGACAAAAATAAAGATTGGCTCCTCAATAAAAGGCAACCGCTCATCTAAATGAATTGACTCCCAATGAATGACATGAAACTCATCTGAAATATCACGGCGAAGCACAAAAACATAAAAAATTGAATGAACAATTGATAAATCAGAGGGTAAAGCCAACTCATAAGCCACATCACCAATAGTCCTAAAAATCTCAAATGGACTAATATACCTGGGGCTAAGCTTTCCCCTCCTCCCAAACCTCATCACACTCTTCATGGTGAAACTCAAAGAACAACATGATCTCCAATGCCAAATCTCAAGGGACAAAGTTTACAATCAACATAGTACTTCTGGCTGCTCTGAGTTGCTCTAAGTATATCTTGAATGACCCAAAATCTATCCAAAGACTCACGAAACAAGTCCGCACCTAGAGATCTCACATCTGAAACATCAAACCAACCCACTAGGGAGCAATAATGCCTACTATACAATGCCTCAAAAGGAGCCATATCAATACTGGAATGGTAGCTATTATTATATGCAAACTCTGCTAAAGCCAAATGCTGCTCTTACTAACCACCAAAATCCATCATACATGTGTGAAGCATATCCTCTAAAACCTGAATAGTCTATTTTGACTGGCCATCAGTCTGGGGGTGAAACATCGTGCTAAGATCAACCTGAGTACCCAAATCATTCTGAAGAGTTTCCCAAAAGTGAGATATGAACACATAACTCGATCTAAAATAATAGATATTGGCACACCATGCAGATGCACAATCTCTCAAATATAGATACGCGCCAACCTCTCAACACTAAATGAGACCTGAACAGGAATAAAATGAGCTGGCTAGGTCAATTGATCTACGATGACACAAACACTGTTAGAACCATAAGATGTACAAGGCAAATCAGTCACAAAGTCCATGGTTATCCGTTCCCACTTTCACTCGAGAATGGGCAACCTCTGAAGCAATTCACCAAGTCTCATATGTTTGACCTTCACCTGCTGCAACATAGGCAATGAGACACAAAATACACTATATCTCGCCTCATACCACCCTACCAGTAGTGTTGTCACAAATTAAGATACATCTTAGGCACCTGGATGGATGAAATATCTGGAATAATGGGCTTCCTCCAAGATCAACCTAATCCAATCACCTACTCTTGGCACACAAACTCGGCCTCCAATCCTCAAAACTCCATCTAAATCAAGTGAGGATTCTTTATTCTCCCCACTCAACACTTTATCTCGAATCAACCTCAATTCAACATCGTCAAAATAATGAGGTTGAATCTGCTTCATCAAAGAAGATCTAGCCTCCACAAATGCCAAAACATGCCCAGGTGTCGAAATATGAAGCCTAACCATCTGGTTAGCTAAAGACTGAACCTCTAAGGGTAAAATCCTCTCTTGGGTCAAAAGATGCGCCAAGCTACCTATGCTAGTTGACTTTCGGCTCAAGGCATCCGCAACCACATTAGCCTTGCCCAAATGATAAAGAATGGTTAAATCATGATCCTTAAGCAACTCAAGCCAAAGACGGTGCCTCATAGTAAGATCTCATTGGGTGAAGAAGTACGGAAGGCTACGATGATCAGAACTGATCCCAAAATAGACTCCATATAAATAGTGCCGCCACAACTTCAAGGCTAACACAACTAAGCTCAACTCTAATTCATAGGTATGATAATTCTTCTCGTGATGAATCAACTAAAGAGATACATAAGCAATCACCTTGCCTTTCTGCATCAACACAACACCTAACCCAACACCTAAAGCATCACAAAAGATGATAAAACCCACGTCTACCTTGGGCAAAGTTGAAATAAGAGCAGAAGTCAAAAAATTCTTGAGCTTTTGAAAGTTCACCTTACAAACATCGGACCAATGAAATAAAATATTCTTATGGGTCAACTTGGTCAATGGAGCTGCAAAGGATAAAAAACCCTTAATAAAACAATGATAATAACCTGCTAAGCTAATAAAACTCCTAATCTCGATTGGCAAAGTAGGTATAGACCAATCACGAACCACAACAATATTGGCTGGATCAACCATAATACCTTTCTTAGTCAACACATGACCTAAGAAAGAAACAGACTTCAACCAAAACTCGCACTAGAGAACTTTGCATACAACTTCTAATCCATCAATCTCTAAAGCACAATCCGCAAATGCTCCTCATGCTCAGCCTCACTCTTAGAATACACCAAGATATTATCTATAAATACAATAACAAAGAAGTCGAGATATAGTTAAAATACCAGGTTCATCAACTCCATAAACGTGACAGGGGCATTGGTCAACCCAAAGGATATGACCAAGAACTCATAATGTCCATATCCAGTACGAAAAGCTACCTTCAAAATATTTGAAGCTCTAATCCTCAACTGGTGATAACCGAATCTCAAATCAATCTTCAAAAACAGTACATCACCCTAAAGATAATCAAATAAATCATAAATCCAAGAACGAGAATACTTATTCTTAACCATCATCTTATTCAATTGTCGATAATCAATACACATCTGTATAAATCCATCTTTTTTCTTCAGAAACAAGACAGGAGTACCCCAAGGTAATATACTAGGTTGGATAAATCCCTTATCCAATAACTCCTGCAACTGATTCTTTAGTTTCTTCAACTCTACCGGGGCCATCTTACAAGGAAGAATAGAAATGGTCCTAGTGCCAGGCTCAAAATTAATAGCAAAATCAACATCTTAATCTAGAGGCATACCAGGTAAGTCTGTATGGAATACATCCATAAACTCACGGACGACAAAACAAAATCCAAGGGAGGATACGAAATAACATTGGTATCACGAATATGATCCAAGTAAGACAAACATCCCTCTCAACCAATTTATGTGCCTGAACATAAGATATAATCCTCTTAGGATCTGAATGAAGTGTATCCTTCCAAATCCTTGGCACACCCTGTGAAGCTAAAGTTAAAGTCTTAGCAAAATAATCAAAGACAGCATGATAAAAAGCCAATCAATCTATACACAAAATAAAATCAAAATCGACCATATGTAACACAAGAAAGTCTACCAAAGTCTCACGTTGTAATGCCCCAAAAGTACCCCTGGACGTCAGGCAGTGCTCAAGGCTACGAATAGTCCTAAGCTAACCCATGATATCTGTTTAACTTGAAACTCACCAGAAAAGTGGATTGACTTATATAAAAAGTAAAAGTAAGTGATATTATATCTTAATGAAAGTCTTTAATATGGAGACTTTAAATAAACTTGTTGATCTTAAAACGTACACAGTCTGACAAGCCTCTACTACTGATTAGAGAGCCACTACGACAGGCCCCTGCTGAACCGAACATAAATGAAAATCAAATAAATAAAGTACTTACATCACTGAAAGGAAGTCTTATAAGATGGGTCCTCGGACTATGAGGACTCACCAAAAGTTGAGATGTAGGTGATGATGCCCATAGTCAATCATGCTGCTAGATACGAGTACTCAAACCTACATTATAAGATAATATAGCACATAGATATATATGGCTTAGTATGTCTTGAATGTACTGAGTATGTGGGGGTGAATACATAGTAAAAAGAAATAGGGATGAATACATATGTGCACTTTCAAATGATGCATGCTAAGTGTAAATGACTCACCTTGGACTTGAGTATAAATAACAAATGCAAGATCATAAAACATGGATATTCGCATATTAATAAGCTTAGTGAGCCATAACACTTAGATTCTAAAATCTTTACTTTTAGTCTTTCTTATGGGAGATTCTTCTAACCAACATAAACCATGTGAGCTATCATGGAGATCAATGTCTTACCCACATTGGGGAGAGCTGTTCTACCCATAACACCAGTATTGGACCTTATCTTAAGTGATGACTATGCTTCATCCATATTGGAAAAAAGCTTAACTTATGGTGGCTCGTAATTTCTAGAAATTTAGGATACTTTCATCCGTATTTATTTCTCGGTGCTAAATACTACTCCCCGAATACATGTATGCTCATACTTAAGAAAACCACCTTAAAATAGCATAAAGGTTTATAAAATAAAAACCAATTATGATTCTCTTTACTTTAAATCATAATCAAGATGAACAGTTGTGGATTCCATGTCTTATCTTTAGATAAAAAGATCAAGTTTTCTTTAAATCATCTTATAACACATAACAATGGAACTTAAGAGCATAAACTTCTTGTAAACTCAGTACTTGTAATTTATGCTTTAGTTCATAGAAATTCATAACAAAATATCATGCTAAATAATCATCTTGAAATCATTCAAGAATATTCTAGTCAAGATAATGAAATTCAAATCACAATATGAATCTTATGAGTCAAAACATGAACATATGTAACCTTGATGCACTTAAAACTTTTAATCACATAGTAGTATCATACTTCAAGAATATAGTTATTTGGGTATGAACCCTAATTCAAAAAAAGTAAATTAAATATCAAAATCATCCTTTTTGGGCACAAGGATGAAAGAATAACCTTGTTCATAAACCCTACATACCTGGAATTTCTTGACTTATGAAGAGAGCTTGAACTTTGGGACTTGAAAGGTGACTTAGTGAGAGAAACCCTAATCTTAATATTCGTGATAATGGGAGGAGAGATGATGCTGTTAATTGATTAAAAAGGGGAGAAAAATAATGCTCCTTTGGGAACATAGGTCGTGGTTGGGAGTTAATAGAGGGGAAAAGAACAAAAGGACTTCTAATTGAACCTCTTAGAAATTGGTCATCGGTCTTCACGACTCAACCATATAACTCGTATAGTAAGGTACGACTAGGCCTCCTAACTCGTAAGCTTGGCACAATCTAAGAGAGCATATACTAGTCAACATACGAGTCTAAACCTATGACTAGTAATATCTCCATACAACTTGCATCCCCTCGAGAACTTGGACAGAACCTTAGAAAGCTTACATTGTTAAACTCACGACTTTAAATCATACGACTCATATAATATATGTACGACTCAATCAACTGACCCGTATGATGTACAGAAACTTTCAGACATGGGGGTATTACAATATCTTCCCCTTGAAAGCATTCATCCTCGAATATGATGCATTTAGTATTTGGGATTTTGGATAGAAACTGCACTTCAACACTAAACTTATAACTAAGTTTATGACTATAACAAGGATCCAATCACTCATAACATATGATATTATTTAAGAATACTTAAACAAACTTAAAGAGGAAGAGTTTTGGCTGAAAATAACTGTTTACCGTTGGCGGAAAATGAGTTAGAAGAAAAGAGATGAGGATACTTGGCCATTATGTCTGGTTTAGCTTCCCAAGTGTCCTCTTCAACCAAATGGTTTCTCCAGAGAACTTTTACTAATGATACCTCCTTATTCCTTAACCTTTGGACCTGCCTATCAAGTATCTCCACCGGAATCTCCTCATACGTCAAGTTATCTTTGTCCCCAATACTCTCTAGGGGAACTACAAAGTACGGATTTCCCATGCATTTCTTAAGCATTAAAATATGAAACACTGGATGAACCGCATCTAAGTCTGATGGAAGATTCAATTCGTAAGCAACCTCTTTTACCCGCTGCACTATATCATACGGACTAATAAACTGGGAACTCAACTTTCCTTTCTTTCCAAATATCATTAGTCCCTTCATAGGCGACAATTTTAAGGATACCCAATCCCTAATTTCAAACTTGAGATTTTTCCTTCTTACATCAGTATATGATTTCTAATAGCTCTAAGTAGTTTTCAGTCTCTCATGAATCAACTGAACCTTTCCCATAGCTTCAAGAATAAAGTCCGACCCAATCAAAGCCGCTTCAGCAACCTCAAACCATTCTATAGGTAATATGCACCTATGCCCATACAACGCTTTAAATGGAGCCATCTAAATGCTAGCATAATAACTATTATTGTAAGTGATCTCAATCAAAGGTAGATGGTCATCCCAACTTTCTTTAAATTCTAAAACACATGCACTCAATATTTCTTCTAATGTCTTAATTATAAGTTTAGCCTGTCCATTGGTGTGTGGATGAAGAGCAGTACTAAGCATAACCTTTGTACCAAGGTCCTTCTGAAAAGACTACCAAAACTGTGAAGTGAACTGCGTTTCTCTATCTTAAATAATGGATAAAATTATCCCTTGAAGTCTTGATAACTCACGAATATACATTCTGGTATAATCTTCCGTTGTATCTGAAGTCTTAACAGGTAGGAAATGGGCTGATTTAGTCATTCGATTTACTATGACCTAAATTGAATCATGCTGACGTTTTGTGTGAGCTAACCCTATGATGAAATCCATATTTACTACTTCCCACTTCCAAGTAGGGATACTAATCTCTTGTTACGTACCACCTGATCTCTAGTGTTCAACTTTAACCTGCTGGAAATTGGGGCACTTAGCTACAAACTCGGCTATGTCCCCCTTAAAACCATTCCACCAATAAATTTCCCGTAAGTCTCAGTACATCTTAGTAGCACCAGGTGTCATATCCTATTTTTACCTGAGGTCAAAACGAGTACGACGTTATGGACTAAAAAAGAATTGATTTTATACAGAGTCGCGACCTAATTTTTAAGGAAAATAAGGAAACCTTTTTATTTATTAATATGCATGATTTGTATTTTAGTCTACGAAATCAGTTTAGATTCTAAGTAAGGGTTCAAATAATTTTGAAGGAAAGATGTTAGGCATCCTTCAGAGTCCACAAGTGTGGTACCCGGCTAGACTAAATTTATCAAAGATGGAGGAGGTATAAATATTTAAAATAATGTAAAGTTGTATGTGTATCAAGTATATAAACAAATTTATTGTTATGAAAATATGAACAAAAGTATGTATAAAAATGTACAGATTTCATTTAAAAAAGAAAAGTATTTTTGTAACGTAAAAAAAATTATCTTTTATGTACTAAAAGGAAAAGTATTTTTCAAATAATAATTTTATTTGATCAAAATCACGAAGAAAAATAAAAATTCATTTGAAAAGAAAAAGGCTACATAATATGTAAATGTGTGAATTAATTGATTAACTTAATTATTTTATGTAAGTATTAACGGCCTAAAATTTACCTAAAAATGATGAAATTATGTAAATGAAAAATATCCCCGCGCGGCACCCAAAAAGTAAAGTTTTCACTATAATAATATTTGTACAAATATATAAAATACAATACAAAATTTGAAGGCCTCTTTGGATGCAACTCCCGACGAGTATTCCAAATAAACTGTATAAACACTTGTAACAAAATGTTTGTAATAAATAAATAATTATCAAGATAAATTAAAAAAGAAATGTAAAATATAATTTTCGTTAGAAGGTGGACTCAGATTAAGTTTTAGACTCGCCATGGCTACGAAATGGTTGCTCAACTAATCGGTCGTCATAAATCGCCTTACCAAAATATGAATTATAAAATCTTTTATGTTGTTATAAAAGTTTCATCATCATCCAAAAATATTTATTTTTTATTACGTATTTGTTTATTTAAAATCTGTCTTTTGTTTACGAAGGCCTCAAAAATTAATGATAACTTTTTTCATTGACCAAAATGTGTAGTATCTTGTTCATTATCAGTGTAAAAAATGTGAAGGAGCAAAATATCCAAAAATCAGTCCAGAAAGTGAAGACAGTAGCAAATCAACTGCAATTAGCAAAATAATGTAAAACAGCAGCCCGAGCAGTAACAGACAAAAAACAAAACTAAACAAAATTAAATCAAGATAAATATCTCATTGCAAAGTTCAAACCCATAAAAAAAATATCAAATAATTGTAAAGCGGATTGGGAAGGTTACTTCCACGGTGAGTATTGTCGAGGAAACACGTTAATGGAAAATGTTAAATTCGGCTAGATCTGACGATAACAACGGAGGGAAGTGCAGTGCTGGTTTGTTTCGACTAAAGGCTCGCCCGCCGGTGACCAATTCCAACGAGGCACGGGGAAAAGGGGAAAGGATGGCACCGGCGCTATTGGTGGCTAGAGGTCTTCCCACCGGTGAGGCGCGACAAAAATGAAAGGAGGGGAGATGGTTCATGGTTTTCCGGCCAGATCTAGTTAGTAGGATGGTTTTTTAGCCAGATCTGGCCCGTATCGTCGGCTAGCAGTGGCTGGAGCTTGATGCTCGTTGGGGGTAGATGATGACGGTTAGAAGGCAATGGTGGCGCTAGTCGGCGTTGGTTCTCTGGCGAGGTGGCTACCGGAGAACGGATAAACTGTTAATATTTTAGATCTATGGAGAAGATGAAGGCTTAAATTGGAAAATTTATGTAGTAGGCGTCTGTGTATATATTTTATATATATTTGTATCTGTGTTTTGTGAGAGAGAGAATAGGATACAATGGTATGCCTGATATATGGTGTGTGAGAGTGAATTTGAATAAGGACCGTTTGAAATTGAATGTTACAAAAGCTGATTAATACCTAATTTGTAAAGATCTTTTTTAATTTCTTTTTGACCTATGCGACTATTAGGAGAATCAAGGAGAGAGAGATGTGGGGTAAAACTCATTAATTGGGTTGTTAAAAAGGAAAAATTGCATATTATAGACAAAATACAATATTAATTACATGATATGATTAATATTTTAAAAAATTACAATTCATAGTTATTTGGTAGTTAAAAGTCAGTTTTTTATGGGCCCTATATACAAATATTTTAAGATTTGTATATATCAATTTTCTCTCTCATATATTTATTTTTGATATTTTCTTTATATTATCTCTCTATCCTATTGACTCAAAAAAAGGCAACAATGAAATATCAAAACACAAGATTTTTTATGATATCTTCTTCAACTATTTTTTTCTTAATTTTCTCTCAAAATCACTCTAATATGCTTAATTTTAAATTAAAGAAACAACAACATTGACAACATCATAATATATGATTATTCAAGAGATCTTCTTCAACTTTTTTCTCCTTATTTTTCTCTCAAAGTGACTCTAATATCACAAAATATAATCCTTGATTTTTCTGTGATAAATCATTTTTGTGAATTTTTCACCACAGAAAATCAGTTTAGGATATTTATTGACATTAGATTTAATTTTTTTAAAATTTTTATATATTATGTTAGTTAGTCGTTAAATTTCTTCGTTGTTCATATATTTTACAAAAAAATAGAAAAGGGCGAGCACTCCCCCGTTTTTATAATTTTTTTTGTTTTTGTAGATTTTATTTTATAATATAAATTTTTATATATTATGTAAGTCACTCCCCCATTTTTATTATGGATGATTTACCAAAAAAAAAAAAGGAAAGAATTTTGCATCTTCTAACAAGGCGGAAAGGAAAAAATATTTTAAGGTATCTAAATCTAAAAGGGGGAGTAATGAAGTTGACAATTATTACGAGGTTTTCTCGTATATATTCTCATGAAATAGAATTGTTAGTCAACATACATTTTTGTTTCAATATATGTAGATACGTATACTTTTTTTTTGGTAGAATAATACATGCATATATATACAGAGTTAGAGTGTATGTATGTATATACAGTTTGTATTTTTGATATATGTATATGCAATTTACATATATGTATATACAGTTAACTTTCACATATACATTTTGAAGAATAATGGATATGCAGATATATACAGTTTTAGAGTGCATATATGTATATACGTTCAAATTTGTTATTATGTAAAACATTCAAATTTGTATATACAGATATACAAACAACAGATATACAAATAATAAACATATATTTATATGTTTATTTCGTTTGCATATATGTATATACAGATATACAAACAACAGATATACAAATATGTATATTTCGTTTGCATGTATTTTTCGTTTACAAACAACATTCAAATTTGTATATACAGATATAGAAACAAAAGATATATAAATAATAAAAAATAATTTTGATTTGAATATATGTATATTTCGTTTGCAATATCATTTATAAACAACATTCAAATTTGTATATACAGATATACAAACAACAGATATACAAATAATAAACAATAGTTTTGATTTGAATATATGTATACTTCATTTGCAAATATGTATATATAGATATACAAACAATATATATACAAATATTAAATTTATGTAAACTAATATACATATATACAAATAATAAAAATAATCTTTGTAACCTTTAAAACAGATATAAAAATACAATTATACACTTATGTTAACAGATATACATAAATTCAAATATACTATTAATAAATATACATAAAAATATTAAAAGTCTGTCAATATGTATATTATGAAATATGCAATAGAGTAATGAATGAATATACCACACAAATTGCAATTACAAAAGGAATTTAGAAAAGAAAAAAAAACTAACACAAACAAGGATTATAACCTTTTAACAACTTCTGTTAAAAAATATTCAAAATTATGAAAATAAAAATTGAATACAAAAATTGAAACACAAAATTACAATTGAAATTATTGTATACAAAAATAATAGTCATTACAAAATTGACAGTTTGAAAGTGTTTGAAGTTTATATTGTCCATTCAATTTCGAAAATCTAATTCAAACCAATAATAAAATCGATTTTCATTATGTTGAAATTGAATCAATTTTTATTGTGTATTAGATTCAAAAAAGAATTTCAGTAAATAAATTCAAGTAAAAAAATAATTTGCGTAAATCGTATATACCAGAATTTTGTATGCACGAATTACCAACTTTCTCCTGTAGACCACAATTTTTTTTAAAAAAAAATTATCAACTTTTGAGGGAGTACTTAACGCATAAATTCATATTTATTGATCCGTTATATCAGAGAAATAAATGGAAAGTTAGAGAAGATTAAAGACATTTATTACATTAAAATTTCCTTTTTATCTCTTTTTGTTGTTATGGACTTTTCCTTCTTTTTTGTATATATATACATAAAACTGTCATTTATTTTCTCTATGAATTGTAAATATGAAATTTAGAGTAGGAAGTTATGTATAGATACTCTAATGAGACTATATGTGAATTTTTGCCTTGTAAAACAAATGGAAACATGGGCCCTGTTTTTTTGAATTTGTTAATTTTGGTACAACTTTTATATCTCTATAATGAAAATGGTCCAGATTATTTGGGTCCTTTCCGATCTTAAATTGATTCTTTTGAGCTTCTAATTTAATAGCTAGCTTAATATACATTAAATAATGATAATTAAGAATTATGAAAAATTAAATGTATGTATGACTACTTTAATAAATATGAGACTTAAAAATAAAGTAACAATGGTCGATTTTAAAGAAAATAAAATAAAATAATAGCAGTATTATTGATAATACATTAGTATTTTAAAATTAGTAACAATAGTATTACATAAATAAGAACGGTATAAATAGTAATAATTTAAAATAGTGGTGAAATATAAAATATTCAACTTACTATTAATTTAGAAGCTCAAGAAAGTGAATTAATAGAATGGATGGACAAAATTGGGTATCAACAAATATTATTTGTGTTAATGTAATAAGACACCAAATTATTATTGTACTTGTATTGAAATAATTGATTCGACTCAGCTTTTGCAGACTGTAAAATATAGAAATTGATTTGTAATTATGAAAAAAATGTTGAAAATATTAAAAAATATAATTAATTTAAAAAATATTATAAAAATATGATGACATGTCGTGCACGTGTGCGGATGTTTGTAAAAATGTTAAAAGGTAGTAAATTGATAAAAAATCCTAATATACAAAAAATTATCAATAAATTATAAAAAGTAAAAATACAAATTGATAAAATCCTAAAGTAAGGATGAATATCAATAATTTATTAATAATTGTAAGAATATATGAAAATTATATTTTGTGCCCTTTAACGATCAGAAAGCCTGAAGACGTTAATGGAGGGTAAAAATTAGGTGTTAACAGTTTCCCCTTTTCGTTTGAAGGCGATGTAGAAGTCTTCAAACGAAAACGTTAACGTGTAGCCAATTTCGCTCGACAAAAATGATTTGATGAAAATTTGATCGAACTCCAATTTAGAGTTGTCTACATACCTCGAGTTGTATGAGGATCAAGTCTGGTGTAGTTCAAAAGATTAGGTAAATCGCCCTGTTATTAATGGTGAAATACCGTGTGAAAATAATTATAAAAAGAAGGACTATTTGAGAACAAAAGTATTCATCTATTCCCGATGCTCCTTTCAAAATTACCCCAGTATCGAGTTGTAAGATGTTGGGGATACAAAATTGTGTACTTGCTGGAAAGAAAGAGTGATTATGGAATTATGACGACCGAACTCTAAACAGAGCTTCCTACATATCTCGAGTGTCATGAGAATCAGGTCAATGTAGTTAAAAAATGAGAAATTTGAAAATTTTGAGGCAGTTTTCAAAATTTGCCCCAGTGTATAATATACGGAATTTGAAAAAAATATGTTGTTGTTTTGAATTATACTTTTTGTTGAAAAGATGCATGATGTCTCCGAATGTTTACGAAGATTTGAAGATGAATGACGTCTCCGATTGTCTACGAGATTTAGGAATGAAAGATGTCTCCGATTGTCTACAAAAATTTAATGGATGATATCTCCAATTATCTATGGAGAGTAATGTTGATTGTCATCTTTGATTGTCTACGAAAACTATGAATGAAAGATGTCTCCCTATGGGGATTTGAAAATGAAGGATATCTTCGATTGTCTATGGAGATTTAATGAATGATATCTTCAATTGTTTATGAAGAATGATGTATGACATATCCAATTGTTTATGGAGACTGATATTAATTGTCTTCTTCGATTGTCTACAAAGACTTGAGAATGAAGGATGTCTCTGATTATCTACAGAGATTTAATAGATGTTATCTCTAATTATCAATGGAGATTGATATTGATTGTAGTATTCGATTGTCTATGAAGACTGATGCTGATGAATGGCGTCTTCGATTATTTATGAAGACTAAAGTTGATTATTGTCTCCGATTGTCTACGAAGACTATGCTTGATATCTCCAATTGGAGAATGATGTTGAATGTTTTCTTTGGTTGTCTACAGAGACTATATGATGAATGTTGTCTTCGATTATCTACGAAGACTATATTGTATCTCCAATTATCTATGGAGATTGATGATAAAATGATATCTCAGATTGTTTACAGAGACTATGTCAAGAATGATATCTCTAATTTTCTACGGAGATTTAAGTGACAAATGATGTCTTTGATTATCTACAAAGGCTATGTCATGATGTCTTTGATTGTCTACGAAGGCTATGTCATGATGTCTTTGATTGTCTACAAAGACTATGTTGATTGACGTCTTTGATTATCTACGAAGACTGATGTTAATTATTGTCTTCAATTGTCTATGAAGACTGATGTTGTAACGCCCTGATTTTCTGGAATCAGAATGCCACACGGTACTCATGATCCTGAAGGACTACACGCTAACCCTCTATTAATATCTGTACCTGAGCACTGCATAATATAATATATAAATGCAAAAAACTGGCGGAAACTTGCCATAAGGTTCAAAACATCTAAATTACTCAAAACTGAAAACTGAATACTGATACATCTGTCTGAAAAGCCTCTAACTATCTGAACTGTGGAGTTGATGGGACATGTCCCCAACTTACTCTATCTACTGAAAATAAACTGAGTCTAATTCCATACTAAAATAATGATTATCCTCGAATGAAGAGGACTCACTGCTACGTCTACTGCTGCTGACTGAGTCTGGACTGCTAAGGGTGCTCTGGATCTCGCGCTTCTGAACCTATGGTATAAGACACCATAGCGCAAGATAAAAGTATGTGTCAGTACTTTGAATGTACTGGTATGCTAGATGAGGTAAGGCTAAATGCAAAGGCTTATACATGAACATAACTTAACTGAATAACATGAGAGTACTGAATAAAAATATATGCATGAATGCACAAACCATAACTGAAATCATCAGACTCTGAATATACTAGGATACTGCTTTACTGACATCTGAACTCACTACTAATACTGAGAAACTGAATAACTGAATCTCCTGATATTGATAACTAAGTACTGAAGCTGAGATCAGTCTTCTCTAGCGGTTGATCTCTAAAATTGATGATACTGAAGCTAATTAACTGAATCTGAGACCAGTCCTGTCTAGCGGGTAATCTTTCTTTCTACTTATAATGAAATGATTTGACTTAGTCTGAGATCAGTCCTATCTAGCGGGTGATCTCTGAATCTAATGATACTGAAGCTGATTAACTATATTTGAGATCAGTCCTATCTAACGGGTGATCTCTGAACATACTGATAATAATATTGATTGACTAACTCTGAGATCAGTCCCGTCTAGTGGATGATCTCTAAATCTACTGATATGCTAAGGGTTGACTGTATCTAACAGTCCTAAATCTGTACTACTGAGTTGAGTTCTTTTACTGAGACTGATTTTGAAATTGAGACTGTGGGAAGTAGTCATCTAACCGACATGACCCTTCTAACTAAGTTGGGGTCCAACCTATAACCCCAGTTGAAAGGGTGTCAGTACTGTGCCATGGGTAAAGACCTTTATTGTGGAGTCAGTCCTATCTAACGGGTGACCCCTGGAATCAGTCCTATATATATATAATATACTAATGGGTGAACCCTGAGTATGTCAGTCCTATCTAGTGGGTGATATCTCATACCTACGCTGGCTACGTAGTTCTAAAACTTAGGGATTGCTCCTAGGGATCTCTGTCCTCTCTAACGGGTCATCCCCCATCCCTAGGTTTGGTCGGTGATAAATCCTACTCCCAACTAAAAGACTCTAAACTGATTCTATTTCTGAAATTGTACTAGACTAAGCTGAATCTGTTACTGATCATACTGATCAACTGAGTTAAGCTGAGTTCACTTAGTTCCGAAGACTGACGAAACACTACTGGATCTCGTTATCGAACTGAATGATACTGAGTTCTAAATTGATTACTTGAATATTACTGAGGTCTGAACTGAATTCTTGAATATTACTAAGATCTGAGCTGAGTACTGAACTACATCTGGAATGCTAATGATACAGAGATTACTGAGATTTCTTAAGTTCTGTAACTGTCTAAGAATACTAAGTTCTATAACTGACTGGGTTCTCAAGATCGTGGCTTGACTGAGATTATCATGAAAACTGACACAAGCTCTAGACTTGCAGCTAAATTATCGGGTATAAATACCCCAAGACTCGATAACATAAAAGTAAAACATAACCATTTTAAATAATCATGACCATGGACTTTCATTCACCATTACAATCATTAAAACATCTCTTCAAGCACTTGGAAATCATAAATATGTGATAGTATAGGGAAACATGCTATTGGCTCATACTCCATTCAACAAGGTCTTACAACAAACACTTAACATGCATTGAAGAGCACATAATTGGAGGATTTCATGCTAACATGTCACAATTCATTTACTAAGGCTTTTCAACAAACACTTGGCATGCATGAACTTACACACAATTGGGGACTTCTAGTCAACATGCTATAATGACTCTAATTCCTTAACATAAGCATTTTATCAAACATATGGGGAACATGCTTTGGTTATTCAATAATTTCTACCCTAATTATCATAAATGCAGCAATCAACATGCAACTTTAGGGATTTAACATATACATAATGAAATTCAACTCGAATCAGGATCAAAGCTTGCAACTTGTATTTTAAAGCATGAACTATATCTCAACAATAACATGAACATGAACTTCAATTCACTTGAATCATGAAAACTCATAAAATCATAATCTTTAAATTTAAAAAGAGATTCTTGAACTTCTTGGGTGGAAGAAACCCAAGAATCAACATCGGCATACCTTAGAAGACTCTTTCTTGAAGGTTCTTGAAGAAATCCTTAAACTTGTTCTTGATTTCTTGGCTAGGGTTCTTGACTTCTTGGGAGATAAAATATTTTAATTTGGGGAAAAAATGATGAATAATGAAGTATTTTCATTATTTAGGCTATAAATCCCTTATATAGACTGGTTTGGGGCTTTAGGAAATTACCAATTGGTCCTTGAAATTTAAAAATGGAATCAAAAAATCCTCATTTCTCATGTTGGTGCGATGCGGTGAAATCGCATCAAATCACTGGAAATTGGACAATTGGAAAACTGGTTGGTGGCGCGACGCGATAGAAATCGTGTTGCCACCTTGGTTCCAAACTGAAAAGGCACCGCGATGCGGTGGAATCGCGTTGGTGCACGGAAAATTAACAACTCTGAAATTAAGCCTTGGCGCGACACGCCATAATTGCAGAGGCTCACTGGATTTTGACGATTGCCATTTTGGCTGGCTCCGCAATGCGCTAAAGTACCAGGTGGTACACTGTCTTATTAAAATGGCTCAAACTCTTCGCTCGAGTGTTGGATTTGGGAGAGTTTGGTATCGATGAAAATCTTATTCGATTTTTTATATGATAAAAAGTCAAAATATTAAAAATTTCACATGAAATAAAATATATTCATCTTTGAAGCAAGATCTTTGATGTTCTAGAGATGAATTTAAACTATGAGAAGTGTGAGGTATTACAAACGTTGAACGATGATGTCTGCAATTGTATGCGAAGACTTGATGATATCTCTAATTGTCTATGGAGATGGATGTTGATTGTCGTCTTCGATTGTCTATGAATACTGATATTGAATAATGATGTCTGCGATTGTATAAAAAGACTTGATGATATCTCTAATTATTTATGGAGACTGATGTTGATGAATGAAGTCTTCAATTATCAATGAAGACTGTGATGAAAAAATGACGTCTCTGATTGTCTACAGAGACTATGTAATGAACGTTGTCTTCGATTGTCTATGAAGACTACTTCATGAATGCTGTCTTCGATTGTATACGAAGACTATTTATGATATCTACGATTGTCTACGAAGACTTGATGATAAAATAATGTCTCTGATTGTCTACAGAGACTATGTTATAAATGTTGTCTTCGATTGTATACGAAGACTATGTTGATATCTCCAATTGTCTATGGAGAGTGATGATAAAATGACGTCTCTGATTGTCTATAGAGACTATGTAATAATGTCTTCGATTGTCTATGAAGAATATGTCATGATGTCTTCAATTATCTATGAAGACTATGTTGATTGTCGTCTTCGATTATCTATGAAGACTGCTGTTGATTATCTTCTTCAATTGTCTATGAAGACTGACGTATAACATCTCCAATTGGCTATGGAGACTGATGTTGAATGTCGTTTATGATTGTCTGCAGAGACTATGTCAGGAATGACGTGTTCGATTGTCTACGAATACTATGTCATGAATACTATCTTCGATTTTCTATGAAGATTATCTTAATTATAGTAAAGTCCATCGGTTGTCTTTGAGGACTTAATGCTTGATATCTCCGATTGTCTACGGAGATTTACGTTGATATCGTCTCCGATTGTTTACATAGACTAAAGATGAGTGATGATGAAAAATGATAGTTATCCTTAAAAATAATATGGATACTACCTGAAAGAAACTGCTTTTAGCATTAAAATTGCTCCAATTAGACGATCGAAAGGATGGATGTTGGGCAACAGGAGGAGAGCGTTGACACTACTCAGTATACTGACAAGATTGAGAAGGTCAAGCATTGAAGAAGGTATGTCATTATTTTGTTGTAGTTGGCAACATTGTTATGATTGAAAGAATGTTGAAACCTTGCTTTTGAAAGTAAGAATCGAAGCGCCAAAAAATTTAATGATTTATGATGTTTGAAAGAAGAAGTTGAGTATTCTCGAACCCAAATTGAGTGAGGATGTGGTGGTAGGTTGGTTAGACACTACAGTCATTGAGATTTGAATTTGAGGAGCTATTGATTTGAAGAATTTTGAAAAGTGTTTTTGAACTGTTTTAGAAAATTGCCCCAGTTTTGAGTATCGAAGAAATTATTCTAAATAGTGAAGAGATCGAATCCTAACGCAGGTTTGCCTACGTATCTTGTCAGGACAAGAATCAGGTCAAAATGTAGTTCGAACTTTTTTATGAGTTTGTGTATAGCATGATTTATTTCTAGAATAGGAATTTTCCTAAACGATTCAGAATAGGACTGAATAATTGCGAGAAAGCGCACTAACCTAAATGCACCAACTCTAAAACTATGGAATTCAAAGAAGGTTTGGGAGAGTGTAAGACGCCCCCCGCGTGAATCACAGTGTGTGAAATTTACGGCTAAAGACTCGATGAAATTGTGATTATTGTTAAATAAAGTGAAAAATAACATGCAGTAATTTCTACAATGTATAGATATAGTGTAAAGAATAAGTAATGAATAAAAGAATTTGACAAAACAACAAAATTAATTTATGTAAAAAGTGTAAAGAATTTATGAACAAATTTACATAATTTGCAGTGTATAACAGGTAAGGAATCAAAGAATTTAATCATATATAAAAATATAAAAATACCTCCCTCAATTGAAAAATCCAGTATATCATGGTTAGAACCTGTTGTGCATCCCCAGCAGAGTCGCCATTCTGTCATACCCTATTTTTACCTGAGGTCAAAACGAGCACGACATTATGGACTCAAAAAGAATTGATTTTATATAGAGTCGCCACATTTTTCTTAAGGAAAATAAGGAAACCTTTTTATTTATTAATATGAATGATTTGTATTTTAGTCTACGAAATCAATTTAAATTCTAAGTAAGGGTTCAAGTTATTCCGAAGGGAAGGGGTTAAGCATCCTTCAGAGTCCATAAGTGTGGTACCCGGCTAGACTAAATTTATCAAAGAGAAGGAAGTATAAATATTTAAAAAAATGTAAAGTTGTATGTGTATAAAGTATATAAACAAATTTATTGTTTTAAAAATATGTACAAAAGTATGTATAAAAATACACAGATTTCATGTAAAAAGGAAAAGTATTTTTGTAACGTACAAAGAAAGTATCTTTTATGTACTAAAAGGAAAAGTATTTTTAAAATAATACTTTTATTTGATCAAAATCACAAAGAAAAATAAAAATTCATTCGAAAAGAAAAAGGCTACGTAATATGTAAATGTGTGAATTAATTGATTAACTTAATTATTTTATGTAAATATTAACGGCCTAAGTTTTACCTAAAAATGATGAAATTATGTAAATGAAAAAATCCCTGCCCGGCACCCAAAAATAAAGTTTTCACTATAATAATATTTGTACAAATAAATAAAATACAATATAAAATTTGAAGGCCTCTTTGGATGCAACTTCCAATGAGTATTCCAAATAACTTGTATAAACACTTGTAACAAATAAATAATTATCAGGACAAATTGAAAAAGAAATGTAAAATATAATTTTCATTAGAAGGTGGGCTCAATAAAGTTTTAGACTCGCCATGGCTACGAAATGGTTGCTCGACTAATCGGCCGTCCTAAATCGCCTTGCCAAAATATGAATAGTAAAATCTTTTGTGTTGTTATAAAAGTTTCATCATCGTCCAAAAATATTTATTTTTTATTACGTATTTGTATACGTAAAGTCCGTCTTTTATTTACGGAGAGCCTAAAAAATTAATGATAACTTTTTTTCATTGGCCAAAATGTGTAGTATCTTGTTCATTATCAGTGTAAAAATGTGAATGAGCAAAGAATCCAAAAATCAATCCAAAAAGTGTAAGACAGTAGCAAATCAACTGCAATTAGCAAAATAATGTAAAACAACAGTTCGAGCAGTAACAGATAGACAACAGAACTAAACAAAATTAAATCAAGATAAATAGCTCGTTGCAAAGTTCAAACCCATCAAAAAAGAATATCAAATAATTTTAAAGCGGATTGGGAAGGTTACTTCCACTGCGAGTATTGTTGGGGCAACACGTTAACGACAAATGCCAAATCCGGCCAGATCTGACGACAACAACGGAGGGAAGTGCAGTGCAGGTTTGTTTAGACTAAAGGCTCGCCCGCTGGTGACCAATTTCGGTGAGGCATGGGGAAAGGGAAAAGGATGGCACCGACGCTGTTGGTGGATGGAGGTCTGCCCGCCGGTGTCCAACTCCGGCGAGATGAGAAAAAAATGAAAGGAGGGGAGCAGATTCATGGTTCTCCGACCAGATTTTGTTCGTGAGATGGTTTTCTGGATAAATCTGGCCTGTATCGACGGCTAGTAGTGGCTGGAGCTTGAAGCTCATTGGGGGTGGATGATGACGGTTAGAAGGCGGTGGTGGTGCTGGTCGGCGTTGGTTCCCTGATGAGGTGTCTGCCGGAGAACGGATAAACTGTTAATATTTTAGATCTATGGAGAGGATGAAAGCTTAAATTGGAAAATTCATGTAGTAGGCGTCTGTGTATATATTTTATATATGTTTGTATTTGTGTTTTGTGAGAGAGAGAATACGATACCCAATTTTGGTGGCTAAAAAAAATATCCTTTAATGTGAGAATGGGATGCCTGATATATGGTGTGTGAGTGTGAATTTGAATTAGGACCGTTTGAAATTGAACGTTGCAAAAGCTGATTAATACCCAAATTGTAAAGATTTTTTAAATTTCTTTTTAACTTGTGCAACATAGAATAGAAGATGTCTTTTGGACTATTAGAAAAATCAAGGAGAGAGAGATGTGGGGGTAAAACTCATTAATTGGGTTGTTAAAAACAAATGGAAACATGGGCCCTGTTTTTTTGAATTCGTTAATTTTGGTACAACTTTTATATCACTATAATGAAAATGGTCTGATTATTTAAATCCTTTCCGATCTTAAATTGATTTTTTCGAGCTTCTAATTTAATAGCTAGCTTAGTATAAATTAAATAATGATAATTAAGAATTATAAAAAATTTAATGTATATATGATTACTTTAATAATTATGAGACTTAAAAATAAAGTAACAACGATCGATTTTAAAGAAAATAAAATAAAATAATTGCAGTATTATTGATAACACATTAGTATTTTAAAATTAGTAACAATAGTATTACATAAATAAGAACGGTAAAAATAGTAATAAATTAAAATAGTGGTGAAATATAAAATATTCAACTTACTATTAATTTGGAAGCTCAAGAAAGTGAATTAATAGAAAGGATGGACAAAATTGGGTATCAACAAATATTATTTGTGTTAATGTGACAAGACACCAAATTATTATTATACTTGTATTGAAATAATTGATTCGACTCAGCTTTTGCCGACGGTAAAATGTAGAAATTGATTCGTAATCATGAAAAAATAGTAAAGAACGTTGAAAATATTAAAAAATATAATTAATTTAAAAAATACTATAAAAATGTGATGTCATGTCATGCCGTGCACATGTGTAGATGTTTGTAAAAATGTTAAGAGGTAGTAAATTGATAAAAAGTCCTAATATACAAAGAATTATAAAAAGTAAAAATATAAATTGATAAAATCCTACAATAAGGATGAATATCAATAATTTATTAACAATTGTAAAAATATGTGAAAATTGTATTTTGTGCCCTTTAACGATCAGGAAGCCTAAAGACGTTAATGGAGAGCAAAAATTGGGTGTCAACACTCGGATGAATGTAATACCTTGAACCATGAGCCTCGACTAGAATCCTTTCCCTCAACCGTCTACTTTAGAAACACAAAGTCTACCTTGATAGCGAAGTACACCATCTCCTCCTTGGGAGAAAATCTCAACCTTCTATTGCTGGACTGCTTCTAATATTTGGCTAAGTATGGGATCATTTCACTGTTTCTCCTTCACTTTCACTACCAAAGATGATTTTGAACTGTTCTAAACCACTACTCCCCCATCATCAGTGTCGACCAATTGTACTCCTAAACGGGCTAACCTATGTACTTCTTTGGCCAATTCTCGCCCTTTTCTTTTGCACATGAGCCACACTACCCATGGACAACCTACTTAGTGCGTCAGCAACCACGTTGGCCTTACCTAAATATAGAGCACACTCATGTCATAATCTTTCAACAACTCTAACCACCTTCTCTGACAAAGATCCAGCCCTCGCTGAGAAAATACATACTGAAGACTCTTATGGTCCGTAAATACATCAACATGCACACTATAAAGGTAGTACCTCCAAATTTTCAAGGCAAAAAATACGACAGCAACCTCCAAGTCGTGAGTTGGGTTATTCTTTTCATGAACCTTAAGTTACCTAGAGGCATAAGCTATCACTCTCCCATTCTGCATCAACATGCAACCGAACCCAACTCTGGAAGCATCACAATACACTACGAATCTATCTAACCCTTCTAGCAGAGAAACACTAGGGATGAAGTCAATCTATCCTTCAACTCTTGAAAACTCTTCTCACACTTATCTGACCATATAAACTTTACTTTTTTTGGGGTCAGTTTATTCAATGGTGCAGCTATTGAGGAGAACCCTTCCACAAATCTTCTATAATACCCAGCCAAACCCAAAAATCTTCTGATATCGAAGGGAGTAAAAGGTCTAAGCCAGTCCTTTACTGTATTAGTATTATAAGGATCCACATAAATACCAACCCCTAAAATAATATTCCCCAAGAAGGTAACAAATTCCAACCAAAATTTGCATTTACCAAACTTCGCATATAGGTAACAGTCCTTGAGGGTCTGCAGCATTATTCTTAAATGGTTTGCATGTTCCTCCTCACTCCTGGAATACACCAATATTCATCTATAAAGTCAATGAAAAACATATCCAACTACTATTTGAAGACCCTATTCATCAGATCCATAAAGGCTGTAGGAGCATTTGTTAGTCTAAACGACATAACCACAAACTCGAAATGGTTGTACCTTGTTCGAAAAGTTGTCTTCAAAATGTATTGCTCTTTGCTACCTAACTTTCAAATGGTTGTATCCTGACCTAAGGTCAATCTTAGAGAACCACCGAGCACCCTGAAGCTGATTGAATAAATCATCGATTTTAGGCATAGGATACTTGTTCTTGATGGTAACCTTGTTTAGCTTTCTGTAGTCTATACACATTCTGAGGGTGCCATATTTCTTGCATATTAAAAGGACCAGAGCACCCCACGGAGAAATGCTGGGTTTGATGAACCCTTTATCTAAGAGGTCCTTAAGCTGCTCCTTTAACTCTTTAAGTTCGATCGAAGACTTACGATATGGAGGGATAGAAATGGGCTGAGTATCAAGAAGAAGATAGATATCAAATTTTATTTCTCTATCTAGAGGTACCCTTAGTATATCTTCGAGGAAAACCTCTGGGAACTCATTCACTACACAGACTGATTGAACTATTGGGACCTCAGACTTAGTATTTAGCTCGAACCAAATGATAGATAAACCCTTATAATATTAACTTTTTGGCCTTAAGATAAGAGATGAAACAACCTTTGGGAGACACATAACTACCCTTCCACTAAAAAACTGCTTCACCAGGAAACTGAAACTTCACCATGCAAGTGCGACAATTTATTGATAAATAGCATGAATGGATCCAATTCATTCCTAGAATGACATCAAAATCTACCATCTCTAACTCTATTAGGTCAGCTAGTGTGATCTTATGGAGGACGATAATAGGACACTCCTTATACACTCGCCTAGCGATAACTGAATCACCCACTGGGGTAGAAACTAAGAAGGTCTTAGGGAGATTTTCAGGACATACCCCAAAATTTACAACAATCAACAGAGTTACATAAGAGAGATTTGATCCCGGGTCTAGCAATACATATACATCAAGGTGAAAAACATGAAGCATACAAGTGAAAACATCTGGCGAACTCTCCTGCTCCTGACGCCTAAGTGGTCTTAGCTTTTTCTCTGGTCTGGATGGTAAAGCATAAAACCAATTCTGGTACTGACCGCCACCGGTACTGAATGATGCGCCCTGTGGAGGAACTCGACGACCTAGCTGAGCTGATGGATTAGTATCCTAAGTCTAAAGACAAATATCCTTGTTTTTCTGCTTAGCATACGGATATTCCTTGATCATGTGGCCCAACTTACTATAACCATATCAACCCCTTTTGCCTATCAAATACTTACCAGGATGGGTCCTGCCATACTTGGCATATGTTGGGTAACTGGGCCTCCCGACTACACTATTCTGAGACTTGGTATTCGAATTCCTGCCCCACTGCTTTTGTCGGGTCCTAGGTGTAGGGGCACTAGCTGAAGATGGCACAAGCACTGATGAATGACCATGAAACTGTGAACAACCTCCCCATTCAGACCTTGTCTTACTATACTCAAACTCTCCAGTCCTAGCTCTCTTATTTCTCTTCCCCTCTTTTCTTTAACTTTTCTACCTTAATTTGCTGAGCATGAGTCATCAACTGAGAAATATCCATATCCTCAATCAGCATGGCAGTCTTACACTCATTGACCACTAAATCAGATACCCTATTAACAAACTTACTCATATGAGCTCTAGAGTTGGATAACAACTCTGGGACATATTTAGATAACTGAGTGAACTTAAGGTGGTACTTCTTCACTGTCCAAGAGCCCTGTTTTAGGTTCATAAACTCATCCACCTTATCCTCCCTCATCTCACACAAAAAGAACCTATCCAGAAAAGTATTCTAAAATACTTACCAACTCATGGGAGTTGCATTCTCACCCCTACCTTTCTTCCACATAGTGACCAAATCATAAGTAACATCCTTCAGCCTATAGGATGCCAGCTCCACACTCTTCTCTTCAGTAACATACATGATTTGAGTAATGTTTCTCATCTCATCAATAAAGAGTTGAGGATCCTCATCTATCTTTGACCTGTAGAACTCAAGTGGATTCATCCTCATAAAATCCCGAATCCTGGCTGCAGCTAAATTACTATTTTGCTGAAGTGGGACTGTTGCCTGTTGATTTCCCTGAACATTGGCATTCACCGCTTGGGCCAACGCTTGAAAGGCATCCCGAAATTCAGCATGAGATACATTCTCATTCAGAGGGTCTGCGTACAGGGATGGTTGATCACTATTTCTACATGCGTTGGCTCAGTGAAGAAGCATATTCTTTCACGTAAAAGCATGAGATAACGCAGATAGAGACAACTATAAGCACGATAGATCATGAAATACATAATGATTTCTAACTCGTTCCATAACCTCTTTACATAAATATGACAAGCTTCACATTCATGATCAAGACTCTATGTAATGCGGAATGTTCGACTCCCTAGAACTCTTTAAATCTTAGGCTCTGATACCAAGTTTGTAACGCCCCGAAAGTACCACTTAGACGTCACATGGTGCTCAAGGCTATGAATAGCCCTAAGCTAACCCATGATATCTGTTTAACTTAAAACTCACATGAAAAGTGGACTGACTTATATAGAAACTAAATTTAAGAAATATCATATATTAATAAAAGTCTTTAACTTGGAAACTTTAAACAAACTTGTTGATCTTAAAACATACATAGTCTGACAAGCCTCTACTACTGACTAGAGAGCTACTGTGACAGAGCCCAGCTGACCCGAACATAAAAGAAAATCAAATAACTAAAGTACTTGCATAACTAAAAGGAAGTCTGATAAGCTGGGTCCTCGAACTATGAGGATTCACCAAAAGTCGAGATGTAGGTGATGATGCCCGTAGTCAATCATGCTGATAGAGACGAGCACCTAAACCTACATTATAAGATAATGTAGCACATATATATATGTGTGGATCAGTACCTCTGGAATGTACTGAGTATATGAGGGTGAATGCATAGTAAAAAAAACAATGCTGAATACGTACGTGCACTTTCAAATGATGCATGCTAAGTGTAAATGACTCACCTTGGACTTGAGTATAAATAACAAATGCAAGATCATAAAACATGGATATCAAAGCATATGAATAAGCTTAGTGAGTCATAACACTTAGATTCTAAAATCTTTGCTTTTAGTCTTTCTTATGGGAGATTCTTCTTACTGACATAAACCATGTGGGCTATCATGGAGTCCAATGTCTTACCCACATTGGGGAGAGCAGTTCTACCCTTGCCATCTGAATAGAACCTTATCTTAAGTGATCATTATACTCCATCCATATTAGGAAAAATCTTAACCTACAATGGCTCATAGTTTTCAGAAATTTAGGGTACGCTCATCCGCATTCCTTTGTCGGTACTAAATACTACTCCCAGAATACATATATGTTTATACTTAAGAAATCCACATTAAAATAGCATAAGGATTTATAAAATAAAAACCAGTTTCTCTTTACTTTAAATCATAATCAAGATTAATAGTTGTGAATTTCGTGTCTTATTTTAGATCGAAAGATCAAGCTTTTCTTTAAATCATTTTGTAACACATAACAATGGAACTTAAGAGCATAAATTTCTAGTAAACTCAGTACTTGTAATTTATGTTTAGTTCATAGAAATTCATAACAAAACATCATGCTAAATAATCATCTTGAAATCTTTCAATAATATTCCAGTCAAGAAAATGAAATTTAAATCACAATATGAATCTTATGAGTCAAAACATGGACATATGTAAACCTTGATGCACTTAAAGTTTTCAATCACATCATAGTATTATACTTCAAGAATATGATTATTTAGGTATGAACCTTAATTCAAAACAAGTAAATTCAATCTCAAAATCATACTTTTTGGGCACAAGGATGACAGAATAACCTTGTTCATAAACCCCACATACCTGAAATTTCTTAACTTGTGAAGAGAGCTTGAACTTTGGGACTTGAAATGTGAATTGGTGAGAGAAACCCTAATCTTGATGTTCTTGAGGATGGAAAGAGAGATGATGTTTTTAATTGATAGAAAAGGGGAGGAGAATAATGCTCCTTTAGGAACATAGGTCATGGGTTGGGAGTTAATAGAAGGGAAAAAACCAAAAGGTTCTCTAACTGAACCTCTCAGAAATTGGTCGCCAGTCTTCACGACTCAACTATATGACTCGTATGGTGAGGTGTGACTAGGCCTCCCAATTTGTAAGCTTGGCAGAATCCAAGAAAGTAAACACTGGTCAACATACGAGCCTAAACCTACGACTAGTAACATATCCATACGACTTGTAGCCCCCCACTCATAACTTGGAAAGATCCTTAAGGAACCTACACTATTTAACTCACGACTTCACCTCAAACAACTCGTATGATGTATGTACGACTCAAAGAACTGAGTCGTATGATGTATAGAAGCTTTCATACACGGGTATTACACATGCCTGGAAAAAGTCACAACACAAGATTGGTACACTTGATCCACTACTAAAGAATCACCTACCGTGGTAGATACACGAATAGGCATGGCAAGAGGTTCACTAACAAAATTAAAACCCGAAGCAAAATACATGACATATAGAAAAAAGTTGATCTGGGATCAAATAATACAGAAGCAGGTCTAAAACAAATGGGGATGATACCAATGATCACAACATCAGAAGTCTCTACCTCAGGTCTGGCTGGTATAACGTAGCACTGCCCACGACCACCAACTGCCTAAGTATCCCCACCACCAGCAACTTCCTGAGTTATCCTACGACCACTCCCATGAGCTTCACTGCCTCTGCCCCTCACATTTTTGGTAGCACTCCTACCCTCACAACTGAAATAGAAGTAGCCCAAATCACCCAATGGGGATAGTCCCTTGCCACATGGCCAATCTGATTACACACATAGAGACCTCTATGACCAGTCTTAATAGAAAAAGGTACAACTGGGCTCAAACAACAACCCTGAATTGTTGAACTAGAAGATCCACCACCTGAACTCTGTAAAACCATATGTACTAGCCTACCATGGTATCTAAGATGTAACCAACTGAAGGGAGATATACAAACCCTTCACAAACTTTCAAATCTTCTTAGACTTGGTAGAAATGTCATTTTAGGAATATCTGGACAGGGTATGGAAGCATGCCTCATACTCAGGAACTGTCATGGAGATTTTCTCCAAATGAACAAACTCGTCCCGCATTTGATCCCTCAAACTGTAAGGCATAAATCTCTCCATAAAGGCATCAACAAACTGATCTCATGACAACTCAAGAACATCAATAGGCCTACAATCGTCAAACGATCTCCACCAATCTCTTGTATCATCTGTCAACTAATATATAGTATAAGCCACACTATCCATGCAAAAAGAGTGAAACACAACTAAGAACATAAGGTATGAAAGAATTTTGCGCGATAAGGAATAAAATGAGGGAGGTTTCCTAAAGACATCTTATAGCCTCTCGAAGATAGAGACAAACGTCTATGTATTGATCCGTGAGACTCTATTAGACATACCATTCTTACACTATTGAGACCAATGAAACTTGGTTGCTCTGATACTAATTTGTCACGACCTAAAAATCGATAGGTCATGATGGCACTTATCGCGGCGAACCTTGAAAAGTAATCTTCTCACTCAAACTGATACACATGGGGAAAAACAGAAATGCCCCCAAGGTAAGACTTCTAGAATGAAGTCAAACCACATAGATATAATAAAAGCGGAAAGAATAAAATCAACACATGTGGCCATAACTCTCAAACCTAGTGTAAATATTACAAGAACTACTAATACAATTTCAGAGTCAAATACATCTGAAAAATAACCTCAAAGGAAAATATCTGTCTCCAAACACTAATAGAGACATAACTAATATAGAAAGATAGAAGTGAACTCCGAATGCGTGAATGTCCAACCACAACCTTGGAAGCTCTAACAATAGACCTAGTCAAGCAAGTTGAGGCGCACTCGAGCTAGGACTTGCACCAAAAGGGCGCAGTAGACATGAGTATGGTCTACTTGTACTCAGTAGATATTATAGGCCGGCAAAGCAAAGTAGTAAATAAAGCATACAAATATACACTAAGGGCACGTCACCTGCAATCAGAAAATATCACACAATGGTAGCCCATACTACTTGCACTAACAGTTCTAATATACCATATATATTATTACATCACACCAAGATAGAACACAAATATGCATTATGTCTCATATAAGTAGAACAAGGGAGAATATGTATATACAAGATCATTAAATACAATTAAAGAAAGATACGACAAATACATAGATGACGAACCAATATGGCAATACAATATAACATAACACAATAAAGTAAGTGCAATGTATATGATGATGATGATGCATGAGGTCGTCATACAATCTCCGTATACACCTATGGAGCTAAAGCTTTCTGATGTAGGACCCATGGGGGGTTCGTCAACCCATATACAATTCATATATCTCATATCTCCTTTCCAGCACATCCCTCAGAAAGAGTTTTATAAGGTGTTATAATATCTCCTTCTCACCACATCACTTGGGGGGGGGGGTTAAAAAGATATTGCCATTGTTCCTCAAATGTTGCAACTGTGGTACCAATATTTAATTAATGAGTATGATATGAGGATGTAATTCTCACAACCAATCATAATGAGTATTTGCACAATCAATCACATGATATATTTCCACAACTAACCACATGATATATTTTTACAACCAACCAAATGATATATTTCCACAATCAACCATAATGCTATATTTCCACAACCACGTGAGACAATATCCACTCATTATTTCAGTTTCATCCACGAATTTCCACATATCTTGTATGTCAATAAAGTGTGAATATAATCATAATACACCAATAGTACCATATTAAGCATCTTAATAATACAATTCACTTATTCACATGTATTCAAGGCTATCAATATCACATAAGACCTCACACGGTCACACATGTCACATAATAACTTAATTTTGATAATTACATCACATATAGATCCCTACACGAGCACAATATATAAATAGCCTTTTTTATGATTAGTTCTCACCCTTAACATGCATTTTGTATCATTATTTATTACCCAGCATAGTCTGAAAAAGTTAGGTCATAACCTACCTTCAAAGCCGAAAACGGTCCACTATACTTCGAACCCATGACCTTACTTTCCACGAATGATTCCAAAATTCTCTAAAAATATCAAATATAAAATGTACGTGTCAAAACAAAACCAACTACACCCATTTGACTACTTTTGATTTGGGGTCAAAACGGACCTCAACAATGGATTTTTGGAAAAGAAAAGCAAAATCATAACTTTACTTTAAAAACATGTTCTCCATACTTTTAGGAATATACAGATTAAAACCCAAGTCAAATCAAGTAAAAAATTAGGTTCAAATTGAAGAAATTCATTTTTAAGCTTTATCGGGTAAAATCTTTGAAATCCGGATTAAAATCAAGAATCGGAGTTGTTTTGAAGGTTAAATTGATAAAAAAAATTTAGTAATTATAAGATAAAAATATTATTCAAGTAAAAAGGAGTAAATTGGGTTTAAAATCAAACCCTAAGATTTTTTGGTTTTGAGAAATTAATCAAGAAATTACTAAGAAAAGGGTGAATTCTTACCTTAAATCCATAATAGAATAAAAAAAATGATGTTAATCTAGCTTTCCAAGCTCCCACAAGCTTCACTTTCATGCTCTCATACTATTTTAGTGTTTCACTCTCAAGAGACAAGATGAAAAATGAGAAAAATTGGCTCAAAAACTGTTATAAATAGTGCAAATTTTCTGCACCAGCTATAGTAAAAGCTGTTTTTTTTTTTTAAATTTTAATTCCAATTTGGACTCCAATGGGGTGTTCGAAATTCGTCCGGAGTCCGATATATGCAAACAAACTATGTAACCACACTAAATTCGACATTCCGAACGCGTTGGATAAGCCAATTTTTTTAAAAAATCATCATTTTCACAAAGTTAACTCCCAAAACTCGAAAATCATAATTTTTCAAATCGAGGATCAAAAAGAGATTTAAAAGCCGTAAAATCACACCAAACATGTTACCACCCTAAAATCGATGTTATAGATCTCTTTCTGAAGCTGAATTTTCCATGCGAGGTCATTTCGATCAAATGTGGGTCCCACACCCATATTTATAATTTTTCAACTTTCTAACCAATAAGTCGAAATGAACTCGGGTGTACTGGGACCCCAACCAAATGTCTACCTAGCCTAGAATTAATATTTTGAAACTTCTGGCGCAGTCCGTTCAGTCATTCGTCGCACGGATCAAAATATATCCACATAAGTCCAAAATAAGGTTCTCGAAGCCATCAAAAACCACAATATCGTATAATGATACCAAAATGCATCGAAAATTGTGTCAATCAATCCCACACCCCAGAAATACCATAATGCAACTAAGGGGAGGGATAAAATAATCAAATAACATAAAAACACATATTTCACACATTTTATCAAAAAGCTGATTGTTACATGTTTTATACTCTTTCATGTCCACTACGATAAACAATAAATACAAGATATTATTTATTATCCTATAATATCAAAAAGAACTGTGAGGTTGTAGTTGCAATCATTGAAAACTTTAATTTTGTCGAAAAAGTTAGCTTGAATATTGTTGATTCAAAATGAAAGAAGTTTTAATCAAATAGTAATCTAACATGTGACAAGAAGAAACCAATTATAAAAATCCAAGTCGATCGGTCTTAACAAAAATAATAAAGGTGAAAATGAAAATATGTAATTAAAAAACACTATTAATTATCATGTGTAATAATTTTACTTCACCAAAAAAATTAACTAAAAATTACACAAATACACAACTTATGTTTTCAATATTACAAAAAATCTCAAGTCTCTAAACATATTACAAAAATCCCAACATATACACACAATGTTATGTATATGTCGGTTATATTATGTATATTAATAGGGAGAGAGAGTAAAGTAATTAAAAAGTGGGAAAGAGTGTAATTACTTCCAAAAGGGTTGATATTTATGTTATTTATGCAAAAATTAAAATATCAAAAAAACCCTTACAAGGATTACCAAAATCTAAATATTCTATATGCTTTAGTGGTAAACAAAGATTTTCTTCAAAAGTTACTCAAATTTTATCGTTTTATGTTTATTTAGAGCTAAATTATGTTATATTAATTCCATAGAATTAGAAATTAGATATTCGAAACTATATGAAAAACAAATATCATAAACTGAAATGATTATATCAACATAACAATATGTTTTTCTTAAAAACATTGATTAAAGTTCATATAATTTGATCCTCAAAAGTGAAATGTGACAAATATTTTAAGATAAAGAAGAAAATAATTAATAAAACCAAAAGAAAATTCAACCAATTACAAAATTTCATGTAGAAAATCTTAAAAGAAGAATTATGACAAAACAATGTCACATGTAAGACTTTCATACCATGAATTTTAATGTGAGGACTACCAAAACTTTTATTCTCTCTTATATATAGTTACTAATTATAAGGCGCGTGCTAAGTCCGAGCCAGACTTGGGCCCAAACTCAAGTAATTTAATATTTTATAATAATATGATTAAATATATAAAATAATTACAACTCTCAAAGCTCATAAATTAAAAAACATTACCATTTTTATGAGTTTATGAACATATATTCCATAGTTATAAACAAAACAATTTCTTCAGATATATATTAAGTTTTAATTCTATTCATAATTTCACGTGGCAAGAAATTAAGCTAGTTGATATGGTAATTTAAGCTTAATAATACATTAAATTAAGGAAAAAAAACTAAATTCATCAAAACAAATCTCGAGAATCTATTAATTATTTTTATTTAGTTTATGCTTAAGAATATTAACTCTCAGTTAATCTAAAAAAATATTTTAAAATTATTTGATCTTAATTGATACCACTACCTTCACTTTTAACTTTATCAACAATTTCAACTTTGAATATTTGAAATATTTTATTGATAATTTTAAAAGCAAGATAAAATTATTCATAAAAAAATTCTATTCAATTCATAAAAAATAATTAGAAAATATTGGAAACCATACCCAGTTCATCAGATAGAAATATAACCTTATACAATTAGTTAAAAGATTTATCGATTAGTTAAACAACGGGGGAATCTAAATAATGCAGTTGATTATCATCCTGACCTCTCACCTTATTAGTGAAGGTTTGATTCTCCACTTTGTAATTTCCTTCATTTTTCTATTTTTTGTTAAAAAATTAGTTAAACAATTAAAATTTAAGAAAAAACTCTACAATGATTTCTCATATCATGACACACCACATACCAAGTCCAATTTGACAAGCAAAGAAATAAAGTAAGGAAAAACTACAAGAAGTAACATACTTAAGAGTTAAATTATGAAAAATAGCAATACTTTAATGAAATTACATTGTGTAGCAAATATAGCATTATTTTAAGTGTGCTCCCCCACTTAATGTCTTTGAGAAGCTACCATGCATTAGGTTTCCTTTTTCATGTCACTTCTCTTTCTTTTAACTGATTTTTACTTTAACTTTTATTATTTGAAATCACTTAGCTTCTTCTTTCAATTTTTTCCTTTCCCATAAATTACTCTTATTTAAATTAGTAGAGATTCCTTTTCCAAATCAAACTCAATTATGAAGATTATTATCTTCCTGATATTCAAAATTTTAAAATATCACTCTCTTATATCTCTAACTTTTTCTCTTGCTAGTTTTTTTATTTTTTTATTGTTTTATTTTTTTATTTTAATTTATTTTTCTTTTCCATTATTTTTTTCCACTTTATTTTCTCTCTTCTACTTCTCTTCTTTTTTTTTTCTTTTTTCATTTTTTTTCTTTTTTCGTTTTCTTTTTTTTTCTTCTCATATTTTATTTTCGTTTTCTTCTTCTTTTTTTCTTTTTTTCTTTTTTTCTTTTTTTCGCTTTTGCTGTTACACTTCTATTTCTAGTTTCTATTTCTCTTTTATTTTTATTTTTCACTTTATTTTTTTAGATTTTTATTTTTCGTTTTTGTCTTTTTATTATTTTTTTAATTTTTTACTCTTCTATCTCTATTTTTATTTTTGAAAGACAAATATCTATATCATATATACATATTCAAAAAATATATAAAATAATTAGACATACAAATCTGTATATGTATTTACGATAAAAAACATACATATATATCTGCATATATATTTACAAAAATACATATCTGACTCACATGTATATATAGACATATAGGATATGTATCATATATTTTTTTGATTACCTATATGTATATGTATATGTATATGTATATAGTTGTCCTTTTTGTTATCGAGATTTTGTGTCTTATATGTTTATATATACATATGAGTGAGATATGTATTTTTGTACATACATATGCAGATACATATGTATATTTTGTACTGTAAATACATATCCAGATCTTTATGGCTATGTATTTTGTATATTTTTTGAATATGTGTATGTGATATATATATTTGTCTTTTCAAAATAAAAGTTAGAGATAAAATAGTAAAAAACTAAAAAAAAATAGAAAAAGAAAAAACAAAAAAAAAGTAAAAAACAAAAAAAATTTGATTCTGAGCAGCTTGAAAAATCGATTTTGATCACTATATTGTTCGATCAGTTTAATTTACAATTGCATTGCTTTTTTTTTTTAATTCATTTACAAAATATTCAAAAAAAATTTAATGAAATAAATTGTTAAATTGTACAACGTAATGAAAAGTTAATTTTGATCACTCTAATGAAAAATCGTTAATGGCTCAAAATATTCAAAAATAATTTAACGAAAAATCAATTTTGATCACTATATTTGAACAAAACTTCAGTAATGGCTCAAAAAATTTTGAACAAAATAACAATAATGGTTAAAAAAAAATCAAAACGAAAATTTTTTAATCGATTTCAAACAACTGATGAAATTCATTAAGAAAACAATATTACGATTAAATACCTTCAACAAAAGTAATGGTTTAATTTGAATTTTTGAAGATATTAAACAGGAGAAGTTTCAGTTGAATTCGATTTTGATTTTTTGGGGAATAAAAACGATAATGTGAAACTGAAATTTGAATTTTGATTTCATTTGGTAACAAATAACGGAAATCATGTTAATTAAGAGGTTTTAATGGAAAAGGAATCTGCATATTTAATTCATGATTAATTATACCATATTTAACTCAACTGATTTGAGTTAAATATGGGCAGTAAAATAGTTTGTATATATATTTTTATAGCAACAGTTTGTTCAAATACAAAATACAAGTTGCTAGTTTAAGTAATTATGAAAGTGTCGCTATGAATCTCATAATTATGGTGTTAAGTATGCTATTTATAAATATTACCCATAAAGTAATTTATCTTTATCAACTACATGCCATAATTTTAGCGGATTAAAAAATAAATTGAAATTACTAAAATAGCTTTGTGAGGACTATCAAAGTTTATTATTCTCTCTTATACTATATAAGAGTAATTTTGGATCCCATATTTAAATATCGACTATCCATTTTATTTTCTTTTTTTTGGTTTAGTTTCATATTTCATGTATGATTTTATATTTTATGTTATGTTAATTCAAATTTTTTCCTTTAACTTTTTTGATGTAAGATGTATTTGAAAATTACGTAAAAGTATTATAAATTACAATAATTAATAATTTAAAATATCTAAGAAGTATATACAAAAGTCGTTAACTCTCAAAATTATATTTATACCATTAAATTGGGACAAAGAAATAACATACCACAATAACTAACAATTTATGATACCATATTTTTGTTGACTCTTAAAATTTTATTTGTGTCACATAAATTGGGACAAAAAGTGCAACACATATTATGCTTAAAACATTTGAAGGATACTTAAAAAATTTGGTTGACTTTCAAGAATTCTATTAGTGTCGCATAAATTGGTATAGAGTAAATAACATATATTATTTGATCATTTAGTTATTATGATCATTTAAGCATTGTGTCACTTAAATTGACATTTGTGATTTATTACCTCACTTTTTAATGATGATAAGCAGGTAGCAGATCAACATGTTTGCTTGTGTTGCCTACTTAGATATTTTCTTTTATATTTGTTTATTTTACTTTCCATGTTAATTTGTTAATTTGAGAATTACGTAAAAGTTTTATAAATCATAATAATTAACAACTTAAAATAATTAAAAAGACTTAAAAAATTTTGGTTGACTCTCTAACATTTATTATTGTTACATAAATTGGGACAGAAGAAAAAGTACTATAAATCACAATTATTAATAATTTGAAATATTTTAAAAATATGTAAAATATTAGAAAAATTGCAATGCCAATGCCAAAATAGCACAAATTCAGTTCACAGGCAAAATTGAAAGGGAAATCTACCTCGCCATTGAAAATTACACATGAGGAATCAAGGAAGCTCGGTGGAATTAAGGAAGTGAATTGGGGATTGGAGGCTCAACAACTGTAGGAGGAAATTGTTGAGGAATCCAACTCAATTAAGAGTCACACTTCAGCTTGTACTAGTAAACGGTCATGGGCTGATGAAGTGGAAGGAGAAATGGTTGTACTAGAGAAGAAGAGTTCCATATGGGACAACTTTGGTATAGGCAAAGTTGTAAATGTAGCAATCAAATTGGAGTATGTAGCTCCTACAGGTAAAGGTAAGTCAAATTATCTTGAAATTGATTTGGATGATATCAGTTCTGAGATATAGCACTGGAAAAACTCAGTTGTATGCTATGTATTGGGTACGCACCCTCCATTTGAGGTAATCAATAGGTTTATACATCGAATTTGGACTAAACATTGCATCAATAAAGTGGTTATGCCGAAAAATGGAGTTCTCCTAGTAAGATTTGATATAGAAGCGGGTAAAAATAAAGTTCTCCAAGCAGGGATCTACTATTTTGATAGTAAGCCTTTCAGAGTTAAGGATTGGGATAATGAGATAGATTTTTCTAGAGAAAAGCTCTACACATTTCCTATTTGGAATAGACTTCCAGGTTTGGATTTCAAGTATTGAAGTCCTAAAGGATTAAGATAAGTAGTTTGATTGGAAAACCTTTAATGGCAGACCAAAATGCAGAAAGAAAGGTTGGTTTAAACTTTACTAGGCTTATGGTGGAGGTAGATATGGATGCTAATTTTTGCTAGAAATAATTAGTTTAAGAATGAGAAAGGTCAACTGATTGAGCAAAAGGTGAGCTATGAATAAAAGCATACCTTGTGTAAAAATTGCAAGAAATATGGGCACTAAGAGGTGGTATGTAGGAAGAATGATTTACTAAAAATCGCAAATAAAAAAGAAAGTTGAAAAATATATAGAGAAGGAACCTCATGTACAAGATGACAAAGTGGTAGAACACAATAACTGTTAATTCCGACAATACGGGTACGTAGAATCTGTATAATAGAATAACAACTTCAACTCTTGAGTTCAAGTATGAACAAGAACACAAAGAAGTTGAACAAATACCCTCAACACAAGATCAAAATGATCTTTCAAAGATGTGCATTTTTTTTTCGAAAGTAGATGAAACAATAAGTTGTTAGGCCAAGTCGTCCGAATTCACGGACTTTCCTTAAGGAAATAATTCCCCTCACTGTACCCAAGGTTGTGGAATCTTCCTCCCAGGATAAAATGGTCTTCAATCTGACTATAGCGGTACCTCAAATAGGCAGATTCTTCGAACACACTCACGGTTAGAATGATCACACTTAGAGTATTTTAAGACAAAAAGAGAAGCTTGTAATCAAAAAATAATGATGTTTTTTAAAAACCTGTGGGTGAAACTAGGTTTTTATAGCCATACCATACCTTTTCAGAAAGGTGGCATTGGTTTAATTCAATGGTGTGTCTTTTCCTGAAAATACATGTCTGTTTACTTAAACCATTGCAGTAATTTTTCTGAAACATTATATCATTTCGTGAAACAGTGCATCACTTCGAATTGAAGAGTTGCATCAGTTCAGTCGAACCAGTGCAACTGTTCACTCGTAACAGTGCAACTGTTCACTCGTAACAGTGCACCAGTTCACTGTTACTGCATGCATAATTATAATAAATTAATGGAGCATTACTGTTTCGGATTGATTTTCAGTCTGGATTTCTTTTCGTCAAATAAACTTTGTCCAAAAAGAAAGATCTCATCGATCGATCATTTGACCAAATCCAAATCCAAAGCCGAGCCGAACGAGCGACGACGACGACGGCGCGAGGCATCTCTATTTCCTTGCCTCACTTACCATGTGAAGTAAGTGTTTCACTTTATAAACACTTTAAAGTTCTCTTCTTCCACCAATGTGGGAGAAGAGTAAACTTTCCAATTTAAAGAGTACACTTTCCAATTTGGGTGTCTCCTTCCCTTCACTTGATTTCTCCATTTTCCATTCAACACACTATGAACTTAACAATCCCCCACATGAATGGGAATGGCTATTTTTAGTAAAACGTTTACGGACAGTATGTGATCATCAAGCAAAGACTGATTGCATCTGGATAAGTGGGTTTCCCTTTGAACTTTTCGTAGTGAACATGTATCGGATGCACTCGGTCAATCGGTAGATTTGATATCTTTGAACCGTTGAGCTTTAATGTACACCTAGACAACACATGTCACACAACCAGCCTTTTACCGTTTATGGTTCTTAAGGTTTTGTTCTTTTCAGCCATGAACACGTCCCGGTTTTCATGAGAGCTTAGAGAATAGGCCTTTACTAACATTCTCTTTGAAGCGGCTTCCACTTCGCCCTCACATAGGTGATTTCTAAACGTTTCAATCCTTTAGATTGAACTATTTGGTCAAATCTGCGAAATTTAGATAATCATTAAAAGACTTTTCACCTTGAGTCTTATCCTTGTTTACTATACATTGTCTACATCATGAGAATGGGTTGGGTAAATGACAATGTTGAACCTGTTAAACATAACTTTGTTTGATCTCCTTGAACCTAGCTCTTGGGATCTCCAGTCTGCTAGGTAGAGTTACCGCCATGCTGACTTGTCCTAGGCCTTAAACCCATTCCCTTGGATGTCCTTTCTACTCCTTCTCTAGATAGGCCTTTTGTAAGTGGATCCTACATATTATCCTTTGACTTTACATAGTCTATAGTGATAATTCCACTAGAGAGAAGTTCTCTAATGGTATTATGACTTCGACGTATGTGACGAGACTTACCGTTGTACATCATGCTCCCTGCCCTACCTATTGCCGCTTGGCTATCATAGTGTATACATACTGGTGCCACTGGCTTGGGCCAATAAGGAATATCTTCTAAGAAATTCCGGAGCCATTCTGCTTCTTCACCGGCTTTATCTAATGCGATAAATTCAGATTCCATTGAAGAGTGAGCGATACAAGTCTGTTTCGATGATTTCCAAGAAACTGCTTCTCCACCGATAGTAAATACATATCCACTTGTGGATTTTACTTCGTTCGATCCGGTGATCCAATTTGCATCACTATATCCTTCAAGTACCGTGGGATATTTATTATAATGCAAAGCATAGTCTTGAGTGTATTTAAGATAACCCAAAACTTTTTTCATTGCCATCTAGTGAGTTTTGTTGGGATTACTCGTGTACCGACTCAATTTACTAATAGTGCATGCTATGTCTGGTCGTGTACAGTTCATTATATACATTAAACATCCCAATACTCTTGCGTACTCCAACTGAGAATTACTTTCACCTTCATTTTTCCGAAGTGCAAAGTTCGCATCCAATAGAGTCTTGGCAATATCGAATTCCATATACTTGAACTTGTCAAGTACTTTTTCGATATAATGAGACTGTGAAAGTGCTAACCCTTATGGAGTTCGATGGATTCTTATACCTAAGATCACATCTGCAACTCCGAGGTCTTTCATATCAAACTTTCTCTCGAGCATTCGTTTGGTTGCATTTATGTCACAAATGTCTCTACTGATGATCAACATATCATCCACATATAAACATACAATGACTTGGTGATTTGGTGTGTCCTTAATATATACACATTTATCACATTCATTTATCTTGAATCCGTTTGCCAACATGGTTTGGTCAAACTTTGCATGCCATTGCTTAGGTGCTTGTTTTAGTCCATAAAGTGACTTAACAAGTTTACACACCTTATTTTCTTTTCCTGGAACCACAAAACCCTCAGGTTGTTCCATGTAGATTTCTTCCTCCAATTCTCCGTTTAGGAATGCGGTTTTCACATCCATTTGATGGATTTGAAGATCATATACTGCCGCCAAGGCAATTAACATTCGAATTGAGGTTATCCTTGTCACTGGCGAGTATGTATCAAAGTAATCAAGACCTTCTTTTTGGTTGAAGCTTTTTACTACAAGTCTTGCCTTGTATTTATCAATAGTACCATCCGTTTTCATTTTCCTTTTGAAGATCCATTTAGAACCTAAAGGTTTATTTCCTGGAGAAAGATCAACCAATTCCCACGTATGGTTACTTAAGATTGAATCAATCTCACTATTGACTGCCTCTTTCCAAAAGGATGAGTCTGATGACGACATCACTTCTTTAAACGTTCGAGGATCATTTTCTAAGAGAAATGTTACAAAATCCGATCCAAACGAAGTTGACGTTCTTTGACGTGTACTACGTCTTGGATTTTCTTCATTATGTACATTCTCACTTGGTTCATCTTGGGGTCGTTTAGATCCTCCACTAGACTGTTCATATCTAGTTTTATACGGATAAATGTTTTCAAAGAATTCAGCATTATCTGATTCAATTACCGTATTTTTATTTATATCCGAATGTTCAGATTTATGAACCAAAAATCGACATGCTTTACTGCTTTTAGCATATCCTATGAACATGCAGTCCACCATTTTAGGTCCTATCTTAACCCTTTTAGGTATAGGAACTTGAACCTTCGCTAGACACCCCCACACTTTGAAATATTTTAAGTTGGGTTTCCTTCCTTTCCATTTTTCGTAAGGAATTGATTGTGTCTTACTATGGGGAACTATATTGAGTATACGATTAGTCGTAAGGATAGCCTCCCCCCACAAGTTTTGCGGTAAACCAGAACTTATTAGTAAGACATTCATCATTTCCTTCAAAGTTTGGTTTTTCCTTTCCGCAATTCCATTAGATTGAGGTGAATACGGGGCCGTAGTTTGATGGATTATTCCATTCTCTACACATATTTGCGCAAAGGGAGATTCATATTCTCCGCCCCTGTCACTTCTTATCATTTTGATCCTTTTGTCTAATTAATTTTCAACTTCAGTTTTATATTGCCTAAACGTATCTATTGCTTCATCCTTACCTTACTATTTAGCAAGTAGACATAACAATATCTAGTGCAATCGTCAATAAAAGTTATGAAATACTTTTTTCCACCACGTGATGGTGTTGACTTTATATCACAAATGTCAGTGTGTATTAGGTCTAAGGGATTGGAATTCCTTTCAACAGACTTATAAGGATGCTTAGCATACTTTGATTCTACACACGTTTGATACTTAGATTTATTGCACTCAAAATTTGACAAAATTTCTAAGTTAATCAGTTTTCGTAACGTTTTGTAATTAACATGGCCTAAACGTTCATGCCATAAATTATAAGACTCAAGCAAGTAAGAAGAATTTGAATGTTTATTCATTTCAACAGTCATTACATTCATCTTATAAAGGCCTTCCTCGAGATAGCCTTTTCCTACATACATTTCTCCTTTGCTAACTACTATTTTTCCAGAAACGATTACACATTTAAAACCGTTTTTATCTAGGAGTGAAACAGAAATTAAGTTCCTACGTAACTCCGGAACATATAACACATTATTCAGTGTCAGAACCTTTCCGGATGTCATCTTTAGGCAAACTTTTCCCATTCCCTCCACCTTAGCAGTCGCGGAGTTGGCCATGTAAATTGTTTCTTCCGCTTGAGCCGGAGCATATGTCGAGAACAACTCTTTGCTTGCGCAGACATGGCGTGTGGCACCTGAATCCATCCACCAAGCGCGTGGATTGCCGACCATTTTGCATTCCGTGAACATAGCACACAGGTCGTCATAATTCTTGTTGGACTCAATCAGATTCGCTTGGTCCTTTTTCTTCCCTTTTTTCGGGGCTCGACAGTCTGTTGATTTGTGGCCAACTTTGCCACAGTTGAAGCACTTTCCCTTAAACTTTTTCTTGGGATGATTGCTTCCATGTTCAACATTCTTTCTTTTCTTCGAGTTGTTTTGGCCATCTTCTACAATATGTGCTCCACTCATTGTAGAATTTCCCTTTGACCTTCTTTCGGCAGCTTTATTGTCTTCTTCAATACGAAGTCGGACAATAAGATCTTCAACGGTCATCTCCTTGCGCTTATGCTTTAAGTAGTTTTTGAAGTCTTTCCACAAAGGTGGTAGCTTCTCAACTATTGCTGCTACTTGGAAAGCATTATTCACAATTACACCTACAAAACAGTTTATGTGAGTATTAGGAACATTTTTAATTTGTTCAACTAAGGTATTTTTCAAAATTATACCTTCTGCTAGGAGATCATGTATGATGACTTGCAACTCCTGTACTTGAGAGACAATAGATTTGCTATCAATCATTTTGAAGTCCAGGAATCGTGCAACAAGGAATTTCTTAATTCCCGCATCTTCCATTTTATATTTCCGTTCAAGTGCCTCCCACTGTTCTTTTGATGTCTTGGTTCCACTATAGACATTATAGAGGTCATCCTGCAAAGGAAATCTGAATGTTTCCAAGCTTCTACAATAACGAAGTGGTCCTTATCCGAGGTTCCCTCGGGCACCTCGGGAGCGTATTCGCTAGTGAACCGTTGTAGACATAACGTGGTGAGGTAAAAGAACATCTTTTGTTGCCACCGCTTGAAGTCGATGCCAGAAAATTTTCCAGGCTTCTCCGTCGGGGCCATTGTTGGCGGAGTATTTGTGCGACTTGATGTGGCAATATTAGTTGCCCCCATAGACGTTGTCGCATCCATCATTTGACTTTCAGTTGTCATTTTTCCTGTCACCACAAGACAAAAAAATTAGTATTTTTCACAATACTATTAATAAAGTTAAATAACTTTACAACTTTTCCTTCTTGTTTCTAATTAACGATGAAGTTTTATAACTTCAAATCGTCAATCGAATGAACTTCAACTTTTGATTAAGATTTTATGTCTTCTAATCACAATTTAAATTCAGACGGAGTAGAAAGCATAAGCTTTAATCTCCAAAAACAAGTTATACAGATTCTGTAAATTTATTTCCTTAAGATTGTTAATTCCGATAATACGGGTACGTAGAATCTGTATAATAGAATAACAACTTCAACTCTTGAGTTCAAGTATGAACAAGAACACAAAGAAGTTGAACAAATACCCTCAACACAAGATCAAAATGATCTTTCAAAGAGGTGTATTTTTTTTTTCGAAAGTAGATGAAACAGAAAGTTGTTAGGCCAAGTCGTCCGAATTCACGGACAAGGTTGTGGAATCTTCCTCCCAGGATAAAATGGTCTTCAATCCGACTATAGCGGTACCTCAAATAGGCAGATTCTTCGAACACACTCACGGTTAGAATGATCACACTTAGAGTCTTTTCAGAAAGGTGGCATTGGTTCGTCAAATAAACTTTGTCCAAAAAAATCCAAATCCAAATCCGAGCCGAGCGAGCGACGACGACGACGGTGCGAGGCATCTCTATTTCCTTGCCTCACTTACCATGTGAAGTAAGTGTTTCACTTTATAAATACTTTAAAGTTCTCTTCTTCCACCAATGTGGGAGAAGAGTAAACTTTCCAATTTAAAGAGTATACTTTCCAATTTGGGTGTCTCCTTCCCTTCACTTGATTTCTCCATTTTCCATTCAACACACTATGAACCCAACAATAACAAGCATGGTAGTCAGCAGAAACTGCAGAGTGGGACTTTGCAGTAATCAGGTGTGCAAAACTTAGGTAATGCATTATCTAAAGTAGTTACAAGGGAAACATTAGTTTGGATCACACCTAGAAAAGTTGCCTATCAAAATCAGATGAGAGTGGGACACACTACGGTGCAACAAAGAGCTACTAGTAATGAAGGACAAGTAAATAAGGAGAGCAACATCATCCTAGTTATTAGGAATAGTTAGCCTTCTCAGTTGGAATGTAAGAGGCTTGAATGGGCCAAATAAGCAAAAAGAGGTTAAGCTCGTTTGCAATGAAGAAAGAGAAGGCTTGATATATGGGCTTTCTAAAATCAAAACTAAAAAGTAATAGAATGGATCAAATTGTTTATATTATGTTTGGTGAATGGAGATTCTTGCATAATTTGAATTGTTGTTTAAATGGAAGAATTGTTGTTACATCGAGACCCGATTATTATAGGGAGGTTCCCGTAAATATGACTACTCAAGTAGTTATTTTTAAGGTGGATTTTACCCTACAATAATTTTTCTTTGTAGTGTCCTTTGTGTATGCTTTTAACAAAAATGATGAAAGGAAGAATCTCTAGGCATCATTATTATCATTACATAGATCTATTTGTATGGAAAAAGGCATCGTTTTCATCCTAAACTATACCCGAAAAGTCTAAGTCACACCTAAACTATACTAGTGACCTATTACATACCTTAACTATAAAAAAGTGATATTGTTACCTCCCCGCAACCCCCATTCTAAGGTGCTTGTGTTACACTTATTTTAGGCACATCCAGCCTATTAAATAACAAAAGTAAACGACTAAAAACATTAAGGGAAAAGTCATCGTTTCCACCCCAAACTATAGTTGAAAAGTGAAATCCACACCTAAACTATATAAGTGACCTATTACACACCTTAACTATAAAAAAGTGATACTTTTTACTGACGTGTGCTGACGTGACAGCGCGTGTAAAACACTACACCACATGCAAGTGGTGGTAGCCTAACAGGGTGTAAATGGTTTCACTTTTTTATAGTTTAGGTGTGTAATAGGTCACTAGTATAGTTTAGGTGTGGCTTCGACTTTTCAGGTATAGTTTGGGGTGAAAACGATGCCTTTTCCCTTAGAAAATCATGGCTAATACTTGGAGATTTTAACTCCATACTGCATGCTGAGGATATAATAGGAGGAACATCAATTTCTTTAGCTGGAGTAGTGGAGTTTACTAAATGTGTGGAGGAATTTGGCTTGATGGAGCTTTTCCATTAAGGTAATTGTAAATTACCCCGAACTTTCTTAGCTTAAATTCGTTCCTAGAACGTTAACAGATAGCTTCAAAAATGAATAACATTTATTCTATGTGGAATTTTCTAGATTAAGACTTCCCGTTATATGAGAAATTGAATAAACATTCCATCGATATAAGATTTGCCCAAATCCGACAGTCGGTGAAGGAGTTATGGCATTTTTAAGTTGACAGGGTGCCACCTGGGCACTTGACGTGTCGCGGGAAAGGCAAAATTCATAATTGTAAAATTCCAGTGGACCTCCGTAATATTGATGCATCGTGGAGAGAGCTAATTTCCCATTTGTCAATTTTCAGTTAGCCTTCACAATACTGGCGCGTCGCGCCAGTGGCCAAAATGGCTAACTAAAGGGCACCACGATTGTGACGCATCGCGGTGAAAGCCCAGTTCTCATTCGTCCACTTTCCAATGAGTCACCGCAATAGTGGCGCATCGTGGTGGCCACTTAGTTCGAAAAATATTGCATTTTTTAGTTCCTTTTAACAGCTTAAAGGGGGCATTTTGGTCAATTCTCAAGCCCCCAAACACAAGATTTAACATATTTCAAAGCACTTTATGCTTATTTCATCCACTTTCTCTCAAAAGAAAACCCTAGATCATCAAAGCTCCTTCTCCAAGAAACCCAATTTCTCCATTAATTCTCCAAGGTAGTTCAAGATTTAGAATCCCCAATTCAACAATTCTAAGAATTCATCTCCAAAGCATCAATAGAGATCCAAGATTCAAGTTTTAACATTTAAGATCATCAATTGAGATATGTGGGGGACTTCAACAAGGATAATCCTTTCATCATTGTGCCCAAAACTTATTTTAATTACAAATTTACTGAATTTTATGTGATTTCCCATGTATTAAAAATTAATAATATTTAATAAAATAAAGTTAAATAGACATTTATGACACGCCTTCTAATTTTACTATGTCGTCCCTAATTATTTATTATAAGTCATCTAATTATTAAAAAATTAATATTAAAGATTATTATAAAGTCATTCAAATATTAAAAAAATTATAATATTTAATGCTGAATTAACTTGGCGTCTTATATGAGGTCCACTTAATTCTTTTCACAAGTATTTTTTATAATAATTATATAATATCACTTTTAATTAGTTATTATAAATAAGTCATTTAAGACATGTCTATTTCACTGCTTCAATCATGATTTTATGATATCACCCCTAATTAATTATTATGGACATCTAAGTATTGTGTCACTTTAATTGGAATAGAAGAAAAAGTATTATAACCATAATAATTAAAAAATTAAATATTTTAAAAATTATAATTGACTATCAATGCCACAAAATTTTGAACAAGAAAAGTAATATATATTATTTAAAAATTATATAAAAAGTATAATAAATTACAATAACAACTTAAAATAACTAAAAAGAAAATAATTTAATATTTTATATATTTCAAAAAAATATAAAAAATATTATAAGTCACAACAATAACAATTTAAAAAATTTAAATGTCAATCTATCTGCTTTGGCTCAACTTCTTTGGTCTTTTCCCTTGCCTTTATTTTTTTCATCCATTTTAATTTGTTTTTTGTAATTTGTTATATATTTCAAAAAAATACAAAAAAAAAAAAAAACCTGCAAATCACAATAATTAACAACTTAAAAAATTTAAAAGATATAAAATATTTTCACTGACTTTCAAAATTATATCAGTGTCATTTAAATTATAATAGAAGAAAAAGTATTACAAATCACTGTAATTAAAAATTTAATTATTTTAAAAATATAATTGACTATTAATGCCACAAAAGTTTGGACAAAAGGAACAACATATATTTTTTGAAAATTACAAAAAAATATTTAAAATTAAAATATTTAACAAATTAAAATATCTGAAAAAATTAATCTGTTATATATTCCAAAAAAATTCATAAAAAATACTATAGATCACAATAATTAACAACTTAAAAATTTTAAAAGATATAAAATACTTGGTTGAATCTCAAAATTATATTAGTGTCACTTAAATTAAAATAGTTAAAAATATAATTAATTATTAATGACACAAAAGTTTGTACAAGGACGGTAACATATATTATTTGAAAATTACATAAAAAATATTATAAATTACAGTAGTTATCAATTTAAAATATCTAAAAAAGATTTAATTTGTTATATACTTCAAAATGACGTAAAAAAATTATAAATCACAATGATTAACAACTTAAATTTTTTTAAAGATATAAAATATTTGATTGACTCTCAAAATTATTTGATATAATATATTTGATTGATTGACGAAATTAATTGTGCTACTTTGATGAAAACTTCGGACGATGAAACTTCTTATATTATTTCTCCTTTTATAACAATATTATCATTACAAATCTACCTAATCATCTGCATTGATTTCAACTTTCTCACTATCGGGTCCGTACTCAGCAAGGACATATCCCACTAGCATACAGTAGAAATAGATCAATTCTTCATTTATAGAATTATTGTTTCTTCAATGAATTGTATAAACTATAAAGTGCCTTATCACTTTAGTTTATTTATTTGACGTCTCTGACAGGTTTCTCATGTGGGTAGGCTTGATAACGTGAAAATATTTTGTTTAATGGATTTTCAAACTAGTTACATTGTGTTAGCCACTTGATCAAGTTTTTGCACGAATGATCTTATTTTGAAATGTTCTTTAATTAATTTTTACTTTTTACTTTTTGCTTTTTATCATTTAAGTAATTCAAAAATAAGCTAAAGATATAAAAAACAAAAAATAAGTAAAAAGACCTTTTTTCTTTGTTATCTCAATTGGGTAAAAATATGATGAGTTTTAGAAATTAGCAATAACCGTTTCCTAAAAGTCTTATACATCAACCTCAAAGTCTTACACAATAATATTTCTTATTTTTAAAACTTTTAAAAGAACACAAAATAGTTCAACTGTATTTAATAGCTAATCTGTTACTATACCACTCGTGGTTAACAGAACTTTTTGATAATTATCACTAATCCACCGGTAGATAAAATTTAATATCTAGTAACAAAATTTGTAGGCGTAACTAGTAAGTTTTATTATTTTAGTAGTGCAAATTTGAAGATGTTCGTCCCTTTTCCTTTTATCATTTTTTATGTAGTATAGTATTATTATATCTATATTTATATCTATAATCTATATTTATATCGATATCTATAATCTATATCTATAATTTATAATCTATAATCTATAATCTATATCTATATTTATATCTATAATCTATAATCTATATCTATAATCTATAATCTATCTATATCTATAATCTATAATATTTTAAAAGTGTGAACGGCTTTAGGATTGTTATTTGAACTTTTTGCCCTTCATTAAAAGTCTTTGTAGTAGATAAAATTATCTTTTCACTATTTTTATAATATTTAAAACTTAAAATTAATTTAAATTTAATCATTAAACCTTTCTTTATTTGACTTATATACCTAAATTTACGACTTTAAAAAAAATCAAAAGAAAAAAAAACACTACACTAAAAACGGAGGAAAAGATATCCTAAGAAATTACCCAATTGTCTCCAATTTTAAATCTAAATCAAATATATGACAACTTTTTATTGTACACGTACACATGAAAAAGAGAAAAACACATACATCTATCTATAACCTATCTATATCTATATCTATATCTATATCTATAATCTATATCTATAATATACCTTAAAAATATTACTTGAACTTTTTGTCTTTCATTAAAAATCCTTACTTTAGACAAAATAGTCTTTTCGCTATTTTTTTCCTAATATTTAAGAGTTAAAAATTAATTAAATATATTTATGATAAAAATTTTCGGTATTAGAACTCATTAGAATTTTAATATTTTTCCTAATTGAAGACTTAAAAATTAATTAAATATATTTATAGTAAAATCTTTCCTTATTAGAAGTCATCAAAATTAAAGACATCTGATACTTTTTTCATTAGTTTAAGAATTTTAAATCAACTAAATTTAATTTTAAGAAGATTTGAAAAAATCTAGAAATAAATATAAAACTACTAGAATAAGAAAAATTTAAGAAGTACCAGATTTTTAAAAGTTTTAAGTACGTAATAAGAATGTAATCAATGATTTTATAAATTTTGACTTTAAAAATAATAAAAGATTTTAAATATATATATAAAAAATAATCGTAACAAAAATATGATTCAAATTAACACGTCTCTCTTAACCTGTGACAACAAGTTAAAGAGGTACTATTTGACAAATGCAAAACTGATGATCCATCAACTACTTGGAACTTCTAGTGGTAAAACATATATGTGTATATGTTTATATTTACATTATTATATTAAAGCGTGAAAGATTTTTGTAAAGTGATTTGAACTTTTACACTTTATTAAAAATCTGTTAACATTAGCTCAGGCCCAGGCCCAAGTATTGTTAAAATTACACGGAGCCCACACGAGATTAATGTACCCGAGCCCACCTGATTTTATCTTGTATTTTGTATTTTCCTTTTATTGAGTATGTTGTAAATATATATAGAAAGAGAGGCTTCTAGAACACATATACATAGAAATAATAAAGCATTTTCTTATTTTTTTCTCACTCTTCGTCTCTCAAGCTTCTAGGGTTTTCTCTACTGATTTTAATGGCGATCTCGATCGAATGAGTTCTAACATGGTATCAGAGCAGTGATTCGTGATCCTCTCTCACTCTTCTATCTTTCGATACTACCCTTGATGGGTTTCGTTGAATTTTTTCATCGAGGTTTTGAATCTCATGGACAAATTTTGGGGTTTTTTGTTCAGATGTTGTTGGATATCAATGCCTTGCTTCTTCAGGTTACGAAGAAGGGCGGTAATCATTTTTTTATATAGTTTACACCATTGATGGAAACTGTTGTTATACCTATGTTTAGGTTTTCGTTTAGTGTTGTGGATTCATAGTTGTTTTTGTGGTACTGACCAGATTTGTCATTATTGCTCCTTATTTCAATTGTGTCCTCCTAGTTCATGTACGATTTGGATATTTTGCATTGTGTGCTTGTAGTTCATGTAATTTTTGCCCTAGTTCTTAGCCATCATTCCAATGTCGACATCAACTGCAATTAGGACTGAGGGTTTCGATGAGTTTTCTGTTTCACCAACTTATCCTCTCTATTTACATCCATCTGATAATCCCCGAACTCACTTAGTCTCTTCTCCTTTTGATGGGACTGTGTTTGTGGTTTGGAGAAAAAATATAATGATTGATTTATCCGCTAAGAACAAGCTAGGTCTGGTTAATGAAGAGGTGGCTAAACCTCTCCCAAACTCACCCAATTTCCCATTTGATGAACGTTGCAATAATATGGTTATAGCTTGGATCACCAATTCCCTTTCTACCGAATTGGCCAACAGTGTTATGAGTTTTGACTCTGCAAAGGACATTTAGTTGGATATTAATGAAAGGTTTGGTCAATCTAACGGGACTAAGCACATTCAAATCTAGAAAGAGATAAATTCTACTGTCCAAGGGTCTTCAAACATTGCATCCTATTTTACCAGGCTATGTGCCCTTTGGGATAAGCTTAGTACCTCTTATGTTGGCCCTGTATGTACTTGTGGGGCTTTACGAAAGTTCATGGAGCAACAGAAATTGTTCCAATTCCTTAGTGGGTTAAATGATGAATATTCTCTCTGTAAGAGCAATTTACTGATTATGCCCACTCTTTCTCCCCTTAGCAACTCTTATGCTATGCTACAACATATTGAGAAATAATAGAAATCTCAAACCCCACTTCCTAGTTTCTTAAATGACTTAGCTGTCTTCAACTTAATTTCTCACACCACTTCCTCTAGTTGTGGGTATACTCAAAGATATCAATTTGAGCCTAAGAGGAACTCTATGACAAATGATTCCAGAAGAACTCAGTCTGATGTCAGGAGACCTCTCTTTTCACCCATTGGCTCCTCTACTCTGTTTTGTAAATATTGCAAGAAATCTGGCCACCTTATTCACAAGTGCTATAAGCTTCATGGCTTTCCTTCAGATTTTAAATTTACAAAAGGGAGAAAGTCTGTGTCTCTTGTCCAATCTGGTACTCCAGGAGCTGAACTTTCAGTCTCTTCTATGAAGCTTGATTATGGGGATTATAGATTGACCAGAGTCAGTTTCAGCACTATCAACACTTACAGTATCTCCACAACATTGGTAACTCCTGCAGTAGTACCTCTACTCCCCCACCGAGGAGTCTGGCAACTTTGCAGGTGTGTTTACTAGCCCAAATGTGATCACTATTGCTTTTCATGGATCTGTAGAGTCTACTCTGGGAGTAAATCCTTGGATAATTGATTCTGGAGCCACAAACCACATGACTCATCATAAAAATCTTCTCCATGATCTTACTCCTTTAATTATACCTCTTCTTACCAGTCTCCCTAATAGATATAAAGTCAAAGTCATGTCCACTGGCTTCCTCCACCTTACACCAGACATGACATTGCACAATATATTATTAGTTCCTTCTTTCCATTTCAATCTCATTTCCATTCATAAACTACTTTTCCAATTTAATTGCACTGGCCTTTTCACCAAGTCTCACTGCATCTTACAGGGCCCTTCTCTGAAGAAGCAGTTAAAAATTGGTAAAGCTGCACATGGGCTGTATTACTTTACTTCAACAGATTTTTTTTCTTCTGGTCCAGCTAGTCTTTTACATTCTGCTACTTGTTCTTCTTCCATGTATCAATCCTGTTTCTCATGGATTGAATGAAAATAATTTGTTTTGGCATCAAAGACTTGGTCACATTCCTTATCATAAATGAAATTCATAAGTTTCTTATCTGGTAAGATTTCTCCTACTCAACAATTTGTATGTGATGTTTATCCTAGGGCTAGACAACATAGACTCCCTTTTTTTTCAAGTTCTACTAAATCTTTTTCCCTTTTTCAACTTGTTCACATTGATGTTTGGGGCCCTTATCATACCCAAACATATAATGGGTTCAAATACTTCTTAACTTTGGTTGATGATTTTACAGGAGTCACTTGGACTCACTTGTTATCATCTAAGTCAGGGGCTTCTTCTGTCATTAAGGCTTTTGTTTCCATGGTCAAAGTTCAATTTCATTATTCTATTCAAGTTTTTAGATTAGATAATGCTTTTGAGTTAGGTCAAAGTGTTGATCTCAAATTATTTTTTTCTCAAAATGGCAACCTTCACCAGACTACCATTCCACACACTCCTCAGTAAAATGGTGTTATAGAAAAAAAACACAGGCATCTTTTAGAGGTTTCAAGGGCATTATTATTCTAGTCCAATCTACCTTTAAAATACTGGGGTGAGTGTGTGTTGACTGCCACCTATTTGATCAATAAATTTCCTTCTGTTCCATTACTTCATTCTTCTCCTTTTCAGTAATTCCATGGACATCCTCCTTCCTATAACCATTTGAAAAGTTTTGGGTGTCTTGCATATGCAGTCTCACCACCATATACAAGAGACAAACTTCAGTCCAGGTCCATCCCAAGTATTTTCTTAGATTATCCCTGTAGTAAAAAGGGCTACAAACTACTTAATCTATCCAACCATTCTATTTTTTACTCTAGAGATGTCAAATTCCATGAACACATCTTTCCTTACTCATCTACCTCTTCCTCTCCATTTCCTTCTCCTTCCCCTTTTGTTGATTCTTTTCCATCCTCCACCCCTGCACTTTTGTCCACTCCTGCTGACTCTTTGCCTCATTCTTCCACGCCTGTTCCACTTAGAAGAAGTACAAGACAACATATTCCCCTTTCTTACCTAACTGACTACCTTTGTTCATCTGTTCTTCCAACCTCTCTTCCTCTTCAGGTCAACTCCAAGGTTTCCAGTTCTGATATACATTTGCATGAACCTCTCTTTTACCAGCAGTCTATTTCTAGTCCTACCTGGCAAGAGTCCATGCTACAGGAATTTAAGGCTCTTGCTCTCAATCATACATGGGACATTGTCCCTCTTCCCCCTAATAAGAAGGTCGTTCCTTGTAAATGGGTGTACAAGATCAAACAAAGAGCTGATGGTACTGTTAAGAGGTATAAGACTAGGCTTGTTATCAGGGGTGATACCTAAAGAGAGAGTGTTGACTATCATGAGACTTTTTCCCCTGTGGTGAAACTAACTACTGTGAAGTGTCTTTTGTCCCTTGCTGCAAAGCATCACTGGACAGTTTTTCAACTGGTTGTCAATAATACTTTCCTTCATAGGGATCTTCACAAGAATGTCTACATGAAAATTCCCCCTGGTCTTTAGGTCTCTGCCACCTCCTCTTGTGAAACTCCTTTGGTTTGAAAACTCAAGAAGTTTTTATATGGCCCCAAACAAGCATCCAGATAGTGGTTTTCCAAACTGTCTGAGGCTTTGTTATCCAGAGGTTACATTGCCAGTAAAAATGACTACTCTCTTTTCACTAAGTCTTTTGGGGATTCTTTAGTCTTTTGGTGGTCTATATGGATGATATTTTGTTAGTTGGTTTTGATGTTTCTGAAATGAATGACCTTAAATAATTTCTTGATCATTAATTCAAGATTAAGGATTTGGGTTTGGTTCACTATTTCTTGGGACTGGAAATTGTTGCTCATGACTCTGGTTATCTGATTCATCAACATAAGTATGCCTCTGATTTGTTGAATGAATTTCATTGTCTCATTTTACCCCTGTGGCCTTCCCATTGGAACCTTCTGCCAAGTTGGTGCCTGTTATGGATGATCCTTTGCCTGATCCCTCTTTGTTCAGGTGTCTAGTTGGGAAACTCAATTTTATCCAACACACTAGGCCTGATATTTCATTTTCCGTACAATACCTTAGTCAGTTCTTACAGACCCCTTGTGCTGCTCATATAAAGGTAGACCTCTATGTAATTCGTTATGTTTTGTCTGCTCCTGATCAAGGCATTTTTTTGCCTTCTACACCTGATTTCTCTATATTAGCCTATGCTGATTTTGACTGAGCTGCTTGTCCCCTTTCACGAAGATCTGTTACTGGTTATTTCATTATTTTTGGTGGCTGTCCCATCTCTTGGAAGAGCAAGAAGCAGCCTACCATTTCTCTCTCCTCAGCTGAGACTGAATACCGTGCCTTGCGCAAGGTGGTTGCTGAAGTTGTTTAGTTAACTCGTTTGTTTGCTGACATGGGTTTATTTTTTTCTTCTGCTGTTTCCATTTTTTGTGATAGCTAGGCTGCTCTACATATAGCCAAGAATTCAGTGTTCCATGAGCGTATCAAGCACATTGAGATGGACTATCACTATGTTCGCGATTGCTTGCTGGCTCAGCTCATTTCTCTTCATCATGTTCCTTCAGCTGATCAGCTTGCTGACATCATGACGAAGCATTTGAGTGGTCCTCTCCATCATACTCTTTTATGCAAGATGGGTGTGTTGACACCCTCCAGCTTGAGGGGGGGGGGGTGCCCAAGTACTGTTAAAATTACACGGAGCCCCACGAGATTAATGTACCCGAGCCCACCTAATTTTATCTTGTATTTTGTATTTTCCTTTTATTGAGTATGTTGTAAATATATATAGAAAGAGAGGTTTCTAGAACACATATACATAGATATAATAAAGCATTTTTCGATTTTTCCTCTCTCTTCATCTCTCAAGCTTCTAGGGTTTTCTCTACTGATTTTAATGGCGATCTGGATCGAATGAGTTCTAACAAAATCTTCATAATAGATAAAATTATTTAATTTTAAATAATCAAATGTTACATGTATAATTTTAAATAATCAAACGTTACATGTGCGAGACACGTACGGTTAAGGAAAAGGTATCTTAAGAAATTACCCAATTTTCTTAAAACTCTAGCCAAAAATTGTCTCCTATTGTAAATCCAAATCAAATATAAGAACTTTTTCTTGTACACGTATACATGAAGGTTACACTCCTATAGGTTTTCTAATATAGGCTTCTTCCTTTTTTTTTTCTTCCCAACGTAAAAGTGCCGTAATTAATTTTGGTTATAATTAATATCACTTTTGGCATCGAAGTGTACTACGAGTGTTAAATATTTCCCAAGTTTAGAGGAGTCCTTTTTTTTGTTTTTTTTTTTCCTTTAATAATTGGAGGTATTTTAATATAAATCTTATACATATTTAAACTTAATTTTTTATTTTGATTTGAGAATTCGTTTATTTGTCTATTCTAAAATTTTTATAAAAAAAAAATTACAATTTCAATTTTTTTTTCATTAATCCTGTCTAGCTTTTTCAAATTTTCTAGGTCATTCTTTCACACAATAATATTTAGATCTTCTCTGTTTAAACATACTACTAACATGTCATTGTTTAAACACATAGGCAAATTCAAAATCAATTTTAAGTTTTGGAATTCGAGGTAAGGTCTCTAGGTCATTCTTTCACACAATAATATTTAGATCTTCTCTGTTTATGCATACTACTAACATGTTATTGTTTAAACACGTAAGCAAGTTCAAAATTAATTTTAAGTTTTAGAATTCGAGGTAAGGTCAATGTACACAACTATCCTCCCTAAACTCTTCTTATATATGAAATTACGCTAAATATGCTATTATTGTTATTGTATTTAAAATGTATGCAAAGTTTTGCTTTCATATAACTATAATTGGATGCTTTTTTCTCTCTCTTATGATCATGTTCACGAAAAAGTTTGAATAATTTCATATTATTAAATTTTACGTGTTCTTCTTGTTTTGTTTTAATTAAGTTGTATTTTTGTATTCATTATTCTTAATCTTTTTCTCTTTCTTTATATCTTTAGTTAATAGTTTTAAAGATTATATATGAATTATATATAGACAGTTGATTCTCCTCTTTTGATAATTTGTTGTATTTCTTTTTCAGTTGAAAACTCAGCACACAAGTCGAAATTTTTGTTTCATATACAAAAAGAGTAAAGAAGGTTTTGTTTATCAATTGCTTGACCTTTATTTTTAGGCCTTCTTCCTCTATTTTGTCATAACTTATTGTCCTTTAGTATTAATTTTGCATTCGTGTATTGAAGCTCATTCTTTCATACAGTAACATATGACAATTTGTAAAGCTATTGAGCTTGGTGTTAAATGTCGGTATGAGAATCAACATGGATCTTCTTCAGCTCTTCTTGCTGGCAACAAGGATAAGTCCATTGCTCAAATTCCTATAGAGGAGCTCAATGAGCAGGCTGATGGCTTTGCAGGAGTCTTCCCAATTGTAAATATGTAAAATATAGTCAAATCTCTACATAACGATGTTGTCATATCTTTTAGTTGCTATATCAAAATGTTTTCATATAGAATACATAATATATTATAACATGAAAAATCGATTCTTAAACTAATTTGACTATATATATTATAGTGACATTTTGTTAGAAAGAGGTGACTATAGTACCTTCTGTTACATGTTATGTGAAACTCTCATTTATGATCTTACAGTCACTGAGAGGGAAAAAAGATTAAAGAGAGTGTTAATTTCTTTTACTTCAAGAAAATAAATATATGTTAATATATTTTACCAATAAAAGAACACGTTAATATATATGGTTTGTTTTACCTAAAAAAAAAAAGAATATGTTAATATGTTCTATAAAAAAAGAGCATGTTAATATATATGGAAGAACAAAGTAAAAACACCCAAATTTAGTATGTTTTGTCATCCTCTACCATCTCAATCAATAGTATTACTGTGCTTATACAGATTGAAATTAACAATTGATATGGTAGTATTAAACCATTGTTCTGAACATGGAGGATAGAGGAAGAGGATCAAGTATTTATGTCCCCTATGTTTTTTCATAATTTTTCTTAATGGTGATTGTATGTGATCACGCGTAAAGTTGATTTCTTGGACAATAATTTTCAAGATTATGTATTGATTAATAATTAGAGCTTGAAAATTGATTGAAAAGTGCTTTGTTTTCATAATTCAGTTTTGAAGATTGAGAGTATTCTTCAATTTTGAGTTATGAGAAGGGATAATTTCTTCTTAAGAAGGCATACTCTCCACAAATTCAAAAAACCTAAAGAAACATAAAAATTCATGAAAAATTCATAAGCAAAATAGGGCGGAATGGTATAGATTTTTTAATTTGAATTTGAATTATTTTTTTTGTCTTATGATGATATTTTAAATAACATGACTTGAGTATCTCTTTTAATGATTTTAAATTGGGAATCTTTCAAAAATAGCTACATTTTGCTAGAAAATTCACCTTTCATAGCCATATTTTACATAATTACCATTTATAGCCGTTGTATTCAATTTACGCCCGCTGTATTCGATTTTATCAATAGTTTGTATTCATATAAAATATAAACACAGTACCATTTAGTTGTTATATTCGATTCACAGCCGCTATATCCACTTTTACTTAGTGGTCTGTATTCATAAAAACATAAATACACTACACATTTAGTCTTGCCAAAAACACTACCATTCTTTTTTCTTTTTCTTTTTTTTATATTTCTTCATTTTCGTGTTTTCCTCGTTTTTCTTCTTCTTTTTTCTAATTTTTCCTATTTTTATTTTTTTCGTTTTTTTACATATTTTTTTTTCTCTCTTCTATCTTTTTTTTTTCTTTTTTGTACTTATTTTCTTTATCATTTTTTTCTTCTATTTTATATTTTTTGTGTTCTTAAAAAATATGACTACTCGAGCACAAGTCATTGATGATAACGTAAATACCATAATTGTTTATCTATTTGTAGTCACACCGTCATTTATATTTTTGTATTCATTGATACAACTATATTTGTATTTGTATTTTAAAGTTCACGCTTGTATTTGTATTTTGTAGTTCGCGTTTATATTTGTATTTTATAGTTTGCACTTGTATTTGTATTTGTTAGTTCGCACCATCATTTATATTTTATATGATTCGCACTTGTAATTTAAAAAATTGTTTTGTATTTATATTTTATAATTGACTGTATATTATATTGGATTATATTTGTATTATGATTTTATTGTGTTTGTATATTTAGATTATATTTGTATTTGTATTCTATTTTCGTCGGTGTCTTTTTATTTTTAAAGAATTATTTTGTATTTGTATTTGTAAGTTGATTGCATATTGTAGTTAGCCGTGATTATGTACAATTTATCATTTGTATTTGTATACAAACAAGTAAATTCATTAATTGTATTTTCTTGATTCTAAAATATATAAATATGCAATGTATCATTTGATACAAATATACCGTTTTTTATTTGTATTTCAAAATTATTATTCGTATTTGTAAATAAATAAATATCATTTGATACAAATACAATTACAAACAAATGAAACCAACAACTCTAAAAATACAAATACATATTGTATTTTTATAAAAATTTGAATTGTATTTATTTGTATCAATAAATATAACTCGTATAAATAAATACAAAAAAATATTCGTAAAAAGAAAATCAATCGTTCCTTTTCAATAATTAAAAAATATAAATGATAGTTCACACTTGTATCTATACTAGTTTAGGTGTACGCGCCTTGCGCGTGTACCTCACTTTAATGAGTTCGAACATTACATTAAGTAGGATATTTGTTTAAATAATATAGATGAATATAATAATTAAATTTAATATTTTTTGAATATGTAAAGATGAAGAATTTATTTATTAAATCTAATATTTATCAAAAATATTTTTAAAAGTCGATCGATCATCTACTATCTGTAAATTATAATAAAATAATATAATGATAGAGACATCAAAATAAGACAATTAAATCTAATCTTTATACACAAAAATTTTTTCAAAGTCGTCCGACACTCATCTACCACTTGTAAACAATAACAAAATAATACGATAATAGAGATGTCAAAATAATACAACTAAACCTAACTTTACATTAAAAAATTCCTCAAAGCCAACTAACATTTATCTATTACCTGTAAACTGCAACAAAATAATACGATAAAAGTGATATCAAAATAATACAATTAAACTTAAATTTTACACACAAAAATTTCTCAAACCCGATCGAGATTAATCTACGAACTGTAAACTACCACAAAATAACAAACTAATAGAGATATTACGATAATACTATTAAACCTAACCTTCATCTTAAAAAAAATTTCAAAGCCGACCCATATTCATCTAGCATCTGTAAATTAAAATAAAACAATAAGATAACAAAGATATCAAAACAATACAATTAACCCTAACCTTTACACAAAAAATTCTTCAAAGTCAACCGACATGCATCTACGACCTGTAAACTATAAAAAAAATACAATAGTGATTACAAGTTTCGATTTTGATCCAACTAATTCTTGTCTGAGCGAAAATTTTGATCCTAAAGAATCATTTGAATGAAAACAAAGAATATATATATATATATATATATATATATATATATATATATATATATATATATACACACACACACACACACACACATGCATGTTGAATTCTATTATGATGACAAAAGTAATGAAAAAGTGGAGGGTTAAAAAATCAAACATCCACCAATCTAGATATGTAATTGAATCAAGTTAGTTGAGCATCAATCTTATTCTCCCATTTATCTTAATTAAGCACCCCAAAAGAGAACCAAAGCTAACACAAATACCACGTAAATTACTCGTATTTCTGCATAAAATAGAACACACATATCACGTAGATTGCTAGTATCTCTGTACAAAACAAAACATAAGTATCATGTAGATTGCTAGTATTTCTGCGCAAAACACAAATTATAATCACTATTGTGGATGGAAATTATTAATTAATTCTCATACCATATATTTTAGGAAGTTTAGTTGAAAGAAAAATATTAATTAATTTTCCTACTATATATTTTAGGAGTCTCAAATATTTTAGGAAGTCTAGTTAATATAATAAAAATAATTAAATAATAAATTAAAAAATAGTGAAAAGATAATTTCGTCTAAATAAGAGTCTTTTAATGAAAGGTAAAAAGTTCAAATCACTTTTCTAAAGGTCTTCACACTTTTAATATATTATAGATGTTATAGTTCACATTTGTATTTGTATTTTATAGTTTCCACTTATATTTGTATGTTATAATTCGCCTCTGTATTTATATTTTATAATTCACACTTATATTTATATTTGTTAGTTCACACGAATGAAAAAAAAAGGTGAGAAAAAATACAAAAAAAGAAGAGTAATAGAAAATAGAGAAAAAAATACAAGGAGAAAAAATAAAAAGTAAAAGAAAAAAAGAAAATAAAAAGACAATGAAAAAGAAAAAATTGAAAAAAGAAAGAAGAAAGATAAAATAAAAAAGGAAAAGAAAAAATGAAGAAAAAAACTGAGAAAAAAGAGTAATAGAAAATAGAAAAAAAATAAAAAAAGAAGAAAAATTAAAAAGAAAAAAATACAAAAGAAAACGAAAAAATTAAAAAAAGAAAAGAAAGAGAAAACGAAAAAAAAAAGGAAAAGAAAAAAAGAAGGAAAAAAAAAGGCAAGACAATATGAAAAAAAGACAACGAAAAAGAAAACAATTGAAAAAAGAAAGAAGAAAGAGAAAACAAAAAAAGGAAAAGAAAAAATGAAGAAAAAAAGCTGAAAAAAAAAGAGTAATCGAAAATAGAGGGAAAAAAAGGAGAAAAAATAAAAAGGAAAAACAAAAAAAGAAAAGAAAAAAGAAAACGAAAAACTTGAAAAAAGAAAAGAAAGAGAAAATGAAAAAAAAAAGAAAAAAGAAGGAAAAAACTGAAAAAGGAAAAAAAAAATAGAAATAGTGAAAATGAAAAAAATACATGAGAGAAGCTATGAATTGTAATTATGAAAAATTAATAGGCAAGAGGAGGTTATGAATTGTAATTAATTGAAATTAGGCTAAATAAGGTAATTAGGAGTCAATATTGGCTAAGTTATGTAATTATTCCTTTTAAATTTAGTTGACACATATAGGTGTACTAGATTAGTGTACGTGCTTTGCATGTGTTTCTCACGTCAATCAATAAAATATACATAAGAATTAAGAATAATATAATTAGAAAGTAGCAATATATTAACATTAAAAAATGATATATCTATTTAAATTATATAAATAAATATTTTATCTCAAATATATTATTATGCGATGTGTCTCACTTCAATGTTTATTATAAACAGAAAGAACAAAGTTAATTTGAATTTCATGCTAATAAAACTATTCCCAAACCTTATTTCTTCTTTCATATGAGACACCTTCAAGAACACCAAATCACTTACTTCAAACTCCAATTCTCTTTGCTTCAATCAAAATAATACAATTAAATCTAATCTTTACACACAAAAGTTTTCCCAAAGTCGTCTGACACTCATCTACCACCTGTAAACAATAACAAAATAATACGATAATAGAGATATCAAAATAATACAACTAAACTTAACCTTTACATAAAAAAATTTTCCAAAGCCGACCAACGACACTACAACAAAGTGCATCTATAGCTACATAATATATTGTAGCTAAATATGAAAAGTTTCGTAGCTAAAATTTTTAGCCACATTTTTTCTTTCCGTAGCATTCGTAGTAAGAAGCAGCGTAACTAGAGGTTAGCTACAAACTTTACATGGTCTGTGGCTAAGGACAAATACTTACAGCTATAAAAAATTATTTTATAGCTGTGATGGTAAAAAATCTTACTACAAAATATATAGTTATAGCAAATAAATTTACTCTTTGCCATGAAAAATAGAATCTGTAGCAATTATTTATAGTGTAGCCACAATATATTCTATTGTGGCAAAAGATTTGATATCTTTGCTTTGAAAATTTAAAATTTGTGGTTATTTTATATTTTAGTTTCGAGATGTTAAATACTTGTATTTAGCTATGAGTTAGAAAATCTATAACTATAAAATGAAGTATTTGCCACAAAAATTTTGTACATGGCTAAACTTTTTTTTATTTTCCCACGAAATATAAAAGTATAGCTTCTTTTTAATTTGCTATGAAAAGTGAAAATATAGAACCATATCTTTTACAGTTATATGGAGGCTTAGCCATAACTATAAAAATTCATTACTACATATTGAAGAATATTTCATAAGCATTATTAATGGCATAAACTTCTATAATGTCGCTAAAATTAAAAAAAAAGCATTATTACAAATTAAAGAATCTTTTTACAAGCTTTGTAAATAAAAAAAAAGTTACATAATATAGTTATAATTCATTTTTCAGATTCTAAAACAATTATCAAATATTGCATTTTACAATTTTGAGAATAATTACAATATATAATTCTGCCGAAATGCCATCTTGTTTAAGTCCAGAGCTGCATAGTATTCTTCTATCTCTTCTTTTGTAGTCTTCAATTGTACCTCAACTTGATCAAAATCCATCCTAATTTGTCATTTATATGCTCTTATTTTAGTAATATGCCTAGCAATAATGATAAAATATTTTAACATCAAGAGAATTAAGACCAACTAATTATATATGCAAGTGTGTGCATAAGTAGAATTTTAAGAAGAAAAATATATGCCTTAGTTGATTCTTTTACTAAAATTTATAACAAATAAAAATAAAAAAACTACAAAGCAATAAAAGAAGTAAACAAACCTGTAGACTTTTTAAACTTCTCAAAACCTGTAATAGAGTTTAAATTTCTATACAACAACAAAAAATATATTCAGTATAATTTCGTAAACGGTAGATCTCAAATCTCAATATCAATTTAAAACTCATGCTAAGAGACTATTACCTTTAAATTAACAATCCGATGCAATCCTCTCATATTGTAAAACTTATTTCATCTACTTGAAGAATTTCATATTATAAAACCTAGCAAAAAAATATATTAATCAATAATACATCATAAAAAATTTAGATCAAATAAAAATTTGAGAAGATAAATAGTAAAGGGCGTAGGGAGAGGGAAGGGGTTAGAGGAAATAGATGTATGCTTGTTGAGTTGGGAGGTATTAGGTTATTCTAATTGAGTTTTAAATTTTGTTAATTTGATTTTTTGTAAGCCCCAATTTGCTGAATCGGAACGCTACACGATTCTTATGACCCCGAGAGACCACAAGCTAACCCATGACTGATATCTGTACCTGTACACTACATAATATACTTGTAGAATGTGGAAAACATGAACAATAGGCCATAAGGTTCAACTGAATAAAATATCTAATAAATACTAACATCCATATAGGGTAACAAATACCCCAAACAACTGAAAGCTGAATCTAAAATCTGAACTAAATCTGAAAGCCTCTAAATACTGTCTGAAATAAGGAGTTGAAGGAACATGTCTCCAACTAACTCCGTCTAGCAAAACTGAACTAAAATAATGAATGAAATAAAATAATATCGTCCTCGAATGGATGAGGACTCACTGCAACTCTGCGACTGGAATAGTACTGCTAATCTGAAACTCATGTCTCTGAACCTATGGTGTAACATGAAAGAAAGCATCATAGCGCAAATGCGTCAGTACGACTGGGAGTACTGAGTATACGAGTGAGGTAGGCTAAATGCAAAAGGGTTTACATGCATGAACAATGCTAACTGACTGACTGATATGAACGTAAGAGTACAAACATGCATACATAGTAACTAAAATCATGAATACATGATATTTGAATCTGTATGCTAATACATGGTTTACTGTTATCTAACATGACTGATACTGAAATTTTGATAACATGGAAAACTGTGTCTGACAGTTCTGAATCTGATGGAACTACCTGAGTTCTTTTACTGAGACTGGAACTGAAACTATGAGAGGTAGTTACTTAACCGACATGCCCCAATAATGCATATAGCAAGGTTGGGGTCCAATCTTTGCCCCGACTGGAAGGGTGTCAATACCGCGCCACTGGTAAGGACAGCTGTGAGTGACCCTTAGCTGGCAGGTACTCGAATAAGAATGGTGGGAACCCTAAACTAACAGGTTAAGCCACCTCATTAACCCTAAGCTGGCAGGTTAAGATATCTCAACCTACGCTGGCTACATAGTTTTGGAACACAAAGATGACTACTAAGAATCACACCCTAAACTAGAAGGTGAGTTCTCATTCTTGGGTTCACTCGGTGCTAACTTCTACTCCTATCTGAAGAGACTGAATATGATTTAACTGGCTGTACATGGACTGATTAACTGACTTCCGTTGACTGACAGAATAGTACTACTATCTGAGAATTTATTGAGATCATGAGATTTCTGAGATTTCCTGAGTAACATGACTGACTGGGTTATATAGATCATGGCTTGACTGAGATTATCATGATAACGTGACATGACTCTAGGCACACAACTATATTTTTTGGGTACTAGTACCCCTAGAACTCGATGGAAGGAAACTGACACACATAACTGACTTGATCATAAAATGGAGTCCACAATTCACCATATCGTAAGTAGGGGACTTCACACTAAGCATAGTTCTCAACATCTTACGTATGGAAGAGAAATTCATTCAACATGTGTATACTTGCATAGCTTCAATATCAGGCTCAATCCATATCACAACAACGACGCATATCAATCACGTGGAATTCATGTGAAATCATAAAACATAAAGCTTGGACTTGTCATTTAAGCACTATTAAATCATAGGACATGAATTCTATTATCCTAGGCCTTTTATTAAACACTTTGCATGCATTCTTTTAGCTTAGGTGTGTTTTCATGAATTTTTTCATTTTAAACCACATAAAGTTCATGGATTTCAACTAACGAACATATATACTTCATGAAAACACCTTTAGATATCATCTTGAAACTTAAAAAACAATCATCAACATTTACATGATCATATCACAATAAGATAATCACAATATAATATTTAAAACATGGTTCTTGTGCTCTATGAACAAAATGGATCTATAGATAAACACTACGCATACCTTAGATGGAAGATTCTTGATGATTGATGGAGAGATTTGCTTAAACTTAAATCCCCAATTGAAAAACCTAATATGTTCTTGAGAGGATTTTGAGAGAAAGAGTATGTTTTAGTGAAATAAGGGCTTAATTCTGTGGTTATGGAATATATATAGGGGTGGAAAGATGACCCAAATACCCCTCTAGATGTGTCATTTAATTTCTGTGAAAATTACCCGATTTGGGCCCCCGGCGCGATGCGGAGATATCGCGTTGCCCCCCGTTTGTGACCTGAAAACTCACCGCGATACGGTGGAATCATGAAGAGACACTGGAAATTGACAAACATCATTTTGTCTTACAACGCGACGTGCCACTGACTGAAATGACGCTGCTGAAACTTTAAATCGCCATAACTTCTTTACCGGGTGTCCGTTTTAGGTGAATTTGGTATCGACAGAAAGCTTGTTCAATTCTCTAAAATTTGGAGACTATAAATTTGAAAAAATACAACCTATAAATCAATTTATTCTTATTCAAAGATGACCTATGTGAAATCATACACGAAAACTTGGTGGATTCGAAAGTTCTTAGCTTGGCTTACTCTAAGTGACTCTTATGAACATGATTAACGCATCATAAGCTCTATTATCACAGGATAGGAGGTTTTATGTGTAGAAGTAATGGTTCATTTTCTATCTTAGAGATATACGGGGTATTACAATATCTTTCCCTTGGAAGTATTCGTCCTCGAATGAGACTGACTAAAATGGGGATAGACAATAAACTGGAGTACGTGCAAGACATACACTACTGGAACATGATCTCATGATGGACATGACTATAAGCTAAACATATCATGCTGGACATGCATATTAGATGTATGAGTAGCTGATTCATGAATGTATAACTGAGATTTTTTATAACTGAGTTCTCCCAATAAGAATGCATAATTGATACATGATCATACACTAGACTGATACATGAATGCATGACTGAATATGCAATGGTATTTGATACCATATTTGTGATGAAATGTGAGCATGAACTGAATACCAAGTTGTATAGAATACTAATGAGAAACTGAATAAGCTTAAGAAGAACTGTTACCTTGAGCTTGATCTGGATTGGCAGAGAAGAGGTGAGGATACTTGGTACGCATTTCTACTTCTGCTTCTCAAGTATCTTCCTCAACGGACTGATTTCTCCAAAGAACTTTGACTAGAGGGACTTCTTTGTTCCTCAGTCTATGAGTCTGTTAGTCTAGAATTTCGACTAGAATTTCCTCATAGAAAAGACTGTTCTGAACGTCAATGCTCTAAATAGGGACTACGACTGATGGATCACCTATACACTTCTTGAGCAAAGAGAAATGAAACACTGGATGAACTAAGGCTAGATCTGAAGGCAATTTGAGCTTATACGCTACCTTGCCTAAACGACTAAGAATCTTAAAGGGATCGACATATCGGGGACTGAGCTTTTCCTTCTTTCCAAACCGCTTTACTCCCTTCAAGAGAGAGATCTTCAGATAGACATAGTCACCAATCTCGAACTCGAGATCCTTTTCGTGCATATCTGCATAGGTCTTCCATCGGCTTTGAGCAGCCCAAAGTCTTTCTCTGATAAACTGGACTTTCTCTAAGGCATCGAATACTAAGTTAGGCCCTATGACTGAGGCCTCACTAACTTCAAACCACCCGATTGGAGATCTGTACCTCCTACCATAGAGAGCTTCAAATGGAGCCATTTTAATACTTGAATGATAGCTGTTGTTGTATGCAAACTCAATCAAAGGAAAGTGGTCATCCCAACCTCCCTTGAAATAAATTGCACATGCCCTTACCATATCTTCAAGAGTCTAAATGGTCCTTTCTGCTTGACCATCTGTCTGAGGATGAAAAGTTGTACTGAGATAAACTTGGGTACCAAGACCCTTTTGGAATGCTTTTCATAAGTAAGAGGTGAACTGGGTACCTCTGTCTGAGATAATAGATAATGGAACACCGTGTATCTGACCAACTCCCTGATGTAGAGTTTGGCATAATCCTTGGCTGAATAAGAGGTATGGACTGGAAGAAAATGAGTTGACTTGGTTATTCTGTCTACAATGACCCAAACTGAATCATACTGATGACGAGTTTGAGGCAAACCCATCACAAAATCCATGCTCACTTCTTCCCACTTCCAAGAAGGAATGGTGAACTCCGGCATGGAACTAGTAGGTTTTCAATGCTCTATCTTAACCTGCTGACATGTAGGGCACTTAGCCATAAATTCTACAACATCTCTCTTCATCCCACTTCACCAATAGATCTCCCGTAGGTCGCGGTACATCTTAGTGACCCCTGATGAATAGAGTATCGCACACCATACGCTTCTACAAGAATTCGCTGCTTTAAATCATCTACACCTAGAACACAGAGATGACCCTGACAATGAATGACACCATCTCCCCCTTGGGAGAAAACCTCTACTTTCTGATTCTGAACTAACTCTTTTAGCTTGACAAGGCTAGGATTCCTGTCTTGCTTTTCTTTTACCTCAAAAACTAGAGATAACTCTGAACTATTCTGAACACATACACCACCCTCTGAAGAATCGACTAAGTGAACACCTAGTCTGGCAAGCTGATGGATTTCCTGAGCTATCTTCTTTTTACTATCCTTAACATAAGAAACACTACCCATAGAGAGTCTACTGAGAGAGTCGGCTACAACGTTGGCCTTGCTCGGATGATAAAGGACACTCATGTCATAATCTTTCAAGAGCTCTAACCATCTTCTCTGACAAAGATTGATATCTTTCTGAGAAAAGACACACTGAAGACTCTTATGATCTGTGAAGATATCTACATGAACTCCGTATAGATAATGCCTAAAAATCTTCAAGGAAAATACTACGGCTACTAACTCAAGATCATGAGTAGGATAATTGTTCTCATGGGGATTTAACTGCCTGGAGGCATAGGCTATGACCTTACCATGCTGCATGAGGACATAACCTAGGCCCACTATGGATGCATCACAATATACTACAAAACCGTCTAAACCATCAGAATAAGCTAGAACTGGAGCTGAGGTGAGTCGAGTCTTCAACTCTTGAAAAATCTTCTCGCAAGAATCTGACCACTGAAACTTAACCTTCTTCTAAGTCAATCTAGACATGGGGATGAAATATAAGAAAATACCTCAACAAACCATCTGTAATAGCCAGCCAAACCCAAGAAACTCCTAATATCTGATGGAGAGACAAGGCGAGGCCAGTTTCTTACCACTTTGGTGTTCTGAGGATCTAATCTAATGCCATCACTGGAAATAATATGTCAAAGAAATGCTATTGACTTTAGCCAAAACTCACACTTACTGAATTTGGCGAATAACTGGTGATCTCTGAGAGTCTGAAGAACAATTCTGAGATAGTTTGAATGATTACACTCTGTGCAGGAATAGACTAGGATATCATCTATGAAGAATATGACGAACATGTCCAAGTACTACTTGAACACACGGTTCATCAAGTCCATGAAAGTGGCTGGGGCATTGGTAAGAACAAAGGACATAGCTAGAAATTTGAAGTGACCATACTGAGTACGAAAAACTATCTTTGGAATATCACATTCTCTAACTCTGTGCTGATGATAGCCTGATCTGAGGTCTATCTTGGAGAAATAACTGGCACCCTGAAGTTGGTCAAATAAGTCATCTATTCTGGAAAGAGGATACTTGTTATTGACTGTAACTTTGTTGAGCTGACGGTAATAAATACACATTCTGAGAGAACCGTCCTTCTTGCATACGAATAAGACTGGTGTACCCTATGGGAAAATATTGTGTCTAATGAATCCCTTATCTAAGAGATCTTTCAACTAATCCTTCAGTTCTTTGAGTTCTACTAGTACTATTCTATATGGCGAAATAGAAATAGACTGAGTATCTGGAATAAGGTCAATGCCGAAGTCTATTTCCCGTTTGGGAGGAATGCCTAGAAGATCTTTAGAAAAGACATCTGAATATTCGTTAACCACTAGGATTGATTCACAGCTAGGAGATTCGGAACCAGAGTCTTTAACATGAACAAGATAATAAACACATCCCTTAGAAATTATTTTCCTTGCCCGAAGGTAGGAAACAAGCTGACCCCTGAAAAATGAAGTACTACCCTTTCACTCTAGGACGGGCTTATTCAGGAATTGAAATTGAACTATCCTATTTTTGCAGTCGACTGTGGAATAGCAGGAATAAAGCCAATCCATGTCGAGAATGACATCAAAATCAGTCATCTCTAACTCGACTAAATCTGCTGACATGGCTTTCTAAAATATCATAATCGGGCAATTCCTGTATACCCACTGAGATATGATGGTTTTACCCACTGGGGTAGAGACTGAAAAGGGCTCTGCTAAAATTTTGAGACTGATTCCGAAATCGCCTGCTATATAAGGAGTAACAAAAGACAAGGATGCACCTGGATCTAGCAAAGCATAAACATGAACATAGAAAATCTATAACATACTATTAACGACATTAGGAGAATTTTCCTAATTATGTTGGGTCTGAAGAGCATAGGGTCTGTTTGGGTGTTGCCCACTAGTAGCACTGAAAGTGGCGCTTGGCTGATTTGGGCGCCGAACTGGGCTGTGGAACGTTTCTACTGACCCTATAGACCTGACTACAAAAACTCTCTAATCCTGTGGCCTGGCTTGCCATAACCAAAACAAACATCGCTACTAGCTCTACAGGTACCCTTGTGGTTCTTGCCACAAGTCTGACATAGGGGATTAGTTTGGGCACTGCTGACACTGCCCTGAGACTTAGAGCCTGGTGCTTGATCTCCGTTGCGGTCTCTGAATTTCGGCACTGGGGCACTAGTAGAGGAAGGATCTAGAACTGCTGGCTTAGGATGAAACTGCGAACTATTTCCTCCTTCTAATTTGGGTTGACCAAAACTGAAACCGCCTAATCTTGCTCTCTTGTTCTGCCTCTGTCTAGTCCTAATCTTCTGCTCCTCTATTTGCTGAGCATAGGTCATGAGCCTGGCTAAAGTCATATCACTATTCAGCATTGCAGACCTACACTCATTTACCATGCTATCATTCACTCCTGACACGAACTCATCTTAGCCCTGTTGTCTGCAACCACATGAGGGGCATATCTGGATAGCTGAGTAAATCTGAAAGAATACTCTTTAACCATCATATTTCCCTGAGATTGATGAACTCAAGAACTTTTGCCTCCTTCAGCTCTTGGAGAATGAATCTGTCTAAGAAAGCCGTGACAAATTCCTCCCACTCTATAGGACCTGCACTATGTACCCTCTCGGACTTCCACTGTTTGTACCAAGTGTGAGCAACATCCTATAACTGGTATGCGGCTAACTTGGCACTCTGACAAAAAGTAACTCCCATGATGTCTATAGCCTTTTGGACTTAGTTAATGAATTCTTGAGTGTCTTCATCAGACTTAAACTCGAAAAAAGATGGAGGGTTATTCGGGTGAAGTCCCAATCCTAGCTGCGGTTGAGTTGGCCATTGGATTAGCCGAAATAACTGGTGGCCATTCATTTTGGATAGCCATAGACCGAGAAAGTGTGGTGAATACGGCCCTAAACTCCGCATGAGAAATATGTTTGCCCAAAGGATCTGCGGGCTGAGGAGTGGGATGGTTTCTTTTCTTTGGAGGCATATTCTAAAATAAGAGAAGAACGGATTATACTGAGAGTTTAACTTGAGATTATGCTCACTAGCATGACATGAATATTGAAAGAGGGGAAACTGTTCCTAAAACATCTCATAGCCTCTTGCACATAAATGTGACGTGCAACACACCCATGCACAAGACTCTACTAGATGCAGCTTTCAGACTTCTTAGGACTCTATTGAACCTTAGGCTCTGATACCAAGTTTGTAATGCCCCGATTTGCTGAACCAAAATGCTACATAGTGCTTATGACCCCGAGGGACCACAAGCTAACCCATGACTGATATCTGTACCTGTACATTGTATAATATACTTGTAGAATGCGGAAAATATGAATAATAGGCCATAAGGTTTAACAGCATAAAATATCTGATAAATAATAGCATCCATATAGGGTAACAAATACCGAAAGCAACTAAAAGCTGAATCTAAAATCTGAACTAAATATGAAAACCTCTAAATACTTTCTGAAATAAGGAGTTGAAGAAACATGTCTCCAACTAACTGCGTCTAGCAAAACTGAACTGAAATAAGGAATGAAATAAAATAATATCGTCCTCGAATGGATGAGGACTCACTACAACTCTGCAACTGGAATGCTACTTCTGATCTGGAACTCGTGTCTCTGAACCTATGGTGTAACATGAAAGAAAGCACCATAGCGCAAATGCGTCAGTACAACCTCAGAGTACTGAGTATACGAGTGAATTGGCTAAATGCAAAAGGGTTTACATGCATTAGCAATGCTAACTGATTGACTAATATGAACGTAAGAGTACAAACATGCATACATAGTAACTAAAATCGTGAATACATGATATCTTGATCTGGACGCTAATACATGGTTTACTGTTATCTATCATGACTGATACTAAAATTTTGCTAACATGGATAACTGTGTCTGACAGTCCTGAATCTGATAGAACTATCTGAGTTCTTTTACTGAGATTGGAATTGAAACTGTGAGAGGTAGTTTCTTAATCGACATGCCCCAATAACGCATATAGCTAGGTTGGGGTCCAATCTCTACCCTGACTGGAAGGGTGTCAATATCGCGCCATTGGTAAGGACAACTGTGAGTGACCCTTAGCTGGCAGGTACTCGAATAAGAATGGTGGGAACCCTAAACTGACAGGTTAAGCCACCTTATCAACCCTAAGCTGGCAGGTTAAGATGTCTCAACCTACGCTGGCTATGTAGTTCTAGAACACAAGGATGACTACTAAGAATCATACCCTAAACTGGCAAGTGATTTCCCATCCTTGGGTTCACTCGGTGCAAACTTCTACTCCCATCTGAAGAGACTGAACATGATTTAACTGGTTGTACATGGATTGAGTAACTGACTTTCATTGACTGATGGAATAGTACTACTATCTGAGAATTTGTTGAGATATCTGAGATTTCCTGAGTTACATGACTGACTGAGTTCTATAGCTCATGGCTTGATTGAGATTATCATGCTAACGTGACATGGCTCTGGGCACACAACTATATTTTTTGGGTACTAGTACCCCCAGGACTCGCTAGAAGGAATCTGACACACATAACTGACTTGATCATAAAATGGAGTCCACAATTCACCATATCATAAGTAGGGGATTTCACACTAAGCCTAGTTCTCAACATCTTACGTATGGAAGAGAAATTCATACAACATGTGTATACTTGCATAGCTTCAATATCATGCTCAATCTATATCACAACAACGACGCATATCAATCACGTGGAATTTATGTGAAATCATAAAGCATAGAGCATGGACTTGTCATTTAAGCACTATTAAATCATGGGACATGAATTCTATCATCCTAGGCCATTTATCAAACACTTTCATGCATTCTTTTAGCTTAGGTGTGTTTTCATGAATTTTTCCGCTTTAAACCACATAAAGTTCATGGATTTCAACTAACGAACACATATATTTCATGTAAACACCTTTAGATATCATCTTGAAACTTATAATCATCAACATGTACATGATCATATCACAATAATACAATCACAATATAATATTTAAAATATGGTTCTTGAGCTCCATGAACGAAATGAATCCATAGATTAACACTGCACATACCTTAGATAGAAAATTCTTGATGATTGATGAAGAAATTTGCTTGAACTTGAATCCCCAATTGAAAACCCTAATATGTTCTTGAGAGAATTTTGAGAGAAAGAGTATGTTTTGGTGAAATAAGGGCTTAATTCCGTGGTTATGGAATATATATAGGGGTGGAAAGATGACCCAAATACCCCTCTAGATGCGTCATTTAATTTCTGTGAAAATTACCCGATTTGGGCCCCCGACGTTATGCGGAGATATTGCGTTACCCCCTTTTTATGACCTGAAAACTCACCGCGATGCTGTGGATTCATGGAAAGACACTGGAAATTGACAAACGTCATTTTGGCTTATGGCGCGACGCGCCACTAACTGAAATGACGCTGTTGAAACTTTAAATCGCCATAACTTCTTCACCGGGTGTCCGTTTTAGGCGAATTTGGTATCGACGAAACGCTTATTAAATTCTCTAAAATTTGGAGGGTATAAATATGCAAAAAGACCACCTATAAACTAAGTTATTCTCATTAAAATATGACCTATGTGAAATCACACATGAAAACTTGGTAGATTCAAAAGTTCTTAGCTTGGCTTACTTTAAGTGACTTTTATGAATATGCTTAACACATAATAAGCTCTATTATAACTACGATACTAATCCTAATTCATTTACTCCTATAGGAATCACAGGATATGAGGTTTCATCTGTAGGAACAATGGTTTATTTTCTAGCTTAGAAATATAGGGGGTATTACATTTTTTAGGGGAAGGGGAGGGGGAATTTTGCTTCTTTGCAGTTTTTCATTTTGGGGGGGGGGGGGACTTGGAGGGGAATAAGTGAGGCGGCAGAAACTCTTTTAGTTGGCCAATAGGACTCTATCTTTTCCTTTACCTAATGGCTAATATACCAAAGAGAGAAGTAATAATTAGCCCCCTGAATTTGTCGAATTTTATTCATGGTACACCTGAACTTTTAACAATCTTAAATATCCCCCCAAACATGTTTTTTCACATCTTCGAGTGACCCTTCTATGGCCAAAGGCCACAATGTTGAATACACGCACTTCCACCGTTGCAATTTAATTGCATGTCTTTCCACGTAGATTAATAATATCCACATGAGACCATCCGTTGAATAAAAAAGAAAGAGAAAGAGAAAGAGAAATTGAAACGTTTCATATTTCACCCCCTCTATTCTCTCTCTAAACTCCTCCATCTCTCACTAACCAAATCATTCGGTTCTTTTAATCTCCCTTTTAATAGTTAATGAACGATTTTGTATTGAGTTATTGTTGAAGATTTCGTTGATGTTGGTGAATCTGTAGTGACTTCTCTCAAAGGTGGTGGTGAATATTTCGTTGAAGTTATTGGTGAAGCCGTAGTGACTTAGTCTGTGTTCTGCTATTTCGTTGAAGATTTTGAGTTTTTCACTAGTCAAAAGTAGAGTAATATTGAGATTTCCTTTTGGTAGGTAAGTTTTACCTTAAAAAACTCAATTTTTCATTTGTTTTAATTGTGTTGAAATTGAAGTTGTTTTCTTTCTATTAGTGCTCTGATTTTGAATAGAAATCATATTATTGATTGTCAGCCGGTGTGTTGTTGATTAAATTGTCATGAAATTATGAGAAATTTTGAATGAATGATATTAGTGTTTTTCGTAATTAGTTCAAAATTAGGGCTTTTTTCTAAAACTAATTTTTTATTGTAATTTGTGTGTTTTTTTGTTACTGTTGGGTTATATTGTTCAATTTTTTTCTTTTGTAATTTTACTTGTGTATTTTTTGGTGTTTTCTTGAAATTAGACATGTATATTGTTTTATATTGTTAAATTATTGTGAAATTATGCAAAATTTTGCATGCATGATATTAAAATTTTTCGTAATTAGTTCCAAAATTAGGATTTTTTTGTAAAATAAATTTTTTTATTATAATTTGTGTGCTGTTTTGTTACTGTTGGATTGTACTATTCGATTTTAATTTTTTTTTGTAAATTTACTTATTGTGGCTATAAGTTGACGTATGACTACTAAGTTGTTGAACTTAAAATTTAAAATTGCTGGTGTTTTGGTGAGTGAGGTTGGACTAATCTACATTGGTGGTAGGACTGAATATATATATAATGTGGATGAAGATCACTTGTCAATTCCTGAAATTGTTGACTATGCAAAGTCATTTGGTGCTACAAAGTTGGGGAGGACTTATGTTGGGTCATCTTTGGGGGTTGATTTGGTAGAAATGGAAAAAGATGGGGACATTTATGACATTGCATTATTTCTTAAAGGTGGGGACACAATAGATATATATGTGTGTGAGGACTCAATTGTAGAGTATATGGGTCAATATGAAGGACAATTAAGTCAAATTACAAGTGCTAGTGAGTCTTTTAATCCACCTCTAGCTGTTAGAAAATAAGATGAGGTATGTTTTGTTCCATGTGGAAATACCAATGAAAAAAATCTTGATCTAGGGTTGGCTTCTTCTTCTTCTGCTGCTGCTGCTGTTCAAAATAATAGTAACAGATCTGAAAATGCAGCAGAAGTTGGGGTTGATGTTGATTATAGTCCAATAGATTGGACTGACACTAAATAAGAACTTGAAACATCTGTCCAAGAACCAGTTAAACCTACTGTTGAAGAAGTAGAGGAACCTCTTGTTCAAGAAGAAGAGGTTAGAGATAGTGATGGTGATGATGATGATTTTGACCAATCGATTGACTATAGAAGTGATGTGCATGATGAGTTGCGGATAGAGAATGCAAATGTGAGAAAGTTTAAGAGAGAAAATAGGAGGAACAAGAAGAAAGAGAAAGCAAAAGGCTTTTTGGGTGAAGTTGGACGGCATGTTGGGTTTGATGATATTGAAAAAGGTAAGAAAAATTACAATGGTAAATTGACAGAAGATGAGCCATATTATGATAGTTCTGATTATGATAGTTTTCAAAGTGATGATGATTTGTTGCTTGTTTCTGATGATGAATTTGAGGGAGAAAAGTTAAGTGAAAGAAAAAAGAGCACTTCAGTGGTATATGATCCAACTTGTGAAGTGGTTGTATGGTAGCTAGGTTTAGTATTTGAGAATGCAAATGAGTTTAGGGAAACAGTTACTAAATATGCTATTAAAAAGGGGGTTGAGTTAGACAAATATGTGAATGAGAGTTATAAAGTAAGAGTTAGATGTAAATGTGGTTATCCATGGTTGTTGTATGCTAGCAAGGAAGGAAAGAGTGGAAACTTTTCTGTCAAGACCTACAATCCAAGGCACAAATGTACTTGGACAAACACTAATTTTCTTTGTAATTTAAAAATTCTGTCAAATCATCTTAAAGATAGGATTATATCCCATCCAACAATCAAAGGGTAGTAGATTCAAGAATTGGTTAGGAAAGAGTTGGGTTGTTTATGTTGGCAAGACGGTGTGTTTAAAGACAAGAAAGTTGATTTTGAAAGAAATTATGGGGGATCATGTGGCTGAATTTAACAGAAGTTTAGACTATAAGGATATTTTGCTCCAAACAAATCCTGGTAGTACTTATGTTGTGAAACTGACTGATTCAGATAGTGGAATGAAAAAATTTCACTCTTTCTATATTTGTTTTGATGCTATGAAAAAAGGATTTCAAGAGGGATGCAGAAAGTGGATTTAACTGGATGGGTGTTTTTTTAAAGGAGTTTGTAAAGGTCAGCTGTTCGTAGCTATTGCTAAGGATGAAAACAATCAAATGTTTCCAATAGCATGGGCAACGATCGGCAAAGAAAGTAAGTCTACATGGAGATGGTTCTTGATGATATTACAAGATGATCTCAACTTAGGAGATGGTTCCCAACTCACTATTATCAGTGATATGCAAAAGGTAACTATTTATTATTAAATTTTTTTTTCATTAAGTTAGACCAAAATTAACTAACTTCATTTGTTTATTTTGAAACTGGAAGGACTAGTTGCTGCTGCAGAACAAATACTTCCTAAATGTGAGCACAGAATGTGTGCTAGACACATCTTAGCCAATTGGTCAAAGAAATGGAGAGGCATAGAGAGAAGGAAAAAATTTTGGGATTGTGCTAGATCAACTTTTGAGGCACAATTTAAGTATAACTTTGAAGCTCTTTCTAAGTTGGGTAGAGGCATTATTGAAGATCTGATAGGTTACAACAAAGAGAGATGGTGCAAGGCTTACTTCAACACCTTTTCCAAGTATGATAGTGTGGATAACAACATTGCCGAGAGTTTTAAAGCTTGGGTTTTGATTCCTAGGAACAAGATAATTATTTCAATATTGGAAGAAATCGGGATAAAGGTGATGACAAAGGTGAGTAGGGCAAGAAAATTTGCAGATTCTTGGACAGATGACATATCTCCAATGAAAATGATGGTGTTTAATGCAAATGTAGAAAAATCAATGTTGTGCAACATTGACTGAAATGGTGATCAAGGATTTGAAGTGACTGAAGGGGTATACAAACATACTGTGAATTTGAGGCAAAATAAATGTAGTTGTAGATCATGGGAACTAAAAGAAATTCCTTGTGCACATGGTATAGCAACAATGGAGTACTTAAATTTGAATGCAACACAGGTAATTTCTAGCTAGTATAGAAAGGAGGCATATTTGAAGGCCTATTCTTACTTTATTCAGCCAGTCCCAAATATGAAAATATGGCCAGATAGCAGAAATCCTATAGTTGAGCAACCTGAAGTGACACAAATGCCTGGTAGGCCACCAAAGAACAGAAGGAAATAGATTGGCAAAGTGGTAAAATCTGGAAAGTTACCAAAATTTGGGGTGACAATGAGATGTTCAATCTGCAAACAACTAAATCATAACAAGAGATGATGTCTACATAATCCCAATCGTAAATCCAAATCAGTCACAAAAGAGGTGATAATCTCATTTGCTTGCTTAAAATTTTAACATACATTACTTATTAACTAGTTCCTCTTGTTTTTCTAGTATGTTGTTTCCCAACAATCTTCTACTGGAAAGAGAAAAAAAAATAGCACAATCAACATGGACAAAATTGATGAAAAGTGTGGTAACAAGAGGCCAAGAGTTTTTGGTCAAGGTGTCTTTGTTTCTAAATCTGGATACACTTGTATTAATGTAAGTGTCTTATCAAATTGTTATATTTATTTTTGCATAAGTTCGTCAAAATATTAACAAGGACTGACTACATTTTTCAACAAGGATTGGCTAGTAGTAGAAGGGTTAATACAGGCATAATGAGTTCGACACATATGACTGGTGATATTGGTTATCAACCAACAAAAGGACTGAAGTGGAAAAATTTACGTGTTGTTACTCAAAGGCAACTTCAAGTTCAAACAAGATCAAAAGCTGCTGGAATTAGGACAAGGGCACAACTATTAGGGAAATCTCCAACAACAACAAAGAGTACCAAGGCAAAGACTTCATCAAAGAAAAATGCAAAGGGAAAGGGAAAAAGTTCTGCTGGTGGTGGTTGTTAGTTGTTGACATCTCTTAATTGTTATACTGTTGTATCGTAACAGAATGATTGAACTAGTCTTTATTTATGTGTTTTGACAGTCTCATATTTTGAAGTACCCGACTTGATTTTGGTTGAACAATTGAGCACTATGGTGTCGTTAATTTCATGAATTCGAAACAATTAAGCACTAATGAATGCATCTATTATGTACAAAGTTGGATTGTTACATTTTGCATCTATTGTGTTGTTGCCAACTTATGATTCGTCATGCACCTATTATGTACAAAGTTATATTGTTACATTATGCATCTATTGTGTTTTTGCCAACTTATCATTTTCTTACGGAGAAGCCAGTAATAACCAAGAAATGAAAATATATTGCTTTAATCAGCAAACAAATACATCATGTCCGTCAAAATATACAATCTTATCAAATTAAAGCACCATTACATACGCTAATCAATCAATGACTCAAAATGTAAATTAGCATCATCACATTACATATCAAACTAATGAACAAAATTAGTTTTAACATCTTTTTGCGTTTCAACTCTTTTTGTTGTTTGTTGGTCTTCTTCAACAAACTCAAAATGACAATATTGGCTTGACGTGAAAATTCTGCATCATACCAATCAAAAGAGTTGCAACTAGTTCGAAATCGGGACTGTAATTCATAGAATAGAAAAAAAAGTTATCAATTTAACTTGTTACAACACATAACCAAAAAAGGATAATATAAAAAAGGAATTACATACACCATAATGCATACAACCGAGGAATCTACGTCCAGAATTGTCATCCGACCATGAAATTCTCACAATTGGAGGAGACCTACATGCACACACTAGTCTCCTATTATAATTCATAGAGCTAGAAATTTTTTTAAGTAGAAATAATAAAATACAATTGAGAGAAGTAGATTGGAAGTGATGGAAGAAGATGATAGAGAAGATGGATAATAAATAGGAGAAGAATAATTAATTTTTTATTGAATAAATACGCGCGTGATGGAGTTTGTGGTCAAACAATTATCCACGTCGGACAAGAAAGGTCAGTCAAAATTGTAAAAAAATAAGTTTGGGGGTATTTAAGACGGTTAAAAGTTCAGATGTATCATGAATAAAAGTCGACAAATTCAAGGGGGTAATTATTACTTCTCTCTATACCAAATTGTATATTTTTGTTTCCCTTTTTACAAATACTATCATAGTTTTATGTAACTAGCAATGGTAATAATGAAAATATTAATAAGCATATACTTTACTTTAAGTTAATAGAGAAAGTCAATTATTTATATAAAATAAATATAATTTTAAAATTTATTATTTTGCTTCAACTTTTTAAATTATGATATTGTTATTTTTGTTATGTACTCTCCTATTTTAATAAATTCTTAATTTAATAGTGTTTGGTTAAACTTATGATTATTTTGAATTACAATTTTTAATTTAAATTGTAAATACAAAATATACATAACTTAGAATAAATTTTTCTATCTTTGAAGTAAGAGTAAAATTTGCATACACTGTATTCTCTCTCCAAAGTCTACTTTACGATGTTATTTTTATTATTTTATATGAATTTACAATAATTTATATAGATTAGAATGTCAAGTCAACATTTTCACAACATTCAATCATTTCAATTTATATGATGGTTTTTTATTTTCACAACATTCGATGAACTTAAATTACACAATTTAAATTGATTTATACGGATTAGTTTTGTTGTTGTTGTTAATGATACTATTATTATTATTATTATTATTATTATTATTATTATTACTATTATTATTATTATTATATGTATACATATACATATATATATATATATATATATATATATATATATATTATATATATATATATATAAATAAATTAAATTATTTAAATTACATTTGAAACTTAGAAGTAAGATCATATAAAATTGAATCAAGTTGAATGATGAACACCTCTAATTACACTAAAATTTTAAAGTATAAACCATATCCAAATAAATGAATAACTAAAAATATTTGATCGAGATGAAGTTTGAATAATACTTATTGAAATTTTTCTGAATTTTGGCATGATTAATTAATTGAAATTAACATAATTAAATATTTATTTAAGTTACATTTAAGTTTTACAAGATATAAAATTAAATTAAATTAAATTGTATGATTAATACCTTCAATCAAATTAGAGTAATAAATATATTATTTTGGTGAAATAAGTTTGAGTCAAGTAAGAATTCTGGAAGCACTTGATCAGGATTAAGTTACAATAAGACTTAGAGCCCGTTTGGGATTGGAAGCACTTTAATTTTATAAAATAGCTTTTAAGAAAAGTACTTTAAGGAAAAAACAATTTGTGTTTGATAAATTCATTTGAAAAGTATTTTTAATAAACATATCGTGTTTGAATAATTCTTTTAAGAATTGTTTTTGAGAGACAAATGACCAAAAAAGTCATGTATCAAAAGACTTTTCTACTAAAATTAGTTTTATAGAGAAAATTTATTTTGAATATCTATTATAATATTTTTAATAAATATTTTATTTTTATTTAATTAAAAATTACTTACTATAAAATTTTAATCAAAATTTATATATATATTTATATTAAAAATTATTAAATAATAATATATTACTTAAATGATTTAAATATTGCTTAAAAACATCAAACAAAAATGAATTTAAAAATTATTCCACAAATTAAATCACTATATATAAAAAATTCACCACATGATAACAAATATGTCACTTTTTTAAAATTAAATAATCGAGAAAAAAATTATAAATGCTGCCAAAATAAGATTTGATCATACTCGCCTGTCATTTATTATCAATAACAATTAAAAATAAAGAGAGATATTCATTGATCATTATCATCAATGATATTTTTAATTTTATTTAATGAAAATAAGTGAAAAATAAGATAATAATATATAAGTCATAAAATAAAATAAAGAATTATTATTTAAATCTGTAGTATAAAATTTTAAATTCAAAATTTAATCGAGCTTATAAGATATGTTAATTAATTAATAAGGGATATATTTTTATCATAAAAAAATAATTTTCTGCTTTTAGCTTTTCTGAAAAGCAGAAATTTTCTGCTTCTTCCGAGAAGCAGAAAAATTATTTCTGCTTCTTTTTAAAAGTACTTTTACAAGTTTACCAAACACCATTCTTTTTTACAAAAAAAATCTCAAACAGTCTCTTAGTGAACTTATATTTAAGTTCAACATAATTAGTTAATCAAAATTAATTAGAAGTCCTATTTATTGAAATTATATTTTAAATTCACAAGTAGGCATGTAATATTGAATCGAATCGAACTATTGACACCTCAAGTTACACTAAATTAGTATTGCAATAACAAATTTTAGTTCATAATAAAAATTAATTACTAGCTACAAAAATTTATAATAATATTAATTGTGGCTAAATCATTCTGTCATGCTAAATTATTACTTTTCCCGTTTCAAATAAGTGTTTTATATTTTTAGTTTTGTTCCTACATTTGTGGTGGTTTAGATAATCAAGAAAACACTACTGATGTTCTTCCAATTTTATCCTTCTTTAAATAAAGATAATTTTACTGACTAACAAGTTTTCAAGAGCTACATCCTCTTCAAGGTATTTGTAAAGGATAAGTTAATTAAATATTTTTTATTTTTTAACAACGAGTATTTTCATAAGGGGTGTGCTCAAATAAAATACACCACTTATTTAGAAACAGAGGAACATAACTACTATTATTAAGCTAACTATTTTCATGATTTTTTGGCTGTCGAAGCCAAAATATTTATCAGCTTTGACATTTTATTTTAGACAATCTTTTTCATGGCCAAACGATCACTATTGCTACAACAAATTTAAATATATTTCAACAATTAATAGTCAGCTATAGAATTTTATTGTAGCCAAAAAACTCTATGGCTACATCATTTTACTTATTGCGCTAACTTTTGGTAACTTGAAGCAAAAATATTTATTTAGCTGTAATATTTTAGTTCAAATAATTATTATGGCTAAGAGGTTACTATTACTAAAATAACTTTCAATTCGTGGCAAAAATTAGAAATTAGCTACGAAAGTATGTTATAGAAAAAAAAAAGACATGGCTATATCATTTATAAGTTGAAGTAAAAAAATTCGTTTAGCTACAATATTTTATTTTAAATATTTTTCGTGGCTAAAACGTTACTATTGCTACAATAACTTATATCGCGTAGTAAAAACTTATTATTAGCTATAAAATTTTATTGTAGCAATAAAGTTGTAGCTATTTAGGTAATTACTGTCATGATTGCTAGTAATTGTAGCAAAAATGAGGAATTAGTTTTGTCAGTTTTATTTTTATGGCTAAAAAATTTTAGAAATTTTTAAATAGCTACAAAATTCAAAATTTTACAACTAATATTGGTTAATAGCTATGATTTTTAAATTTGTAGCTTCATTTTCGTAGCTATAGATGTCTTTTCGTGTAGTGAAAATTTATCTATCACCTGTAAACTGCAACAAAATAATACGATAAAACTTATATCAAGACAATACAATTAAACTTAAATTTTACACACAAAAAATTTTCAAAGCCGATCAAGACTCATATATGAACTGTAAACTACCTCAAAATAACAAACTAATAGAGATATTACGATAATACAGCTAAACCTAACCTTTACCTAAAAAAATTTTTCAAAGCCGACCCACATTCATCTAGCATTTGTAAATTAACATAAAACAATAAGATAATAAATATATCAAAACAATACAATTAAACCTAACATTTACACAAGAAATTTTTCAAAGCCAACCGACATTCATCGACGACCTGTAAACTATAAAAAAAAAATATAATAGCGTTTACAAAGCTTCGATTTTGATCCAACTAATTCTTGTCTGGACGAAAATTTTGACCATGCTGACAAAAACAATGAAGAAGTTGAGGGTTAGAAAATCAAGCATCCACCAATCTAGACATGCAATCGAATCAAGTTAGATGAACATCAATCATACTCTCCTAATAGGCAAACCGGTTTGTTCTCTAGTTTGACGTACATCTCAATATTTTTAGAAGTATTTTCTTAATAGAGTCATATGTTCGGAGTATTTTTCTAATTGAATAGTAGAAATGAAAATATTAATTTATTCTCCTACCATATATTTTAGGAGTCTCATATATTTTAGAAAGTCTAATAGAAAGTAAAATAATAATTAATTCTCATATCATATATTTTAGGAAGTCTAGTAATATAATAAAAAATATTTAAATAATAAATTTTAAAAAATAGTGGAAAGACAGTTTTATCTAAAAAAGAGTATTTTAATGAATGATAAAAAGTTCAAATCACTTTTGTAAGGCTTAGTCTTCACACTTTTAATATATTATAGATTATAGATATAAATATAGATTATAGATTATAAATTATAGATTACAGATATAGATTATAAATTATAGATATAGATTTATTAGGAATTTATATTATAGAAAAACATACCGGTAGAGGAGGTCTTCTAGAATCCGAGGTGTAATAGAGAGGGACTTACTTCTCAAGTTGTTCAGAGGAGACTTGAATTTTTTGATAATAATAAACTTGATGAGAAGCATGTACATATTTCTCTTTATCTTTTATATTTATTTATGTAAAGACTACTTATTAAGTATTGTATGTATTATGACTGAATTTAAGAAAAATATAGGAAAGTAAATTTTGAAGTTTTTAGGATTTGTTATGTTAAATCCACTTTCATGGGTCGTCACGGAAGCTGCAGCAACTATGACCGTTTGTCTTGCTAATTGAAGAGTGAGCCTCTTCTTGTCTTTTTTTCTTATGAATTTTCTAGAATTCTCATCTTATTGTAATATGTTGTATCATCTGTCATTTTTTTCATCTGAATTTAAAGTAATTACAAAAAATTTTCAAATAAGAAATTCAAATTTTATTGAAAGTACTTATAATGTAACTAAAACTAAAATTTTAACACTTAAAAATTGCTTGTCTAACAAAAATATAACCGGTAAGATACAAACAACTTAAGATTTATACAATAATTTGTATTAAAGAGTATTTATATAATTCTATCACTCATAGATTTATTATAGATAACTTTTTATGAAGCATTAATTTGTATTTTGCTTTTTTCAGCGCACGTAGGGAGTATTTTTTTGATTCTCAATCATTTTCTCCGCTGACTAATAATTTTCTGAGTGATATTATTTTGGGAGCATTTTCAGCTAATTTTTTAAAGTCTCATCCAACGTATGGGTGCAAAAAAGAATATTCTTTTTTTGGAATCATTAAGTGAAAAATTATTTTAGGTTGCTGATGTGGAAGATCACATGATATTTTAGGCGATTTGGCATGCCATCTTGGCTATTCTATTAATTTAAGGATTTTGAAGTTTTTTTTTTTAAATAGTTATCAATAGAAAATTCAAAAATACGGAGGTTGAGAAAGAGGATACTACACTGAAATGAGTAGAACTAGAAACTAATACTATCCAGTCGACGTGAATTCAAGTTAAACATATGGCTAAGAATTTTACTATATAACTTAATCGCAGTAGAATCATATTTTATTATTGAGATAAAATGCAGCTTACTTGAAATGACAAAAAGGCTGCTTACCTTGAAATAGGACAACTATTGCAATTTAATTTTTCACATATCTTTTAAAGATCTCTAATACAACAACCATTACAAGATTAAAATTAAAACAAATATTTTTAGTCATGAAGAGTGAAAGTAAAGAAGCAGTGAAAATGATGCAAGTTCGAAAAGTGTTAATTGCATAGATGGATTTCAACTTGACATCAAAAGCTTGGAGTATTTCAAGAAAGTATGGAAGTCAAGAATTACCACAACAGAAGATTAACATGATATTTTAGGATCCTTTTTGGTCATAGTATGATGCACATTTAATTAAGGGCATTTATATCTTTTCATATCTTATCTTATCCAAGAAGTATAATAGAATATGATGAACATATTTTAGGTTAGACAATATTTCTAGGTTGAACACTCTTTAGTGAATTTATGGGTTTATCCCTTTATTTCTACATTGGATCTCTCTTGAATATCTTTATTAAGATTGTTCATGTATGAGTTCAATTCTCTTCTTCCTTGAAATCAATCATGTAATTGTTTGTTCAAATTAGAGAATTACAAATCTATATTTGTCTCTAATTTACTTCAATTGTGGGATTGTTTCTTTCTTTCTTCTCTATCTTCCATCTATTTCTTGATTATTCATTCAATCTCTTTATCTTGTATCTCGTTTTACATCAATTGGTATCAGAGCAAGGTGCATCTTTTGAAAATCTAAAAAAAAATTAAAAAAAATCAGATCCAAAAATTGATAAAATTTTCAAGTGAGTGTTGTTGGAAATAGTTTAAAGTACTTGAATATCAAATTTGGGAGTATTTAAAATAGATTTAGAGTTGATTTTGCCCTATTTTTTTTCCATATTCGCAACTGAAATTTCAACACTTTCTAAAGTGCAAAAATTTGAGCTTTTAGCTCTCTTGCACAAATTTTACTCCCATCTTTTGAATCTGAGTTGTTTTGATCATGGGTAAACTATATTAGGTTCCAATTTGGAATCTAAGGACAAATTTGGGGTCAATTTTGGGTTCAAAAATTGAGTATTTTTTCTTGTGCGAATTTTAGTGAAATTTTGAAGTTTGAGTTGATTACTTACTTTGAATACTATTGGGTGATGCTTAAAAGTGTCTCATATAGATTGGGTAAACATGATTCGAGTTGTGTGCTGATAGATTTGATGAATATGGTGTTTAGAGTTTATTTTGAGTGATATTTTTTCCCAAACTCTAAAATTTGAGTTGTTTCATTTATGGGTAAATCATATTGTATGTCAATTTCTTTAGCAAGATTACATTGAGTATTAGTTCTACTTGTGTTATCTAGTTATTTTTGTGTTCGTATTTCATTTCGTGTCAATTTCTTTCACACTTTTTTTTTGTTTCATTGTGTGTTTAAATCATTCCTGGTCCGTTAGTTTTTTTGTCCTTCTTTGTTATTGACATAAACTCTACTTTGAATCAATACTTGAAAGCTTACTTTGAAATTATTTGAGATTGTAGAACCGTAAAGAGACTAAGGAATACCCTTGAGTGGTAAAAGGCTTGAGTGGTGAGATCATTTGAGTGGTCATAAAAGCCTACGACCTTTAAGTGTATACACGAGCGAAAAAAATTGAATGCCATCATTTAAGTTATACGCGTGAGGGAGTGACTTGTGAGGTCCATTATTTTACTAACCACTTTTCTTCTCTTAATTATGTCTTATATAGGTTCAAAGAGTTACAATCGAGGTTTGGATGTCAATGAAAAAAAAAAGAGAACTTCATCTTATAATTCTACTTCTAGTAAGAGTTATTGTGAAGTTTTTCATGTTTATAGTGGTACTTCTAGAAGAAAAAGAGAGCATAATCTTAATCAAGGTTTAACTAAATTTGGAGTCATTGTGGAGGGATATGAGAGTGGTTGCACATTTTATTGTACCTTAAGTGTAAGCAAATTGTGTTATACCAACTTCATTGATCCTTCTTTGGTTGGGTGGCTAGATATATCTTTTCATATGAAAGGTTCACTATATAAATTTGGTGGAAGGTTGGTTGACAAAGATATGAAGATCATTGTTTACCATAGAATCTATCAAGGGGGGTATATGGTGTGATGCCTACCAAGGGGGGTATATGGTATGATGCCTACCCTTTGTCTACTTGTATGGGATGTTTAGGAGCTTCTTGGTTCAATTGTAATAAACTTTGGTTTGATAGAGAGTTGGAAAAGTTTGTTGTTGTAGATTCGATGGAACGAAAGTATGTCTTAACTCCTATGGACATTAAGGATTTTTCACTAACAAATAAGGAAGTCAAGAAAGTGAAAGTGAAGGCTACTAACTTGAAATTTGATGTACCAAGTCATTCTAATAATTCAAGTAGAGTCTTTGGAGCTTCTAGATGCTAAGTTGAAATTGGATGTGAAGAGTCATCCCAATGACTCAAAAGGGATCCTTGGAGCCTATTGCACTCCTAATGAAACGAGTGAGCAAGAAAAGAAAAAGAAGAGTGAGGGTGTGAATAGTGATAATTCAAACGAGAAAAAAAGAAAAGATATTTGGAATGAAGTGAGTGAGTGGCTACAAGCACAAAACAAAAGAGAGTTGAAAAATAAAAATGAATTGTCACAAGAAGAAAAGAAGAAGAGTGAAGCAAGTGAGAGAGAAAAATACGAGATAATAGAAAAATAAGAGAGTGTGAATGAGAGGTTTTCTTATTCTAACTCTTACCCTTTGAATTTTTGTTCTTCTAGTGTTTCCGCTTCTTTTGTGGGTCTTCTTGAAGAAGACCACAAAAAGAATGACTCAACATGAAAAAAAGTTCAAGAATTGAAAGAAGCAAGTCAAGTTGAGACTACTTCAAGTGAGCAAGTGAGCTTAAGTTTAGAAAGTCAAGGTAAAAAAGGATCTTCAAGTGTTCATCAAGGTAAGAAGACTAATCCTAACTCTTTAATTACTTCAAATGAACTTGGTAGTGACTTGAGTGTGAATGTTGGACCATCTTTTGGTGAGGTTGATGATTCTTTACTTTATGTCAATAGACAAATGGATGATGGCCATACACTAGTTGTATATGAATGTGAAGCTAAAATTGTTATTGATTGTGAGCTTAAAATGTTTCAAGCTACTGTTATGTCAAATATGAAAAAACATGGTGTTTCCTTGAATTCTTGTGATGAAGATGAATATATTTCTTCTTTAGCTACTCGAAACTCTAAAAATATGATTGATGATAATTGTCTATTTGCAAGTGAATTTTATTGTAACAATTTATTATCTCATAATGACATGAATATTCTTGTTGGTAGTACTCTTGAAATGGAGCATGAGAAGTGTGTTGATGGTCTTTTTGATCTTAAAGAATGTCAAAATTTTAAATTTTTTGACAATCCTCTTTTTGGTGATTTTCAATTGAATGATCCATTCCTTATTGACTTATATGCACTTGATGAAAGTGATAATCCAAAATTTAAAGAGTGCATGACTTGTGAAAATGATTCTTGTGACTTGTTTGAAGGTGTCAATTGTTTGGATGTTAGAAAGGTAACTCTTGAATTATTTGTTAAAAGTACTTCTTATGTTAAAAAGTCCTCCAAAATTAAAGAAAATCTTTTAAAGAATGAGAGAGGTACAAGTGATTGGAGTAGTAAATTGATAGATGCTAGCCTTTGTGTCAATTTATTTGCTTACTCTAATATTGCCTTTGAGGATATAATTTGGGCTGAATTTTTAAATACTTCTAGAAGGAAATGTAAATATGATCTATTTGAAGCATTGTCAAATATTTATGGGCATAAATGTGACAATTCTTCTTTTGATGAATTTTCTAACCTTGTTGATCTATTTGTAAAATACCATCAAGAAAGGATCTACAATGAGGTAAGATACCTGGGAGCATCTTCTTGGGCAACAAAAAGATTTGAGGTATCTTTGCCTTCTAAATTCAAGAATAATTTGTTTAAATGACTAGTGCTTATTTTTGGACTTTCTAATCCATGAAGATAAATTTCTATGCCTTTGACCATTGTAGTAGAAACTTTGTTGTGATTAGTGAGAATTCTTTGATGTTGCTATTTGATTCATGTTGTGAGTTACTAAGTGAGAAATGCAAGAAAGTTTTGAAATTGATGTTTGTGTTTGATTTCAAAAAATACATACTTGTATTTAAGGTTTGTGGATGATATTATTAGTTCTCTTAATCATGTGGTTAGAAGAGTATAATAAAATTGTGAATTAAAGAACTATTTGGTCCAAGTTGTTGAAGAAACTAGTTTTAACTTGAAAGTTCTAATGTGTAAAATTATTAGTTTCTTTAACCTTTTTAATAATTGTGATATATTTTTGAGTAAAGTTCATGATACTATGTTTGAAAAGTTGATTTTTAGGGAACTTCATGATTCTTAACTCTATCACAAAAGTGTGTATTTTTGGGTCTGATATGTAACTTACTTGAAAGATTATTTTTTAAACTTGGGTACTAACTTACCTCTATGATTTGCAAGGTTTGAATTCGAGGTCGAATTATTTTCAACAAGCGGAGAATGATGCAAGTTTGAAAAGTGTTAATTGCATAGATGGATTTCAACTTGACATCAAAAGCTTGGAGTATTTCAAGAGAGTATGGAAGTCAAGAATCAACGCAATAGAAGATTAACATGATATTTTAGGATCCATTTTGGTCAAAGTATGATGCACATTTAATCAAGGGCATTTATGTCTTTTCATATCTTATCTTACCCTAGAAGTATAAATAGAATATTATGAGCATATTTCAGGTTAGACAATAGTTTTAGGTTGAACACTTTTTGGTGAATTTGTGGGTTTATCCCTTTGTCTCTACATTGGATCTCTTTTGAATATCTTTTGGTAAGATTGTTCATGTATGAGTGCAATTCTCTTCTCCCTTGAAATCAATCATGTAATTGCTTGTTCAAATTAGAGAATTACTAATCTATATTTGTCTCTAATTTACTTTAGTTGTGGGATTATTTCTTTCTTTCTTCTCTATTTTCCATCTATTTCTTGATTATTCATTCAAACTCTTTATCCTGTATCCCATTTTACATCAGTAAAAGTACAAAATAGAAAAGAAAAAGAGGCTTCACATCACTATGAAGAGCCAAAAATTTAACCAGAAGACCATCCCTAGAATAACTTATGATGTTTATCTGATTTGACACTTGATTCAGTATGTATGAGTTCTTCGTGAAGCTTAAAAAAATAAAAAAGGATAAAAACATTCAGCACTAATATATACAAATATTTTTAACACAAAATATTAATACATATAATAATAATGTTTGACTGAGTCACCCGCTAAATTTAAATAGTAAATAATATTAAGATATGATAATGGAGAAACAAGACATCAACAATATGTGATTATACATAAAATCATGCAGTGAATAGATAGTGTTCTTGCTAAGAAAGAAGTCATGTATTTTTTTTCACAATGAGTTTTATTGACCTGTATATGTTAAGGATTTTGTGACCATCGTATGAACACTAATAAATAAATGGATCTCACGTTTGATATGTTTTTACCTCAAGATTGTATTGAAAAATATGCGATACTCTTTATTTTTGTCTTCGTGCGTTGTTATTGAAATTTCATGCGTTTTTACTGAAATTTCCCTATGTTGTCCAATTCGGACCTTATTATGCTCTTTTTTTATTTTAGAAGTTCCACTATAAATATGTATGAAGGTTCTTTCTTACCAAAGTAGAATTAAAGCTTTTATGATAGAAATGTATTAGTTAACCTTCTATAAAATCTTGTCAAATTATGTTTTTTTTATTCAGAAATATAATTTGATCATACAATTTTAATGGAAGACATTGGACCTCTGATCACACTCACCTATACCATAGTTTTGATATAGGACGATCGTTGTCAATAAAGTTCAACTCATGTTGGGGTTGAATCCCCGAAGAGTGCGTCTAGTCTACTAACTCTATAGGTGTTGATAGCATCTAAGTGTATAACCGTAGTGTAAATTAAATAAAATGCACGAATTAAAATGGGGGTTGGTTTGGAAAGTGATTTTAACAAAGTCTATTCAATCTAACAAACTAAAGAAAACAATTGTGATTGAGATTTCAATATGAGACAAACCTTGGGATTATGTCTTCCCAGGGACAAATAATGCATGAGTTCATGATAATTGAGTGCAAATTCCAGTCATCAACTACATGGGTAAGCTAGGTTAGGAAATCTTAAGGCTAGTTTGTCAACAAAACCTCAAGATTATCATCTATGGACCCTTTCGAATACATCATAGATGTGGTAATTAAATCCATCTAATACCTCAATTAGGCATCCCTATTTCTAGAAAGATGCCCAAGACCTAGCTAATTCTCAACTCACCCTTATTTCTAAGACAGTGAAAAGAGAACGAACTACATCTACTATTGTTCACTATTGCTTTGTCACCCATATTCCTCTTTCAAGGATGATTAAGGATCTAAAAGTTCACTCACATCCCTCTTTCAAGGATGATGTGAGCTTTTGGGAATTTGGATTTTTCACCCTCAAATTCATTTTGGAAATTTAGGATTTTCACCCACAAATCCCAAGTATGTCAAGCAAGCATTAGTGAAACTCACAATCAATAACTAAGAATACACATTAATAAATCACAACCCACACATATTTGCACCTTATTTTAACATAATCTCAAAATAAATTATTTAGCTACTCATGAAATTAGGAAGAAGAAATATACCAAAAGGGTCATTAAATGCATCCATGGATATTGAAAGTAGGAAGATTCTTTAATTTAATTTCAATTTCACTAAATTCAAAAATGAAAATTCAAAACCAAGAGTTTCCCCAAATTAGTAGGGTTACAAAATCTCCCAATTCAATATTTCAAAGTCTAGCATACCAAATGGGAAAGGGTTTTTGCCTTATAAGGGATTTGGGGTCGGTTATGTAAAATTACAGAATTGACCCTGGGCATAAACCCGCTAAGTCGCGATCGCTGTAGCTCTTCGGTGATCACAGTTACTGCGACTACCATAGGATTATCGTGATTGTAGATATTTGACCAAACTTGATCGGTCATGATCACGACCCTCAAACCGTGATCGCCATAACTGAGACTAGTTCCTGCTCAAGGTCTTCCAGCTTTTGCACTTCTATTCTTTTTTTGATTCCTTTTAAGATCAATTCCACATATTTCCTTTTCATCACCCGTATACCTGCAAAATATGGAAATTAGTGCATTCAACTAACAAAGTTGTCTCATTCATACCTTCAAATCATAATAGTATGCACAAATTTTGAATGTAAATGAGTGGTAAATTCATCACTCATCAATATCCCCAACTTAAACCTTTGGTTGTCCTCAAGCAACACTACTTCTTACTCAATGAGACAATGCAAATTTAAACCCATTTATACAACCAAATGATCACAATGACTTCAAACTTGACTAACACCATAAGTAGCTCTCAACATGGGCAAAGTTATTCTCACGACTACACTCAACATGAAACACAATATCAAAGATACAAAGGACTTTAAGTAATAATAGTGCAACACTCACCAGCGCTCTAGAGGTGACTCCCTATGGATAGCAACTTAACTATACTCTTTTGCCTCTTTTTGGGGAAAAATGACAATTACACCCACCTCAATTTGCTTACATGCCGCCTCACAAGAAAGAAATCTCACACACCAAATTATCAAATATGCAACAAGGGATGTTAGTGCAAACCACTCTCTCTCAAAAAGATTCTCTCAATTCTAACAAGTACCACACCATAGGCTTGCCCTTATTTTCAATCGCTACTACAATGACCAAACTTGGTTGGAGATCTCGAAGGATTTTCTAAGCTTGTAATATAAGTTCGGGGAAAGGTTCTGATATCATTTAGGAACAAGGTGACTACATGAAACAATAAAGATAAGGAACACACAAAATGCACCCTAAAATAGTCCACTAATCAAAGGGATTCTTGGACCGATTGAAGACCACACTATGATTCAACATGACAACAATAACAACGAGATGAAGGATATTTTTAACACCAAAATAGATATCCAAACTATGATTATCAACAAAAATATGAATACAAGATGAACAACAACAATATTATAACAACAACAACAAGTTACGGATTACAAAAACTAGAATAAATACTAACAAGAGTTACAATAGAAGAAAAAAGATAGATAGATAGATAGACTACCCAAAGGTATAAACTTAAGAACCCAAGAGCCTATTCCAGTTTTGGACCCTTAAAACCACACACAATGATTCACCTATCTCTTACGTGACACAAGATTGGATTCCACCTCTCTAGCATCTATGTTTCCAAGCAAAATACAATCACTAGTGATTCCACACTAGATCTTGCCCTAGTTTCCTCCAAGCCTCCTAAAGGAGAGAGGACTTGTCTTTCTAAGTGTTTACAACTTCAATATTCAACAAAAACTAAGTCTAAAAGCCCGACAATGTTCCTTTTATAGCTATTACAAAATATTAGTTAAAATAACCAAAAGGCCCTTCAAAGAGTGCGCGCCCATCAAGTGTAAGTTATGGACGGATTTTGGTGTATTTTGGGCCTCTCTTACACTTCAATTGCACACACCAAGGCTCAGGTCCAATTCGCACTCTCATAAGTCCATATCCGTGATTATTCTCATATTATCCTCTCTATCTTGAGAGGAATTTGTCCACAAATTCACGGCTTCACCTCATTCAATTGGTCACTTCAAAGGAAACCTACTCAAAATAGTCCGCAAATAAGTCACAAAAATAAGTCAAAAACAGTCCACAAAAATATGAAGAATCTGAAGGCTCAATAACAACAAGTCTCAGTCAACATCTTTATTTTGAACCTCATCTTTCTCTCAATCTTGAGCCCTACATTCATCCTCATCCAAAACACATAGTGAATGACAAAAGAATCACTAACCACATCCTACCTCCTTTCTTGGTGGCGGGTTATTTATGGTTCCCTACGTCTTCTCTTCGACTTCTCTTCCATTATATACGTAATATTTTAGACTCCATGTCCCTCATATTCCTTTCTATCATACTTCTCTATATGGACATATCGGTTTAGGTGAAGTGGAGTTTCAGATGAAAGGATTGATTTGGTAATGTGGGGCTTCGATTGTGGAGCTTGGATGGGAGGAGATTGTCTTTCAAGTCCTTCTTGTTGGACTTGATCGAATTGTGGGATAAGTGACCTACTTAGGTCTCGGGTTGGAGGACATTTGGTGGCTTGGCTTATGTCTATGTCATTTGGTGGTGGTTTTGGAGGATTGATTGTTTGAGGTAAAGTTTCAAAAGTAGAAACACGAGAATTCCTTCGACTCTCCACTCGATCACCCTCTCAAGTATAGTAGATATATCTGAGCCCAATTTTGTAAGACTCGCATTCGGCTTAGCTATTTCTTGGGCAATAGCATCAAGTTGGTCCAAAATGGTATCCATTATAGCCAAGGAGATACCTACAAAACACAAAACACATTAGTTGTACAAAATATCCTTACTCTATTTTTTTGTGTCTTTTGGACCCCTCACTCTCAATCTCACAAGTGTTGTAAGCTTAGTTGTACTCCTAGAGGTGTTGAGAGGTGAATCCAACATTTACTAGGACTCCAAAGAGTAAGAAAAACACACAAGGTCGTATTACAGTGACTCAAAAGAATTAAGACACACAAAGGAAGGTTAACACGAAGAACGGCTTCAAAACTAACTTACAATCTAGTACTAGCTTGTAAGTTAGATTTGAAATCAACAAACGAAATTAAAGACACAAACTGAGACTAAAAGATCAAAGTTTGAGCATAAAATTTATCGGTGAACAGTAATTGGTGACATGGCAGTCCGCGATTGGCCTCGGTCCTTAATACTTTTATTTTCCAAATTTAGAAGTCTTGATCAATTTTACAATTTGGAATTAGTGGGAATTGGTTAAAGAGGGAAATATAAGTCTTGGAATCCTTTTTCAAATTTCAAAAAGGAAGACTTGACTTTCTTTGTACTTCTCCTTAAAACATGGACCCTTGTTTTATGGAAAGTGGTTGAAGTATGATTGACTAGTTGGTGAGTAATGGTAAGTCTTTCAAGACTAACAAAGTTCTCACACCTTTTTGGATCTAACTTTCACTTTATTTTAGCAAGGTATAAAGGTTGGGAAGAACATCAAGAACACTTCAACAATCACCAAGAAAATTCAACAACAATTACCAAGATCTACAATACAACCACACAACCAACTCCACTACAACAATGTTTCACATAGCCAAGACTACAAAAACTTCAACAAGATTGTCCTTAGGCCACCAATCCTCAACAACAATACAAAGCCAAGATTAGAACAACACTAACAACACACGACCAAAGTGAAAAAACCACAACCACAAGGTTAAACACGGGGCGACCAAGTTCAAGTTCACAACAAGATCAACACACGACCACTTTTGTTCACAACAACACTTTAACAAGTTCAAGCTCAAGTTTAGATCTAGACTCAAAGTGCTAGTGAACAAAAAAAAACCAACACTTAGAATAACTAAACAAAACAAAATACACCAAGATCTAGACTTACAAAAAATCTCGGCCAAGATGAACAACAAGAACAACAACTTTCTTGGCCAACAACAATAAGGACACCAAATCTGTTTTTTTTTTGAAATTTTTCTAAAAAGTAAGCCTAAGATTGATCTTGTAGGAATAAGATCAAGCCATTCTCTGATACCAAATGATACAATAACTATAAGGAACACATGAAACACACCCTAAAATATTCCACTAATCAAAGGGATTCTTGGACCGATTAGAGACCACACTTGGATTCAATAATGACAACAACAATAATTAGATGAAGGGTGTGTTTTAACACCAAAACAACCATCCAAATTATGATTATCAACAACAATATAAAGACAAAATGAACAAAAAAATGTTATAACAAGAACAACAAGTTACGGATTACAAAAACAAGAACAAACACTAACAAGAGTTACAATAAAAGAAAAGGGATAGATAGATAGATTACACAAAGGTATAATCTTAAGAACCCAAGAGCCTATTCTACTCTTGGACCCTTAACACTACACACAATGATTCACCTATCTCTTACGTGACACAAGATTGAATTCCATCTCACTAGCATCTACGTTTCCAAGTGAAATACAATCCCTAGTAATTCCACACTAGATCTTGCCCTAGTTTCGGCCAAGCCTACCAAAGGAGAGAGGACTTGTCTTTCTAAGTGTTTATAACTTCAATATTCAACAAAAATTAAGTCTAAAATCCCTATAATGTTTCTTTTATAGCTATTACAAAATATAAGTTAAAATGACCAAAAGATCCTTCAAAGAGTGGGTGCCCATCAAGTGTAAGTTATGGACTGATTTTGGTGCATTTTAAGCCTCTCTTACACTTCAATTGCACACACCAAGTATGCATAAGAGCTAGACAATTATGCTCACCGCACATGGCATGCAAACTTTTCAAGGAGGCTTAATTACACTTCCTATTCGAGACAAAAGGGATTATTCACCAATTTCTACAAGCTAAAGATTTCGGAGTCATAAAAAGAGGTAAAGAATTATTACATAATTATTCACGTCCATGCCCTTGGCTTTCAAAAATTAATTTTGGATGGAGGGGGTGTTTGCTTTGCATTTGCACCTCACATAATTTGCTATTTGTGGCACCAAACCAAGCCGTCGTCTGACATTTTGGCTTTCATAAGGGCAAACCATATGGCTACTTAGACTTCGCCCTAGGTATTAGTGTGATCCCAAATCCAAAATGCCACAGGTACTTCAATTTCTCTTGCATTTATAACTCTGATGCTATGGGTACTCAGACTTCCCCTGCATCCATGGCTCAAAACCCAATCACAGTGATTTTTCCTTAAGAATGTCGTCACTCAATATATCATAGGAAAATGCTCGTCTGATATCACCATAAGCAAGATCAAGATAAAATGAAAATCTAAAAATAAAACAAACAACTAATCCATAAAATATGGGCACCATTAGAGTGCCCGAATATAACAACCCAGAAAAATGAAAAACATCCAAAATAACATAAGTATATCCAAAAATATCTCAATAATACAAGCCAAATGAATGATTACGGAGACAGGCACCCCCAACTAAGAATCTTGCAGTGACCTCACCACATAATCAATAAAACATAACCCAAAATAATAAAAATCATCCAAAATAACATAAAAATATCCAGAAATATATCAATAATACAAGCTAAATAAATGAATACGGAGACAAGCACCTCCAACTAAGAAGCTTGCAGTGACCTCACTGCATAATAAATAAAACATAAAGAGAGAAAAAGGGTGCTCCCTATAATTGCATCAAGAGATGTTGTCGCCTTCAGACTCTGCATCATCTCCACCATCATCAGACCCGTACCACTCAGTTGAGGCCTTATCATTACTCTGAACTGTAGAAGAAGGAAGTTTTTCTTGAGGTTTTAGGACCTTTCAATGGACCTTCACCCCCTTCCACATCTTGGTGAAGAGCTTATCTCTCTTCTTCTCCCTCTTCTTCATTATCTCATGTGAGTCCCTAAGCTCCCTGTAAGACTCTTCCAAATATGAGTAGGCCCTCTCAAGCCTAGAAATAGTTTCTTCTCGCATCTTCTGATCCTCAAAGTACCTCTCATAATCAGACTGAGCCATATAGAAATGATAGGTAGTGGATGGTTCTCCCAACCTCCGAGGCAACCCTGCTATAAGATCCCTTATTTCCCTCAAATCAACCGAGATCTCATCAAAGGGGCAAACTATGGATGAACTACAACACTCTGTATGCTCAAATATCGAATTGCCTAAGTCGATCTTTCTCTTCTTACTCTTTCCTGGTGCTCCTTCACCCCAGATCTTAAAAGGATAAATGGGGGTGTTTGGGTGCACCCAAGTGTCTCTAGGGTATAACTCAACCCTATCTCTCTTTTATAGCTCAGTAATTAAATAAGGGAATAAGAGATGCGTACCACCATGAGTCTTGAAATACTTCATGTCTGAGATCACAAGTTGACCAACATTAAATGAAATGTTGTCTAGTATACAGGCAATCTTTCGGGCTCTCATATATGGAATAACAGTCATATGTGTGCATGGAAAAACTCAACTACAAATAATGTGCATCCATATCCTCGCCTCCGCAGTGAAAGCATTCATAGATATCTCCTTCTTGGTGACCGCATAAGGAACCTCCCTACCATAGCATAACTTTTCAGCCATCCAGCTTCCCGATTCATACCCTTTGCCTTACATTAAGCCATATTTGTTTTCGAGAGCCCATATAGGTTATTTATCTATTTATCTCCAAAGCATAATTCCTTTCCTCGAATCTAGATGATTGGGTCAGAGAGAGTACTACGCTACGGTTAGTGTAGAACACCCTTACCCATTGCTCATTTGCCTGATAAAGATTCGGGGTAAAACACCTCCAAACGATGGCTATGAGTCTATCATGGAATGCCAGAAGCTTTTTTGGCACCTTTTCCAAACATATGCCCCTCTTCGAAAGCAACTTTGTTATTGGGAGATCACCGTAGTATATATTGTGGTATTCAGGGGCCATGAAACTGACTTGGTCATAATCTTTCATAATGTAAACTTGGAAAACATGATAATAACACACCAACACTTATCATTAATATTTTCATGCAAAAACTATGCTATGTTATCCAATTAAGCTCATAGGATGGTTATTTGGTGGTTTTTGGGCAAGAATAAAAAGTGTAGGATTTTTGGTCTAGGCTGGAAATCAACGTCAGATATGACGATCGTGGGTATTGAGTCATGATTTCGGTGCTGCGATCACTATTCAATGATGCAATCATGGTATCTGAGGCCATACGGGGCCAAATTTTCAAAAAACTCAAAATTCTAATTTCAAGGCCAAATCATGTTCCAAAGCAGGAATTAACAATAAGAACAACAAACAAGGTTCCTAGGTACTAGATCATGCCCTTAGAATGTGAAAACAACTAGCTATGAGTTTGTTTGGACATTTGATCGAGAACTTGGTGTGCACACTATATTTCTCTCAATTTTGAACGCAATTTAGGTGATCAAGACTTCCCCAAATGTGTGCACACCCTTTACAATAACGAACCACCATACAAATACAATTACGCAATAATTTATCATTAAAAATCAAAATTCTAGGTCATTCCTAATACATGCATTCTAAGGCCTACCTAAAACCAATTAAAGAGAGAATTCAAAGCATATATCGGATCAAGGATACAAGATAGATGCTACAATACTTTTGGGATACTCAATATACAATCACAGGGGGTGTGATTTGAGAGGAGTTTCAAGAGGGGATATGAGGGAAATGGGCAGGTTAATGGTCTCTTAACACAGTGAATACCGTAATTATGGTAAAAAATTTGTGATTGCATTCACGCGGTGGTAGCACGGGTGCCACAATCGCGGTAACTCTATTTTGGTCCTCTATTTTCCCCTGCTCAGCCCACTACATAAAAATCTCATACTTTCCCCTGTTCAACCCTAATCAAACACCCCATAGTGCCATAAATTCATGGATTAATCAACAGTAAAATCAAAATCTACTCTACTAAATCAAAAAGCAAAGGATATGAGCCACTTTTATGGCATTTATGGGTTACCTCCCACATAGCGTCTTATTTATCATCGCGGCACTACGTTCTTCATCTTTTCGAGTTGGATCCTCAATTGACCCATCATTCACCTTTATGTCCTCAACATCAATGATGGATGCTACTTGTAACTCCATGGGTTGTTTCTTAATTTTTTGCACCCGGAAGGACACTTCATTATTATTGACCCAAAATCTTATTTCTCCTCGCTCCATATCCACAATAGCTTTTTCGGTTGCAAGGAAATGTCGGCCAAGGATTATAGGTACCTCTTGGTCAGCCTCACAATCAAGAAACACAAAGTCTACCTGAAAGATAAAATAGTCCACCTTTACTATACATCTAATAAAACCCCAACCAGTCTCTTGATAGACCGATCCGTTATCAATAGTTTTATTATTATTGGAGTAGGAGTGCCCAACCTGAGTTTCCAATAAATTGTATAGGGCATGAGATTGATGCTTACACCAAGGACACACAAGGCGTTTTCAAACTTATGTGTCCCTATGATGCAAGTGATTGTGAAGGCCAGGGGTCCTCTTTCTTCTCCACCATTGATAGCGCTACACCCAGTAATTTTAATGGTTTCACCATCAACAAGACATTTCTTTGACATCAACTTCTTCATAAGCTTAGCATATCTCGAAATCTCTTGAATTGCCTTTAGTAATGGGATATTAATAGATAGATTGATAATCTTAGCAAAGAAAGTCTTGAATTTAGCATTGCCCTCCTTCTTTTTGAGCCTTTGAGGGAATATAGGAGAACCTTCATGGTAGGTAACGTCTTACTTTGCACTTCATTATTCTCAACTAACTTTTTCTTTTTCATTCCCTTCTTGATACTTCGGAGCCTCCTCATTTGAATCATTCACAAGTTTCTTCTTTACATATGTTTATTCAACATTGGTCTCTTTTGCAACATCCACCACAAAATCACCAAGGGTTTTACCACTCCTAGTGACAATAACCAATACTTGGGCATCATTTTTTGAATTCACAATGGTGTTACTAGGAAGACTTTCTTTTTGTCTACCATTAAGTTGAGTGGAGATTTTCCCAATTTGAGTCTCCAATTTCTTGATCGAGGCAGAGTGTGATAGCACGATTTGGTTGATTTATGAAAAATTTCCTTTCAATTCACGAACCATCTTGTCTGTTCCCTCTGCTCTCATCAAAATCCTTGCTAACATATCTTTGATCTTGAATGTTTGAGGATCAACAGAGTTGGATTCTTTACCATTTGATCAGTCATGAGGAGGCATATATCAATCTTATTTTCTTTCCTTGTCTCTCCAATCGTGATCTCTATTATGATTATGCTTATCCCGCTCTCTTTCATGATCCATCCAACCTTGGTTCCCACCTTACCTTTGATAGGCTGGGCGGGAACCCATCGAATAGTTAGCTAAATACCGAATCTTTTCATCAAGCCTCTTATCCTCTTCTTCATCATAGCCCTTGGATTTCACGACATTCACCATTTTCATGGGTGCACCCATCACATGCTTTGTTAACAACTCCAATTATGTCATTATTTTGCCATGTTCTCCTCCTTCTCTTCATCTCTTTTCCTTTGCTCTTTATTAACATAAGAGGTAGTAGAAGACCTTTTAGCAACCTCGGTGTCTCGGGTATGCTATCCTCGATTTTGATTTGTGACTTCATCAAGCAAGTTTATAGCCACATTATAAGACAACTTCATAAGTGAGCCCCCGACTACATTAGCCACCACGATTTACTTTAGTTGATCCAAATACCGATAGAATATTTGGAGAAGTATCTTCTCTGAGACCTCGTGGTTGGGACATTGCATAAGCTTCCCATTAAATTTCTCATATACCTCATATAGAGGCTTTCCATTTAATTGATGAAAGTTTGTGATTCCATCATGCAATTGTATCATCTTGGATGGTGGGGAAGTATTGGTCTAAGAATGCCATGATAAGTTCATCCCACGAAGTAACTTACTCGATCGGAAAAGATCGAAGCCATAATACCGCCTTACCCATTAGAGAAAATAGGAAGAGGCGCAACCGAATAGAATCTTGAGAGATATGGGAAATGTTGAAGGGGGCACAAACTTCTAAAAAGTTCTTCAAGTATAAATTGGGGTCTTCATAAGCTTGCCCCCCGAAGAGACCCTTCATTTTAAGCATATGCAACATAACGCTTGACAAATATCCAATTCTAAATCAACTATTGAGATAACATAACCAAGAGAGTTATAGAGTTGTAAACTAAAAGTAAAGTAACTAATGCAGAAAAGTAATGACTTTGGACAATCAATGGTTAGAGACACAAGGTTAAGGCTTACGAATAATCATACGACGTTATTGAATCATTTGTTGGATTACTTATCTTGGTTAATAATTTGTAGGGTTTATCACATGATCATAGTCTCCCGACCTCTAATTGTCTACCTAACTTGGACATTACAACTTTATCGTTGAGCGGGGATGTAATAATCCAATTAGATGCATAAAGTTATCATCCTACATGTGAACCAAACAAGGCTTCTAGGTACATTCCTGTCCTAGACTCTAATTCAAATTCCTTATTTAGTAAAAGAATAAGTACCCTACTTTGTTCATCCCCAATATTCTATCTCCATATTCCCTCTCCCGAGATCACAAGGTTGACAATATATGTATTCTAAGGGTGATCAATCCTTAAAATAATTAAAACAAGGATAAACAAGCAACCAAATATGATAAGAAAATTAAACGAAATCAGTTCCAAACAATAGTCTTCATGTTCTGGGTTTTAACTCTAAAAAAGGAGTTTCTAGCCACTCATGGACATATTCATTATCCAATTAATTGTATGAATGATCAAAAACATAAAGAATCTAATTAAAGAATGAAAAAACTAAAAACAAAGTTGCAGCATCCTCAACAATTGTCCAAGATGTCCAAAGATGATTTGCAAGACGTGATAAGTCCTATTTATAGTAGAAGGCATTTTGCCGTCGGTGGGATTTGCAATGCGTCGTGGTGGATTTCGCATGGAAAGAGTAGAGCATCGCACCTATTGCACGTTATTTAACTATTTTGGGTCCTTTTTAAAGATTTTCATGTATATTGATAACGCTCAATCTACAGCTCTCGTAAGAGTGTAAAGCGGTCGTTGTCAAATATATAACCCAACTGGGTTAGGTATCGATCCCACAGAGAATAGTCAATCAACAAGTAAGTAATGATTATTAGACTTTTGGTGGAAGTCTCGTAGAAAGGGGGGATTGTAACGTGTAACCGAAATAATAGAGTAAAAATGGAAATTAGCAAAGTAAAAAGAAAGAATGTTTGGTAAGATGTTAACCAATGAGAATTGAGAGTTGGGGTTATGTCCACCTTATGAGTTGTACGTCTCTATTGGCTATGAGTTATGCGGAATTCAGACATGCATGTGCTTGTAGAGAATTGTATTCTATGGTAAATCCAGGCGTCTTTCGACCTATCAAGGATTATTTCACTTTAACTCTTTCAAGCTTAAAGCGTATCTAACAGTACAAATTCTCCAAGAGGTTAATCCAGTTACGGCACTAACTTTTTAATAGGGGTTGGTGCCCTATTACCTTGACATTATCTCTTTTCCAGACATATAACTTTTCTTTCGAACAAGTTAATGCTATACTGGCGTTATTCTATGCGTCTGCAGCCACAAGAATTTGCATTAAGATGAAGAGAATAATGATATAAGCAACACACGTGTCACGAATTCACAAACCCATAGCCTTAGATAGTATCTCATAAGGCTTCCATAACCCTAACAGAGGAGTTTAGCTATTCATGAGTACGATGGAAATCACAATAGACATTATCACGTGTAGTATGGTGTGGTATGGCGTTAGGCGTGAATTCCTTGCAAAATAGCGATTCTCTTGTTGTAAAATTAAAAGTCGAATAGATGAAAAATAATGTCAACAATGAATTAATAAAGAAAAGGGAAGGATGGAATAGGGATGAGGGTGGTGGAGAATTGTTTTGATGGATGGATGGATGGTGGATGGATGGGAATTGATGGAATGGGGGAATGAATAAAAATCTCTAGCAAAATAGGGTATTTATAACACCCATATCCTATTCCTACTAAGCTACTGCATTACTTAACCCATTCCTACTGGGTTACTACATCATTATCCTAATCCTAATAAATTACTGCTAGTCCCCAAAGTCTTTAGAATTGCTGTTTTTGCCCGGGACAGATTTTCCATGCGCCACTTTTGGTCCTTGGCGTCCCAGCTTTCCCTTCCTTCTTTCGTGAAGATTTCTTTGGCGTCAAGTTATCCATAAAATGCTGAAATCTGCATCATTTATACCTGAAAACTTGCTAATCACGTTTGTTAGCTCACTTATAGGAAAAAGGACTAAAAGTGCATGAATTATATAATTTGTCCTCAAAACTTAGCTAAAATATGGGTAAAATATAGTACTTTAGGCGTGTAAATTCGCCTATCATCATATATCACGTTCCCGTTGGCCATTACAAGGGTCCTCCACGAGCTGGTGACATTCTAGGTGTTCATTTTACGTTAAATCTTGTCCTGCGCTCTTGTTGATCCATTCCAAGCCTTTTGGTGTTGTTTCCACTTGATTTTCAGCTTGTATATCTTGAATATATCATTATAATCAACTCTACAAGCATCATATAACATTAAACACCACAAATTAGAGCTCAAAACAACACAACATTCACAATGATGAACTAGAAATACGAGCTAAGACTAGGCTTGCTCATATTGAACTTTAAATTATTGTTTTGACTCTTGGCTTGATTCAATCGAACCTTGCACATTATAAACAAGTTTCTCCACATATAACTATGCAATAAAACCATTTGGAACTCATTAAACATAATATAATCCAACACGATAGACTAGAACAACACCTAGCTCAAGCTAGTTTAACTTATTTTCTCGGTTGAACTCTAAATGATCCATTTAAATCCAAAATTGCTTGAAAGCACATTTAAACATTGTAATTACCCACTTGAACACTTAGGTGCTTATTTATATCATTATGAAAACATAAAGCGCTCAAGAAGTCCTCAAAATAAGGCTAAATAAGCTAAGATAGCAACACTAAAGTGCATAAATACACCAAATATCACACTCGCACATCCAACATCGTGGAGTTGCTCCTCATCATCAAGGGGACCATCAAAAGTTTCAAAATTACTTGTATGGTCCCTCATAGTGTCATGGACACAATTAAATTCACCTACAAGGAAATAAAAACAACAAACATAGTAAATCAAAACCACCACGGGTATACCCAAAGCTACAATCACCATCGTAAAAGTAAAAACTAAGTCTCACTCTCCGACAATGGCGCCATTTTGATCACGCTCACCTATACCATATTTTTGATATAGGACGATCGTTGTCAATAAAGCTCAACTCACATTGGGGTCGAATCCTCGATGAGTGAGTCTAGTCTATGAACTCTATAGGTGTCGATAACGTCTAAGTGTATGCCTGTAGTGTAAACAAAATAAAATACATGAATTAAAATAGGGGGTTGATTTGGAAAGTGATTTTAACAAAGTCTATTCAATAGCAAACTAAAGGCAACAATTATGATTGAGATTTCAATATGAGACAAACCTTGGAACTATGTCCTCTTAGGGGAAAATAATGCACGAGTTCATAATAATTAAGTGCAAATTCTAGTCATCAACTACATAGGTAGGCTAGGTTAGAAAATCTTAAGGCTAGTTTGTCAACAAAACCTCAAGATTATCATCTATGGACCCTTTCGAATACATCATAGATGTGGTAATTAAATCCACCTAATACGTCAATTAGGCATCTCTATTTCTAGGAAGATGCCCAAGACCTTGCTAATTCTCAACTCACCCTTATTTCTAATATAGTGAAAAGAGAACAAACTACATCTACTATTGTTCACTATTGCTTTGTCACCCATATCCCTCTTTCAAGGATGATTAAGGATCTAAAAGTTCACTCACATCCCTCTTTCAAGGATGATGTGAGCTTTTGAGAATTTGGAGTTTTCACCTATAAATTCATTTTGAAAATTTAGGATTTTCACCCACAAATCCCAAGTAATTCAAGTAAGCATTAGTGAAACCCACAATCAATGATCAAGAATCCACACTAATAAATCACAACCCACATATATTTTCACCCTATTTCAACATAATTTCAAGATAAATTATTTAGCTACTTAGGAAATTAGGAAGAAGAATTATTCCAAAAGGGTCATTCAATGCATCCTTGGAGATTGAAAGTAGGAAGATTCTTCAATTTAACTTCAATTTCACTAAATTCAAAAATGGAAATTCAAACGCAAGAGTTTCCCCAAATTAGTAGGCTTACAACATCTTCCAATTCAAATTTTCAAAGTCTAGCATATCAAATGGGAAAGGATTTTTGCCTTATAAGGGATTTGGGGTCGGCTACGTAAAATTATAAAATTGCCCCTGGGCATAAACCCACTAAGCCGCGATTTCCGTTGCTACCGCGGCCATCATAGGATTATCAAAATCGTGAGAATTTAACCAAACTTGACTGGCCGCGATCACAGTAACTAAGACCAGTTCCTGCTTAGGGTCTTCCAGCTTTTGCACTTCTATTTCCTTTTTGATCCCTTTTAAGCTCAATTCTACATCTTTCCTTTTCATCACCTATATACCTACAAAATGTGAAAATTAGTGTATTCAACTAACAAAGTTGTCTCATTCATACCTTCAAATCATAGTAGTGTGCACAAATTTTGGATGTAAATGAGTGGTAAATTCATCACCCATCAACCTCCACACCAAGGATATATCCTAATAGTAATGAAGTGAGTTGAGATTTATAAGGTCTCACATTCAAATTGTAGCAGGTCGAACGGATTGAGCTACAGACAACCCATGAAATTGGTCAAGGTGTGCGACAAGATGACTCGGATATCAAAAAAATATTTGGGACCTCCACCGTTTCTTATCTATAGTGAATACAGTATAATGAGGTGATCTTCCTCTAGATAAAATGGATATATCAAAGTGATGCATGACATTAATTCTTGGTAATCAAATACATAACAGAGAGGTCAAATCATCCTATGTTCTTGAATCACGAAAAAAATTTAGAAAAAAAAAATCAATAGAATATTACTAAGTTATACTCACAATCTTGATAAATAAAATTACTTCTATTTAGTTGTTATGTGATTTGCAGTTGATCTTTCGATATAATTTAATTTATTTATAAATTTATGTCAATTTTTTCATTTTATTAAATACGTTAAATACACGTGCAATGTACGTATTCTAAACTAGTACTCATAAAATTGTACTGAAGTTGGTTATGACTTACCCACATACCTAATATTACAAAATCGTTTACTTATCCAGTGAAATAGTAAAGAAATCACTTGAAAGACAGTTTATGCAACGTGGTGATGAGGTGTTCCAACATACATATAAAAATAATAATGGTTTAACAACTTTCGCCACTATAACAAAAGAATAAGAGAAAATGTAGAAAATAAATGAATTTAATTTGTATATGCTTACGAGTATATTATTTGTATAATTTAGCATGTTATAGTAGGTTGCTTATTTTAGTTTTAAGGTAATTACTTTTAGTGATATTAGATAATTACATATTGCTATCTTTTAGGTGAATAGATAATGTAATTATACTATTAATATAGATGTTAAATTCAAAAATAATTTGTCAAACATTTAGAAACATTAACATTTCAATATAATTCCTAGAGTAATCCCACTTTTTAGATGATAAAGTCATCGACCAAAGCTTGACACCGATTAGGAGACAAAAGTGAATGCAATTTGATGAAAAAAGAAATTAAAGTGGACTTGACACAAGGTGAAATCAACTTCAATGTCTTCCACTTCTTTTTTTCTTCTGAAAATCAAGTGATTTTTGGTCCAATTTAATCATTCTTTACTTAACTTGGTATCAACACGAACATGGGTTGTGGTACAGTGGATGAGGCTGTTCCACCCTTAACCAGAGGTCGATGGTTCGATCCTGTGTATGGAGAAAACTCTATTGGGAGCGCTGTCACCTTAATGGGCCCTGCAATACGTGATCCGAATTAGTCGGGGCTCCAATGCGTGCTCCGAAGACGGATGGGAAACCAAAAAAAATACTTGGTATCAATAGTTTATCCTCAAATGCAACTTGTCTTAGGGTGTGTTTGGACTTTGGTACGAGGGAATATATTTCTCATGAAAAACATTTTCCGCTAGAAAATATTTTCTTAAAAAAATAAGTGAGTTTCTTACTTATTTTCGAAAGTTTGGTAAGTAAGCCAGAAATATTATCTCAAAAGCATTCATGGGTAATATAACAAAACACAAATGGAGAGGAAGGGGTGGGAGAATGGGGCCTCATGGGTGGCGGGGTGGGATGGTCAAGGGGCTGGCAACGCTATATGATCGAAGAGGAGACAATGAACTTAGAAAGTCACTTATGAAACTTATTTTTTCTACTCTAATTAAGAAAGACATTTTCTTCATTTTAAAAAAATTATTCTCCTAGAGAAAATACTTTCCAAAAGAAATTTTTAACTAAAAATGAGGAAATTCGAAAACTTTTTCCTCTGTACCAAACACACCCTTAATCTAATCCATCTTAAATTTATTATGGCAGCAAGGTTCCAACATGTATGTAGACATTGAAATTTTATGGACTCTACAAAATTCTAATTTTTGTTAGAGTTGGGAAGACTACTCTATTCTAAACCCTAAAATACGCCTGTATAAAGAGGCAAATATTTTCTTAAAAAGGCATCTCCAATATCCGATAAATTCACGGTATATTCATAACGAGATCAACCATCTCTCAATAATTTCATAAACTCATGAAATATCACAAAGGGATCAAAACCCCTTCTTCTTGATAATCAAATACATCAAGAAGACCCCCCCCCCCCCCCTCCCTTCATAGAGATCAAATCCAAATATTCCTATATTCGAGAAATACGCCACTAACGACCCTCAAATTATGAAAAAAATTCATATCAAATTTCAATCTTCCTACGTTCAAGAAATATGCTACTAACAGCCCTCAAATTACGTAGAAAATTAAGAGAGAAGAACTAAGGGAAGAACAAAACTGTACCCATATCGTTTATCAATAAAAATTCTTGTTTCTTCATATTTTATTTGTGATTGTAATTTATTTTTGTCACTGTGAAATTTATTCTAAACAAACTGGCACGCCCAGTGGGACCAAATCTGCTCTTCATCTCTTCTCTCGTAAATCAGATATGCAAATCTCTAGCCGCAACATCGTGAACATGAAAGCTCTATGGGTACTTCAAGACTCACCTTTGAGTTTCATCAAGTCTACACTCCGACAAACCTTGAAGTAGGAGGCATTTATAGACATTGAATTTTGTGGACTCTATAAGAATCTAATTTCTATTAGAGTTCGGGAGGCCACTTCTCTAAACCCTAAATTCTTTCTATATAAAGGGACAAATATTTTCTTAAAGAGGCATCTCATATATCCCACAAATTCACGGGATATTCATAAAGAGATCCAAATCTCCAAAATCTTTAATATCCTATAAAATTATGGGATATTCATAAAGAGATCATCCTACTATCGAGAAATATGATAAAAACGGCCCTCGAATTACAGAGAAAATCAATAGGTAAGAATCAAGGGAGGAACTGAATTGTATCCATACCATTTATCAATAAAAATTCTTGTTTTTTCATATTTTATTTGTGATTGTAATTTATTTCTTTCACCATAAAATTTATAGCAAACAATATTGACTGTTTGTCTCCTCTATTTTTCCATAATTTATTTTCTTAATTACCCAGATTATCTTTAAATAACACAAACTCCCCTTTAGTTTATGAACCTTAGATATATCAAATATAAATTAACTCCTCTTTAGTTTATGATTAGTGGGATATGCCCGTGCTGAGCACAGGCCCAATAGTGAGAAAGCTGAAAACAATGAAGATAATTAGGTAGATTTGTAATGATATTGTTGTTGTAAAAGGGGAAAAATATAAGATGTTGCCTCGTCCGAAGTTTTCATCAAAGTGCCACAATTAATTTCGCCAATCAACCAAATATGTCATATCAAATAATTTTGATAGTCAATCAAATATTTTTTATCCATAAAAAAATTTAAGTTGTTAATTATTGTGATTTATAGTTTTTTTTACGTCTTTTTTTTTGAAGTATAATAGATTAAATTTTGTTTAGATATTTTAAGTTGTTAGATATTGTAATTTATAATACTTTTTATGTAATTTTCAAATAATATATGTTACTCTCCTTGTCCAAACTTTTGCATCATTAATAGTCAATTATATATTTAACTATTTCAATTTAAGTGGCACTGATATAATTTTGAGATTTAACCAAATATTTATATCTTTTAAAATTTTTAAGTTGTTAAATATTGTGAGCTATAGTAATTTTATGTATTTCTTTGAATATATAACAAATTAATTTTCTTTTTAGATATTTTCAGCTGTTAAATACCGTAATTTATAATTTTTTTTATGTAATTTTCAAATAATATATGTTACTATTTTGTACAAACTTTTGTGGCATTAATAGTCATTTAAAATTTTTAAATAATTTAAGTTTTTAATTACTGTGATTTGTAATAATTTTTCTTCTATTTCAATATAAATGACACTGATATAATTTTGAGAGTCAGTTAAATATTTTATATCTTTCAAAAAATTTTAAGTTGTTAATTATTTTTATTTGTAGGATTTTTTTTCGTATTTTTTAAAATATATAACATATTTAAAAAAAATAACACAAGCAAATTAAAATGGATGAAAAAAATGAAGGCAAGGAAAATGACCAATGAAGTTATGCCAAAACAGACAGATTGACATTTAAATATTTTAAATTGCTAATTATTGTGATTTATAGTATTTTTTACGTATTTTCTTGAAATATATAAAATATTAAATTATTTCTTTTAGATATTTTAAGTTATTATTGTAATTTATAATATTTTAAAGTAATTTTCAAATAATATATATCACACTTCTTGTTCAAAATTTTGTAGCATTGATAGTCAATTATACTTTTTAAATAATTTAATTTTTTTAATTTTTATGATTTATAACACTTTTTTTTTCTATTCCAATTTAAGTGGCACAATACTTAGATGACTATAATAATTAATTAGGGGTGATATCATAAAATCATGATTGAAGCAGCGAAATAGACGTGTCTTAGATGACTTATATGTAATAACTAATTAGAAGTGATATAACATAATTACTATAAAAATATACTTGTGAAAAAGAATTAAGTGGGTCTCATATAAGTCGCCAAGTTAATTTAGCATTAAATATTATAAATTTTTTGATACTTATATGACTTTATAATAATTTTAAATATTAATTTTTTAATACTTAGATAACTTATAATAAATAATTAGGGGCAATATAGTAAGATTATGGTTATTTAACTATTTTTATTTAATATTATTAATTTTTAATACATAAATGACATATAATAATTAATTAGGGGTGATATAATAAAATAACGAAATAAGCAGCGAAATGGTCGCTAAGGAGGACGACAATAACTAATTAGAAGTGATACAACAAAATTACTATAAAAATACTCGTGGAAAATATTTAAGTGAGCCTCATATAAGGCGCTAAGTTAATTTAGCATTAAATTTATTAATTTCTTAATATTTATATGACTTTATAATAATTTTTAATACGTAAATGACTTATAATAATTAAATAGAGATGATATAGTAAAATTACGGTTGAAGAAGCTGAAACAGACATGTCATAAATGTTTATTTTACTTTCTTTATTAAATATTATTAATTTTTTAATATATAAATAACATATAATAATTAATTAAGAGTGATATAATAAAATCACGAAACAAGTAGCTAATGATTGGCAAAGAGGACGACTTAAAGCTGCTCAAACTGTGACTTATTAATAAGTAGAAAACTTAGATATATCAAATATAAATTTATTTTTCACTTTCCCTTTTTCATTTCTACAGAATTTGATTTCAGTCCAAATTACTTTATGTTGATGTTATTATGTATTTCAATATTAAAATCTTAATTTGCATGATAATTTGTGGATATAAAATAGAAAAAGTAGTGTCATTATATTTTGATAATTCTTGTAACTTCTAACACTTTATTTGTCCATAATTTACTACATTATATCTTGTAAATCATTAATTATTGTAACTCCCTTGCCATTAGTTCCATGTAACATATGTAACAACAAGACTATTTATCTAGCCACATTGCTCTAATTGTTAATGATGATAGAATGTGGTCTTTAGTAATTTATAACTTCTCTCGTTATTTTGTTGTAACTCTCATGACTATTAGTGCCATTAGTTTTTTATAACTCTTGTAAATTAAAGACTATTGATCTTTCCTCTTTATCACCCCTCTTTATTCTCCCTATTCAATACAAGGATGAAAAACTCACCTATAAATAGAGGTGGCCTTGCATGTTATTGCATGTATAAGAAAATATGAGAAGTGTGAAAAAGATTATAGTGTGTAGTAGTGAAAGAGAGAGTTGAGACAAAGAAAATATTCTAAATTTACAACTATATTCACTATACAAAAGAGAGTAATTATATTAGTGAATGAAAGAGTTGTAGACACGTGATTTTGATCCTCCCCGAGTTTAATATATTTTCCGACATCAAATATTTTTATTTTTATATCTTAACTTTTATTTTATTTTTAATAAGTTTTGGTTGAAAATAAATAAAAAATAATAATAAATAAAGTTACTTTTTGATATATTTTTATTTATTATTATTATTATTATTTACTTTTTATTTTTTAAAATAATACAAAAATTCAATTTTTTTTTTATATATTTTCCTTGTAATTTTAATAAACAGGCTAGCAATGGTTCTAGCACGGTCTCTTTATTGAATTATACTTAACTAAAATTATTTTGATAAATTATGTTAAGGCTTAAATTCACTCATTTTTATTATTCCAAAAACTTATCTATTATCTTATACTAAATAAATTGATGAAAAGTTTTTTTTAAAAAAAATATTTATCAAGATGCATTATTGCATCCTTGAATTTTAAAATGTCTCGAAAAGATATGTGCGCGGCATTCTTAATTGAGACGAACATTTCAAAACGTGTCTAAAATTTATCTAACGCTGAAACATTAATTTATCTTTTATAAACTCGTATCAATTTATCTGTTCAAAATGTTATTTAATCTTAACGATAAATTAAAGCCATATTCAATTAAAGTAATTGATTAATTAAATAAATAGTTACTAAACTTTTTTAGTGATAATAAATAAAAATAATAAAATAAAAAAAATTATATATATTATGCTAATTTTATTAAGATTTTCAAATCTGATTCTTTAAAAATACAAACCCAAATCACAAATATGATACAATTTAAATACGAAAACCCCAAAAATCTACACCTACCTTTTTCAAAACGATTCCCACATTAATTAACAAAGATATTTACCAAAGATTCTTTTGTTCCATTTTTACTTAATTAATTTGAAACCTAATGAAGTTCCAATTTAATTTTTGCTTGCATCCACAACCGCTGAAAAAGAGGGAGAGAGACGGTGAATGCCGGATGGGGTTCGCTGGACAGAACTAGAGGGCGGTAGCGTTGGTTCCAGCGACGGTTTCACCATTGGTGGGTGATTTTCCGCTGTTTTTTGGGAAGTTTTCGGCAGATCGTCGACGGGAAGGGAGAGGAGGAACGACAGCGATGTGGGCTTTGCCGGCGGGTTGGTGGTCTCGCCGATGAGATGAGACAGCGGTGCATGGGAGTTGGTTTTGGTCGGTGTTTTTTGAGATTTTTCGGCGGAATAGCCGCCGGAATAATGATGTCAGTGGCAGAAAAGTGTACTTCGCTGATTTCGATCACCCTTTCATTTATCTTCTACATTATTCTTCATTTGATCTTTCTTATTCTTTTTTATCCTATTTCATTCACTAATTTTTACACTCTATGCGTGTGTGTTGATATGTATTGTAAAATATATATAGTGTATTTTTATGTCTAATGGATATATGTGAATTTGTGTATATGGTGTAAATAGCGAATTCATTTTTTAAGTAGACAATAATAATATACAATATTTAAATATTCAACACATCTGCATACAAATATATACACCCGTAACTTGAATGCTAAATAATGTTTAAGATCACTTTAACATTCAATTTCATATTTTTTTACAGTGAATTTACAATATAAATGGTACAAAATTAAAATAGAACCTGTTAATGTATTAAAGTGAAGTCCAAGCATCGTCGTCAAAAACTTTGATAGAAATTCCCATTTCAACTTTCTTCTTTTCTCTCTTTTTACTTAATGTTTTGTCTGATTTTTCTCTTTGTTACACTTGTTTTCTCACCTTTTCTCTCTGTTATCTGATCTCTTTGTTTTTGATATAGTGTCTGATAATGTACGTTGTGAGAATAGAATGTATGTCTCTTTTTCTCTGATTTTTGTCTGATATCGTGTAGGTAAAAACAATATCTCTATATTATTTGTGGGTGGAAAATCCTTAAATAAAAGATTATTTTTGAGGAACAGTTAGAGAATCAGATAGGGGTGGGAGGTTGGGCTAGTTTTATTAGGATAATATTTATCTCTTTTTTTATATATTTTTTTAAATACATATAATAAATAATAATAATAATAATAAAAGAATATTAATTTATTTTTAAAAATATAATAAAATTTATAAATAGCTCAAAATTAAGATAATAGTAAAACTACTAACTTATTTATTAAAATTAAAAGAGAAATACATTTTTTTGATTTATTTTGTATTATTTTAAAAACAAAAATAAAAATAAGATATCCCAAAATATAAATTTATTATTAATTTATTTTCAACTAAAAACTTATTAAAAAATAAAATAAGAGCTAAAATAGATATTGGACTAAAATATAAGTATTTAATATCAAAAAATATATATATTAAATTCAGGAAGGGTCAAAAAATTACGTGTCTACATTTTGTCCCTTTTTGTGTGAAATCTCGAAGAGTTTTCACACAAAAAAGTAGACAAGAGGTGATTTTTGATCCTCCAATTATTTGAAAAGTGAGCATAAAATAAAATATAAGATATGATCGAGTCCTGATTTTGGACCGCCTACATATCCCTAGTTATAAAGGAATCAGGTCACGTGTAGTTCAAAAGTAAAATGATGAGAGAACAAGTTAAAGATTGAGTGAGGTTCTGTCAAGTTTTCGATTTCTGACTTTCTACTTTTATAATAAAATGAATAATAAAAATAAAATGAAGATACAAGTAAAAGATCCTATCTATGCTACTTTTCTAGAATCTCAACTTGAATCTTCATGACTTCTCAAAGGGTGAGATAGTCGTTATTCTGAGTTGAACTTGAAACACAAAATATTCCTTCTCGTTGGCTTTTGTCATTAGAGAGGAACTTGATAATTGATTTATTCTTCAAACCTTTCTCTAACTTGAACTTGACAATCTCCACCCCATTCTTCAGGCAGGCTCCTAAACTTACAACTGATAATGTTCACCCTATTCTTCAGGCAGGTCTCGAAATTACTTTTTCTTCACCCCGTTCTTCAGGCGGGCTCCTGAAATTATATCAAAACTAAAAATAAAATTATCCCAAACAAAGCTTATTATAAAGAGATATTCCATTTTCTGAAAAAAGTAAAGTTCCAAACAACAGAAATTAAATTTTTGTCCCAATTTATCATTAGAAAACTTTTGTGAAAGTCACATCATAACTACTTGAAAAATCCAAACAAAGAAATGCATCTTCTATAGGTTAATTGGAATGATTCGACTAGAAAGTGTATTTTCTAGAAGTCAAAGGAAATGACTTGACTAGAAAGTACATTTTCTAAGAATTAAGAGGAATAAATCAACTAGGAAGTACATCTTCTAGGAATCAAGGGGAATGACTCGACCAGAAAGTACATCTTCTAGGAATCATGGGGGATGACTCGAACAGGAAGTACATCTTCTAGGAATCAAGGGGATTTACTCGACCAGGAGGTACATCTTTTAGGAATCAAAGGGAATGACTCGACTAAGAGGTACATCTTATACGAATCAAGGGGAATGACTCGATTAAGAGGTACATAAAGGTACGTCTTATAGGAATCAAGGGAATGAATCGACTAAAAGGTACATCTTATAGAAATCACGGTGAATAACTCGACTAAAAGGTACGTCTTATAGGAATCAAGGGAAACGACTCGACTAAAAGGTACGTCTTATAGGAATCAAGGGGAATGACTCGACTAAAAGGTACGTCTTATAGGAAGCACGAGGAATGATTCGACTAAAAAGTCTGTCTTATAGTAATCAAGGGGAATGACTCGACTAAAAAGTATGTCTTATAGTAATTACGAGGAATGGCTCGACTAAAAGGTACGTCTTATAGGAATCAAGGGGAGTGACTCGACTAAAAGGTAAGTTTTATAGGAATCAAGGGGAATGACTCGATTAAAAGGTATGTCTTATAGGAATCAAGGGGAATGACTCAACTAAAAGGTACGTCTTATAGGAATCAAGGGGAATGACTCGACTAAAAGTTACGTCTTATAGGAATCAAGGAGAATGACTCGACTAAAAGGTACGTCTTATAGGAATCAAGGAGAATGACTCGACTAAAAGGTACATCTTATAGGAATCAAGGGGAATGACTCGACTAAAAGTTACGTCTTATAGGAATCAAGAGGAATGACTCGACCAAAATGTACATCTTATAGGAATCAAGGGGAATGACTCGACTAAAAAGTACGTCTTCTAGGAATCAAGGTTCAATTTAAGAAGTATATCATCTAGCAATTGAAAACTGAAATAACTGGACAAAAAAGTATGTCTCCGAGGGATATAGGATGATGGATTTTTACCATTATTTGATTATCAAACTTGTGCAGCAACATTGCTTCCTGCATTTGTGGAAATGAGGCATTGCAGTCCTTGATATTTATGCCCTGGAGTCCTTGATTTGAAGGTAACATGTTTCCTGCTTCATCAAAGAATACTTGTGAGTTCAAAAACATGGTGGCAGGTTTGTGGCTTTAGCTTCCATGGCAATCACTCTTGCCCTCATCATATTTAACATTGCTTCCAATCATTAGCATCTGTCACCGACTTGCTTTATTGTTGACCCTAACTCAGATTATTAGAAGTGGCTCAGAAAAAAACACAATATCTCTACTTTGCCATGCTCCTCAAATAAACCCTTTGAACCTTGGTATTTCCATGAGTTCCCAGACCCTTCTGTTGACAAACTTTCTGCATGCCTTATGTTGGCTTACAATCACGTCTCTTTTATGTATTGAATTTTTGTCTTGATTTGTGCAATTGAAGAAGTTGGTGGCTAGTTTTGATATCTTTTCTCACTTGTTATGGCACAGGATCGAGTCAAAGACACGAGAAAAATGACAATGATGATTTTTTTTTTGAATAACTGACTCAAGAAAACAAAGATATAGATAAAACATAAAAGAAAAATGAATGTCCCCATTTGGATTAAGCTGCCTGATCTTTTCATCCAAACTTTCCACTAATTGTTATTGAGTTAATGACCCTGAAATTGAGTTGTTCCTTAGGTCAATTGCAGTTATAGTTCCCATTCCGCTAGTGACATCCTGAAGGATTTTCGCCAACAAGCCTTTCTTATTTTCATTCTCTCAGCTCACCATTGCCCTATGGTGTTTGTGAGGATTTCCACCAATGAGACTCTCTTATTCTCATTTTTACAACTCACAATAGTCTTACGATGCTCGTGAGGGTTTTCACCAATAAGACTCTCTCATTTCATTTCTGTTCTCACAATTCACTGTCGTTTTATAGTGCCCAAGAGGGTTTTCACCAATAAAACTCTCTCATTTTTTATCATTCTAACCTTTTTTTTAATTAACAAAGAAAAAATGGCACCCAAAATATGAAACATGATATACCCATAACATGTTTAGCCTTGACATTCTCAAAGATTGATCAGAAGGTCTTTCTTTGGTTGTAACTTGGCTTTTGGAAAGGGTTAGAAAGAAAGGGCGGCATGAGGCTAAAAAATTTACATAACATTGGGTGAAGCATACAACTTTTGGAATCGACTCTTTAAATAAATAAACTTTTGCCCTAGTTTTATTTTATTCTGGGTAACTTAAATTTTTTTTTAGTTGGACCGAACCCCAGAGTAGGGCTGCCTACGTATCTTGTCATAGCAAGAATCAGGTCAAACGTAGTTCAGACAACTTGTTCTTTTTCTTGATTCTATTTATTTCAGTTATTATTGACTCTTTTTCTGTTTTCGTTCTTTTTGCCAAATTTTTCTTCATTTTTTTTTTGAAACTTTTCTTACACTAGTCTTTTGTTCGACACTTTTCTTTCGAGCCTTGCTGACTCTATCTCGATTCCGAAAGAGGAGTATGAAATAAAATAACACTAAAGCTCAAATGAGGTAAACAAATAATATTTGGATAACAAAATAAAATGCCTTCGTCATATCAATCTTTGAAAATACAGGTACATACCATGTAATATGAAAGTTGGAGATGAAGATCATGTGTGACACTTTAACAATACTAACTTTAACTGAGCATGCGTGCCACTTCTTCTTTTACACTTATCAAACCTACAACTCCACCTTTGTTGTACATCCCTCATATCGAGTGCTCATACTTTCATGGAGCTGATTATCTTCCTGTTTCTCTTGAATAGGGATCTCGCATCCACTATTTGATCTATCTAATTAAGACATGTCTTTCAATTGATGACCAAGTTATTCTTGTGATTCTAAAAATAATTGCCTTAATTTTCAAAGAAGGCTTCAACATGGTCACCAAATGTCTTAACATTCTACCTATTTCTCATGTTTTTTTCTTCTAACTTTAGCCCTCTAATTCAATGTTTCATGATTAAATTGGATTTTAAGATCTGATTGAAAATTCTGCTGGCATGTCATAGCACTAGAATCAACATAAAATGAATTGCATGAAAAAAAAGACAAACAAAAAAACTTAAAATAAGACAAAACAACAAAGGACAACACATTTTATTGAAATGAAAAATAGAAGGGTTTAAACAAAGATGACAAATAAACAAAACAAGATAGATTCAGAACTACAACCTTAAAATAATTCAGAAAACAGAAAGGAAAACAAAACAAACTACTAAACATTCATCCTAACGAGGAGATGAGTGACTTTCCAATTGTTGAGCTTGACATCTTAGCCACTGATTTGCATATCAGCATGACTATAGCTTTCCTCACTGTCAATGTTCTGCACCATAATTGATTTATCTTGAATCATCTTTTCAATTTCACTTTTCAAATCCCAACAATTTTCAATACTATGACCCTGAACATCTGAATAATACGTACACCATACATTAGGATAAAAAAATTTTCAACGCCGATTAGGAGTGTACCCAAGGAAAGGAGTGACCATGCCCCATTTATCAATCTTTGAAATAATCTAGCATACGAATCTCCAATTGGTGTAATACTATCCCTCGACTTCTACCTTATTTCATTGTTTGGATTGGATCAAAATTGAGCCTAGAAGGGTTTTGGTATATTTGTGGAATTAGAGGATGACTCTGAGGAGTTGTTGCGTGCCATTGTGGGTAAGATGAGGGTTAAATATGTGGTTGTGTGTTATATACTGGATATGGAAGTGGGGGAATGGAGTATTATGAATTTTGGGAGTGATTATGTGGAGCTTGGGCATGAATTTGGGTTTCTTAATTGGTTGAGCAGTCGCTTTTAATGTTGCAAAACTCATAATGTGACCAGTCTTAATTCCATCTTCTATCATCTCTCCCATTCGGAGGACCTCAGTAAATAGCTTGGCTAAAGCAGGTAAAAAGTGTTGATAGTATGTTTCATCTTGCGCTTGAATAAACACCTCCACTATCTTATTTTTTTCATTAGTGGTTTTACCCTAGCAGCTTGTTCACGCCATCTAATCACATACTCCCTGAAATTTTCATTGTTCTTCTTCTTCTTCTTCTTCTTCTTCTTCTTCTTCTTTTTCATATTAGTTATGGATTTCTCATCAGGAATCCGCTTCACATTGTACTGAAATTATTGTACGAACTCGTTAGCCAAGTCATCCCAACTACTCCACTTGTCGATGTCCTGATCCACAAACCACTCTGAGGTTAAACTCGAAAGGCTCTCACCGAAACAAGCCATGAGTAATTCTTGTTTACCTTTGACACCTCTTAATTGATTACAATAACACCTCAAGTCTGCCACTGGATCACCGTACCCTTCGTACTTGTCAAACTTTGGCATTTTGAACCCTAGTGGCAAATGAACGTCAGGAAACATACATAAATCTTTGTATAAAACACTTTTTGGTCCTCCTAATCCTTGCATATTCCTCATACTCTGCTCTAAGCTTCTCATTTTCCTGGGTATCTCTTTCTGTTCTTTACTTTTAACAATCTTCTCAATCACGATAGGAGAATCGTGTTAATGAGCATGATAATATGGATTTGGGGGTTTGAAAGTCATTTCAAGAGGATACAATTGATAATGACTTGGTTCACCCATATTATTTTGTACTGTCAATCGAGGACTCATAGTAGCTGGTGCTACAGGAGTGAAAAATGGGATGTTCATGACAGATGGATTTGGTGGGCGCATGGTAGAAGTACCAGCAGCACCAGGCACATTAGCATATAGGCTGAATCCACGCAGGTAAAATGGATCGCCAATTTGAGCTTGAACGAAATTTGGATCATTCGTATTAGAAAGTCCAAGGATTGAGGAAGGCTGGGCTTGTCCATTCGACCAAGCTTGATACATCTCCTCTATTTGTTATTTCAATAACTTATTTTCTTCCATTGATGCTAATTCTTGCGAAATCAACTGATTTTGCTCTTCCTCACTGTCAGACCCACACCGTCTTTGCGAGTCATTTTTCTCTTTTCTTTAAACCTTTGTTGATGGATTGAGAAGCCAACTTAGCCACAAACCAACCCCCTTAATACTATTTTGATTTTGGAGAAAACTAATGTGTCAGAGTTCAATTTTTTTAAGACCACCGAATCTATGAAGGACTGCCTACATATCTCATTAAGATGAGAATCAGGTGTGCGTAGTTCGTAAAATATATGTCGTACAAAACTCAGCCTCAAGACCCCTAAAGGTTTAGGACTGTTAAAATTTATATATATTTTTTATTTTGTAAAACTTAGCCTCATGATCCCTAAAGATTCAGGGCTATTAAGATATACAAAAATTGGACTTGAGGATTAGAAAAAACAATTATGAAAGTAATCATATTTTTAAAAATTTCCCCAATAAATCTATGACTAATTTTCAAAAGATACACGAAAAGGGATTCCTACATATCCCAGTAAATAGTGAGAATCAGGCCTTCGTAGTTTATAAAAAACTTAAAAAAAAACTACGTATATTTTTAATTTCTTCGAAAAATAATTTATTAAATTTGAGGACAATATACTCTCTTACATTTTACCATGTCACCTAAAAGTCGGTGAACAATCAAATAGTCTTTCAAACAAATATCAAAGAGCACGTAGGATGCAAATGTTGGTCATTATAAAGTAGGTCACCTGTCCTAAATAGACCCGGCCCCTGTGCCGAGTCCCATTAAGTCAAATGCACATGATGCAAATAAAGCGGAACCTAATACGGAAAATCAGATTCTAAGTTTCAGTTCTTCTAAGTTTAGCCTAAAAGGGATAGGTATCTAGACTGATTTACCCAAGCGGACACTCGAGTCGGAGAGGGACAACTTATTCAGTAGCAATGCTACTCTGCCTTCTTTGTCGATCCGAACCCCGCCTAACATGTGTGACTATAATCCTTCACCAGGTGCCTTGACACTCCGGCTATCTCAAAAAGAAAGTAGGATGCATACACTGCATTCCTTCTATCCTATTTTATAGACTCAAAGGGGGTGTACAAGAGAAGATAATTAATAAAACAGTTCAATAATATCAAAGCAGTAAATGAGCGACTAAGTAGTACATAAGGCCAACAAACACAATATACAAATAATTAAGGAAAGTAAAAGTCAATATTAATAACTCAAATTCTTATATTATCCCCAGCAAAGTTGCCAGAGATGTCACACCCCTTTTTCACCGAAGGGTCTCGAAGTCAAAGGATTTTTTTAATTAAAGTGACAATGTTGAATATGGATTAGTATATTAACAGAGTCGCCACTTGAAATTGAGTTTTGGTGTTTCAAGTCACCTTTTTGAACCCCTAATCAAAAGGAAATGACTCGTTGTTGGTCTGCGAAAATAGAAGACCGGATAAGGAATTCTGTTGATTGAGGAAAAGGTGGGAGGCATCCCTCGAGTCCCGTGGTTCTAGCGCGGTCGCTTTATTGACTTATACTTGACTAAATCTATTTTGATAAATTATATTAAGGCGTAAAATTGCTTATTTTTACTATACTAAAACTTGTCTATTTCTTATATTAAATAAATCAATGAAAATTAATTTTAGAAAATATTTATCAAGGTGTATTATTGCATCCTTGATTTTTAAAATGTCTCAGAAAGATGTGTATGCCGCATTCTTAATTGAGACGAAATATTTTTAAATGAATCTAAAATTTGCCTATTGTTAAAAACGTTAATTTGTCTCTTAAAATTTAAAACAATTTCATTTTTATCCTCTTTCTTTCTCTTTTTTTGTTTCAATAGCGAGTTACGTTAATCTTATAATATTACACGTCTAGGAATTAAGCAAAGTCAAAGACGAGATGACTTAACACTAATTGAAAGTAAATAAACTTACAATATATTTAGAATATTTAAAATCTCATTAGCAAATGTGCAAACTTAAAACCTTTTAAATTAAATTTATAAAATATTTATTAGGATGAACTAGTAGAATAAAATAAATATAAATAGATGGAATATACACTAGAGATGCTAATATAATATATTTCTTATTTTTAATTATATAGTATTACACCAAATAGAATTAAAAAGGCTTTCAAGATCAGTTTTTTATTTCTCACTAGAATTATGCTAAACGGAGTAAAGTCTTAGAATTTTCTGGTGTGGGGAATCTGGTAGTGATGAAAAAAGGAGAAGGGGACGACGTGGCGACGGAATGTGCCCGTTTTGACTTTTACGATAGATGTTTGATAGTTTTCCAGCAAGGGAACTACGTGGCTGTTCCACCGGAAGAGAAGGTGACGGCTGTCGTCGCCGATGACGGGAAGGAGGGAAGGCCACAGATCTGATTTGGATTATTTTTCGACGAGATGGTTCATCGAATTTGGGGGATCTGTTGGATCTAGTTTAGGGTGGTGATTTCGATGTGATTCTGGCGAGATGGGTGCGCCGTAAGGCTTCGTTGTGGGTGGCTATTTCGTAGGAAAAGATGGCGGCGGCCGACGGTTTTAAAGTTTTGCTAGTGGCTGGGTAGGGGTACAAATCAGTGTGTGTACGTGTTTTCCTATAGGATATCACCGGAACCGATCATGGGGGATTAAATTTGATAATTTTCTGGTGAGTTTTGGGTGGTTTCCGGCGAAATTTCCGCTGGAAAAATTAGAAAAATACCAATTTCTTTCTTGTCCTATTCAAATTTTGATCTTATTCTCTGCTTTTTTCTTCTTTTGTTTCACCACTGATGTTTTGTCCACAGTATATGTTTGTTACTATTTTTTTTATGCGTGCGTATTGCTATCGAGAAAAATAAGTCAAAAGACCCTTTCAAGTTTCCAATAAAGAAAAGGGGACAAGTGGTCCCACAAATTTATTAAAAAAAACTAAATCCTTTTGAAAAAATGGGATAGTTGTTGGACAACTACATTAGTTGTCTGAACAACTTCGCGCAGTTGTTGAACAACTTGTGGCACTTGTCGAACAACTACACCTAGTTGTTCAATAACTAGGCGCAACTGTCGAACAACTGCGCCTAGTTGTTGAACAACTTGCGCAGTTGTTGAACAACTTCGTAAAGTTGTCGAACAACTACCAAAGTTGTACTACAACTGGAACAAGTTGTTGGGACGAAAAAACTTAAAAAAAAAAAACTCAAAAAAAAGTTGTCCCTAACACCTAATTTAAAAAACTTAAAGGACTCCCACTTAATTGGATAACTTCTTTGTTCCTTTTAATCCAAAGTCCATTGCTATCTATGTATTTTCCCTTTATACTGTGTCATTGTATGTGTGTGAATCCAAATGTGTGTGGTGTGTGCGAGAATTGTGTGTGTGATTTGGAGTCATATTTGGTGCCTTTACTAGTGGATACATGCATATGCCGGTGTTTTCCTACGTCTGTTTTTTTTAAACATATTTATTGAACTAACTTATAAACACAGTAAATTAATATCATGATATATGATAATAGCAGGTTTATATAATCAAACATACATATTAAGTAATGCATTTAGATTATTCACATATTTTCATTCAGGCTTTTCATAATAAAATTTATAGTACAAATGATTTAGGATCAAAGAAAAATCTGTGATAAATTGAGATGAATAATAACGCAAGAAAATCGCCACCAAAAATTCTAACGGAACTCCAACTTCAAACTATGAACTCTGAAAAATCTCTTTTCTGATATACTTTTTATTCTTTTCTTATTCTCTTTTTCTTTTCTTTTTTTCAAGTGTTTTCTTTCTTTTTTTTTCTGCATTCTGATGTTTTTCACTCTATCAAAGTGTCTGATGACGTAAAAGTACTAGTTTTTCTCTGTCTGGTTATCTGATCAAAGTCCGTACTTTGTGATGGGGAAGTTCCTTAAATAAAGGGATTTGGGGGAATAGTGGGGTAGTTTTAGGATTTGAAAAATTATTATTTTTTAATTAAAATATAGAAAATAATAATAATAATAATAATAAATAAAAATAATAATAATTAATTTTTCTTTATATTTAAGAAAATATAATAAAAGTTTATAAATATTCTAAAATAAATATAATTAAAAGAATAATAAAACTGCTAGCCTATTTATTAAAACTAAAAGGAAAATATATATTTTTAAAATTTTTTTGTATTATTTTTTTTAAAAAAATAATAAATAAAAATATATAAAAAATGTAACTTTATTTATTATTAATTTGTATTTATTTTCAATCAAAACTTATTAAAAATAAAATAAAAGCTAAGATAAATATTGAATAAAAATGAAAATATTTAATATCGAAAAATATATTAAACTCGAGGAGAGTCAAAAATTACGTGTCTACAAGAGTTGATACAAGAAAAATATTCTAAGTTTTAAACTATATTCACTATACAAAGAGAGTAAATATAAGTTGAAGGAAAGTGTTCTTATGGTGGAGCTTTGGACTCTTCAATTAATCCGGAGTTGCTTGAGTTGTACATCATTGATGGACTGTTGTATCCTGGAGGGGACAAGTCACGAGATATACTGCTGGATCGGTGTAGATTATGTTGCAATGAGCTTGAATCTCCTTAAAGAGAGCGAGATATCCGCGACTCAGATAAAAAGAATATTATCTTTTTTTCTTTAATTTTTGTACATTTTATTATTTCAACAGTAACTACTGTAATTTGTGGTATATTACACCAACACTTTATACTAACAAGAATGCTTAGACTTATGTAAATATATAATATAACCTCACTTTTCATTTTATCTTTTTTATTTTTATAAAAATATTTATACGATCATTTACAAAAATTAAAATCTTTTCTATATAGAAAAAACAAAGCAAAGAAAAATTATTTCATTTTAGGAAAAACTAGTATTAGTACTCGCACGATGTGCGGACAATATTTAAGTAAAAGTAATTACTAAACAAAGATAGATTAAAAAATAATTTAAATTTACAAATTTATTAAATGAGTAAAAGTATAAAAATATATTTATAAGTTCATTTATAAAAATTAAAAGTGTAAACGTATTTATACGATCATTTATAAAAATTAAAAGTGTAAAAATATCTACAAATCTTTTTTTTTTTAAAAGTATAAAAATATTTATACAATCATTTATAAAAATTAAACTCTTTTCTATAAATAGAAAAAGAAAAGCAAAGGAAAATTATTTCATTTTAGGAAAACTAGTATTAGTACTCGCACGATGTGCGGACAATATTTAAGTAAAATTAATCATTATACAGAGATAGATTAAAAAATAATTTAAATATACAAATTTATCAGATGAGTAAAAAGCATAAAAAAATATATCATTGACCAATAGATAAACCAACATAGACTAATGAAACATAAGTCACCATCTCCTATCAATTATAGTTTCTTGAATAGTTCATAACAAATAGTTCATAATATATCATTTCAAAGTGAAAAAAAGATAAAATCAATTTGAATTTGTTGAAATTATACTTATATATAAGGGATGATATCAAGTTTTGGTAGTCCTCACAAAATTTTTTATACATTCATATGGTTCCATGTGACTCTTTCTTTTGTCTTTTTTATTTTTCTTTGAAAAAATGCTCTATTACCACCTTGAACTATATGCGAAAATGCTGAGATACACCCAAACTTTAGGAGGGTTCTATTACCCCCTGGACTAATTAAAATAGTATTTTGACAACCTTAGTCCCTACGTAGCACATACGTGGCACACATGTGTGCCTACGTGGATTCTTCAGTGTGTTGTGCCACGTATGTGTCATGTAGGCACTAAGGTTGTCAAAAATACTGTTTTTATTAGTCTGGAGGGGGGGGGGGGGGTAATAGAACCCTTATAAAGTTCAAGTGTGTCTCAGCTTTTTCACGTATAGTTCAAGGTGGTAATATAATATTTTCTCTCTTTATTTTACAATCATTTCTTTATTTTGTATTTTCCCTTTTATTTTTATCTCAATTTTTTTTTTAAATATTCTTACATGAATATTTATGATTGGTGTATTTTGAGACTTTGACATTGTACTCCTTCCATCTCAATTATAATTTTTAAAATTTGGTGTTTTAAATTAAAGATACACTCCTTCTATCTCATTAGTTGTCCACTTTCTTCTTCACATGCCTTCCATAAATAAGAAGAATAGTTTTATTATTTTTTTTGAAAAAATTATAAACTTGCATACACTTTAGAAAGACTTTCAATTGTAAGGGTAAAATAGAAAAATTTAATTAATTCTCTTTTGTTTTGTAAATTGTGAAATAATTTGGGCTATTATTTTTGATAATAATGTGGACAACTAATATGAGATGGATGAAATAGGTAGTTTTTAAATCTTGTGATCTTAAACTTTTCATGTAGAATGTTAAAATTCTAAACTAAAATTTGCCACTACATGTAAACTGAAGTGACTTGAAATAAAAAAGATAGAACCCATCGACAGGCGCCTCAAGTAGACAGTGTTCATTTTAAACACCTAAAATAGGCATCCATTTGGCACTTTTTACCTTGTTGGCAGCTCACTTGTAATTCACACATCCAACGCACGTTGAACCCCCATTTTTGATGACTTGGCGTCTGATTTGGCCCCCAACAGTTATTTTCCCCCCACTGTCTTATATATTCATCTTCTTCCTAAAATTTAACCCTAAATTCATAAATCTTCTTCATCTTTATCTTTTTTTCGCTATCCAAATTCTTCAAATTATTTGTATTTGATTTTTTTTCATCTTTTTTTCATTTTTTCCAACTGAGCTTGACAATGTCGAGCTCATCTTCCACTATTTTTTGTGATAAATTTTTTTGAAATTATAAGTGTGGTCATGAAGCCCTATTAAAGACTTCTTGGACTCAACAAAATTCAGGTCATAGGTTTTTTACTTGTTAGATTTCAAAGATAATATTTTTTTATTTAATTAGTTGATTAATTATTGACTTGTAATTATTTTGTAATTGTGGTCTTATTTTTATAGAAATTGGGTGGATGTGATTACTTTGATTGATATGAAGAACGACACCCTTCACAAGCAAATTGTGTAATCTGTGGTTTATTGAAGAAAGTCAAGGCTTTTGAAGAGAAACAAAATCGAGCAAGAAGATACTACATTGTTGGCGTTATTGCTACTGATTTGGTGTTGTTGGACACATGGATATTCAAGCCTAATTACTGAAATTTTCATGGTAGTGTATTTGCTACTGGTTTGGTGTTGTTGAGCACATGGATATTCGACCATAATTGCTGAACTTTTCATGGTGTAATTGCTACTAGCGTGATGTACCAAAATTGTTGGTTTTCATGATGGTTTAGCTGTACTGTTTTGATGTGTATTTGGCCGCTATTCTAAGCAACTCGTTGTTACTGTTATTCATTACTAGCAGATTCAAAGGAATGAGTGAAACTAATTTTTTGTTTAGTACTCTAAATTACAGAGCAAAATGCACACATAATCAACATGAGAAACTTCTTCTTGGCTTCTTCTTCTTCTTCTTCTTCTTTGCCATCTGCTGCAACTGATTTGTGGTGACTGCATCTCTATTTTTCCATATCAACCCTCTAGGATTATAACCAAGATCAACTCCTGTTGAACTTGCATCCTTATAAGTTGCACCAGTTTGCAGGATTCTCTAGCTTGATGTCCATGGCTATTTTTCTGAGAAAAAAAAGAACAACATTTTTAGTATATTTACTTAGCAATTTAATTTTTTAAAAGAAACAAAGTTGAAGTAAACTTACATTCAGTATTTTGTTGCCTTTGGCACCTGTGTAGATCCCAAATCCAGCATTCTTAGCCCTTTTGATCCACCTTCTCCAGCATCTTTTATACCTGCAACTCTTCCCCTTTTCTGTCCAATATTTTCACTTTTTTTAAGAGGTAGTTGAATCTTGATTCCTTGTGTAACAGGGATTGTTGTATCACCACTTGACTCTTGATTCCACACTTGATTCCACACTCGACTGCAGTTGGACCAGATGTGTCTAGCACACCTTCTAACCTCAGTATTTGGTAACAACTCAAAAATAGCTGCATGAAAACCCTACAAAACAAAAAAATAGTTAAAGTAACTAGCAAAAAAATGAAGTATGTCAAATAATTTAAAGTCAACAAGACCTAGAGTAATAAAAGAAGTCATCCCCAACTCCCGCTCAGTACGCACGATCCATGGATGCACAACCTATAAAGAAATAGATATATTTAAATCATATAATAAATTGCAGTCAGTTGGGTTACATGTTAACAGAGACAACTTATACAACATATAATCTTTCTGTTGCAACAGATGATTCATATGTGGCAAAAGATTAAATATATATTTCATTGGATTATCCATCTGTTATATAATTTACAGTAGATGGGTGATCTTTTGAGTCGGGTTCAGAGAACCAAAACAAAAAATGGGTAATTTATTGTAAAATATGAATCGTTTATCGCAACAGATTACCCATCTGTTGCACTAGTTGCAGTAGAAGGGTAATCTATTGCAACAGATAACCCATCTTCACAACAAATGTCACATCTGTTTTAATATATTTCTTTGAGTTAAATTATTTTACCTGAAAGAAGATTTACTACATCATCTAGAGGGTTAAAGAGATCAACCTCCTTAATTCTTGTGTTGCTCTTTGTAGCCAACCACCTAAGGATCCTTAGATGAGAAACCTCATCCGGGTAATCCTTGACCTGCTTTCAGGGAGGAGGAATGACTTAAAATGCCCAAACCTGAAAAAATGTAAACAGGCAGTAAGAAAAAAAAGTCATAATAATTATTCAATATAAATTATTAGTTTTGATAGTCAACTTGTAGCTGTCATATCCCCAGGGATAATTGTCTATCAACATCACAACTTGAAACCTGTTAATACTAATAGTTTTGAAAAGCTCATGCTGGGATTTCGATCTTAATTCACGCCCCATTGGTGATGCATTATCATCAAGTTGATCATCATCTTCTTTCTCACTTTCTTCTTCCTTCTCTTCTTATTTTTCTTCTTCGTTTTCCTCCTCATTTTTAGTTTTCTCATCACACTCTACAGACCCTTCTCCACCTCTCTTAATGTGGTTTTCAATCTTTCCTCAGATTCACTTTTCCCTGACTAAGATTGTTTAGGAAGCTCTTCTGAATCCATCTGTACTCTAGCTTTTTTGTTAGGTGGTCAGAAGTTGACCCACTTTTACTTTTTTTTCTTTTGGGAGATATGTTTTACCTATAAACCACATAAAAGTAAAAAATACATTACAATTGATGTCACCAATGCCACCAACACCAATAGCCACCACAAAAATCACCAATGCCACCACCACCACCACCAATGCTACAAACACCACCACCAATGCCACCAACACCACCAACACCAAACCACCAATACCAACACCACTACCAAACTACCAATACCAATACCACCACCAACACCAATGCCACCAATAACAACACCAAGACCACCACCACTACCAATGCCATTACGACAACCACCAATACCACCACCAACACCAACACCAAGACCAACACTACTACTACCAATGCTACCAACACCACTAATGCCACTATGATGACGATGACGACGACCATCACTACCAACCACTAACACCACAAACACCACCATCAAGACCACCAACACCACCACCAATGCTACTAACACCACTACCAAGCCATCAATACCAACACCACCATCAACACTACCTTCAATTCCAGTAATACCAACACCAAGACCACCAGTACCACCAATACCAACACCACCACCAACAATATCACAAATACTATCCAATAATACCACGATAGTCAATGAAACATTGTGATAAAAATTAGGATTTTTTCAGTTTTTCCTATGATTTTGGCATCAAAACTCAAAGTTGTTAACCCATTCTCAAAGATAATACAACTTAAAGTATTCTTTCTAATTATTAACTAAAAAACCCTAATTTTTAGAAAAAAGAACAAATATAAAACTCTTCTCAAACTCTGTTACCTACGAAGTTAGAGAAAATGATGGATACAAGCAAAAATAAAGTAAAAAATAACAACTATGTGATCAGAAATAGGAAAAAAATCTATCTATTTTGAAAGGCTGAGCAATATGTTGAGTTGTTGTTGTTTGTATTGTTGAGAGAGAGAAAAGAGCGAGAACTTAAAATTTGAAATGATGAAATGTTTTTCCCACAAATAGATGACTTGTATGGGTTGATTTGTATTTTGGAAAAGAATGACGAGTTTTGAAAATGTTAATTTGGTCTAAATAATTTGCTCATCCCTAGTTGTAGCTAAATCAATTTAGGCATTTCAAATAATAAGGTAATATGAATTATTTCAACTCAAATTGGTTGATTGACGACTAAGGTCGGGAGGAACGCAATACCAACATCATGCAATATAGTTGAACCTATGAACTCATCCCTAGTTATAGCTAAACCAATTTAGGTATTTCAAATAATAAGGTAATATGAATCATTTCAACTCAGATTGGTCAATTGATTACTTAGTTCAGGAGGAACGCAATACCAACATCATGCAATATAGTTAACCCTACGAACTCATCCCTAGTTGTAGCTAAACCAATTTAGGTATTTCAAATAACAAGGTAATAGGAGTTATTTTAACAGATTAACCATATTATATAGTAGATTTACCATCTGATGCAACAAATTTACCATAAGATTAAAAATCTAATACAACAGATTAACCACCTGATACAACAGAGGAACCATCTAATGAATAGATTTACCATCAGATTAAAAATCTAATACAACAGATTAATCATCTGATGCAACAGAGGAACCTTCTATTGTATAAAATCCTATCAACTATTCTAACAGAATATGTCCAAGACTTGATATTTCCAACCAATCATTCATCTGTTAAGATAAAGATCCTTCTGTTGGAAAAAATCTAAACAATATTGAGTGTTGATAACAGTTCCAACTAATCACTAATATATTACAATAGACGTGATCTGTTGCATAGCCAGTCATTTGTTTCAACAAATAAGTGATCTATTTTTATTATTGCAATAGATTACTCATTCGTTGCAATAGGTTTGGTATATGTTGCAACTGATAACCTACCTGGTGCAACAGATGTGTGATCTGTTGGCACTGTTATTTTACTGTTGTACATATTAGATTTACTGTTATTTCTTTTTAATGATGCATTAATCAATTATAATGTATTTTATGTTCCTGTTAATTTTAGATAATATGGATCCAAAAAAAAGAAATTGAATCAAGTCCAAGTAAAAGAACAAGTGAAGCAGCTAGGATACATCCACCATTCTATGAGCTTGTTTTACAAGCATTATCTCAATCATAAGTAGAAGATAATAAATATGTGTAGGAGAAATATTTCAAAAGAGATGATCCAAATGCTAATAGCCCTTCCATCAAAGAGTTGGTCAAAACCTTCAGCATTGATAGTTATCCTCTGAGAATGCAGTACGATGGTGCCACAGATTTAACGAGTAATTTTGTAGTTAAGTCATCCATGGGAAAATCTTTCCACGCCTTTAAAAAAATACTTCGAGAACAAAATTTGGATGCTTATTTTAGGGACAACTGCTTTGGACAATATCTTGATTTGCCGGAGGACAACAATGCTCGTTTCCAAATAAAAATGGTATATGATCTTCTCAAGCGTAGGTTTATGTATGAAAACAAAGATAAGATGAATAAGGTGTGGCTAAATTATTGTGGCATGCCTGTTTGTTTTGGTTAGAAGGTGTTTGCCATCGTTACTGGACTAAAATATTATCCTTCTTCTCCTTCTCAAGTTATACCTTTTCTAACCCAATAAAAAAACACCCACACACCTAAAAAAGGCAAATGCAACTCAAGTGGTCGTGATGACTTGGTGTCCCTTATTGGTCCAAGCTTTAAAAATAAAAATTTGATAGAAGCGTTGAAAGGTAAAAGACTTTCAAAGAAGTACACGCAATCATTATACTTGGTTTGGTTTGTACATAATATTCTTTAGGTGAGAGACGTTAACAACAACATACCACTTGGTTTAATAAAGCTCTACGAGGATTTTGAGGCATTTAATATCTATCCTTGGGGTTATGAAAGCTTCAAAATGACTGTCAAATATTTGTTGACTCAGTTAGCGCCAAAGACAATCAACTTATATAGCTTTCCATGGGCTTTCATGGTAAATATTTTCTTTATTATGATATGATTCTTTTTTTAATTTCAATAATTCTTTTGATTTATTGGGGTTATTTTATAGGATTGGGAATTTAAAACCATTCCTTATTTGAGATAACAAGTGAACTACCAGGAAGAAGTTTCCTGTCCAAGAATCCTAAGATAGTTGTCAGCCAAAACTGATAACAATGCAAAATTTCTTGATCTCTTCGGATTGGTTGACTGTCAGCTTAGGCCAGGAGGAGCGCAATACCATCACCATACAATATAGTTGATCCTATGAACTCATCCCTAGTTATAGCTAAACCAATTTAGGTATTTCAAATAATAAGGTAATATGAATCGTTTTAACTCATATTGGTCGATTGATAACTCAGGCAGGAGGAACACAATACAAATATCATGAAATATAGTTGACCCTATGAACTCATCCCTAGTTATAGCTAAACCAATTTAGGTATTTCAAATAATATAGTAATATGAATTGTTTTAACTCAGATTGGTCGATAATTACTCAGGTCAGGAGGAACGTAATACCAATATCATGCAATATAGTTGACCCTATGAACTCATCCCTAGTTATAGCTAAACCAATTTAGGTACTCAACCCTAGTTGTAGCTAAACCAATTTAGGTATTTCAAATAACAAGGTAATATCAATGATTTTACTTAGATTGGTCGATTGATAACTCAGGTCTGGAGGAACACAATACCAACATCATGCAATACAGTTGATCATATGAACTCATCCTTAGTTATAGCTAAACCAATTTAGGTATTTTAAATAAAAAGGTAATATGAATCGTTTCAACTCATATTGGTCGACTGATGACTCAGGTAAAGAGGAATGCAATACCAATATCATGCAATATAGTTGAATCTATGAACTCATCCCTAGTTACAACTAAATCAATTTAGGTATTTCAAATAACAAGGTAATATGAATCGCTTCAACTCATATTGGTCGATTGACTACTCAGGAGGAACACAATACCAAAATCATACAATATAGTTGACCCTATGAACTCATCTCTAGTTGTAGCTAAACTAATTTAAGTATTTCAAATAACAGGGTAATAGGAATTATTTTAACTCAAATTATTCGATTGATGACTCAGGTCAGGAGGAACGCAATACCAATATCATGCAATATAGTTGACTCTATGAACTCATCCCTAGTTGTAGCTTAACCAATTTAGTTATTTCAAATAATTAGGTAATATGAATCATTTCAACTCAGATTGGTCGATTGATGACTAAGGTCAGGAGGATCGTAATACCAACATCATGCAATATAGTTCACCCTAAGAACTCATCCTAGTTGTAGCTAAATCAATTTAGGTATTTCAAATAATAAGGTAATATGAATCATTTCAACTTAGATTGATCGATTGACGACTCAGGTCAGGAGGAATGTAATACCAACATCATTCAATATAGTTAACCCTATCAACTCATTCCTAGTTGTAGCTAAACTAATTTAGGTATTTCAAATAATAAGGTGATATGAATTATTTCAACTCAGATTGGTCGATTGACGACTCAGGTTAGGAGAAATGCAATACCAACATCATACAATATAGTTGACCTTATGAACTCATTTCTAGTTGTAGCTTAACCAATTTAGGTATTTCAAATAATAAGGTTATATGAATCATTTCAACTCAGATTGGTCGATTGACGACTTAGGTCAAGAGGAACATAATACCAACATCATGCAATATAGTTGAACCTATGAACTCATCCCTAGTTATAGCTAAACAATTTAGGTATTTCAAATAACAAGGTAATATGAATCGTTTCAACTCATATTGGTCGATTGATGACTCAGGTAAGGAAGAACATAATACCAATATCATACAATATAGTTGAACCTATGAACTCATCCCTAGTTGTAGCTAAACTAATTTAGGTATTTCAAATAATAAAGTAATATGAATTGTTTCAACTCAGATTGGTTATTGACGACTCAGGTCAGGAGGAACGCAATACCAACATCATGTAATATAGTTGACCCTCTGAACTCATCCCTAGTTGTATCTAAACCAGTTGAAGTTATAGTTGCACCTATGGACTTAATTGAAATTGTATTAAAATAAATGTTCAACCTATTGCAATAGATGATTTATTTGTTGGAATTTATCAAATAGATAAATAAATCTATTGTAATAAATTACATATCTATTACAAATTATAAAATAGACGTTGCAATCTATTGCGACAGATGACTGAGCTGATGGAAATTTTCAGACAGAAATTGACTTCTATTACAACAGATGACTTATATGTTTTAAGATATTCTTTTTTATTTTAAAGTAATTTCTTGTCCGAGATAAAAAAGATAAAATACTAAGGCGGTAAAAAATATTACTACTTGGATAAGTCAAAAATCTCCTCCATGAGTATTCTTATCTTGTCTTTTCAATGTCATTGTCACCTTGTGCCCCTCAAAATTTATTAATGAATATTTAAAACACATCTTTAGAATTTTCTCTCCTTCAACAATAAATTAATTCGTCTTTCTTCTTTCTTTCAGAATTAGAATTCTCTTTCTCTCCCCTTTAGGGTAATCACAATCATCTCCTTTTTTTCTCTCTTTTCTTTCCTCTTTTGCATGGGGATCCTTTTTGATGTCACCCAAAACTACACTCCTCTCAGAAGTATAATGCAATTGATTGCAAATATAATAATCCAACTATGTTGGGGTCGATACCACAGAGAAAATATGAATAGTTGCTTGACTTGATGTAATCCACAAGGAGTACAGGAAAGTAAATGGGGGGATTTGTAGTATCAATTGTAAGTAGTAACCAAATCTTGAGTGCTTTTGAGTTGTAATCAATAAGATACGAACACTAGGTTTGTGTTCCCCTGGCTTCTCAACTCCATAAATTTCTCGTGATCAACCCAACTATTCAGTTGTTCTACATGCAAAGTCTATAAGATAGGTATTATCAACTGCCGGGTAAGCTAGATGATAAATTTCACCCTTTACCGGGTAAGTCTCAGGATGTTGCCTTGTTGTCCCTTGTTAAGACCTCAGTTCACTCATCTGGGTAGGATCAAGTGATTAGATGGGATGCAAGGACTAAAAGGTGGAGGTAGAAGGGTTCCAAATCACTGTCTTAACTTCTTTTCCCAATCACAGACTCCTTGGTAGGGATGAATGCGAATACAGGCTATCTCAAGGTGCTACAGATACTTGAGATATTATTATGAATAAGATTAAGATACATGCAAAAACCCTAGAATAGTTGAATCTCATAATTTCTTTGCTAAGCTAATCCACCAAGGTTTCCACAACCCTAGTCGAGGAGATTAGCCGCTCATGTTTGTACAAGAAATCAAGATTATCAATAAAGAACACATAAAATCAATTACACAAAAATAAGATGATTAATACTCCAAAGTCTTTATTTGAATAAACCCTAAGATCCCAAGAACAATTGTAAAAGTATTGTAATAATATATAAAAACATGTAAAAGATCGTTCAAGAGTGTAACCTAACAAAAGATAAACCCTAGGGTATTTATAGTATCTCAAAATAACCTTACAATCCTAATAAAAATGAGAACGCTAAAGTTAAGTCGGCAGTCGGTATGACTCGGTCTTCACTCGTATTAGCATCATACGAGTCATACCCTACCTTATCATATTTGTATAGTGTCTGATCTTCCCATGACTTCAACTTTCTGATCAACATACGACTTATTCTTACGAGTCATACTTGAGTGTAAGACTCGTGTCTTCCATCCATATCTACCTGGGACTTTTATCCTTCCAACTCATGAACACTGGGTTATATACGACATCTCTATACGAGACGTACTCAAACTTTCGTCTTGTATACTTCTGATACTTCAATCTTAACAGTATCTTTGGTTACGTTAAGCTCACGACTGCATTATACATTTCATATCCACAGTGTACAACTCGTATGGACGAGTCGTATCTTTTTTTCACTTGGTTTGTTGTTTGGGTCCTCAATTTTGGAACGCTTATGATTGGTTGACACAACTCGTATACTCATCTTACGACTCGTATACATGAGTCATATCTTTTCCTTAGTATTTTGTCCTGGTGTTGCTTCTATTAAGGATACAATTCCTCCTACGAGTCGTATGTTGAGTATACGACTCATGACCTGACCCATATCTTGATCAGTTTTGGTCTTTTTCAGGTCTTTTTCTTCTTTTTTATTCAAACACTGTTGTAGACCTATTTTGCCTGCAATATACACCAAAGTTCATCATATCTAACAAAACACTCTAAGTTCACGCATAAATTTATAGTTTTAAGCATTTAAAGTGTCGTGTTTCCATGCCACATCATTACCTTCAACTTAAACTTTTCCATGTCCTCAGGCAAACAAAAACCAAATAAATGTTCTCTATCCCTGAGACGATGCTTAAACAGGAAGTTCTCAAGCAACCCATGGCAGTGATTTTGAACTTAATTTCAATCTTGTTGTTCTCCCCATTAATTCTAACTTTCAAAACTCCACTTCGTATAACAATTTAGAATACATAAGAAATATGATGGAATCCGATAATGGCATTACATTAGCAATAGACACTTGGGCATAAACACATATTACATTTATCGAACATTTTAGCAACCCAACAGTTTAACCCATGTTCGCTCACAGTCAAAGAAATCCCATTCACTCTCCTTTTGGATGAATCAATATATTCAGGGATATATCAAATGACTTTCTCACTCATAAAGAAACCACTGGTGTATACAGAGTACCATAGGCTTGCCCTTATGCTCTTTTCCTATGTTTTCAGACAGTTGTGATAGGATCCCTATAGAGCTTTGTTCATCTTGTAATATAGGCTTAGTGGGCTGGTATGGTACATATGGAAATTTAAAGTGACTAACCCTCTTTGGCACTACACTAACTTTTGGGGTCCACACTTAACCAATTTTTCACTTTATTTATTTCCATCCTTATTTCTCCTTTTTTATTTTAAAGCATATTCAGGTTGGGTGTGGTCTTCTAGTCTTTTTTTTTCTTTTTTGCACAAAGTTTCTTTGTTTTTTCTACCAACCCCAGCCTTTCTTTCTTTTCTATTATTTTACCCTTCTTCATACCCATTTCACATCACGTACCCCTATGATATCCACCCTTAACTTAGGCAATTTACCCAAATTGTAGTGCATAATGTCCAAGGAGTTACAGCGCCAAAAAAGGTTTATTATAATACAAATGGGAAGGTGAGAGGTATAACAAAAAAAATAGGCTATAAGGCTCAAAATTGAGATCAAGAGATATCATTCATGCATGGAAGGTCAATTTGGCTAAAAGTGGACTAATATAAAAAATGGTCTATGATTCTTTCCTACCTAACTATCCTAGACCTAGGTTAAAGCAACCGTGCAAGTTCTAAATTCCAACACACTGGGAACTCAGTATATCTCACAAGCACTTGCACAGGACTTTATTACTAAGTACTAGTTGTCCAACTATGCAACTGGTTTGTCCCTCACTGTTCTATCCCTAATCCTAATGCTATTTTTAGATTCACAACAGTCTCATACAAGTATACCAATCACGCAATCAAACATATAAATTTTTTGAGGGGTCACTTTTTCAGCACAGTTTTCATTAAAATATAAAATTTAGCATAACATCCATAAGTTAAATCACTCTCATCAAAACATAAAAATAGAATTTTCAATACAAACAATTTTTTTCCAAAACATCAACAATAATAATCAATCCATTGCCATAGGCGCGCTGATTTACTCCCTATATCAGTTGCTTGTGTCAAACATGAAAGTCATAACAGACTTTCAATTTTTAGCTACATTTTTTCAGCTACTCCTAATTCTTTTTGGAATAACCCCCACCGCCAACTATAAATCGTTGCACTTTCCCCAATGCTACAAAAATAAAAATAGAGTAGGGAAAAAGGGTCATACCTAGGCGCTTAAGATATCATTGTATCATCAGCCATACGTGGGCCTGTAGATTGAGTCCTACTCTCCTCATCTACCATCCTATCAACCCAAACTGAATCAACCGCAGACAAGGGCACAATATCTACCCCTAGAGCTTCAACAACATAAATCTCTCGATCCACCAACTCTAGTACCTATCTCATGGACCCTTGTCTTGTAGTCTCGCTCATCCTGAATACTATCCACTCTGGATATCTTCTCACCTTCTCGCTCTTCTTTCCTCTTTCTCTTTTTCCATTTTTTTTTGTCTCATTCTTTATTTGCTCTGGAATAGCCCAAATATTTGGTACATGAATAGTGGGCATCACTATCTCAACTATCGGTTTTGGAATTACCAGTCAATCATATAACTCATGCACCATCTTCTTAATCTCTACTCTCTCTGTCGTCAGCTCTGTAATATCCGTCAATTGTTCGTGTCTCAATTGTCGAGTCATCCTTGACTCAAAATCATCTAATATGGTCTAGAATTGCCTATCTTGCTGCTCAAACTAAGAATCCATCCATGACCGCACATCACTCTTCATGTGGCCCATTCTAGCCTCTAATATGGCTAACCTAGTCATAACCTCCATCCAGAGGGCTTATGAAATAAGCATAACTCCAGAAGGCATACCTCAAGGTCTCGGCGGCACTAACTGGACTGGTGGTGGGGAACTAGAAGTATTTGTTGTATCCACATATGTGCCCTCTATCTGTGCTCCTGCCTCAATAGCCTCAACTGTAGCAGGGGATTCTGTCTGATTATCTTGCGGGAATAATCCTACTATAATATCTGTTACCTATCTCATAGGTCTGGCTAAAGGTTTTTTTGTATCTATAATTAAATTAATTTCAAACATCCATCATGCCTCGATCATCTTATTAATCCCTGGGAGTTCCAGCACTCTTGTGGTTAGACAAATCTGAGTAATCATACAGGATAGGCTAACAGTGCCTTTTGATCCCCTACTGCTCTATCCCTCAGCTCTCAGTCTAGGAATTTACTAACATCGAACTCTTAACTGGATATAAAACCTACTGTCATAGCTTCTAGGACTGGGCTCAGAACATCATCTCCTATCGTAGGACACAACCGGTGTCGGGCTAGTGTCTACCAAGGTTTACCCTCAAAGTTGAGAGTAATCTTCTTATTTGCTGTGAGACCACCCCAGGTCCTCTTACCACCTATATTGCATTTAATCTATTTGAAGCAATACGCTTTGCAATCCATTTAAATATTACCATCTTGTCCTCAGAACCTAATGTCCTCTTGGTAATCTTCCTCATTTCTTCCATTCTAAATTTTATCTCTGCTGTATTAGCCAGGGCCTGATAGTCCAGACCATATAGGAATCTCCAAATATTTTGGGGAGAAATATCCACCCGAACTCCATAAATCATAAGGGAGGTAATAGGATCGCCTCCCTTCCACAACTGACCTTGTGGATATCGTTTCAGCAGCTCACCCTTGTATGCTATGTAAAACTCACAGAACAAGACCTCACTATATTTTTTGGATGTTCTCATCATCTAGTCAAACCCGTACTACCGGAAGTGTTCTTCAAACTCAAGTAACTCAGACATACCTGTGGTAGTCATTATTCTCTTCAGATATAGTACTCTTTTTATATTGCCACCCAAAAGCCTAAATAACCCACTTTTGAAAGTATCCTGCATTTTGGGGTACCCCCATCGCTCAATGATGGGCATCGGGGTAGTGGTCAATGTAAGTAAGGGGCCCTATTGGTCTATGAGTGGCGCTTCATTCACATTCTCCATATCTTCAGTGTGCCCAAACTCTACCTCTTTCGAACTGGACTCAATCTCTTCATCATTATCATCTTCACTATCAACATTATTATTATTGGAAGGTGGTTGAGGTGTGTGAAGAGGAAAAGTAGTCAGATTCTTTCTCTGTGGGCCCTTTGGAGTGGATGACTCATACTCCTGCAGCACTACCTTTTTCCCTTTTCTTTAACAGTTGCTTGTACTTTCTGAGCATCTTTCTTTGTGGTGGTTCCATTATACATTTCCTCGCTACTTTCAGATAAGTCGAACTCACTTGATTTCGTGCTAGCAAATGGTGTTGGCTTAGTATTATTCTACGTAGCTTGTTTGGATGAGAAAGGATTCTTGGGAGGAATGGTTCCTGCAAACACACCATTATTAGTAACTATGTAAAGAAAATAAAAGAAATATTCAAAATTAAAGTTCAATGTGCTTGTTCTGATTCGGGTACAAGTGGTGGGTACTAGTCGTACCAACTCAGTACGATTTGTTTAATCAAGTCGTATCTTGTTCATTACCTGACCTTTATTCACTGGTCATCTTATGACTCCTTCTAACCAGTCATACCAAATGGGTACGACTCATTACCAATAGTCGTAACTTGATCAGAATATTTATTCTACTTTAAGTCTACCCAGGTAGGTACGACTAAGAGTGTATGAGTCATATAGTTTAGGTACGACTCGTATGGTTGAGTTATATCCATTCCAGAACCTTAAGTTTGTTAGACTTCTATGTTGTGAGTAGGAACGAGTCGTAAGAGGTCTCATATCCACTGCAACATAGAAGTCCAACTTTAAAATTTGACTCCTTTGCAATTTCCTAAAATACCCACTATAATTATCTGCTATATCCACCATTTAATCCTACGCAGACATATCAGAATCTATTTCCAAACCCTAGTTCTTCCCTAAATTCCTATTTTCCAAAATATACACAGTTGGAGTACCAACAATTTCACTAATTGGTATAAAATCTACTCAAACCAAGTTCACCGTCTCAAACACTGCTCATTTCACCTTAGCAAAGTAGAAAAAATGAGTTTAGAACTTACTTGATGAGAGAAGAATTTTAGTTCTTGAGTAATGCTTTCCAAAATTGAGTTTAATGATTAAAAATTAAAGTTTGGAAGTTTTTGATAGTTAAATAGAGTTGAAAACACTTTGTTTTTATGGATTGAAGTTTGAAATTTGCTCCAAAAAAGAAGTGGGTGCAATGAGTTCAGTCGGGTGCCCTTTACTGTTATTTTAATTAAATAATTTGGGTCCGGGTCAACCCAATTATTTGACCTAGTAAACATGGGTACGAGTTGAGTAGACAACTCATACCCAGGATTACAGGCCTTGTACTTGATTCGTATTGCCTAGGAACTTACCTTGGTTTCTAGAGTGGGTACAACTCAAGGTGACGAATCATATCTTTAGGGTATGACTCTGAGAATCGTATCCATTCCAAAGACTTTTGTCTAATTCTAATTTTGTTCCCAGGTCAATATGAATCCTACTTACAAGTCGTACCATATAGATTTGACTCGCAAAGAGTCTGTATGACTACTTTTCTCCGTCTATTGATTTAGTCTGTACTCCTTAGTCTTACACATTGAACAAATATATGACCCTATAAATGAAATAAGTACAAAACATGGGTTTCCTACCAAGCAACGCTTGATTTAATATCGCGGCACGATGTGGCTAAGTTGGGTACTCAGATTTCTCCACCTAGCCCGTGGGTTTTCTCCCATGCAGTTCTTGATTTAACATCGCGGCACAACACAATTGCCTTAATTACTCAGACTTCATCAAGGTCAATTTTGGCTACTTCATTCACCTCTTCTATATTTTCCATATAGTGCTTTACTCTTTGTCCGTTTACCTTGAATGGGCTATCACCATCCCTCTTAAGTTCTATAGAAACATAAGGATAGACCTTTATAACTATGAATGGACCATGCGACCTAGACCTTAACTTAACTGGATATAAATGACGCTTGGAGTTGTATTGTAGCACCTAGTTACCTTTCTCAAACACCCTTTTCTTAATCTTATAGTCGTCATGCAACTTAATCTTCTCTTTGTGAAGTGCTGAAATTTCATATGCCTAGAGCCAAAATTCATCCAACTCATTGATTCTATTCAATATTGACTTTGCTGCCTGCTTCTACTCTAGATTCAGCTTCTTTAAATCCCATAGTGCTTTATGTTCAAGCTCAATTGGTAAGTGGCAAGACTTTCTATACAAAAGATGATAAGGCGAAGCACCTATGGGAGTCTTGTAAGCTATGTGGTTAGACCACAATGTATCATCTAACTTTCTTGATTTCTGTATTAGATACTTCAACCTATCCATTAGTCTGCGAATGATAGGGTTTTGCCACCCTATGGTTCACTCCATATTTTTCAAGCAGACTTTTGAATAGGTATTTGAAGAAATGTGACCCTCTGTCACTAATGATAGCACGTGGCATACCAAATCAAGAAAATATGTTTTTTCTCAAAAATGCAGTGACACTACAAGCTTTATTATTAGGAAGCGCAATTGCTTCCACTATTTTGACACATAGTCTACAGCTACAAGTATGTACTTCATGCCATATGAACTTGCAAAAGGTCCCATGAAATATATTCCCCTTACATCAAACACTTCTAATTCTAGAATAAGAGTCATAGGTAGTTTATGTCTTCTAGAATTAGTACCTTGTCACTGACATTAATCATAGGCAGACGCGAAATCATGAGCATCTTTGTATATGGTTGGCCAATAGTAGCTGTATTGCAGGATTTTATGAGCTGTGTGGGACCCTCCATGATAACCCCCAACGGGAGATGAATGACATGCCTCAAGTATACTCATTATCTCCACCTTAGGTATGCATCTGTGAATGATTCCATCTGCACAAATTTTGAATAAGTAAGGTTAATCCTAGAAAATTTTTCTTATCTCATGGATAAACTTCTTTCTTTGCTGATATAAAAGATTTTCTAGGACTAGATCACTGGCTAAGTAATTTACATAGTCTGGAAACCATGGAATAAGATCTTGGAAACCTACTAATATCTTCTCGTCTGGAAAACTATCATCAATCTCCAACCCAGTAGCAACCTTTTACATAGCTTCCTCCTCTAGTCTAGAAAAGTGATCTGTAACTTGATAACGCTCAATCTACAGCTCTCGTAGGAGTGTAAAGCAGTCGTTAGCAAATATAGAACCCAACTGGGTTGGGTATCGATCCCTCAGGGAATAGCTTGGTCAACAAGTAAGCAATGATTACTAGATTTTTAGTGCAAGTCTCGTAAAAGGGGGGATTGTAATGTGTAACCACAATATTAAAGTAAAAACTGAAAATAGCAATGTAAAAAGAAAGAATGTTTAGTAGGTTGTAAAACAATGAGAATTGAGAAGTTGGGGTTATGTCCACCTTCTGAGTTATACGTCTCTATTGGCTATGAGTGTGTTGAATTCCGACATGCATGTGCTTATAGAGAATTGTATTCGATGGTAAATCCAGGCGTCTTTCGACCTATTCGAGGATTATTTCACTTTAACTCTTTCGAGCTTAAAGCGTGTCTAACGGTACAAATTCTCCAAGAGGTTAATCCAGTTACGGCACTAACTTTTTAATAGGGGATGGGACCCTACTACCTTGACATTATCTCTTTTCCAGACAGATAACCTTTCTTTCGAACAAGTTAAATGTTATACTGGCGTATTCTTGCGTTTGCAACCACAAAGAATTTAGGTTAAGACGAAGAGAATAATGATATAAGCAGCATACGTGTCACGAACTCACAAACTCATAGTAATAGATAGTATCTCATTCGGCTTCCATAACCCCAACAGAGAAGTTTAGTTACCCATGAGTGCGAAGGAAATCACAATTGACATTGTTATTATACCACAATAAGAATTTCGTGTAGCACAAGTGTGGTAGGCGTTAGGCGTGATTTCTTGCAAGTAACGTTTCTCTTGTTGCGGAAATTAAGAATAGATGAATAGAAGAAGAAGTAGAAAGATAAATTAAAACTAGAATGAGAATTGTTGAGGAATAGTAGAAGAATGAATTAGAAGTAGTATCAATATATAAAAATCTCTAGCAAAATAGGGTATTTATAATACCCATATCCTATTCCTACTAAGCTAATGAAATACTTAACCCAATTGTACTAGGTTAATGTATCATTATCCTAATCCTACTAAGCTAATGAAATACTTAACCCAATTGTACTAGGTTAATGTATCATTATCCTAATCCTACTAAGTTACTGCTAGTCCCCAAAGTCTTCAGAATTGTTGTTTTTGCCCGGGACATATTTTCCATGCGTCACTTTTGGTCCTTAGGCGTCCAAGCTTCCTTTTCTCCTTTCGTGAGGCTTTATTTGGCGTCAAGTAATCCATAAAATGCTGAATTCTGCATCATTTATACCTGAAAATTTGCTAATCATGTTCGTTAGCTCACTTACAGGAAAAAGGACTAAAAGTGCATGAAATATATAATTTGTTCTCAAAACTAGGCTAAAATATGGGTAAAATATAGCACTATAGGCGTGTAAATTCGCCTATCATCAACACCCCACACTTAAAGCTTTGTTCGTCCTTGAACAAAATATCATGTCCCTCTAAACATTACTTTAGGTTTCACAGCAACAACACGAAATATTCGTCAAGAGAAGCACAACAATTACCAATAAAGAGTAGTTTTCCAATCATTAGTAGAAACAATTCAACCTCCAACATAAACTCGTGATGGTGGTCAACTCATATTCAAAATTTAAGGTACAAAGAATCATACACAACTACCCAAAACTCATCAACCATGTGTGTCTCACAATATCTTACCCATAATCACTCACAAGCATAGTATATTTGTCGAAACATGGGTAGAAGGGTATCCTTGCTCTCGCTCTCACAAAGAATTCATATGCTGCAACTGATGACCATAGGCTTGCCCTTAGTGTAATGTTCCACTAAATGTCAGAATGCTAGGCTTAGGATCAAATAGGTCTTTTGATGGTTGTAATGTAGGCTAAGGGACGCGTAGGACTATTTTGGCCTGAAATAGTGACTATGTTCCTAAGCGCTTTAATACATCACATTGTATTATTAACACTTTTTCTTTCAAACAACCTTTCTACGTTCTTTTATTCTACCACCCTTTTTCTCCTCTTTTGTTTTTTCCAATTTTGAACATAACTAACTTTTTAGTTTTCCTTTCCTTTTTGTTTTCATAACATACCTCTTATGATAGCACTTTCTTTTTCATAACACATTCAAGCACCAATACATTCTTAAAGAATCATACTCACCCAATTTCCTCTTATTTTGTCACATGACTTTTACACTTTAAAGCACTTAGGAATTTGGATCAAATTATGGTCTTGAAAAAAAATGGATTAGGATTACATATGAGGTTGTCAAAGAAAATAGGCTAAAGGCTCAAAAGGGGTTATCTAGAATGATGTCCATGGGTAGATAAAATGAAGGTAAATAATCATAGGTTGCAAAAGAAATGCCTAAATCATCTACTAAACTTGCATTCTTTATTTTCGTTTTGCACACGTACCAGGCAAGTTCTAGCATCAGCCACAAGCATAGAATATACTATTATCTCACACACACAAGGCACATGGTCGACTTTATTGGGAGTAGTATAGACTCTTTCCCCAACAGATGAAGGAATTAAACCACACAATATAACATAGTGAGTCACAATTAGAGCCTAAACGTCTCAATAGTCATGATGTGAAGCTAAGTAAGAAAAATTTTACTACTAAAAAAACAAAAAAAAACCAATTTCGAAAAAACAACAAACTAAGCAAACAAACATAAATAAATGCAAATGCGGATAGAGAAGTAAAGCATGCAAATACCACCACCCCACACTCAAAAGGGACACTGCCCTCAGTGGAAAATAAATACGAAGAACCTGGTCAGTCGGACTCCTTCTCTATGTCGGGGGTCATACCCCCTTCGTTGGAATCATCATAGGAGTCGTCGTCATCAGAATTCTCCTCCACGTCAGAGTCTGGCATGCGTCGATCATCATCGGTCGGCACATCATCATCAAGAGGTTCCTCAAAGTATGTACCTAGTCCACACATCTCCCTCGCATGCATATTCATTGGATAGTCATGGTCCAGCTGTTGGAGCTCTGCAGCAGTTGGAACATGACCTCCGCTCATCATGGTGAACCGTGTCATGCCATAAATATGATGGAAGAAACTCTCATCTCGAGCATGTCTCTCCGCAGTAGTAAGGTTGATGCCATGTGTTGTTTCAGCATCTTTGACCTTTGTGAGGTCAACCTTCTTCGGGTTATGTGGGAGTTTATGATCAGCTGGTTCCTCTTCGATGTCCTCCTTCTGCAAGATTGCTATCAACAGGTTGCCAAAGGTGAAGTAGGACCGCTTGTGTAGTCTGGCCTTCCGCATTGTAGAACGAATGATTGCCCCAATGTTGATAGGGACATTCGTCATCAATGCATAGACCAAACACACTCTATCTCTTGTTATTTTGGTGTACTGGGTCCCAGGAATAAGTCAAGAGTTGACAATACGCAACCATATTCTTGCTTCCCTATTCAAAGGAGCATAGGGGAAGGTGTTGTGTCGTCCGGTGTCTTTATGTCTGCTCCACCTTGCCATGGATCTACTTCCACAAAGTGTGTGTCGAATTGCTCTATAAGGAGGTATACTGTACATCTCTTTGAATGGTGCTGGATCGACTGAAGGAAAGCCAAGAAAGGAGTTGATCAAATCCGCATTGAGTTGTAGAACTTGGCCCCGAATCTTGACTTCGCTGCCTGTGATTTTCGGCGACCAGTTGGCATAAAATTCTCATGTCAAATCAAGATTGCATTCTCCCATGTCGCGGAAGATGAAATCTAGATTTAGTGCCATGATTTTTCCTAACATGCGCGGCTCCTTCTTCACTAGGCTGTCCTTGTTGATCAAGTCGACATGAACGTATTTTCCTTCCTTGTTGTTCCTATACCATTCCTTGTCTTCCTCCTCAAGAACCCATTTTATTCCAAACATGCGGCGTGGTAATTGCATTGAGGATGATTCTCCTTGGTCCTTGCGACCTCTTTTCTTGCCTTTTTGTAAAGTGGTTGCTTTATCTTTGCCTTGTCTTGCTTTGGGTGCCATTGTACCTGAGATTAAAACAATAGTCATGTTAGCATCATCTCGGTGGATACAATCAACAAACAAGCAGTAGTGGCACCACCCCACACTTAGTTTGTTGGTACAAACTAGTGAAGTGAAAGTGGTTGATTACTCAGACTTCATCGGCATACGTTTTAAGTGTTACATTCCGACAATAAAATCAGTGTAGTCATACTTCTTGAAATCTTGGCAATACTTTCATGTTTGATATATCAAGACTACTACATAGAGATTGAATCAAGGTATAGCATCTAGAAATAATCACAACCTCATATGTTGGTAGTCAACCATAATTCTTGTCTCGATGAACAAGTCATTCCAACATGTAAGATTTCTATTGACAAGATTATGCAATTTTCTTGACCATGTTAATTCCGCAAAAGTATGACAGTGCATCAAAATCAAATTCAAGTTGGAAACATGTTAAGATCATTCTTACGTATTCTTTCACTCACTTAGTTGTACCACAACACATCAACCACATTCAAATCACCAATACTACTTCAAGATTTAACAATTCATAATAGGCATAGTAGTATAGTACTTACGGAATATAAATGAAGAACAAAGTAGTACTTACTTGATTGATGCCTTTGGATGATGTTCTTGTGAATTAAGAGAGCAAAAGGAAAATTTTTGAGAGGATTTGGAGACTATGGGCGGCGCTTAAGCTAGGTTTCCAATGTGATTTTGGTTCAAGACTAAGTCTCTTATTTATAGGAGAAGGTTGGGTCGGGTTTTGACCCATTTAAAATCGGTTTTGGAGACAAAAAGTGACCATAGGCGGCGTCTTTAGCTTTGCCTATGCATGGTATAGGCGGCGCCTAATGCAAAGCATTTGCTAGCATAGGCGGCGCCTAGTGCAATGCCTTTAGTGACCATAGGCGGCGCCTTTAGCATGGCATATGAGATTCTGAGACCAAATGCTTTAGCATAGGCGGCGCCTATGCTATAGCATACTTGAGCATGGGCGGCGCCTATGCCTTTGCACACTAGATTCCGAGACCTTAGGCTATAGTATAGGCGTTGCCTTGTTCGTGGCCTAGTTTTACCTAGGCCTAGCCTTGCTCGATGCCTATTTTGTCATGAGCAATGCTCAATCCATAGCCTTATGCATCTTAATTCCAAACTTACCACCTTTACCATGCAATACGTCCAAATTGTCATTTGAAACCAATCTCCTCGTTGAATACCTCTTGCACCTACATTTGCTCAAAACCAATGAAAACGATTAGTACGATGGGTTGCCTCCCATCTAGCGCCTTAGTTTTGGTCGTGGCACGACTCTTATTTTTGGATTTTCATTTATCAAAAGCAAAACAAGTACTAGAACGAAAGAAAGACAAAACGATAAACGGTAAACGATAAACGATAAACGATAAATGATGGGTTGCCTCCCATCTAGCACCTTATTTATTGTCATGGCTCGACATAGTTACCTCGAGTACTTAGACTTCGTCGAGATAAGTGATGGCCATATAATTCATCGAGTCAAGAGGACCGATATAAGGTTTAACACGTTGACCATTCACCTTGAAGACAACACCATTATTGTCTTCCAATTCAACTACTCCAGACGAGTAGACTTGGATAACTTTGTATGGACCAGACCACTTAGACTTTAGCTTACCTGGGAACAGCTTCAATCTAGAGTTGAAGAGAAGTACCATATCATCCTTTTGGAAGTTTCGTCGAACAATCCGCTGATCATGATACTTTTTTATCCGCTCCTTGTATAGGTCTAACCTTTCATATGCATGGAGACAGAACTCATCTAATTCATTCAGCTGCTCCAACCTCAGATTCATCGCATCATCCCAATTCAAATTCAATTGCTTCAACGCCCACAATGCCTTATGTTCGAGCTCAATGGGTAAATGACAAGACTTCCCATAAACTAGTTGATAAGGGGACATGCCGATGGGTGTTTTGAATGCAGTCTTATACACCCATAGTGCATCATCTAGCTTCCGAGACCATTCCTTCCTATTAGCATTTACCGTCTTCGCAAGAATTTGCTTGATCTCCCAATTGGAAACCTCTACTTGTCCACTCGTTTGTGGGTGATAAGGCGTGGCTACCTTATGTTGCTTGACACCATACTTGGCCAACACGGATTTGAATAGCTTGTTGAAAAAGTGAGATCCTCCATCACTTATGATAGTACGTGGTACTCCAAAGCGAGAGAAGATATTCCTCTTCAAAAATGCTACAACACGCTTTCCCTCGTTGTCGGCCAACGCTACAGCTTCAACCCATTTCGATACATAATCTACAGCAACTAAGATGTACTTCATTCCAAACGAATTCACGAATGGACCCATGAAATCAATGCCCCATACATCAAAGAGTTCTACCTCAAGAATTTTTGACATGGGCATCTCATGGTGTTTCGAAATAGCACCTTGTCTTTGGCATTGGTCGCATCTTTTAACAAAGTCGTAGGCATCTCTAAATATCGAAGGCCAATAATATCCACTTTGCAATACTTTTCTTGCCGTTCGATTGCCTGCGTGATGTCCTCCAACTTGGGAAGTGTGGCATGCTTCCAATATAGTAGGCACCTCTATATGGGATATACATCGTCGAATAATACCATCCGCACATCGTCGAAACAAATATGGCTCATCCCAATAGTAGTGTTGTACGTCATGCATAAACTTCCTCTTTTGATGGTATGATAAATTGGTAGGTATTACATTACTTACCACAAAATTTGCAAAGTCGGCATACCATGGTAACTTTTATGTTATCGTCGCTAGGATCTCCTCGTCAGGGAATGCATCATCAATCTCGATATCAGGCTGCGCCACATGCTCATTCTCGAGTCTAGATAGATGGTCGGCCACTTGGTTCTTGCAACCTCTTCTATCTTTAACTTCGAAATCAAACTCTTGCAGCAGCAATACCCATCGAATTAATCTTAGTTTTGCATCCTTCTTTGTCATTAGATACCTAAGAGCTGCATGGTCTGTATGAACGATCACCTTAGTACCCAATATATAGGCACGAAACTTCTCAAACGCATACACAACCGCTAGGAGCTCTTGTTCTATCACAGTGTAGTTCCTTTGGGCTTCATTTAGGACCTTACTCGCATAGTAGATAGGATGAAATAATTTCTCCTTTCTCTGACCAAGCACAGCTCCAACGGCTACACCACTAGAATCACACATGACTTCGAACCGGAGAGACCAATCTGGTGCTACCATGATAGGGGCTTCAATGAGTTTTCCTTTGAGGCATTCGAATGCCTTTAAGAAATCTTCATTGAAGTCAAACTTCGCATCTTTCTCCAAGAGTTTGCACAATAGACTAGCAATTTTGGAGAAGTCTTTGATGAACCGACGATAGAAACCTGCATGGCCGAGAAAACTATGAACTCCCTTCACCGAAATTGGAGGCGGTATCTTCTCAATGACTTCGATTTTCGCTTGATCAACCTCAATTCCTCTTTCAAAGATTTTGTGCCCAAGAACGATTCCTTCTTTTACCATGAAGTGGCACTTCTCCCAATTCAGCACTAGGTTGAATTCTACACATCTTTGCAACGCCATACTTAGGTTTGCCAAGCACTCTTCAAAAGTCTCACCAACAACTGAAAAATCGTCCATAAATACCTCCAAAGTGTCTTCAACCATATCAGAAAAAATTGACATCATACAACGTTGAAAGGTGGCTGGTGCATTACATAGCCCGAATGGCATATGTTTGAAGGCAAACGTACCATATGGGCATGTAAATGTTGTCTTCTCTTGGTCTTCGGGTGCAATACAAATCTGATTATAGCCTGAATAACCGTCTAAGAAGCAAAACCATCCTTTCCCCGCTAGTCGATCTAGCATTTGGTCCATAAATGGCATTGGAAAGTGATCTTTGAGTGTCCAAGAATTCAACTTTTGGTAGTCCATGCATACTCTCCATCCAGTGATGGGTCTGAGTGGAATAAGCTCATTTTTCGCATTCGCGACCACCGTCATGCCTCCTTTCTTGGGAACACATTGTACCGGGCTTACCCATGTACTATCAGAGATTGGATACACAACCCCCGCATCTAACCACTTGATAATTTCTTTCTTCACCACTTATTGCATAGGTTGGTTTAGACGTCTTTAATGCTCAATGATGGGTGTGCAATTCTCTTCAAGCTGAATTTTATGTGTACAAATCCCAGGTGGAATACCAATAATATCTGCAATGGTCCATCCAATGGCTCTAATATACTTCCGTAGAATAGCAATGAGAGCTGCAACTTGTTGCTCACCCAAGTCTGCCGCCATAATGACTGGAAGTGTATTTCCGCTTCCTAAGAATGCGTACTTTAAATGACTTGGCAGCTCCTTCAATTCTAACGTGGGTGGCTCTTGAATAGATGGCTTAGCTGGTGGTGTGGGTCGATTTTTGAGATCAAGGTCCAGCTTCTTGGGAGTATGGAGATATGTCCCTAATCCTGATAGAGCACAAATAGCTTCTTCACAATTTTCAGCATCCTTACTCTCACCATTCATAAGCAAAGTCGCTAATGGGGCATCAATCAGCTGCTCCTCTTCAAGTAATTCTTTCTCATCATCAAAGTAAACATCAGCCACTGAGAATACATTCAGCTCTTTGGGTTGCTTCATTGATTTGCAAACATCAAAGCGAACTACTTCGTCATTTATCCGGAATGAAAGCTCATTAGGTCTCAAATCAATAAGCACACTTCCCGTAGCAAGGAAAGGGCGCCCCAAGATTATGGGAACTTCTAAATCTACCTCACAATCCAAAATAACAAAGTCTTCCGGAAAGATGAATGAAGAAACCTTTACCAATACATCACATAGAATACCAACAGGTTATTTTACTGACCTATCCGCCATTACGAGACTCATATTGGTTGGAGTAGGATCACCCAACCCCAACTTTTTATAGATAGATAGTGGCATCAAATTGATGCTGGCTCCTAAATCACATAATGCCTTGGCAAAATTTAAAGATCCAACGGTGCAAGGAATAGTGAAAGCACCGGGGTCAGCCTTCTTCTGAACTATTGATTGGGTCGCGATTGCGCTGCAGTGATGAACATCATCTTTCAACTCATAACTTGCTGCCCGCTTCTTTGTCAAAAGATCCTTCATAAATTTCGAATACCCAGGCATTTGTTCAAGTGCCTCCACTAATGGAACATTAATTGTCAGCTGCTTTAACATAGTCATAAATTTGCTGAACTTCGTGTCATCCGCCACCTTCTTCAATCTTTGAGGGAAAGGTGGTGGTGGGTATGGAATTGTTCTCTCCACGGCTTTCTTCTCCTCATGCTTCCGTTTTTCAGCTTTTTCAGGTTGCAAAGCATTGGGGTTGACGTCATGGACGTCGTGGCCTTGTTCTGCGGATGCTTCTCCTTTTGCTTAGTCATCCATATCCGCTGCTTCATCAACCACTTGCTTACTTTTTGCTGAATTTTCCAGCACCTTACCACTTCGGATAGTAATGGTCATACATGACCCATCATTCCTTGGGTTTTGCACAGTATCGCTAGGTAAAGTGCCAGCCTTTCTTTGATTGAGTGCTGCTGAAAGTTGGCTCAATTGCTGCTCTATTTGCTTGATTGAAGTGGAATGAGAATCAACTATTTGTTTCATAGAGGACAAATCATTAACTACCTCCGTTACTCCTGCGCTTGTTGCTTCCACTCCTTTCAATATTTTAGCCAGCATGTCTTCCATACTTCCAGAATTAGATGTGGTGGCGTCACGTCTTCCAGGGGGAATGTACAAACCACTCTTTTCATTCTTGTTCTTCCAACTACCTTGGTCCTTGTTTCCAGATTTATCATAATAGTTCCGACCTTGGTTTCCTTGGGTATTACCTCGGAAACCCCCCTGATTGTTCAAGTAGTTGGCCTCTTCTTTCGAATCAGATTCGTCTCTTCCTTTTGACGCAATAGCTTTCACTTTTTTGGTCTTCCCTGATAATAAATGCTTTGTAAGAAGATCCATTTGTGTTTTCATGTGCGCCATATCTTGATCACGTTCTTCTTCTCTTCTTCTTTGGTCTGCAGTCATGCCAATAGATGAAGTGGGGCTTGCTACCTCAGAATCCATGGTATGCCAAGCACTACTTTGCTTCGTCATATGATCTAGCATATTGCTTGCTTGACCAAAGGTGAGGTCCATAAAAGATCCTCCAGCTGCATTATCCACCACTGGTTTAGTTATTGAATTCAAGGCTCTGTATAATATCTCAATTAGGTGAACATTAGTCATGTGATGGTTTGGGCATCTCGCTAGCTTTGTCTTGAACCTCTCCCATGTTTCATGAAGAGCTTCAGTGGGAAGCTGACGGAAGTTGCTGATTTCATCTCTCAATTGTGCTCTTTTGGATGACGAAAAGAATCTTTCTAGGAAAGCGTCTCTCAATTGCCTCCAATTTGTAATAGAATCAGGAGTCAGCCCATTCAACTATAGAGTTGCCTCCCCAGACAAAGACAATGGAAATAGACGTAATTGAATTGCATTCTGACCAACACCAGGATTGTCAAACGACTTGCATGTAGAAATAAAGTTGATGAGATGCATATTCGGATCATCGCCTGCTAGTCCACCAAATAATCCCTTGAGTTGCAATAACTGAATCATGGTGCTTGTGATGTTGAACTTGGCTTCGGGCGCTAATGGTGGAGGAATTATGGCTCCAGTGGCTCAGGCTCCATCAATATCATCATCATCATCATCGTCAAAAGCTGGTTGCATGGGTTGGCGATCATACCTAAACCGAGCTTGACGACCTCTTCTGTTGGCAGGTGTTGCGATTTCAGCATCATGCCTTGGGTTTAGTAACTCGTCATCACCTAAATCCTTATCGTCAGGATTTGTTGCTCGCCCAGGGTTATCAATATTTTGTTGGTGTACTTGGGCGGTGGCAAGAGCAGCTAATCTCGCCTGCTCCTGTTGAGTACCCATTCTTTCGATTTCATGTTGTGCCTCCATTCTTCCAATACGTTGTGGTTTAGGATTGATAGGTAATAACGGTTGACCAGAACTTCGAGTATGGAGCATGCATTGAATAAAAACCTGCAGTAAACAAAAACAACAACTAAAAGTAAAAGTACGAGAATCTTTGACCAAAGGGTCTAGTAATTATCACGAACTTAATTGACACTCGTATTCCCCGGCAACGGCGCCAATTTTTGATAACGCTCAATCTACAGCTCTCGTAGGAGTGTAAAGCGGTCGTTAGCAAATATAGAACCCAACTGGGTTGGGTATCGATCCCTCAGGGAATAGCTTGGTCAACAAGTAAGCAACGATTACTAGATTTTTAGTGCAAGTCTCGTAAAAGGGGGGATTGTAATGTGTAACCACAATATTAAAGTAAAAACTGAAAATAGCAACGTAAAAATAAAGAATGTTTAGTAGGTTGTAAAACAATGAGAATTGAGAAGTTGGGGTTATGTCCACCTTCTGAGTTATACGTCTCTATTGGCTATGAGTGTGTTGAATTTCGACATGCATGTGCTTATAGAGAATTGTATTCGATGGTAAATCCAGGCGTCTTTCGACCTATTCGAGGATTATTTCACTTTAACTCTTTCGAGCTTAAAGCGTGTCTAACGGTACAAATTCTCCAAGAGGTTAATCCAGTTACGGCACTAACTTTTTAATAGGGGATGGGACCCTACTACCTTGACATTATCTCTTTTCCAGACAGATAACCTTTCTTGTGAACAAGTTAAATGTTATACTGGCGTATTCTTGCGTTTACAACCACAAAGAATTTAGGTTAAGATGAAGAGAATAATGATATAAGCAGCATACGTGTCACGAACTCACAAACTCATAGTAATAGATAGTATCTCATTCGGCTTCCATAACCCCAACAGAGAAGTTTAGTTACCCATGAGTGCGAAGGAAATCACAATTGACATTGTTATTATACCACAATAAGAATTTCGTGTAGCACAAGTGTGGTAGGCGTTAGGCGTGATTTCTTGCAAGTAATGTTTCTCTTGTTGCGGAAATTAAGAATAGATGAATAGAAGAAGAAGTAAAAAGATGAATTAAAACTAGAAGGAGAATTGTTGAGGAATAGTAGAAGAATGAATTAGAAGTAGTATCAATATATAAAAATCTCTAGCAAAATAGGGTATTTATAATACCCATATCCTATTCCTACTAAGCTAATGAAATACTTAACCCAATTGTACTAGGTTAATGTATCATTATCCTAATCCTACTAAGCTAATGAAATACTTAACCCAATTGTACTAGGTTAATGTATCATTATCCTAATCCTACTAAGTTACTGCTAGTCCCCAAAGTCTTCAGAATTGTTGTTTTTGCCCGGGACATATTTTCCATGCGTCACTTTTGGTCCTTAGGCGTCCAAGCTTCCTTTTCTCCTTTCGTGAGGCTTTATTTGGCGTCAAGTAATCCATAAAATGCTGAATTCTGCATCATTTATACCTAAAAATTTGCTAATCATGTTCGTTAGCTCACTTACAGGAAAAAGGACTAAAAGTGCATGAAATATATAATTTGTTCTCAAAACTAGGCTAAAATATGGGTAAAATATAGCACTATAGGCGTGTAAATTCGCCTATCATCACAACTTGATTTTTCGTGCCTTTTCTGTCCTTCACCTAGAAGTCAAATTCTTGCAACAATAGTACCCACTGAATAAGCCTAGGCTTTGCATCTTTTTTAACCATTAGGTAGCACAATGTTACATGATCAGTGTGCACAATCACCTTGGTCCCATTCAAATAAGATCTAAACTTTTCAAGGGCAAAACCCACTGCCAGTAACTCTTATTCCTTCATGGTATAGTTCTTTTGAGCAAGATTTAATGCCTTAATAGAATAGTAGATAGGATGAAGGATCTTTTCTTTTCGTTGGCCTAGTACATCCCCTAAGTCCAATCCACTAGCGTCACACATAATCTCAAAAGGTGAAGACCAATCAGGAGACACAATGATTGGGGTAGTTACTAACCTCTTTTTTAGGCTTTCAAAAGCCTTCTTACATGCATCATCAAAATTAAAGTTTACCTCCTTCTTAAGAAGATTGCAAAGCGGACTAGCAATCTTCGAGAAGTTCTTGATAAATTTCCTATAAAGACCTGCATGGCCTAGAAAACTCCGAATTCCCTTTACAAAAATTGTGTAAGGTAATTTTTTAATCACCTCAACCCTTGCTCGATCAATCTCTATACCTCTATTTGAAATATTGTGCCCAAGCACAATTCTCACTTTGACCATAAAATGGTTCTTTTCCCAATTAAACATCAAGTTTCATTCTTCACACCTTTGTATAGCATTTTCCAAGTGCCTTAAGCAATCTTCAAGAGAATCACCATCAACTAAAAAATCATCATTAAAAAATTCAATGGTATGTTTGACTATATCAGAGAAAATAGACATCATACATCTCTGAAATATGGTTGGGGTGTTACATAGCCCGAATTGCATACGCTTGAATGAAAATGTCCCATAAATACATGTAAAAGTAGTTTTCTCTTGGTCCTCAGGTGCAATAGTTATCTGATTATAGCCTAAGTACCCAAAAATAAAACAATACCATCCTCTGCATGCTAAATTTTCTACCATCTGATCCATGAAAGGCAAAGAAAAATGATTCTTCTGACCATGTATTCAATCTTCTATAATCCATGCACACTTTCTATCCAGTGAATGGCCTCATAGGCACTAACTCATTCTTTTTGTTAGGCACCACAGTATTTCCACCTTTCTCTGGAATGCGTTATACTAGACTGGCCCACTTGCTATCAGCAATATGATACACTACACCAGCATCCAGCTACTTGATTATTTCTTTCTTCACTACCTCCTTTATAGGAGGATTGATTTGATGCTAATGTTAAATAGATAGAATATATTTCGGTTCAAGTTGTATTTCGTGAGTACACAATTTGGGCAAAATACCTACAATATCTGCAATGGACCATTGGCCCTCTTGAACCTCTGTAATACTGACAATAATGCTTCTAATTCTGACTGTCTCAAATCAGCTGCAATAATAACCAACAAAGAATTATTAGCCCCCCAAAATACATATTACAAGTGAGATAGGAGGGCCTTCAACTCTAACACCGGTGGTTCCTCAATGCATGGGCGAGCAGGTGGAGTAGTTCTATTCTTTAAGTCTAAATCAATTTTTTTAGAGCAAAATTATAACTATTTCCATGCAGTTCACTTACTAGATCCTCATACTCCTCAATACCATTAGAATCAAAATTCATAATCACAGATGCCAGAGCTTCGACACCTAGTCTCTCTTCAATAGGAACAATCGTATCAAAACCATCATCCCATGGAGTAACTGCATCAATATCATAGAATGAATCTATTTCCTCATCATCTACATCAATCACAAATACCACTCTCAATTCATTAGTTTTCTTCATAGATTTGTGTGTATTAAATGTTACCTATTCATCATTGAGTCACAACATCAGATGTCCTTTCTCTAGATCAATCAGCATCCTACCTATAGCCAAAAATGGTCTTTCCAAAATAATCAAGACCTAAAAGTCCACTTCACAATCTAATATAACAAAATCAATAGGAAAAATAAAAGAAGATATTTGTACCAAAATATCATAAAGGATACCAACAGACTTCTTCACTGATCTGTCAGCCATCACAAGTATCAAGGTAGTTGGTTTGGGAGCTCCCAACTCTAACTATTAGAATATAGCAAAGGGCATGAGGTTGATACTATCCCCCAATTCGCATAATGCTCGGGAAAAGTTAAAATACCCAATAATGCAAGGTATTATGAAAGATCCAAGGTCCTCTTTCTTCTCTACCAAATATCTAGTATCTACAGCACTGTAATGATGAGTATTATCGGCTGGATCATAACTGACTGACCTTTTCTTGGTGATTAAATCCTTCATGAATTTTGTGTATCCTGACATCTGCTCCAATGCCTCTACAAATGGTATGTTGACAGTCAACTATTTTCATATAGACGAAAATTTTTTATATTTACCTTCTTCTTATTTCTTTATCAATCTATGTAGATAGGGAGGAAGGGGTCTTAGAATGGGCTTTATCACAGGCTCTGTAACCTTCTCTTCTCCTCTATTCTACTTGCTCCTACTCCCAACATCAATTGGCTCATCCTCACTCTTCTGCTCATCAGCTGTGGGTACAAGTGGGTCTGAAGTAACCTCACCACTCTGAGTGGTAATGGTATGGCATTGACTATTATTTCTAGGATTTACTACTGTATTGCTCAGAAGAGTGCTAGGTTGTCTCTGATTTACTGTGGCTGATATCTAACCAAATTGCTGCTCCAATTGCTTGATTATTGTAGCATGTGACTCCACTTTCTGGTTCAATCCTGACAGATCAGCTTTGATATCCTTTAGGCAGTTCTGTTGACTTTCTTGCCCTTTTACCAGCTAAGACAAAAGGGCCTTCATTCCGAACTATGTATCTCAACTACCTGGTGGAATATATTTGTCACTCTTATCCTTATATCATCTTTACACTGCCAATAACTATCTCTGTCTCTACTCCTATTCCTGTATCTGTCATTATAATAGTTTTGACCTTGATTCCCTTGCCCTTGGGCTCAAAAATCTACTAATCTACGATCAAGATACTTTGCCGTAATTGCATTTACCTTCTCAACACTCATTGATGTAAATTATTTTGTAAGAAACCCAATATCTGTATGAAGCTGTACGACCTCTTATGCTACCATGTCATTATATTATCTATAAGTATTTGTTATTCCAATAGCATATGTACCACCACCACATTTGGAATCTCGAGTATGCCATCTTCTGTTGGTAATCGCAATATCATCTAGCATTTTCTATGCATCTTTCTAGCGAAGATGCATAAATGCTCCTTCTGAAATAGTATCTATCATCGCTCTTAAACTATCATTCAATGATCAATAGAAGATCTCAGACAAGTTAGATCCTCTAATTCTGTGATTTGGTACCATGCTTAGCTTTTTCTTGAATCAAAACCATGCCTTATACATAGACTCTATAAGTAGCTGTCTTAAATTATAAATTTCATCCTTCAATTATAACATCCGTGTAGGAGGGAAAAATCTTCTCAAAAATTATGTCTTTAACTCATACCAAGTAGTGATAGATCCTCTTGGAAGTTCCCCTAGCCATAGTGATGTTTCACCTGTCAAAGAAAATGAGAACAACCTCAATCTCAATGCTTCCTGATTAACCCATGGAACATTATAATTTGTGTAGATCCTAAAAAATTCATAAGGTTTATGTTTACATCATCCTTAGCAGTACCCGAAAATATATCATTTAGATTCAATAATTAGATCATAGCACTAGTGATGTCAAACTTCAAATTAGGGACTAATACAGAAGGAATAATGGCTCCAGACTCTGTAGGCTCAACATAACCCAGATCTTCATCAGCTTCTTTAAATGGGTCTAAGTTTTGATATATAGAAATAAATGGAACTCTGCTACCCTGAACTCGATGATCAACAACCCATCTCAACCTTGTTAGTTCTTCTTACTGAGCTACTGCCGCCTCTACAGCAAGTCTGGCTTTTTTTGCTTCTCTACATTCTTACTCTAACAATTATTGTGTCTGAAAGTCCACAATATTCTGTGGATCTAAAGAAACACATGGGAGTGTGGCGTTTGGATCCATTAGTGGGGGATATTGAACCCCTTCAAATATTTTTCTTGACATCCTTCTCAGAGTTTGAAGAATTCTCGCTAACCCGTGAACTTCACTAATTCAATTCACTACTCAAACCATATGCCCCAGCAACGATGCCAAAATTTGATGTCGCCTAAAACTACACTCCTATCAGAAGTATAATGCGATCGATTACAAATATAATAAACCAACTAAGCTGGGGTCAATCCCATAGAGAAAACTTGAATAGTTGCTTGACTTGATGTAATCCACGAGCAGTACAGGAAAGTAAATAGGGGGATTTGTAGTATCAATTGTAAGTAGTAACCAAATCTTGAGTGATTTTGAGTTGTAATCAATAAGATACGAACACTAGGTTTATGTTCTCCCTGGATACTCAACTCCATAAATTTATTGTGTTTAATCTAACTGTTCTATTGTTCTGCATACAAAGTCTACAAGATAGGTATTATCAACTGTTGGATAAGCTAGAATATAAATTTCACCCTTTACCGAGTAAGTCTTAGGGTGTCACATTATTACCCCTTGATAAGACCTCAGTTCACTTATTTAGGTAGGATCAAGTGGTTAGATAGGATGTGGGGACTAAAATGTGGAGGTAGAAGGGTCCCAAATCACTATCTTAACTTTTTTTTCCCAATCACAGACTCCTTGGTAGGGATGAATATGAATACAATCTATCTCATGGCACTGCAGATACTTGAGATTAATTATTATGAAGAAGATTAAGATATTTGCAGAAACCCTAGAACATTTGAATCTCACACTTCCTCTATGTAGTTAATCCGACAGGATTCCCACAACCCTAGACGAGGAGATAGCCGCTCATGTTTATGCAAAAAATCATGATTATCAATGAAGAACACATAAAATCAATTGCACAAAAATAAGATGATTAATACTCTAAAGTCTTTAATTGAATAAACCCTAAAATCCCAAGAACAATTGTGAAAGTATTGTAATAATATGTAAAAACATGTAAAAATTATTCAAGAGTGTAACCTAACAAAAGATAAACCTAGGGTATTTATAGTATCTCAAAATAACCTTAAAATCCTAATAAAAATGAGAAAGATAAAGTTAAGTTGACAGTCGGTACGACTCGGTCTTCACTCATATCAGCATTGTACAAGTCGTACCCTGCCTTATAATATTCATTCTAGTATCTGATCTTTCCATGACTTTAACTTTCTAATTAGTAGCTTTGGTTCATTTAAGCTCATGGCTACTTTATACATCTCGTATCCACAGTGTACGGCTCGTATGGATGAGTCGTATATTTTTTTCACTTGGTCTGTTGTTTGGGTCCTCGATTTTGGAATGCTTATGATTGGTTGACACAACTCGTATACATGAGTCGTATCGTTTCCTCACTTAGCATTTTGTCCTGGTGTTTGCTTCTATTAATGATACGATTCCTCCTATGAGTTGTATGTTGAGTATATTACTAGTGAGTTGACTCGTATCTTGATCAGTTTTAGTCTTTTTCATGTCTTTTTATTCTTTTTTCATTCAAACACTATTGAAGACCTATTTTGTTGGCATTATACACTGAAGTCCATCATATCTAACAAAACATCCTAAGTTGACGCATAAATTCACGGTTTTAAGCATCAAAAGTGTTCTGTTTCAATGCCATATAACTTTTGGATCTCAACCAATCTATATCTTTTCTCAACTGAAATGGGTATTCTGATCCCATTGCTTTTTTGACATTGCAGGTATGGTTCACTATTACTCTTTCCTTCCCGTCTTCTTCTATGTATTTTATTTAAATTAGATATTTACATATGTTGTTTTTATTTATTTACCCATTACCAGTATCCTATTTACTTGGTAAAATTGAAGGAAAGATGACTTTTAAGTCTTGAATAAATGAACTATTGTTTTTATTAAAATAAACAAAAAAAGTCATGTGTTGGGAGAACATGAAAAGCCTTGTTGTCAGTATTATTTTTTGTCTTTTGTTTATTTATTTGTTGGTGGTGCTGTTGTTGTTGGTGTTGAAACATGTGGTGTTTGTGGTGTTGGTGGTGTTGGAACATGTGGTGTTTGTTTTGTTGATGATGTTGGAACATATGGTGTTTTTTCTTTGTTGTTGATGTTGTTGCTGGTGTTGCAACAGATTTCCCAACTATTACAACTGATAAATCAGCTGTTGGAACAGATGAAGCAATTATATGAAAAAATCAAACCAGTAGCAAGGCTGGTTTGATTTATTCTAACAGATGACCCATCTGTTGCAACATGCCAGCCATCTGTTACCACAGATGTGTCGCCTATTGCAATAGATGACTCATCTATTAAACAAATAGGGAATCTATTACAAGAGATGGGTCATCTGTTGGAACTCTTGTTGTAATGTGTTGTATTCATTCAATTTTGTGCTACCCTTTTTTAAAATTATGCAGACATCAATTGTAATGTTTTTTTTCCTATTCTCTTGTTTGAAATCAAATATTTTTCTCTTGGTTGCAGATAAAAAGAAGCAAAAGTGGATCAACTTTTGCCCGATCAGCATTAAAGGCTATAGTAAAGATGAGTTTAGATAAATAAGTTGCTTGTAGATGAAACCAATTTATATGTGGGAGGTATGTATTACTGATCAACCTTTCATGAAAACACACATACAGTACAATGATTTTGTGAAAATTAGCTCTTTACCTATTAGGCATTACTCATTCAAACAAGATATTGCATTTTACAGTTAAGATTGCTAGGTTCGAATTGATAAGGCTGAGGGACCAAGTAGGTGGTGTCGATACCTTGTTATAGTTTTATGAAGATTTTTCCAATGTTTATGTTTTAAGTTTGCATAAGGGTTCAAGTTGTTGGTGGTTGTGTAAATATTTAATAGTGATTGGACTGATTTGGGTTTAATGGACTTTTAAAAGGCCTCCAAAGCCTCGTACTGCAGCAACCAATAATGGAAATATATATAGTTATTTACCTGGTCCAAATTTATATAGATGGGTTACTCAAGGAGACTATTATACAGTAGAAGGAGATTGGGAGGATATCTATGTGGGAAAAGGGAGGTGGAGAAGTCTATATATCATGTCAGACCGTATTTAAGAGAAAACACAGGGTAGGAAGGAACGTGTAGCGAATCTGGCTGATGAAATTGACAAAAAAAATGAAAAAATTGAATGAGCTGCAAATGTGAAAGTGTATCCAAAAATGAAAATCCATCAGTCCATTTTGAAAAGAAAAATGCTAAAGTGGTCTTAAGTTGTGCACTTTGCTAGAGAAATCTGACTAGCTACCATGGCTTGATTGATGACTCACAAATCACAGAACCAGAACTCTAAGTTTGCAGCTTTGTGAGCAGCGATGGTGGTAATATTGTCGGTCAGGAACGAAATTGAAACCAACAACTTTTGAAGTAAAAATAAGGGATCAAGCCAAGATGGCAATTTCTGAAGTTAAACATGCATCCTAGAACTTTTGCTTGTGGTTCTGATCAGCTCAATGGCAGTGAAAATAATAAGGCATGTGATTTCTGCCCGACATCAGACCTTCTTGTTTTTACTTCCATTGACCTGATTCGAACCACACACAGAAGGCATGGGATGCGAGTTAGACTTCAGAAACTAATCCCTTGGCTTCCCTTATTTTTACTTCAGGAGTTGTAGGTTTAGGTTTCATTCTTGACTGAAAATCTTACCAATCCTCTGTGCTCTCCTAGATGCTTTCTTAGAGTTCTAATCCTGTATTTTATGGGTCTTCGTTCAGTCCACTCTAGCTAGTCTCATTCCCTAGAACAGTGTCCAACTCAAGTCATCTTTAGTATTTTTCTTTTCAAGAGTGACTGACGGATTTTAATATTTAGATACACTTTCACATTTGCAGCTTATTTAGTTTTTTCATGTTTCAAGTCAATTTCATTGGCCAGATTGGCTAGAAGTTCCTTGCTTTCTTCCTTGTGTTTCCTCTTAAATAATGACTGAGATGATATATGGTCTTCTCCACCTCCCCTTTCCCGCACAGGTATTCTCCCAAGCACCTCCTGTTGTAAAATAGTCTCCTCGAGCAACCCATCCATATAAATTTGTACCAGGGGAATTTCTATTGGTTTTCCATTCTTGTTTGCTGCAGTGGAAGGATTCAAAGGCCATCTCAAAGTCCATTGCACAATTAAAATCGGTCCAATCACTATTGAATGTATATAATGCCATCACTATTGATCCTTTCTAAGAACTTGACGCATAAATATGAGCAAAATCTTTATCAAATTATAATATAGTATCGACACCACCTTTTTGGAACCCTTCGAACTTATCAGTTCGCACCTATCAAACTAAAATATAAAATGCAAGATCTTGTTTGAAGGATCAATGTCTAATCGATAAAAAACTGCATTCACAAAATCATTGTACTTTATGTGTGTCTGTCACGATATCCTGATCAATAATACATAACTCCTATGCATGAAAGTAGATCCATCCATCTGCACACACCTTATTCTTCCTGCCCCATCAATATCAGACAGTGTTTATTCTTCATTTCCCATTGTTAAGTAGTGTAAAAGGCTACGGAGGTTTAAAGGGTAGCGATCTTCAATGTTAGAGGACTAAATGCCCACCAAGAAAAAATAAGTGCTACAAGTCATGACATTTCACCTTTTTTCTTTTTAAATCTATTTTTTATTTTATCTAATAAAACAGTCACCGATTTAGACTAATTAAGGTATATGATAATTATTAAAAAAAAGGTGAACAGTCATGACTTTTTGACTAACACATTCAAAACAACTGATAAATCAAATTCCCCATCTGTTGCAACTGATAAATCAGCTGTTAGGAGAAATCAAAATATCTCCCCTAGCAGATGATCCATTTCTCAAAACAGATAATCCATATATTGCATATATAGACCATTTGCTGCAACAGATGGTAAATCTGTTGCGATAGATAGGTTATCTATTGCGACAACTCAATAATAACGGTTATTATTAAGAGTAAAACCATTTTGAAAAGGTGAGAAGTTTGAATTTAAAAAAAATTCATGACTTTTTACAGAAAATAAAAAGTCAGCAATTTGATTGTAATTAATACAATGGAGCTGAACAATCATGCCTTTTTGCGTAACACATTCAGAATCAATTCTCTATAAAAAGGTCCCTCTTTAATCTTCATTCTACTCCACTTTATTTATTTCTTGCATTTTGTCTTTTTGTATTACATCTTCAACTACTTCTCTTCAAAGAGCATAGTCCTTTCTCGTTGAGGTAAGTCTTTTCTGTGTGTGTAAATCTACCAGTTGGTAGTATATGTTGTATTACAATTTGAACTCTTTTATTTACTATTGTTTTTACTTTTTTTGTCAATTAATGCGTGTTCTAGATATGGATGATCCTGTTTGGGACATTGCTATTATGCGCGACACTATGCGAAAACTTCAGAGGTAGGTTAATGACCTGCAGTGGGAGTTGGTCGCCGTGAGAGCAAGGATGTTCGGAGAGATGCGCATATTGAGAAGGACCCCGTTGCTGCCAATTGACGATTGGCCAACTGAAAATAATAATAATAATAATAATAACAATAATAATAATAATTAGGTGATGTGTTTTCTTTTAGCATATGTATTTTAATTTTTCTATATCAGATCAATACCTAATGTATTTTATTTTTGTTTAATGAAAAATTTATTTTTGGTCGACTATGACTTTTTAATTCTTATTTAACTTTCATTCTGTTTATTTCTTATTCTCAACAAACATGTCGACGGTTAGACATAAGAAGAGATTTTGAATCTAGTAGAAATAACAAGACTTTTGAGTTCTTTCAATAGATGGACCATCTGTTGAAACAGATTGATCATCGATTGAGTTTGTGTCAGCAGATTATCCATTTGTTATAATAGATTTGTCATCTATTGTAGGAATACATTCCAGTTTGATGAACTGTATTGTGTTCTTCCAGCAAATGTCCACTTGTTACAGCAGATGGGTAATCTGTTGAAAATAATTTTGGGGTCTATTGTATTTAGTTCCTGTTTTGCCTTTTTTTTATTGATGCACAAGTTATTAAAAAAATATTTTATAAAATAAATGATAACATTTATGTTCACAACAATGAGTTAAATATATAAAAGTCCATAACAAACAACAACACAAGTTTTTTCTATTACAAAGATCATGGTGGATTACTATCTGGGCATGTAGTTTTTTTGTGACCAGCGTTCTTACATACGGAGCACTTATTTTTTCTTAATAGAAACAATTCTCCGACTCTGCGCCTTCTCTCATATCACCTTATTCTTAGTTTTATAGTGCTTGGTTCATATATGGAGGAGGTATTAATCTCCCCAAAAGCTGTACAGGACCAACCCAAGATTCTTCGGGAGGCACCGAATTAATATTCTCACTATATGTCATTATATATTTTTTCACCGAATAATATGGAGAGGAGCACTCATAAATTTTAGTTCCATATTGTGCATTGTATTGAGCTCGAAGCGCTGTCATAGCATGTGGATAGGGTATTTTGTCCTAGTCAAAAACTCTGCACGTACAAGATCTTATTTGAAGATCGGCCATGGCAACATCACCATGACTGTCGATACTAAACGTGTAATCTCCTATTTGATGAGAAAATAACCTATTCCCCAGACTAATGTTCGTTGATATTTTTTTCCGCTACTAGAACAAATGTGGTTCCTGCGTTCTCATACTGCACACGTCTTTCGTGAAATAATTTTCCATACTTCTTATTTATTTCATCAAATAGACTTGTGATGGGATTTCTCTTTCAACGTCAAACAATGAATTCACTGATTCAACTATGTTTGATGTCATAATATTATACCTATACAAAAGAATCACTTAATACGACATTATAATAAACTTGTAACTCAAACAAAAGATTAAATTCATAAGAATGTACCTATTTCCCAGACAAAATGCCCGGCTCCATCGCTCGAAACTGACACATATGAGATGTTTGGCTGCCTTGGGTTGCATATCCATTATTTGATTGAAATGGTAAAAAAAAAATCATCTCTATTATATGATTTAGTTGCTCTATAAAAAGGGGTAACGACCCTTTTATTGTGAAAGTTGTTTAGATTATTATCTCCAAGATGCCTCATGCAACAACCAAAGTGAGCTGAAATATAGAAAAGTGAACCCATCTTTGGGATACTTAGATGCCTATCCAAAATAAAGCACAACTCTTCTATATTTTCAACGCAGTTTTGCATTTGTTTAAAAAATATCCATATGAGGCATCACATTCCTTGTACACTACACAAAAAATGACAGAAAAGACGTGCCTCTCCGCATCTTGCGCCACCGCTGCAAGCAAAACTCCATTATGCCTGCTTCTCAAGAAGGTCCCGTCGATGGATAAGACTTTTTTCAAATATTAAAAACCTTGAATCTAAGAACCATAGGATACAAAAAAGTAGTTGAACCTTCTATTTTCATCAACATGCAATATCGTCTTACTTTCAAGATTTGTGGACTCAAGCATGTAACAGTAGGCATCGAGGACTGCATACCCGTGCTCATGTGTCCCCCTAAACAAGTCCTTGGTAATTCCCATGGCCGTATATATCTTCCAATAAATGACCATGACACCTAATTTTGTAAGGATTTGATTGGCCATAGCCCTTGTAGAACGGCCTTTGCCATTAGGGAATCTATTTTTGAAATATTGATCGAGGACATCTGTCGTGGTATAAGGATTTTGTCCCGTAATGTGATTCAAACCACATGTGTGATACTTTTCATAAATATGAATGATGAAAATTTCAAAACTTAAGTACTTCACAACCCTTAACCACCACTTACAGTTTGAATTAAAACATCTGTAGGAAAAGCTTTGCTCGAATTAATCACCTACTTTACTCTGATTTTTTTCAAGAAAGAAAAAAACAAAGAAGTATAAAGTTCTTTCTTAACCTTGAATGACATTACCTTGTAAAAGCCGTCTCATTATCTTGGCGATTTCTAGAATGTGTCAATTAAGAAGAACTGCCCACCGTATTTCTCGCAGTAACGGGCGTAGGTGTTTGATCATCATTTGGAATATTCATGTCCAGATCATCCAACTTATCATCAAAGATGTCTTGTTGTTGTTCTTCTTCTACATTCTAGTTCTCATTCTCTCTCGTCTTTTCAACCACATAGACCCTTAATATTGGCCTAGATGAATCACTAAGATAAGTACGCAATCGAACCTGATCGATTATCTTAAAAGGTAGTACCCTCTAATTTTCAAAGGAGTTGTGCATGTAGCTTATGATGAGTTCTTTTGGTTGACAATCCAGTCCACAATAGCTGATTATTAAGTTCACAAAATCATCATACGAAACATCACTTTGGACTGCCATAGTTATCGTCTCTAGCATTTCAACCTCCTTCCAATTCCATACATATTGATTGCACTTCTCGATCCATTGACCATGACAATCCACCCCTATTATTATTGATCCCTCTATTAGTGGTACCTAAATAAAATCATTTACTAAAAATAGTTAATAATGATATCATAATAAAATTAAGAGTGACTTCATAGTGTCGTAACATGAACCCAAATAGATGTGAAATCTGTTGCAATATGTGAAAAATATATTTCAAAAGATCAGTGATCAGTTGCAATAGATTACTCACCTGTTGGGATTCATGTTACACTCCTGAAGCCAATTCCAACAGATGAGTCATCTGTTGTAACAGATGAAGCGCCTGTTGGGATAGATGTTATAGTACTAAAGAACCTTTTAAACTGATTCCAACAAATGAGTTACATGTTGCAAAAGATAACTAACCTGTTGCGATAGATGACTTACCTATTATAATAGATGACGCATCAGTTGGAATCGAGTTCAGCTTCTATTACTATAGGTGACTAATCTGTTGCAACAGATAAATATTCTATTGAAACAAATGAATAATCTTTTGTAACAGAGGAGTCATCTGTCGCAACAGATGACCCATATGTTTGATTTATGCTACGGCACTATAGAACCATAAACATGAATCCAACATATATGTCTTCCATTGCAATAGATGGCTCATCTGTCGCAACATGTTGCATTCATGTTCGCGTGCTATCTATTGTTGAAAAAACAACACAATAGCAGTTATCCAGATGACAAATTCAATTAAAAATCATAATTTTACTTATCAAAGTCGCTTATGGCATAATGCCAAAGTGATGTACGAAATAAAATTTGACCTAAAAATATGGTCAAGTAGCAGCAGTAGCGGTAAAAACAACAACAATGATCGATAAGAAGAAGATGAAGATGATAATAAAGTAGTAGATGATGATAATTAAGTAGAATATGATGAATAAAGCACCAACAACAATAAACAACAAAAATCTCAAAGAGAGAGAAAACGACAACGGATGAAAAGAGAGAGAGAAACACAACTTTTTTTCCTCCGTTTCCTGTTATATATTAGTTTTACATTTGGATCAAAGTGTAAATTAAAAAAACTTATGGGCTATTTTCAAACCTTATTAGTCTATAATAAAGTAATTGTCACCTCCATTCAATTCTTAAAACTTGAGTTACCTACACCTCATTTTCAAACTCTTTTGTCACTTTTAATTAAATTGCCCAGGTAACGTAATGAAGATTACTTTTTATTTTATGGAGGAAATAATTTTGTAAGAAGTATGGAAAAAATAAAAATACCATAACTATGAATAAGAAAGTCAATTAAATTACTCTTTATATTTTTTTCATTATAAGTTTTTTGGAAAATTTAATAATAATGAAAATTTATGAACAATTTATTTTGACATGTCATTAGATTTTATTAATTATGCAGTAAAAGGATATAATACAAATTAAATTTTTTTAATTAAAATATTATTATATTTATATTTAGAGTTTCGGCCGTGACTTAGCACGAGCCACAGATAACTAGTATTTAATTATATATGAAGATTGAAAGGAGACTAAGTAAAAAGAAAAATATTATCGTCCTAGTTATACCATTTATAACGTTCACATTTAAGTCAAAATAGGATCATAAGAATACCAAATATAGAAAAGGATAAAAATTATCTCTAAAAATTTTAAACAAATAAATCATAATAAGCTCAAGTAAGATCTTGCAATTTTTATTTTTCATTCACGTCAAAACAATTGATATATTTTTCTTAATTTTATTAATAGATTCATTATTTAGTGATGCTATGTTATCAAAAAATTGTATTTGGATAAAGAAATCACTAAAATAACAAACTTGTTTTTCTTAAGAAAGAAAAACACTATAAATAAATAAAATCATTTTTGACAAATAATTTTCTTGTTTCAAATCTATATTGTTTGAATATATAGTGACCTTCCCATAGGTTTCTTCTACTAGAAATCACATTTTTAATTAATGACAACATTCCTTCAACATGTTGGTCTTTTACTCTATCAAAATCTGATATTAAATAATAATTAATAAAATTAAAAAATTGATCATCTTTATATCATAATTATGCAAGATCCTAAAATAATATATAATTAAGAAATTATATTATTCATAGTACAAATTTGTATTTGTATACACAGATTAAAAAACTAACAAAGTTATTTTTCTCGAGAAAAAAAAACATTACGAATAATTCAAATTATTTTCTTGTATCAAACCTATGTTACATTGTGATTACATTCTGCAACCTCCTCAAACGTATATTGTTCTGTTGGACTCTCATTTTGAATTACTGAGAACATTCCATCAATGTATGTGTCTAGCATGAGCTTACGAAGACAAGTGGCATCTTGAGAACTGACATTTTACAACAAAAAACTATTTTATAGATTATTGATTAATTCATATCTATTCCATATTTTGTATATATAATAAAGGAGAATAGTAAAGCATGAGCTTATGACAAGTGGCATCTTGTCTAATTTGTAGATTATTGATTAATTCATATTTATTTCATATATATATATATACATATATATATATATATATATATATATATATATATATAGAGAGAGAGAGAGAGAGAGAGAGAGAGAGAGAAGAGCCAGTGTTGGTGTGGTTTTGACATGCCAGTTTTGGCAGGTTGCTTGCTTCGTGATTTTATTACATCACCCCTATTAATTATTATAATTTATTTATATATTAAAAATAATAATATTTAAATAAAAAATAAAATAGACATTAATGATATATCTGTTTCAGCTGCTTTAACCATAATTTTACTATATCACCCCTATTGTCACGACCCAAAAATAGTTCTAATATATCACATATACTGCAATACCACAACCAGATAGAACACAAGTAAGCTTCATATCACATATAAGCAGAGCAAGGGGGAACATGCATATACAAGATCATCAAATACAAGTAAAAGAAGATAAGACAATTACATAAATAGCAAGTCAATATGACAATACAACACAATGTAAATACAATAAAGTAAGTGCAATGTATATGATGATGATGGTGACGATGAAGATAATGCAAGAGGTCGTCGCAAACCTCCGGGATCGTCGCATAATCCCCATGTACACCTACGGAGGGAAGCCTCCCAACCCAGGATCCATGGGGGGTTTGCCAACCCGTATACAAACCACATATCTCATATCTCCTATTCAGCACATCACTCAAAAAAAGGTTTTATAAGGTGCTATATTATCTCCTCCCCAGCATATCCCTCGACGAGGGTTTTAAAAAGGTGTTGTCAGTGTTACTCAGGTGTTTCTACGGTGGTACCAATGTTTCATGAATAAGTATGATATGAGATGTAATGCTCACTACCAATTACAATGAGTATTTCCACAATCAACCACATGATATATTTTCACAACCAACCACGATAATACATTTTCACAGCCAACCACAATGATATATTTTCACAACCATATGAGCCAATATCCACTCATTATTTTCGTTTGATCCATGAATTTCCACATGTCTCATATACCAACAAGTATGAATGTATCACAATACACTAATGGTTCCACATTAGACATTTCAACAATACAATATAATTATTCACATGTATTTAAGGCTATCAGTATCACATAGGACCCTACACAGTCACACACATCACATAATATCTTAATTTTGACAATTACATCACATATAGGCCCCCACACGAAAAAAACACATAGATAACCATTTTTCATGATTATTCCCACCCTTAACATGTATTTTGTACCATCATTTACGACTCAACCCAGTCTGAAAGAGTCAAGCCATAACCTACCTCAAAATCCAAAATTGATCCGCTACACTTTGAACTCACGACCTTATTTTTCACGAACAATATTGAACTTCACTAAAAATATCAAATATGGAATCTACTCATCAAAACAAAACCAACAACACCCATATTGATTACTTTTGGTTCGGGGTCAAACCGAACTCCTGGAATGGGTTTTCAAAAAAGAAGGGAAAAATTAGAACTTTACTTTAAAAATAAGTTTCCTATATTTTTAGGAATCTACAGCTGAAAATCCAAGTCAAATCGAGTAAAAAATGAGGTTCAAATTAAATAAAACCATTTTTAAGATTTATCGGATAAAATATTTAAAATCTGGGTTAAAATCAAGAATCAGAGTTGTTTTGAAGGTTAAATTGATGAAATATAGATCCCACACCCATATTTCCAATTTTTTAACTTTCCAATCAATAGGTCGAAATGAGCTTGGGTGCACTGGGAACCGAACCAAAGGTCCACCCAGCCTAAAATCGATATTTCAGAGCTCATGGCGTAGTCTATTCATCCATCCGATGAACGAATCGAAAGATATTCTCATAAGTCTAAAATAAGGCTCTCGAAGTAGTCAAAAACCACAATATCGTATAAATAGTTCCAAAATGCTTAGAAAATCATGCCAATCACTCTCATACCCCAGAAATATCATAATGCAACTATAGGGAGGGTTAAAATAGTCAAATCACACAAAATCATGAATTTCACATATTTCATCAAATTTTTAGATCGTTACATCATCCACCACTAAAAATCCAGTTCGTCCTTGAACTATGGCAAAGAAATACCTGAATCAATAAAGAGATGGGGATAGGAACTACGTATATCAGACTCGACCTCCGAAGTAGCCTCATCTATAGGTCTATGTTGCCACTGAACCTTAACCACATGGATAACTCTAGAGTACAACCACCTAACATCTCAAACCAAAATGGAGATCGGCTCCTCAACAAAGGACAACCGCTCATCTAACTGAACCGACTCCTAACAAATGACATGAGACTCATTAGAAATATAGTAGCAAAGCATAAAAACATGAAAAACTGGATGAACAACTTATAAATCAGGGGCAAATCCAACTTATTAGCCACATTACCAGTAGTCTGAAGAATCTCAAATGGACCAATATACTTGGGGCTAAGCTTGCCCCTCTTTCCAAACCTCATCACACCCATCATAGGTGAAAATTGAAAAAAGACATGATATCCAACATTAAATCTCAAAGCACGAAATCTATGACCAATATAGCACTTTTGCCTACTCTAAGCCACTCTAATCTATCCTGAATAACCCAAACTCTATCCCAAGACACACAAAGTAAGTCCATACCTCGAGGTCTCACCTTTAAAACATCAAACTAACCCACTGGAGAGCGATAATGCCTACCACACAATGCTTCAAAAGGAGCCATATAAATACTGGAATGGTAGCTAATATTATATGCAAACTCTCCTAAAGCTAAATGTTGTTCCCATTGGCCACCAAAATCAATCACGCATGCGAGAAGCATATCCTCCAAAACAAGGATAGTCCGCTCTGACTGGCCATCAGCCTAGAGGTGAAATATTGTACTGAGATTTACTCGAGTACCCAACTCATCCTGAAAAGTCCTTCAAAAGTGAGATGTGAACACAGGACCTCAATCTGAAATACTAGACACCGACACACCATGAAAATGCACAATCTCAAGAATGTAGATACAGACCAACCTCTCATCACTGAATGAGACTTGAATCAGAATAAAATAAGCTGACTTGGTCAATAAATCCACGATGATCCAAACACTATCATAACCATGAGATGTACGAGGTAAACTAGTCACAAAGTCTATGGTGATGCATTCCCACTTTCGCTCGTGAATGGGTAACCTCTGGAGTAAATCACCAGGTCTCATATGCTCGGCCTTCACTCGCTGACAACATAGGCAACAAGTAACAAAATCTGCTATATCACACCTCATACCACGTACTAGTAGTGTTGCCTCAAATCACGATACATCTTAGTCATACCAGAATGGATAAAATATCTGGAATAGTGGGCCTCCTCCAAGATCAACCTAATACAGTCACCCACTCTCGACACAAAAACTTGGCCTCCAATCCATAAAACTTCATCTAAATCAAGTGAGACTTTTGTAGCCTCCCCATTCAATACCTTATCTCAAATCAACCTCAATCCAACATCATCAAATCGATGAGCTCAAATCTGCTCTATAAAGAATGATCTATCCTCCACAAATACCAAAATATGCTCAGGTGTCAAAATATCAAGTCTAACCATCTGGTTAGCTAAAGACTGAACCTCTAAATCTAAAAGCCTCTTCTGGGTTAAAAAATGGGCCAAGCTACCCATGTTAGTCGACTTTTGGGTCAAGTCATCCACAATCATATTAGCCTTGCCTAGATGGTAGAGAATAGTCGAGACATAATTCTTAAGCAACTCAAGCCAACGGCGTTGCCTCATATTAAGATCTCGCTGGGTGAAAAAGTACTGAAGGCTACGATGATCTGAGAAGATCTCACAACGGACTCCATATAAGTAGTGCCTCCACAAGTTCAAGGCAAACACAACTATGCACAACTTCAAATCATGGCTAGGATAATTCCTCTCATGAGGCTTCAACTGATGAGACACATAAGAAATTACCTTGCTCTTCTACATCAACATATCACGTAACCCAACACCTGAAATATCACAAAAGATTGTAAAACCCACACCCTCCTTGGGTAAACTCAAGATAGGAGCTGAAGACAACAAATCTTTGAGCTTTTGAAAACTTACCCCATAAGCATTAACACTAAAAAGAAATCTTCTTCCGGGTAAACTTGGTCAATGGAGCTACAATGGATAAAAAGCCCTCGACAAAACACTGATAATAGCCTTCTAAGCCAAAAAAACTATGAATCTCAGTGGGTGAAGTAGGTCTAGCCCAATCGCGAACTGCTGCAACCTTGGTTGGATCAACCATAATACCTTCCTTAGTCACCACATGACCCAAAAAAAAGAAACACACTCCAACCAAAACTCGCCCTTAGAGAACTTAGCATATCACATTTCTTATCCCTCAATCTTTAAAGCATAATCCACAAATACTACTCATGCTCAACTCTCTCTTAGAATAAAGCAAGATATCATCTATAAACACAAAATAAATGAGTCAAGATACGGTCGAAACACCCGGTTCATAAACTCCATGAATGGCAGGGGTATTGGTCAACCCGAATAATATGACCAAGAACTCATAATGACCATATCGAGTTCAAAAAGCTGTCTTCGGAATATCCAAAGCTCTTATCCTCAACTGGTTATAATCGTATCTCAAATCAATCTTTGAAAACACCACAGCACCATAAAGCTAATCAAACAAATCATCAATATGAGGAAGAGAATTCTTAGCCGTCACCTTATTCAACTGTCGATAATCAATACACATCCGCCATATTGACTACTTTTGGTTCGGGGATAAAACAGAACCTCGAAATGGGCTTCCAAAAAAGAAGGAAAAAATTGGATATTTACTTCAAAAGTATGTTTTCCAAATTTTTAGAAATCTACAACTGAAAATCCAAGTCAAATTGAGTCAAAAATGAGGTTCAAATTGAAGAAAACCATTTTTAAGCTTTATCGGGTAAAATTTTTAAAATCCGAGTTAAAATCAAGAATCGGAGTTGTTTTGAAGGTTAAATTAATGAAAGGCTAGTAATAATAAGTTAGAAAACATTACTCAAGTGAAAAACAGTGAAATTTGGGTTTAAATCAAGCTCTAAGATTTTTGGAGTTCTAAGAAAATTATCCAGAAATTACTAAGAAAATGGTGAATTCGTACTTTAAATAGGTAATAAAACCACGAAATAGGTGTTAATCTAGCTTCCCAAGCTCCCACAAATTTTACTTTTAAGCTCCCACACTATTTTAGGGTTTAACTCCCAAGAGACAAGATTAAAAATGAATAAAATGGGACATAAAGAGGGAAAAAGCTACTTTATAGCCATAAAAAATCTGCTATGCACCAGATTTTTCATTTTTACGTCCAATTCGGACTTCGACGGGGTGTCCGAGATCCATTCAGAGTCTCATCTATGCAACGAATTATGCAACCACACTAAATTCGGCGTTCCGGATGCATTGGAGAAGTTGAATTTTTGAAAAAACACCGTTTAAAAAAAGTTGAACCTCGAAACCCGAAATCATAATTTTCCAAATCGAGTCGAAATGAGATTTAAAAGCTGTAAAATCACACCAAACATGTTATCACCCTACAATCGACATTTCGGATCTGTTGGCAAAGTTGAATTTCCCATACGAGCTCATTTTGATCAAATGTGGGTCCCACACCCATATTTTTAATTTTTTGATTAATGGGTCAAAATGAGCTCGGGTGCACGGGGACCTGAACCAAAGGTCTACCCATCCTAAAATTGATATTCTGGAGCCGCTGGCGCAGTCCGTTAAGCCATCCGGTGTATGGATCAAATATATCTCCATAAGTTTAAAATAAGGCTCTTGAAGCGTAGAAACATGAAAAACTGGATAAACAACTTATAAATCAGGAGGCAAAGACAACTCATAAGACACATCACCAACAGTCTGACGAATCTCAAATGGACCAATATACTTGGGGCTAAGCTTTCCCCGCTTCCTAAACCCCATCATACCCTTCATGGGTGAAACTTGAAAGAAGAGATGATCACCAACACTAAATCTCAAGGCATGAAGTCTACGATCAATATAGCAGTTAAGCCTACTTTGAGCCGCTCTAAGTCTATCCTGAATGACTCGGAATCTATCCCAAAACTCACAAAGCAAGTTTGTACCTCGAGATCTCACCTTTGAAACGTCAAACCAACCCACTAGAGAGCGACAACGCCTATAATACAATGCCTCAAAATGAGTCATATCAATACTATTATATGCAAAATCTACTAAAGCCAAATGTTGTTCCCATTGGCCACCAAAATTCATAACGTATGCGCGAAGCATATCCTTCAAAACCTAGATAGTCCGTTTTAACTAGCCATCAGTCTAGGGGTGAAACGATGTACTGAGATCTACTCGAGTACCCAACTCATCCTGAAAATTCTTTCAAAAGTGAGATGTGAACACAAGAACTCGATCTCAAATACTAGACATCGACATACCACAGAAATGCACAATCTCACGAATGTAGATACAGACCAACCTCTCAGTACTGAATGAGACCTGAACAGAAATAAAAGAAGCTGACTTGGTCAATCAATCCACGATGACCCAATAACTATCATAACTATGACATGTGTGAGGCAAACTAGTCACAAAGTCCAAAGTGATGCATTCCCTTTTTCGCTCGGGAATGGGTAACCTCTGAAGCAAACCACCAGGTCTCATATGCTCAGCCTTCACCCACTGACAACATAGACAACAAGACATAAAATTCACTATATCTCACCTCACACCACCCACCAGTAGTGCTGCCTCAAATCACGATACATCTTAGTCACACCTGAATGGATAGAATATCTGGAATAATGGGCCTTCTCCAAGATCAACCTAATCCAGTCACCCACTCTCGGCATACTAACTTGGTCTCCAATCCATAAAACTCCATCTGAATCAAGTGAGTCTTCCTTAGCCTCCCTACTCAATACCTTCTCTTAAATCAACCTCAATCCAAAATCATCAAATCGATGAGCTCGAATCTGCTCTATCAAAGAAGATCTAGCCTCCATAAATGCCCAAACACACTCAGGTGTCGAAATATTAAGTCTAACCATCTAGTTAGATAAAAACTAAACCTCTAAGGCTAAAGGTCTTTTCTGGTTCAAAAAATGTGCCAAGCTACCCATGCTATTTGATTTCTAGCTCAAGGCATCCGCAACCATATTAGCTTTGCCTGGATGGTAGAGAATAGTCAATTCATAGTCCTTAAGCAACTCAAGCCAACGGTGCTGCCTCATAGTATGATCTCGCTGGGTGAAGAAGTACTGAAGGCTATGATGATCTGAGAAGATCTCACAACGGACTGCATACAATTAGTGCCTCTATAACTTCAAGAAAAACACAATTGTGCACAACTCTAAATCATGGGTAGGATAATTCCTCTCATAAGGCATCAACTGACGAGATGCATAAACAATCACCTTGCCCTCCTGCATCAATATATAACCTAACCCAACACCTGATGCATCACAAAAGATGGTAAAACCTACACCCTCCTTGGTCAAAGTCAAGATAGGAGCTAAAGTCAACAAATCCTTGAGCTTCTGAAAGCTCACCTTATAAGCATCAGACCACTGAAAAGAAATCTTCTTCTGGGTCAACTTGGTCAATGGAGCTATAATGGATGAAAAACCCTCGATAAAACATAAATAATAGCCTGCTAAGCCAACAAAACTATGAATCTCGGTGGGGGGAGTAGGGCTAGCCCAATCACAAACCGCTGCAACCTTGGCTGGATCAACCATAATACCTTCCTCAATGACCACATGACCCAAAAAAAGAAACAGACTCCAACAAAAACTCGCCCTTAGAGAACTTAGAATATAACTTCTAGTCCTTCAATCTCTGAAGCACAATCAACAAATACTTCTCATTCTCAGCCTCACTCGAATAAACCAAGATATCATCTATAAACACAATAACAAAGAAGTCAAGATATAGTCAAAACACCCGGTTCATCAACTCCATGAATGCGACAGGGGCATTGGTCAACCCAAATAAAATGATCAAGAACTCATAATGACTATATCGAGTCCTAAAAGTTGTCTTCAGAATATCCGAAGCTCTAATCCTCAACAGCAATAACCGGACTTCAAATCAATCTTCAAAAACACTGCAGCACCCTAAAGCTGATCAAACAAATCATCAATGTGAGGAAGAAGATAATTATTATTAGCCGTCATCTTATTCAACTATCGATAATTAATACACATCCGCATAGACCCATCTTTTTCTTCACAAACAAGATAGGCGAACCCCAAAGTGAAATACTATGTCGGATAAATCCCTTATTCAACAACTTCTACAACTGATCCTTCGGTTTCTTCAACTCTGTTGCGTCCATCCTATAAGGAGAAATAGAAATGGGCTTAGTGCCTGGCTCAAAATCAATAGCAAATCACTATCTAGATCTGGAGGTATACCAGACAAGTCCGTAGGTAACATATCTATAAACTCACAGACAACACAGACGGAATCTAAGGAAGGAGACAATACAATACTGGTATCATAAATATGGGCCAAGTAAGATAAATATCCCCCCTTAACCAATTTACGAGCATGAACACAAGATATAATCCTCTTAGGACCCAAATAAAGTGCACCCTTCCAATCTATCCTTTTCACACCCAACGAAGCTAAAGTCACAGTCTTGGCATAAAAATCTAGGGTGGCATGATAATGAGCCAACTAATCTATGCCTAAAATAACATCAAAATCGACCATATCTAATACAAACAAATCTACCTAAATCTCACACCCGACAAAAGTCACAACACAAGATCGGTACGCCCGATCCACCACAAAGGAATCACATACTTGGGTAGATACATGAATAGTGAGGGAAAAAGGCTCACTAACATAATCAAAACCCGAAGCAAAATATATAGAAACATAGGAGCAAGTTGATCCAGGATCAAATAGTACAGATGCAGGTCTAAAACAAACGGGGATGATACCTATAATCACAACATCAGAAGTCTCTACCTCAGGTCTGGATGGTATAGCATAACACTGACCATGACCACTAACTGCCCGGGTGGCCCCACGACCACCAGCACACGCTCCACCATATTTACCTCTCGCACCTTTGGTAGAACCCCTACCTCTCACAGTTGAAATAGTAGCCCGAATCACCCAACGGGGACAGTCCCTGGCTATATAGCCAATCTCATCGCACATATAGCAACCTCTAAGACCTATATCAACAGAAAAAGGTACAACTAGGCCTGAACATCCACCCTAAACTACTGAACTAAAAGATTCACCACTTGAACTCTTTATAGCGTCCACTGGCCTACCATAGTATCCATGAGAACCTCTAAAATCTCTGCCTCGAGAGGTATGACTCCTGAACTCACCAAAACGTTGCGCCTCCCTGAGATGTACGAAGAATACCCTCTGTCATCTTAGTATGATCAACTATACTCTGGAAATAAACCCTAAGCACAACCATATGAGATGTAGCCAACTAAATAGAAACATCCAAACCCTTCATGAACTTTCAAATCTTTATAGACTTAGTGGAAATGCTATCATAGGAATATTTGGATAGAGCATAGAAGCGTGCCTCATACTCAACAACTGTCGTGGAGCACTGCTCCAAATGATCAAACTCGTTTTGCATCCAATCCCTCAAACTGTAAGGCACGAATCTCTCCAAAAAGGCATCAACAAACTGATCTCATGATAACTCAAGAGCATCAACAGACCTACAACGAACAAAAAATCTTCACCAATCTCTCACAACATCTCTCAACTGATAGTAGTATAAGCTACACTATCCGAGGAGGGTTTTAAAAAGGTGTTGCCAGTGTTACTCAGGTGTTGCCATGGTGGTACCAATGTTTCATGTATGAGTATGATATGATATGTAATGTTCACAACCAATCACAATGAGTATTTTCACAATCAACCACATGATATGTTTTCTCAACGAACCATAATAATACGTTTTCAAAACCAACCACAATGATATATTTTCACAACTATGTGAGCCAATATCCACTCATTATTTCCGTTTCATCCATGAATTTCCACATGCCTCATATACCAACTAGTATGAATGTATCACAATACGCTAATGGTTCCAGATTATTCATTTCAACAACACAATATAATTATTCACATGTATTCAAGGCTATCAATATCACCTAAGAGCCTACACAGTCACACACATCACATAATATCTCAATTTCAACTATTACATCACATATAGGCCCCCACACTGGCAAAATACATAGATAGCCATTTTTCATGGTTAGTTCCCACCCTTAACATGTATTTTGTACCATCATTTACTACCTAGACCGGTCTGAAAGAGTTAAGCCATAACCTACCTCAAAAACCAAAATTGGTCCACTACACTTCGAACCCACGACCTTATTTTTTATGAACAATCTCAAACTCCACTAAATATATCAAATATGGAATCTACGTGTCAAAATAAAATCAACGACACCAATATTGACTACTTTTGGTTCGGGGTCAAAACGAACCCCCGGAACAGATTTCTAAAAAAGAAGGACAAAATTAGAACTTTACTTCAAATATATATTTTTCATATTTTTAGAAATCTACATATGAAAACCCAAGTCAAAACGAGTCAAAAACTAGGTTCAAATTCAAGAAAGCCATTTTAAGCTTTACCAGGTAAATCTTTAAAATCTGAGTTAAAATCAAGAATCGGAGTTCTTTTTAGGGTTAAATTAATAAAAAACTAGTAATTATAACATAAAAATATTATTCAAGTGAAAAAGAGTGAAATTTGGATTTAAAATCAACTCTCAAGATTTTAGGGGTTTTGAGAAATTTATCAAGAAATTACTAAGAAAATGATGAATTCTTACCTTAAATACGTAATAAAATCAAGAAATAGGTATTAATCTAGCTTCCCAAGCTCCCACAAACTTTATTTTTAAGCTCCCACACTATTTTAGGGTTTAACTCACAAGAGGCCAGATGAAAAATGAACAAAATGAGCCAAAAAGAGGGAAAAAGTGCTTTTCATAGCAAAAAAAATATATCTTCTATGCACCAAATTTTTCACACAAAATCACAAATTTCACATCTTTCATCAAATTCTTGGATCATTACACCAAAATTAATTATTATAAGTCATTCATGTATTAAAAAACTAATAATATCCAATTTATGATTTTTCTATATCATCCCTAATTAATTATTACAAGTCATTTATGTATTGAAAAAATAATAATATCTAATTAAAAAAGATAAAATAAATATTTATGACATGTCTGCTTCAACTGCTTCAACCATGATTTTACTATATTACCCCTAATTAATTTTTATAAGCCATTTGTGTATTAATAAATTAATTATATTTATTTATAAAAAAATAAAATAAACATTCACTACAACATTTTAGTCCTATTGCTACCCTTGTAAAGTGTGACCTAAAAAGGCATAACCTTTGACCTTTGGCCACGCTTTTCAAGTGTTTTCATATCATCTACATTTAAAAAGCATGGCTATTAAGGTATAAAGACCAGGCTTTGCAGCTTGTCATTGACAACACTTTTATCTGATAAAGCTACACTTTCAAGTGTTGCCTTTGCTTTATTATTGGGCAAACTTCACAAGTGTAGCCTTATATAGCACCTCTATAACAACAATTACAAACGCGACTTTTTTAAATTACTGGTCACACTTCAAAATCGTAGCCTTTTATACATCCTCTATGACAACACTTGTAAAGTGTAAGCATGCTTTAGATACATGCCACAATTTAATTAATAAGCCACACTTTTGAAGTGTGGCAATTCATCACTAATCACATTACATATACATACATATATATAATCTCATGCATCAGTTAGCTAATAACAAATTCACATGCATAGATTTGCAATGAACTTAGAAAAAAAATGTCTTTGACTACACATACTAATTACAAAACAACATTTTAAAGATCTGTACTTATAAGTTCAACACAGAATCAAATGTATTTAAACGTATATTAGAATAGTTCAAAAATTCTTCATCATTCACTTCAATCTGTATCGAGTTGACTTGTAGCGGCCACCATTCAAATTTGATCACTGCATTTTTCCTACCCATTCAAAATGAACAAACAATTAGAAAAAAATTACACCAAAAGTAAACTCTGCACTGATGAGGAGAGAGCAACCCATACAGATTAGATATTACAGTAGTGTTCCTTACCAACTTTCGCACTTCTGGAGTAGGGTCATTGGCAAGAAAAAACAAACCTTGAAAGTATTTATCCATGGAGAGATGCAAAATCTAAAATAAGAATAGTAACCAGATGAGCAAAGAGGTGAAAATGGGCCACGACAATAGCTAAAGGAGACAACTGGATAAGTCAACAGAAGGGGTACTCACTTTAGGCATCATATATATATTGATTAACAGAACTCAATGACAGCTTTCTAAGAGAAATGTGAGGTGACTGGAAAATTTGTCCATTGAAAGATCGAGTTAGAATGAAACTATAAAGCCAGAATTGATTAATAGTAAACTATATGACAAAATAAACAACCAATAAAAAACTGAGCCAATAAATGAATTACAATAAGGAAAGAATTAGCTAACCTGGAGAAACATTGGAAGGAATATAGTAAAGGGTTATTCAGATAATCCAAAAATATCAGAATTGAGAAGTTATGGGACATCCTCGCATATCTGCATTGCTGAAGATCGTCAGTGTGCCAGTTAAGTATTAGTTGTACAAAACACCAATTCCACATGTCCACTTTGGCTATTTTACCACTTTACATTCACGTTCACCGACAATGTAAGGAGAGACAAAGATCATTTACCTTTACAACTTACGCTACACATAAAATTTATCAATCTTAAGGGTCTCATTTGATGAATACAATAGTTGTTCCTCGTTGTAGTTATGCAACAATTTGCTATATTGGCATTCAAGTTTCAGTATACTATGGGATACTATCAAGTGAAATTCGTGTTAAATACCAAAGAAATGGCACCTTTGATAAAGCATCCATGGGTCCTTCCACATGATTTATGTCACTACTGTCCAAGCTACTGAAAAGTGCCTGTAACAACTTCGGTCATCCAACAATTTTGTCTATTTGCACAAGAACACTAATAATGGTTCCCGCTGTAAACCTGATGTGTCTATCTGTTTCTCTTAGAGAATGTAGCAACTCTGATTTTCTGTATTGCTGGTTAGCTGAAGGCATGCTTTGGAATGCCGCGCTCGAGTTATTTTTCAATTGGAATACCTATATTGCTGGAATATTTTTCAATGCTTTCGAGTTTAGTTGTCTTCAGATTTTTGTGAAAAAAATAAATTAAAAAGTGCAAAAAGTAAATCCAAATATAGTGAAAACACCAAAAATCCAAATATTATGAAAATGTATTCTGGAATATTTATGGCCAAACAAGTATTCCGGAATATAGTGAAAACATATTGCAGAATATTGTGAATAATATTCATGGTGAAACGCCTACTAAGTTTCTAATTCCAACTTGAAAAAATATCTGAATTGCAGTCTGCAATTGGGTAAAAGTATGAGATTCCTCGAACAGCATCACAAGAAAACATTTGACAAAAAGCATAAGGAATAAACACAAGTAAAATGAAAGAGTCAGAAAAATAGATAATATGGTTAGATGTATAAAGATAACAATGAACCATTAACCAATGAAATGACCCAATTTTATAGATATGCAACAACATACCCAGTATATTCCCACAAAGTAAGGTCTGGGAGGGTAGGGTATATGTAGTCCTGATCTCTACCTCAGAGGTAGAGGGGTTGTTTGTGATAGACTCTGACTCAAGATATACTATAAAAAGAAGTAATGGAAATAATAGAAATAATAGAAATAACATAGTAGCAGAACCATACTACAACAAAATAATACTGTTATCATCCTACACAAAACAATAGATAATAACAGAATAAGATGAACAAGTAACAAGAGTAATACTACAACTACCAGAATGGACTGAAAGTCAATACCTGAATTGAGTGGTTGAAAAACAGTGTCACTAGATTTTGATGTCGTTTGACAGACAAGGGTAGCCACGGGCATTAGTGAGAAAAGACTGGCAAATCAGCACAGTAACATTTTGGCAAATCAGCACAGTAATATTTTCTTACTTACAACATAAGGAATATCAAACACTATAGTGGGGAAATAGGGGCAACCGCTTGAATTGCTTACATTGGAGTTGATTATAGCAGCTTTAACAGGCTCCCCAAACCACCGCGTAAGTGAATTCACAGAGGGTAATGAGGATCTACGCAGCAAGAAAATTGTGTAAGTATTCTGACATAATCACGCCAAAGAATAAGGAAAGATAATCAACTAATTCAAGACCATAACTTTTACAACCACCAAAACAATGGAGCAACTAGTTATCCAGCAACTAAAAACTAAATTACTATTTTCAAATCAACGGATCATAGATCATTCTATTCCCACCCTTCCTCAAAAAATAAAACCCAAAAGAAATGCGGAGAAAAAAAGAAAAGAAAAGAGAAAAAGAAACTGTGTTGGTTCCTGATATAGGCAAGCTTCTTTGGTATAGTTTAAAGAAAACTTTAAATAACCCAAAAGATAAACAAGAGGAGCATAAAACTAGTATGTGTTGTCCATTATCTTACCACTCCCCTCACGAAAAACTTATGAGAAACAAACATCCCCAGCTCGACACATATGATCCTACACAACACAAAATACCAATATTCGCTTAGCCGGTTAGAAGATAAATACTGAAAAAGGAGGGTCACTTTTCACCATGGTCCTTATAATTTACCACTCATACACCACTCACCTTGAGATCCTGCCAGGACGCTGACTGGGGCAATCCAGTAACCAAAACTGAAAATAAACAAGTGAATTAGACCAAAAGGCATGAAATGCAGTAAAGAATACAAGGCAAGCAAATTAATAGTAAACGTGCCTCGATACTCAGTACACCAACAAAACATTGATAACCCTGGGCGAGCAACAAATCCTGACGATGAGGATTTAGGTGATGACGAGTTACTAAACCCAAGGCATGATGCTGAAATCGCAACACCTGCCAATAGAAGAGGTCATCAAGCTCGGTTTAGGTATGATCGCCAACCCATGCAACCTGCTTTTGACGACGATGATGATGATCTTGATGGAGCCGGAGCCACAGGAGCCATTATTCCTCCATCATTAGCGCCCGGAGCCAAGTTCAACATCACAAGCATCATGATTCAGTTATTGCAACTCAAGGGATTATTTGGTGGACTAGCAGGCGATGATCCGAATATGCATCTCATCAACTTTATTTCTACATGCAAGTCATTTGACAATCCTGGTGTTGGTCAGAATGCAATTCGATTACGTCTATTTCCATTGTCTCTGTCTGGGGAGGCAACTCTATGGTTGAATGGGCTGACTCCTGATTCTATTACAAATTGGAGGCAATTGAGAGACGCTTTCCTATAAAGATTCTTTCCGCCATCCAAAAGAGCACAATTGAGAGATGAAATCAACAACTTTCGTCAGCTTCCAACTGAAGCCCTTCATGAAACATGGGAGAGGTTCAAGACAAAGCTAACGAGATGCCCAAACCATCACATGACTAATGTTCACCTAATGGAGATATTATACAGAGCCTTGAATTCAATAACTAAACCAGTGGTGGACAATGCGGCTGGAGGATCTTTTATGGACCTCACCTTTGGTCAAGCAAGCAATATGCTAGATCGTATGACGAAGCAAAGTAGAGCTTGGCATACCAGGGATTCTGAGGTAACAAGCCCCACTTTATCAATTGGCATGACTGCAGACCAAAGAAGAGGAGAAGAAGAACGTGATCAAGATATGGCGCACATGAAAACACAAATGGATCTTCTTATAAAGCATTTATTATCAGGGAAGAGCGAAAAAGTCAAAGCTATTGCGTCAAAAGGAAGAGACGAATCTGATTCGGAAGAAGAGGCCAACTACTTGAACAATCAGGGGGGTTTCCGAAGGAATACCCAAGGAAACCAAGGTCGGAACTACTATGATAAATCTGGAAACAAGGACCAAGGAAGTTGGAAGAACAAGAATGAAAAGAGTGGTTTGTACGTTCCCCCTGGAAGACGTGACGCCACCACATCTAATTCTGGAAGTATGGAAGATATACTGGCTAAAATATTGAAAGGAGTGGAAGCAACAAGCGCGGGAGTAACGGAGGTAGTTAATGATTTATTCTCTATGAAACAAATAGTTGATTCTCATTCCACTTCAATCAAGCAAATAGAGCAGCAATTGAGCCAACTTTCAGCAGCACTCAATCAAAGAAAGACTGGCACTTTACCTAGCGATACTGTGCAAAACCTAAGGAATGATGGGTCATGCATGGACATTACTACCCGAAGTGGTAAGGTGCTGGAAACTTCAGCAAAAAGTAACCAAGTGGTTGACGAAGCAATGGATATTGATGATAAAGCGAAAGGAGAAGCATCCGCAGAACAAGGCCACGATGTCCATGACGTCAACCCCAATGATTTGCAACCTGAAAAAGCTGAAAAACGGAAGCAAGAGGAGAAGAAAGCCGTGGAGAGAACAATTCCATACCTACCACCACCTTTCCCTCAAAGATTGAAGAAGGTGTCGGATGACATGAAGTTCAGTAAATTCATGACTATGTTAAAGCAGCTGACCATTAATGTTCCATTGGTGGAGGCACTTGAACAAATGCCTGGGTATGCAAAATTTATGAAGGATCTTTTGACAAAGAAACGGGCAGCAAGTTATGAGTTGAAAGATGATGTTCATCACTGCAGTGCAATCGCGACCCGATCAATAGTTCAGAAGAAGGCTGACCCCGGTGCTTTCACTATTCCTTACACCGTTGGATTTTTAAATTTTGCCAAGGCATTATGTGATTTAGGAGCCAGCATCAATTTGATGCCACTATCTATCTATAAAAAGTTGGGGTTGGGTGATCCTACTCCAACCAATATGAGGCTCGTAATGGCAGATAGGTCGGTAAAATGACCTGTTGGTATTGTATGTGATGTATTGGTAAAGGTTTCTTCATTCATCTTTTCGGCAGACTTTGTTATTTTGGATTGTGAGGCAGATTCAGAAGTTCCCATAATTTTGGGGCGCCCTTTCCTTGCTACGGGAAGTGTGCTTATTGATTTGAGAGCTAATGAGCTTTCATTCCGAATAAATGACGAAGTAGTTCGCTTTGATGTTTGCAAATCAATGAAGCAACCCAAAGATCTGAATGTATTCTCAGTGGCTGATGTTTACTTTGATGATGAGAAAGAAATACTTGAAGAGGAGCAACTGATTGATGTCCCATTGGCGACTTTGCTTATGAATGGTGAGAGTAAGGATGCTGAAAATTATGAAGAAGCTATTTGTGCTCTATCAGGATTAGGGACATATCTCTATGCTCCCAAGAAGCTGGACCTTGATCTCAAAAATTGACCCACACCACCAGCTAAGCCATCTATTGAAGAGCCACCCACGTTAAAATTGAAGGAGCTGCCAAGTCATTTAAAGTACGCATTCTTAGGAAGCGGAAATACACTTCCAGTCATTGTGGAGGCAGATTTGGGTGAGCAACAAGTTGCAGCTCTCATTGCTATTCTACGGAAGTATATAAGAGCCATTGGATGGACCATTGCGGATATTATTGGTATTCCACCTGGGATTTGTACACACAAGATTCAGCTTGAAGAGAATTGCACACCTACCATTGAGCATCAAAGGCGTCTAAACCCACCTATGCAAGAAGTGGTGAAGAAAGAAATAATTAAGTGGTTAGACGCAGGAGTTGTTTATCCAATCTCTGACAGTACATGGGTAAGCTCGGTACAATGTGTTCCCAAGAAAGGAGGCATGACGATGGTCGCGAATGAAAAGAATGAGCTTATTCCACTTAGACCCGTCACCAGATGGAGGGTATGCATGGACTAACGAAAGCTAAATTCATGGACACTCAAAGATCACTTTCCAATGCCATTTATGGACCAAATGCTTGATCGATTAGCAGGGAAAGGATGGTTTTGTTTCTTAGATGGTTATTCAGGCTATAATCAGATTTGCATTTCCCCCGAAGACCAAGAGAAGACAACGTTCACATGCCCATATGGTACGTTTGCCTTCAAACGTATGCCATTCGGGCTATGTAACGCACCAGCCACCTTTCAGCGATGTATGATGTCCATTTTTCTGATATAGTTGAAGACACTTTGGAGGTATTTATGGACGATTTTTCAGTTGTTGGTGAGTCTTTTGAAGCATGCTTGACAAACCTAAGCATGGCATTGGAAAGATGTGTAGAATTCAACCTAATGCTGAATTGGGAGAAGTGCCACTTTATGGTAAAAGAAGGTATCGTTCTTGGGCATAAAATCTCCGAAAGAGGAATTGAGGTGGATCGAGCGAAAATTGAAGTTATTGAGAAGCTGCCACCCCCAATCTCTGTGAAAGGTGTTCGTAGTTTCCTCGGTCACGCAGGTTTCTATCGACGGTTTATCAAAGACTTCTCCAAAATTGCTAGTCCATTGTGCAAACTCTTGGAGAAAGATGCAAAGTTTGACTTAAATGAAGATTGTGTGAAGGCATTCGAATGCCTCAAAGAAAAACTAATTGAAGCCCCTATCATGGTAGCACCAGATTGGTCTCTCCCGTTCGAAGTCATGTGTGATGCTAGTGGGGTAGCCGTTGGTGCTGTACTTGGACAAAGAAATGAGAAGCTATTTCATCCTATGTACTATGCAAGTAAGGTCCTGAACGAAGCCCAAAAGAACTACACTGTCACAGAACAAGAGCTCCTAGCGGTTGTGTATGCGTTTGAGAAGTTCCGAGCTTATTTGTTGGGTACCAAAGTGATAGTTCATACAGATCATGCAGCTCTAAGGTATCTAATGACAAAGAAGGATGCAAAACCAAGACTAATTCGATGGGTTTTGCTGCTGCAAGAATTTGATTTCGAGGTTAAAGATAGAAGAGGTTGTGAGAACCAAGTGGCTGACCATCTGTCTAGACTCGAGAACGAGCATGTGGCGCAGCCTGAAATTGAGATTAATGATGCAGTCCCTGATGAGGAGATCGTAGAAGCAACAATGGAAGGATTACCATGGTATGCCGACTTTGCAAATTTTGTGGTGAGTAATGTGATACCTGCAAACTTATCTTACCATCAAAAGAGGAAGTTTATGCATGATGTACAACACTACTTTTGGGATAAGCCATATTTGTTTCGACGATGTGCGGATGGTGTTATTCGACGATGTATATCCCATATAGAGGTGCCTAATATATTGGAAGCATGCCACACTTCCCAAGTTGGTGGACATCATGCAGGTAATCGGACAACAAGAAAGGTATTGCAAAGTGGATATTATTGGCCTTCGATATTCAGAGATGCCTACGACTTTGTTAAAAGATGCGACCAATGCCAAAGACAAGGTGCTATTTCGAAACAACATGAAATGACCATGTCAAAAATCCTTGAAGTAGAGCTCTTTGACGTATGGGGTATTGATTTCATGGGTCCATTCGTAAATTCGTTTGGAATGAAGTACATCCTGGTTGCTGTAGATTATGTCTCAAAATGGGTTGAAGCTATAGCGTTGGCCGACAATGAGGGAAAGCGTGTTGTAGCATTCTTAAGGAGAAATATCTTCTCTCGCTTTGGAGTACCACATACTATTATAAGTGATGGAGGATCTCACTTTTGCAACAAGCTATTCAAATCCGTGTTGGCAAAATATGGTGTCAAGCAACATAAGGTAGCCACGCCTTATCACCCACAAACTAGTGGCCAGGTAGAGGTTTCCAACCGAGAGATCAAGCAAATCCTTGCTAAAACGGTAAATGCTAATAGGACAGATTAGTCTCGGAAGCTGGACGATGCACTATGGGCCTATAGGACTGCATTCAAAACACCAATTGGCATGTCCCCTTATCAACTAGTTTATGGGAAGGCTTGTCACTTACCCATTGAGCTTGAGCATAAGGCATTGTGGGCATTAAAGCGATTGAATCTGAATTGGGATGATGCAATGAATCTGAGATTGGAGCAACTGAACGACATGGATGAATTCCGTCTACATGCTTATGAGAGATCGGACCTATACAAGGAGCGGATGAAGAAGTATCATGATCAGCGGATTGTTCGACGAAACTTTCAAAAGGATGATATGGTGCTTGTCTTCAACTCCAGATTGAAGATATTCCCAGGTAAGTTAAAGTCCAAGTGGTCTGGTCCATACAAAGTTATCCAAGTCTACTCGTCTGGAGTAGTTGAGTTGGAAGACACCAATGGTGTTATCTTCAAAGTGAATGGCCAACGAGTTAAACCCTATATCAGTCCTCTTGATTCGATAAATTATATGGCCATCACTTATCTCTACGAAGTCTAAGTACTCGAGGTAACTCTGTCGTGCCGCGACAATAAATAAGGCGCTAGATGGGAGGCAACCCATCGTTTATCGTTTTTCATTTTTTTCATTCTAGTATGTGTTTTGATTTTGATTAATAAAAATCCAAAAATAAGAGTCGTGCCACGACCAAAACTAAGGCGCTTGGTGGGAGGCAACCCATCGTACTAATCGTTTTCATTGGTTTTGAGCAAATGTAGGTGCAAGAGGTATACAACGAGGAGATCGGTTTCAAATTTCGATTTGGACGGATTGCATGGTAAAGGTGGTAAGTTAGGAATGAAGATGCAAAAGGCTATGGATTGAGCATTGCTCATGAAAATATAGGCATCGAACAAGGCTAGGCCTAGGTAAAACTAGGCCACGAACAAGGCAAGGCCTATACTATGGCCTAAGGTCTCGGAATCTAGTGTGCCATAGCATAGGCGCCGCCCATGCTCAAGTATGCCATAGCATAGGCGTCGCCTATGCTAAAGCCTTTTGTCTCTGAATCTCAAATACAAAGTGAAAGTCGCCGCCTATGGTCACTAAAGGCTTTGCACTAGGCGCCGCCTATGCTCACCAAAGGCAAAGCAAAAGGCGCCGCCTATGCCAAGCATAGGCAAAGCTAAAGGCGCCGCCTATGGTCACTTTTTGCCTCCAAAACCGATTTTAAATGGGTCAAAACCCGACCCAACCTTTTTCTATAAATAGGAGACTTAGTCTTGAAACACAAACACATTGAAAACCCTAACTAGGCGCCGCACATACTCTCCAAATCATCTCAAAAATTTTCCTTTTGCTCTAATTCTTCACAAGAACATCAACCAAAGGCTTCAATCACGTAAGTACTCTTTTGTTCCTCATTTATTTTTCGTAAGTACTACGTTACTACGTCTATTATATATTGCTAAATCTTGAAGAAGTATTGGTGATGTGAATGTGTTTGAATTGTTGATACACAACCAAGTGAGTGAACATATACGTGAGGATAATCTTAACTTGTTTCCAACTTGAATTTGATTTTGATGCATTGTTATACTACTTGCGGAATTGCTATAGTCATTAACATTGCATAATCTTGTCACTTGAATACTTACATGTTGGAACGACTTGTTCATCGGAATGAGACTTATAGTGGCCTACCGACATAGGAGGTTGAGATTATTAATAGATACTATACCTTCATGTAATCCCTATGCAGTAGTCTTGCTATATCCATCATGAAAGTATTGCAAAGATTACAAGAAGTGTGACATCTCTGATTTTATTGTTGGAATATAGCACCTAAAACGTATGTCGATGAAGTCTAAGTAATCGACCACTTTCACTTCACTAATTTGTATCAACAATCTAAGTGTGGGGTGGTACCCCTATTGCTTGTGTATAGATTGTATCCATTGCGATGATGCTAACATGAACACTATGTTAAGTCTCAGGTACAATGGCACCCAAAGCAAGACAAGGCAAAGATAAGGCTACCACTTCCCAAAAAGGCAAGAAAAGAGGCTGCAAAGAGCAAGGAGAATCATCCTCAATGCAATTACCACGCCGCATGTTTGGAATAAAATGGGTTCTTGAGGAGGAAGCGAAGGAATGGTATAGGAACAACAAGGAAAGAAAATATGTTCATGTGGACTTGATAAACAAGGAAAGCCTAGCGAAGAAGGAGCCGCGCATGTTGGCCAAGATCATGGCATTGCATCTTGATTTCATCTTCTGAGACATGGGAGAATGTAATCTCGATTTGACAAGAGAATTTTATGCCAACTGATCGCCGAAAACCACAGGCAGCGAAGTCAAGATTCGGGGCCAAGTTCTACAACTCAATGCGGATTTCTTCAACTCTTTTCTTGGCTTGCCTTCAGTCGATCCATCACCATTCAAAGAGCTGTACAGTAGACCTCCATATAGAGCAATTCGACACACACTTTGTGGAAGTAGATCCATGGCAAGGTGGAGCAGACAAAAAGACATCGGACGACACAACACCTTCCCATATGCTCCTTTGAATAGGGAAGCAAGGATATGGTTGTGTATTGTCAACTCTTGCCTCATACCAGGGACCCAGTACACCAAGATAATAAGAGATAGAGTGTGATTGGTATACGCGCTGATGACGAATGTCCCTATCAACTTTGGGGCAATTATTCGATCCACCATGCGGAAAGCCAGGCTACACAAGCGGTCCCATTTCAGTTTCGGCAACTTGTTGACTGCAATCTTGAGGAAGGAAGACATCGAAGAGGAACCGGCTGATCATAGACTCCCACACAATCCAAAGAAGGTTGACCTCACAAAGGTTAAAGATGCTGAAACCACACATGGCGTCAACCTTACTACGACAGAGAGACATGCTCGGGATGAGAGTTTCTTTCGCCATCTTTATGGAATGACTCGGTTCACAATGATGAGTGGTGGACGTGTTCCAACTGCTGCAGAGCTCCAACAGCTGGATCATGACTATCCAATGAATGTGCATGCAAGGGAGATGTATGGAGTAGGTACATACTTTGAGGAACCTCTTGATGATGATGTGCCGACCGATGATGAGCGACGAATGCCAGACTCCGACGTGGAGGAGAATTCTGATGACGACGACTCCTATGATGATTCCGACGAAAGGGGTATGACCCCCGACATAGAGGAGGAGTCCGACTGACCAGGTTCTTCGTATTTATTTTCCACTGAGGGCAGTGTCCCGTTTAAGTGTGGGGTGGTGTTATTTGCATGCTATACTCCTTTATCCGCATTTGCATTTATTTATGTTTGCTTTAGTTTTTTTTTCGTTTTTCGTTTTAGTTTATTTTTTTTTTCGTTTTTTTAGTAGTAAAATTTTTTTTAACGTAGCTTCGCATGAAATTATTCTAACAGGCAGTATGAGATTATAACAAGAGTTTGTGCTAAAATCATGACTATTGAGACGTTTAGGCTCTAATTGTGACTCACTATGTGATATTGTGTGGTGTAATTCCTTCATCTGTTGGGTCAAGAGTCTATACTACTTCCAATAAATTCGACCATGTGCCTTGTGTGTGTGAGATAATAGTATATTCTGTGCTTGTGGCTGATGCTAGAACTTGCCTGGTATGTGTGTGAAGCGAAAATAAAGAATGTGAGTTTAGGAGATGATTTAGGCATTTCTTTGGCAACCTGTAATTGTTTACCCTCATTCTAACCTACCCATGGACATCATCCTAGTTAAACCCTTTTGATCCTTTAGCCTATGTTCTTTGACAGCCTCATATGTAAGCCTAATCCATTTTTTTTCAAGACCATAATTTGATCCAAATTCCTAAGTGCTTTAAAGTGTAAAGTCATGTGACAAAATAAGAGAAAGTTGGGTAAGTATGATGCTTTAGAATGTAATGGTGCTTGAATTTGTTATGAAAAAGAATTGCTATCATAAGAGGTATGTTATGAAAAGAAAAAGGAGAGGAAAGCCGAAAAGTTGCTTAAAATTGAAAAATAAAAGAGGAGAAAAAGGATGGTAGAATAAAAGAAGGTAGAAAGGTTGTTTGAAAGAAAAGTGTTAATGATACAATGAGATGTATTAAAGCTCTTAGGAACATAGTCACTATTTCTGGCCAAAATAGTCCTACCTGTCCCTTAGCCTACATTACAACCCGTAAAAGACCTAGTTGATCCTAAGCTTAGCATTCTGACATTTAGTGGAGCATTACACTAAGGGCAAGCCTATGGTCATCAGTTGCTGCATATGAATTCTTTGTGAGAGCGAGAGCAAGGATATTTCTATACCCATGTTTGAAAAATACGCTATACTTGTGAGTGATTATGGGTACTATATTGTGAGACACACATGGTTGATGAGTTTTGGGTAGTGGTGTATGATTCTTTGTACCTTAACTTTTGGATACGAATTAACTACCATCACGAGTCTATGTTAGAGGTTGAATCGTTTCTACTAATGATCGGAAAACTACTATTTGTTGATAATTGTTATGCTTGTCTTGATGAATATTTTGTGTTGATACTGTGAAACCCTAAGTTGATGCTTAGATGGACATGATAGTTTGTTCGAGGACGAACAAAGCTTCAAGTGTGGGGTGTTGATGATAGGCGAATTTACACGCCTATAGTGCTCTCATATTTTAGCAATGTTTTGAGAACAAATTATATATTTCATGCACTTTTAGTCCTTTTTCCTGTAAGTGAGCTAACGAACATGATTAGCAAAGTTTCAGGTATAAATGATGTAGAATTCATCATTTTATGGATAACTTGACGCCAAAGAAAGCTTCACGAAAGGAGAAAAGGGAGTCTTGGACGCCAAGGACCAAAAGTGGCGCATGGAAAATCTGTCTCAGGCTAAAACAGCAATTCTGAAGACTTTGGGGACTAGCAGTAATTTATTAGGATTAGGATAATGATACATTAACCTAGTACAATTGGGTTAAGTATTTCATTAGCCTGGTAGGAATAGTATATGGGTATTATAAATACCCTATTTTGCTAGAGATTTTATTCATTCTAGTTTTAACTCTCATATTACTCTATAACTCTTCTTCTAACCCTTCCAATAATTCTACTTTTTATTCTTCTTCTATTCATCTATTCAATTCTTAATTTCCGCAACAAGAGAAACGTTACTTTGCTAGGAATTCACGTCTAACGCCTACCACACTACTACTACACGAAATCTTTATTGTGGTATAATAACAATGTCTATTATGATTTCCTTCGCACTCATGGGTAACTAAACCTCTCTGTTGGGATTATGGAAGTCGTATGAGATACTATCTATTGCTATGAGTTTGTGAGTTTGTGACACGTATGCTGCTTATATCATTATTCTCTTCATCTTAATCTAAATTCTCTATGGTTGCAAACGCAAGAATACGCCAGTATAGCATTAACTTGTTCGAAAGAAAAGTTATATGTCTGGAAAAGAGATAAGGTCAAGGTAGTAAGGTCCCATCCCCTATTAAAAAGTTAGTGACGTAACTGGATTAACCTCTTGGAGAATTTGTACCGTTAGATACGCTTTAAGCTCGAAAGAGTTAAAGTGAAATAATCCTCGAATAGGTCGAAAGACGCCTGGATTTACCATCGAATACAATTCTCTATAAGCACATGCAGGTCTGAATTCCGCATAACTCATAGCCAATAGAGACGTAAACTCAGAAGGTGGACATAACCCCAACTCTTCAATTCTCATTGTTTTACAACCTACTAAACATTCTTTCTTTTTACTTTACTATTTCAGTTTTTACATTAATAATTTGGTTACACATTACAATCCCCCCTTACGAGACTTGCACTAAAAGTCTAGTAATTGTTGCTTACTTGTTGACCAAGCTATTCCCTGAGGGATCGATACCTAACCCAGTTGGGTTCTATATTTGACTACGACCGCTTTACACTCCTACGAGAGCTGTAGATTGAGCATTATCAGTCATCTAAGCATTGTGCCACTTAAATTGAAATTAAAAAAAAAACATTATAAATCACAATAATTAAAAATTTGAATTATTAAATGAATATAACTGACTACTAATGACACAAAACTCTGTACAAGAAGAGTAACGAGAAAATTGAAGGAAAGGTGTTTTAAGTCTCGAATGAAGGATTGGTGACATTGACCAAGTTAAAAGGTCAAACATCATTAGAAAACTTGATTAAGTTAATTATGTACTTGATTAATATTTTTAAAATTTTCTAATCTTTTCAAAAATACAAATCAACTCACAACCCTCTTCAATCCAAATCAACCAGTCTCTCTCCTCTCTCGATAGCTTCTCTCAACTGTCTCCCAACCAACAGTTCTACAAATTTCTCCTTTCAATCCTCGGCGACTTCAACCTTCGATAACAAATAGTTGGGCTTCGAGTTCCCCTCTTCAATCCAAATGAACTAGTCTCTCTCCTCTCCCCCTAGACAACTTCTCTCAACTCTCTCCCAACCAACAGTTCTGCAAATTTCTCCTTTCAATCCTCGATGACTTCAACATCCGACGACAAATAATTGGGCTTCGAGTTCCTTTTCGACTTCAACCTTTAATCAATGTGAAAGCCTTGCTCTCCGACCGCAACAACTTCAAATTCTTCAACCTTCAATTGATGTGCCAGCCTTTCTCTCTGGCCACAACATCTTCGAATTCATCATCGTTCTTTTTCTTCTTTCAAAGGTAAAAATTTATGGCCTTTTTAGTTTTGAAGAAAATGAGGAACTTGAGCCAACTTCTCTTATAGTATTGGTTAACAATTTCAATATTTGTTGCTTTAATTTAAAATGTCGTCTGAATAAAATTCTAATTTTTGGTATTTCTTCTCTTCTCTTTTCGAAGTAAATTATGATTTTTTGTTGTTTGTTGTAATTTTTTAAAGTTTGATTTTTCTTGTTTGTTTTTATACAAAGAAAACAACGATTTGGGTTGATTTGTTCTATTCTTGTTCTTATTCTTGGTAAAAATGGTGATATTGTAGTTTTTCTGTTGAACATAATCGTGCTATTGTTTTTTGTTTTCTCCAATAGATTATCCATCTGGTGCAACATATCAACCATCTGATACAACAAATTTATCATATGATGCAACAGATCAACCATCTGATGCACCAGAGGAACCATCAAATTAAAATTCTGATGCAACAAATTAATCATCTGATGTAATATATTTAGCATATGATGCAATCATTTAACTATCTAATGCAACAGATTAACCATATGTTGCAACAAATTAAGAATCGGATAAAAAATCTAATGCAACTGATTAACCATCTGATTCAAAATAAGAACCATAGGATTAATAATTTGATGCAACAGATGAACCTCCTGTTGGAAAAAATCCTATCAACTCTTCCAATAGGACATGTCTAAGACTTGATTTTTTCAACTGATCATTCATCTGCTGCGATAGACGACCCTTATATTGGAAGAAATCTAAACAATATTGTTCGTTGATAACTGTTCCAACAGATCACTCATGTGTTGCAACAGATATGTGACCTGTTGCACAGACCATTCATCTTTCTCAATAGATGAGTGATATGTTTTGCATTGTCGCAACAGATCACTCAGTCGTTGCTGTAGGTTAGTTAACTATTCTGATAGAACATTCATATGTTGCAATAGATGTGTGATTTGTTGCACATACCATTCATCTTTCTCAAAAGATGAGTGATATATTTTGTATTGCCGTAATAGATTACTCAGCCATTGCTACAGGTTATTTAACTGTTCCAATAAATCACTCATATGTTGCAACAGTTGATGTTGCAATAGATTTGTGATCTGCTGTACAGATCATATATTTTTTTCAATAGATAAGTGATATATTTGTATTATTGCAACAGATTACTCATCCATTGCAATAAGTTATTTAATTATTCCAATAGATCACTCATATATTGCAACAATGTGTGATCTATTGCACAGACCATTCATCTGTCTTAAAAGATGTGTGATACATTTTGTATTATTGCAACAGATTACTTATCCGCTGCAATAGGTTTGTTATATGCTGCAATAGATATACTACCTAGTGCAATAGGTAAGTGATCTGTTGGAACTATTATTTTACTGTTTTGCTTATTTGATTTACTGTTATCCCCTTTTAACAATGCATTAATCAACTATAATATATTATTTTATGTTTTTGTTAAATTTAGATAATATGGCTCCTAAAAGAATAAAAACTGAATCAAGTCCAAGTAAAGGAACAAGTGAAGTAGCTAGGCTACATCCACCACTCTATAAGCTTGCTTTACAAGTATTATCTCAATTAGTTACTGGACTAAAATGTTATCCTCCTTCTCAAGTTATACCAGTCTAACCCAAAAAAGCACCCTGCACACTCAAAAAAGGCAAAGGCAAGCCGTGTGATTGTGATGACCTGGTGTCCATTGTTGGTCTAATCTTCAAAAACAAAAATTTGATAAAAGAGTTGAAAGGTAAAGGACTTACAAAAAAGCACAAACAGTCATTGTGCTTGGTTTGGTTTGTATATAATATTCTTTGGGCGAGAGACGTTAACAACAACATAAGCGTTGGTTTAATAAATCTCTATGAGGATCTTGAGGCGTTTAACAACTATCCTTGGGATTATAAAAGCTTTAAAATGATTGTCAAATATTTGTTGACTCGGTTAGCGCCAAAGACAGTCAACTTATATGGATTTCCATGGGCTATCATGGTAAATATTTCTTTCTTTTATTATGATATCATTCATTTTTTTTTACTCAATAATGGTTTTGATTTATTGGCGTTATTTTATAGACTTAGGCGTTTGAAGTCATTCCTTATTTGAGACAACAAGTGAACTACCAGAAAGAAGTTTCATGTCGAAGAATCTTAAGATGGTTGTCGGCCAAAACTGATAAAAATGTAAAATTTCTTAATCTCTTTAACCCTCCGATGGATGAAATAAGTATAATTATAATTAATTTTTTCTTTTAATTAATGATTTTTGTGAATGATAATCATCATTATAATATATGTAATGATTTATGTTAGATTGTGCATCCGTCGCTAGTTCCGACCAATCGAGAGTTGAAGATGCTATTTTTCTTACTTTATGGTCTGTGCAAACTTTGTCGGACCCTAAGGTCATCGACAAAACAAAAATGGAATTGTTTGGAGCAACAACCATTACAAGAAAAATAATTTTGGAGGGTGGGCTTGTTGTTGTTGATGGTCTTAGTGGTGATGGAGTTGTTGGTGGTGGTAGTGGTGCTGCTATTGGTGCTAATGATACTCCTCTTACAGTATTTAAAACAAATCATTATGAGTATGATCATACTAGTTATACAGATTTTGCCTCTCCCAACGAATGTTCTGCATGCAAATGTCAAGACTGCAGGGTAAAACATGTTGTAGTGATTAATGCTATTAATGCATTAACTGCTTCTGTAAAGGAATTGATATCTAAGAGGGGTATCATTCTATCAAAAAGGATTTTATTTTTATCCACTCTATTAGAGATTAAGGCTAAGAGGAGAAGGAAAGTGATTTCCAAGGCATTATCAAGCATCCAAAAAAGTGAAATTACAATTCCTCTATCCATGTATTGCACTAAGCAATGTACAATGTCCAAAGGAGAGCAGCACAAGCTGAAGAAGGTGAATATATATGTCTTCTAACTAATAAACAGACAATAGATGACATATCTGATACAAATTATCAAATAGATATATACATCTGTTGCAATAGTTGACTAACTTGTTGCACCAGATAAAGTATTTATTGCGTAATATGTCGTTCGTACCACTTTTATTTGTACCAACAGATGACCTATCTGCTGCAACAGATGAGTCATGTGTTGCAACAAATGGTTCATCCATTGGAAATTGTCATACAGATCTTCCTCATGTAGAAATTTATTCCAATAGTTGATTCATTGTTGCAACAGAAATATAATCTGTTTGGGATAATTTAAAATAGGAGAAAGACCTGTTTGATTTTCTAGAACAGATGAGTTATCCTTTTTTGTTTTGTTGTATCTCCATGATTAGCATTGACCAATTCTGGCTTTTCAGGTAGATGTAGAAGCTACTGTTGAACAATATTGATAATATGCTACTCTTTTTATGGAAATACGGAGAACAGAAAGAGTAGAAACTATACGTAAGCAATAATAAAGATCCACAATGACCAAAGCCAAATTTTATAGCAAGGGATGAAGAACAACTTGTCCATATTGAGTAGATCTTTATAGCTTGAGTCCATCAAAGTAATAGCCTCACCCCTCCTTAGGAATCCTTGGCATTAATACTTAAATTGTTGATGTATTTGTTGAGATCTGTACCCATAATATTTTTTTTAATTTTTATTTATTCGTTGATTTATTTCAGCTAATTTCTTAAGGCTTCGATTTATTTTATTTTGTCTATGAATTTTATTTTTTTCTTAGATTTGAACTTATTAATTGAAATGGAATACTAGAATCAAATATTGAAACTGATAATGTATCTGTTGTAACAGACGACACATCTATTGGAAAATATTGAACAGATTTAGATATTTATTGCAACAGGTAGGTAATCTATTGGAATTTATCAAATAGGTCTTCCCACGGTTGCAACAGATAGACTTAGATAGAAACATTGACAAAATGTAACAAATGACCAACCTATTGCAACAGATAAACTATATGTCAGAAAAGGTAGAATATCTGTTACAACGGATGGAGAATCTGTTGCATTATAAAAATTCAGCTTTCATTGGACATAAAAAATTATCACTACATGTAAAAAAGTGAAAGTGAATTGAAATAAAAAAAAGGCGAAACCCATCGACAGTGTTCAGTTCAAACACCTAAAGTAAAATAGGCATCAAGTAGACAGTGTTCATTTTCAACATGTAAAATAAAATATGCATCAAATGTGTTAGGTTGGCACTTTTTGCTGACTTGGCGTCTGATTTGGCCCCCAACGATCATTTTTCCCCCATTATCTTATATATTCATCTTCTTCCTAAAATTTATCCCTAAATTCCAAAATTTTATTCTTCATCATCATCTTTTTTTATCTATTCAAATTCTTCAAATTATTTGCATTTGGTCTTTTTTTTCTTCATCTTTTTTCATTTTTTCTAACTGAGCTTGACAATGTCGAGTGCATCTTCCACTATCTTTTATGATAACGATTTTTGATATTGTAAGTGCGGTCATGAAGCTCTATTGAAGACTTCTTGGACTCAACAAAATCCAGTCGTAGGTTTTTTACTTGTAATATTTCAAAGGTAATATTTTTTTATTTAATTAGTTGATTAATATTGACTTGTAATTATTTTGTAATTGTGTTCTTGTTTTTATAGAAATTGAGTGAATGCCATTACTTTGATTGGTATAAAGAATGACACTCTTCACAAGTAAATCGTATAATCTGGGGTTTGTTGAACAAAGTCAAGGCTCTTGAAAAGAAACAAAATCGAGCAAGAAGATACTGCATTGTTGTCGTTATTGCTACTGGTTTGGTGTTGTTGGGCACATGGATAGTCAAGCCTAATTACTGAAATTTTCATGGTGGTGTATTTGCTACTGGTTTGGTGTTGTCAATCACATGGATATTCAAGCGTAATTATTGTAAAATATCAAACAGATTTAGACATATATTGTAAAATTTAGGTCATCTGTTGGAAATTATCAAATAGGTCTTCTCACTTTTGCAATAGATTAGACTTAGATTAGATAGAAATAACATCGGCGTAATGCAACAGATGACCAACCTATTGTAGCAGATAAACTATCTGCTAGAATAGATAGAATATATTTTACAACAGATTGACAATCTATTACATTATAAAAAAACTCAATTTTCATCAGAAAAAATTATTGCCACTATATGTACATGTAATTTAAAGTAAAGTGAAGTGTGACTTGAAATAAAAAATTATTATTTCACAGGATCTTCTATATACACAGGCTCCAAGCGTCTAGTTAGTACCCCATAAGCCCAGACCTCTTGCAGCTTTGCCACAACATTGTTGCACAAAAAGGTCATTGGACTATCCATTTCTGTTCCGATCAGCAAACGTTCGATATCTGCAAGAGTGTGCAAGCCACACGCGTAATCGGTATTATTTTTTGAAAGGTTCATGCCCTTGTTTCGACCTTCAAAGTCCTATGATTTCTTCATCAACACTTCCCTTGGCAAATGATTCATCAGTTTTCGCTCCCTCAATAAGATGGGTAACAGCTCCATCAGTGGCTGCACGGGGAAAAACGGATTGACCTCATCGATGGCAAGTTTGTTGTAGTCATAAACTTTGATCTTTCCCTCCTCAATTAGTATCTCAATAGATTAATAATGTATGTTGTTCACGCTAATGAAGGCAAGAATCCTCTTTGCCTTGGTCCAACTTTTGCTGTGTGGATTTGACCTCTCCCCTCTAACATATTTTAGTATTTCTTCTTCATCCAAGTCCAACGTAGAAACTAAGAAATCAAGTCTCGCACCATAGGCTGACGCATTAGCATTGAGTTGATCATACTTATCCTTGAGCTTCTTGCAGAAGTCAAGGTCATTATCCTATCAGCAGCGCATAAGTTTTTGAGTATGTTAATTGCCTTTTTCTCATGAGGCAGAGAATTTTGTAAACATATTGTGATATAAGAAGTCAAATTTTAAATAGGTTAGTAATTGTAAAGATGGTCCATCTGTTGCATAGGGTTCTCTGAATCAATAATCTAATGCAACTTATGCAATAGATGGACAATAAATTGCCATAGAACCACTACCAGTTGCACCAGAATACCCAGTTATTACAACAAATTTCTCATCTGCTGCATAGCTTTTCCTTCATGGGGTAGATTAGAAGGCTAGGTTGGGAAAAGTAAACTTGCCTTGTCCTCATACTGCATACACATATCTGTAATAGTCTGGAAGTTTTGGGGGGAAAAGGAGGCTTGGGGTAATCTGGTGCGCCTGGCTTGGCATTCTTGGCCTGTCGCAGATCCCTCTTCTCTTTAGTGCCAAGTTCAGCGTATATGTCCACCTTCTTAAATAGACCCTGAACTTCAACAACTTTTGGAGAGAGAGGAGTTATAATTTTTTTTTATTTTCGACCGAAGAGTATGTCACTAATTGCTCTTTATTTCTTCCTAACCAACAGTGTAGGAGTGTATGGCTCCCTCACCTTCTTAGATGGAATAACATCTCTCTTGGATTTGAATTTCTCGACAACTTTAGAGATAGCCTCTACTTTTTCAAAGAGTTTATCTTGGTTGTCCTTTTACTCTTCGCATTCACAACGAGAACACGAGGGTAAAGCGGGGGAGACGGACCTGTGTAAGGGTGAAAAGGGGTGTTTATAAACATATTTATTTTTTGTTAAGCATCAACATGCTTATCATCACAGTGGTAGCAACATCAACATGCCTGCCACCAACACCAACAACTCCACCAGAAGAAGCACCCGTATCTATCTTAGTAGGTTGGTCATGAAGAGCCTTAACATTAGGCTGACCTTGCCTAATTTCTCTTTGTATGACTATTGCCCCAGCCAATTCCTTCTTTATTAACTCCATCTTTGGGTCTTCTATAGTATCAACATAAACTAGAGTAATATAAGAAGTCATCACCGACTCCTTCTCAGTAGGCATGATCTATGGATGCACAACCTAGAAAGAAAAAGACAGATACATTTCAATCATATGATATAAGAATTTTCACAGTTGTGTTACATTTTAACAGTCAACTTCTGCAACAGATTAATAATATATTGTATCAAATTACCCATCTGTTGCATAGTTTGCAGTAAATGGTTAAAATTTGTTTGAGTCGGGTTTAGAGAACCAGAGCAACATATGGATAATCTGATGCAAAATTTCAATAATCTATCGCAACAGATTACCAATCTGTTGCACCAGTTGCATAACAAGGGTAATCTGTTGGGTTACATATTATACAATAGATAATTTGTAAGTCATAACAGATTAACAATATGTTACATCAGATTACATATCTATTACATAATTTGCAGTAGATGGTTAATCTGTTAGGAATTAGGTTTAGAGAACTAAAGCAACAGATGGGAAATTTGATGCAAGATATCAATCGTCTGTCGCAACAGATTATCCATCTATTGCATCAATTGGCACAAGAAGGGTAATCTATCATAACAAATGTCCCATCTGGTCCATTAGATATAACATTTGTTGCACCAGATATAACATCTGTTCAATATCTTTCATTGAGTAAAATTATTTTACTTGAGAAAGACGTACTGCATTATCCGGAGGGTTAAAGAAATCATCCTCCTTAATTTTGGTGTTTTTCTTTGCAGCTAACCACCTAAACATTCTTGGTTGATAAACCTCATCCAGGTAATCCATTACCTGCTTTCGGAGGGGAGGAATGACTTCAAATGCCAAGCCTAAAAAATGTAAACATAAAGCAAGCAAAAAAAGTCATAATAACTATAACTATATTCAATATAAATTAATAGATGAGTAAAAGTAGTGATTAATTTTACCATGAAAACCCAATGAAAGCTGTATAATGTGGTCGTCCCTGAGGATAGCTTTGTCAGTAAATATCCCCAGGGATAATTGTTGAATTTATCAAAATCCTCAGCACGCGCCAATAAATTATCTTCTATAACTTTGTTGACGTCTCTTACCAATATAACCGAATGGGCAAACCAAACTAAGCAAAATTGCTCCCTGTACTGCTTTGGTATAGTTTTATCCATGAGATCTGTCAACAAATTTGATGATTTGTAGCCACGTCGAGCAATGTCAAACAACCCATCTATTTTTTCCTTGCATTTTCTTGCCTTGAATCTTTTACGGGGTATTCCCTTGGTGATAGGTAGTTCTTCTGGATGATGGCATCTTAAGCCCGTCACTATGGTAAACTCTTGCAAGCCAAAACAAACCGACATGCCACAGTACTTGATCCAAATTTCATCTATCTTTTCCCCACCTCCTTCAAATCTTCATCATCCCCCATGTACTTGATCGTGCGCTTGAGAAGACCATATACCATCCTTATATGGAAACGGGCAGGGAGGTCCTGAGGCAACTCAAGAAAGCGTCCAAAGAAGCTCTTCTTAAAAAGTCCATCTATGTTTTCATTCGTTGTAATTTTCCTAAAATAAATAAATTTTCTCCCCATCTGACATTTAAGTACAATTTCACCAGTTAGTTCTTCTTCTGATTTTGGGTCATTTATCGGCATCGCAACTTCAAACTTGTCAATACTAAAAGTTTTGACAGGATCATGTTGGGATGTCGATATTAATTCACACCCCATTGGCGATCCATTATCATTATGTTGATGATCATCCCTTTCTCTTTCTCATTCTCTAATTCCTCCTCTTTCTCACTTTTATTTTCTTTATCACCATCTACAGACCTTTGTATACCTCCCTCAATATTGTTTTCATATCTCTCCCTAGCTTCACTTTTTCCTGACTGAGATTGTTCAGGAAGCTCCTCCAAATCCCTCTGTATTGTAGCCTTTTTTCTGTGGTCAGACGTTGATCCACTTTCACTTTCTTTTCTTTTGGGAGACATATTTTACCTACAGATAACGGAAAAAACAAAAATTACATTACAATTAATATATGCATAAATTTTAAAAAATAAATTGCCAACACCACCAATACCAACACACCAACAGCCACCACCACAAACACCACTAACTAATGCCACAAACACCATGAATACCGACACCACCGATAGCCACCACAAACACCACCAACTAATGCCAACAAAAACACCACCAACCAATGCCACCAACAGCGACCACCAGTGCCACCACAATGACGACGACGACTACCACCACCACCAACACCACAAACACCATCCAATAATACCACGACAGTCAATAGAACATTGCAATAGAAACTAGGGTTTTCTCGAGTTCTTCCTATGATTTTACCATCAAAACTCAAAATTGTAAATCCATTCTCGAAGATAATACAACTAAAAGTTTTCTTTTTCACCATTAACTTAAAAGCCCTTATTTTTTAGAAGAAATAACAAATATAGAACTTTTTTCGAACTCTATTACCATGAAGACAAAGAAAATGACTAATGCAAGCAAAAATAAAGTCGAAAATGACACCTATGTGGTCGAAAATGAGAAGAAAATTAATCAGTTATGAAGGGTAGAGCAATTTGTTGAGTAGTTGTTGTCTGTACTGTATAATTGAGTGAGAAAGCAAAAAGAGCGAGAACTCAAGATTTGAAATGATGAGATATTTTTATCGTAAATGGATGATTTATATGGGTTGATTTGTATTTTGGAAAAGAATGACAAGTTTTGAAAATGTTCATTTGGTCCGAATTGATCTTAATTATTTTTTAAAATTATAAAAGATATGCATAATTTTTAACTCTCTCATCATGCAATTGCAAAAAGACTCAATTAAAGTTGTAATTGAGCCTGTGAACTTATCCCTGGCCCTAGATTAATCAATTTAGGTATATGAACTCAATTGAGATTGTATAAAAATAAATGTTCAATCTGTTGCATGAAATTAGGCATCTGTTGTAAATTATCAAATAAATTAAGTAATCTGCTGCAATAGATTACCTATATATTGTAAATTATCAAATAAATTTATCACATGTCGCAATAGATTACCCATCTGTTATAAATTATCAAATAGGTGCTGCCATCTGTTGTAGTTGACCCTATGAGAACTGACCCTTAGTCCTAGATTAATCAATTAAGGTATTAGTCTAACATATAAAATCAATTGAAATTGTATAAAAATAAATGTTAAACCTGTTGTAACAGATTAACCATCTTTTGTAAGTTATCAAACAGATTAAGTAATTTGTTGCAATCGATTACTCATCTGTTTTAAATTATCAAACAAATTAAGTCATCTATTGCGACAGATTACCCATATGTTGTAAATTATCAAATAGGCACTACTTTCTATTGTAGTTGACCCTATGAGAACTCACCCCTGGTCCTTGATTAATCAATTAAGGTATTAGTCTAATATATGAGGTAGTAATAATTGATTCAGCTCAGAGTGATCGATCGACGACTCTGGTCGGGAGAATGCAATACCGTCTCATTATGCAATTTTTGAAAGACTCAACTGAAGTTGTAGTTGACCCTATAAGAGCTCACCCCTGGTCCTAGATTAATCAATTAAGGTATTAGTCTAGTATATGAGGTAATAAGAATCAGCTCAGATCAGAGTGATCGATCGACGACTTTGGTCGGGAGAAACGCAATACCGTCTCATCATTCAATTGCCAAAAAACTCAATTAAAGCTATAGTTACCCTATGATAACTCACCCCTGGTCCTAGATTAATCAATTAAGGTATTAGTCTAACATGTGAAATCAATTGAAATTGTATAAAAATAAATGTTCAACCTGTTTCAACATATTAACCATCTGTTATAAGTTATCAAATAGATTAAGTCATTTGTTGTAACAGATTACTCATCTATTGTAAATTATCAAATAGATTAAGTCATCTATTGTAACAGATTACCCATCTGTTGTAAATTATCAAATGGATAAATTCATATGTCGCAACAGATTATACATCTATTATTAATTATCAAATATGCGCTGCCATCTATTGTAGTTAACCTTATGAGAACTCACCCCTGGTCCTATATTAACTAATTAATCTATTAGTCTAACATATGAGGTAGTAAGAATTGGTTCAACTCAGAGTGATCGATGGACGACTTTGGTCGGGTGCAACACAATACCTTCTCATCATGTAATTGCTAAAAGACTTAATTAAAGTTGTAGTTAATCCTATAAGAACTCACCATTGGTCTTAGATTAATCAATCAAGGTATTAGTCTAATATATGAAATCAATTGAAATTGTATAAAAATAAATGTTCAACCTGTTGCAATAGATTAACCATCTATTGTAAGTTATCAAACAGATTAAGTTATTTATTACAACAGATTACTCATCTATTGTAAATAATCACACATATTAAGTCATTTGTTATGACAGATTACCCATATGTTGTAAATTATCAAATGGATGTCATATGTCGCAGCAGGTTACCCATCTATTGTAAATTATCAAATAGGTGCTACCATCTGTTGTAGTTGACACTATGAGAACTCACTCCTAGTCCTAGATTAATCAATTAAGGTATTAGTTGAACATATGAGGTAGTAAGAATCGGTTCAACTCAGAGTGATCGATCGACAACTCTGGTCGGGTGTATCGCAATTACCAAAAGACTCAATTGAAGTGGTAGTTGACCCTATGAGAACTCACCCCTGGTCCTAGATTAATTAATTAAGGTACTAGTTTAACATATGAACTCAATTGAAATTCTATAAAAATAAATATTCAACCTATTGGAATAGATGTCTTTTCTGTTGGATTTAATCAAATAGATTAAGTCATCTGTTGCAACATATTACGCATATGTGGTAAATTATCAAACAGGTGCTGCATTTGTTGCGATAGATGACCATGTTTTAAAAATTTTCAAACAGAAATTGTTATCTGTTGCACTTAGATATTTTAGGACCCCCTTTTTTTTAAAGAAATTTAGGTATTTTCTGACCGAGATAAAAAAGTTAAAATACTAAGGCAGTAAAAAATATTACTTGGATAAATCAAAAATCTCTTGAATGAGTAGTCTTATTTGGTCCTTTCAATGTCACTGTCTCCTTGTGCCCCTCAAAATTTATTAATGAATATTTAAAACCTATATCTAGAAGAATACTCTCTCCTTCAGCCCTAAAGTAAGACTCAACTCATCTATTACTTTTCTTTATTCTCAATTCTTTTTCTTTCCTTTTTTTCTATTTTTTCTCTCTTCTTTCGAACGAGGATCCTTTCGGACCTCAACCGATCAATATTTTTTCTCGACTTAACTGGATATTCTGATCCCTTTGCTTTTTTCACATTGTAGGTATGGTTCACTATTGCTTTTTCCATCTCATCTTCTTCTTTATATGTCATTTAAATTAGATATTTATATCTGTTGCTATTAATGATTTACCCATTACCAGTCTCCTATTTATTGAAAAAATTAAAATAAAGGTGATTTTTAAGTCTTGAATGAACGAATCATTGTTTTTATATCTGTTGCAAAATACCTCATCGGTTGAATAGATGGGTAATCTGTTGCATCAGATTGGTCATCTGTTGATTCACTCAATTTTTTGTTACCTTTTTGTACAGACGGAACAACTGTTTGAAGAAATCAAACCAGTAGCAAGGCTGGTTTGATTTATTCCAACATATGACCCATCTGTTGCAACATCGGTTGAGTAGATGGGCAATCTGTTGCATTAGATTGGTCATCTGTTGATTCGCTCAATTTTGTGTTACCTTTTTGTAATGTTCTTTTTGTTCTTCTCTTGTTTGACATCAAATGTATTTTTTTGTTTGCAGATAAAAGGAAGTGAAATTGGATCCACTTTTGCCTGACCAGCTTTAAAGGCTAGAGTAAAGATGGGTTCGGAGGAATAAACTGCTTGTAGATAGAACCACTTCATATGTGGGAGATATGTATTACTAATCAACCTATCATGAAAATACACATCCAGTACAATGATTTTGTGAATATTTGTTCTTTACCTATTAGGCGTTAATCCTTCAAACAAGATATGTCATTTTATAGTTAAGATTGTTAGGTTCAAACGGGTAAGGCTGAGGGACCAAGTAGGTGGTGTCGATACCCTGTTATAATTTAATGACCATTTATGCTTATGTTTTTGTGTCAAGTTTGGGGAAGGGTTCAAGTTTTTGGCTGTAGTGTAAATATCCAATAGTGATTGGACCAATTTTAATGGCTCAATGGACTTCTTGAAAGGCCTCTAAAGCCTCGCACTGCAACAAATAACGATAGAACCAATAGAAATTCCGCTGGTCTAAATTTATATAGATGGGTAGATGGGTTGCTGGAGAAGACTATTATACAGTAGTAGGTGCTTGAGAGAATACCTTTGTGGGAAGAGAGAGGTTGAGAAGGCCATATATTATCTCAAACCTTGTTTAAAAGGAAACACAGGGTAGGAAGAAAAGTGTAGCAAAATTGGCTGATGAAATTGATGTGAAAAATAAAAAAACTAGATGGGTTGCAAATCTGAAAGTGTATCCAAAAATGAAAATCCATCAGTCGTTGAAGGAAAAAAAGAATGTTCAAGAGGACTGGAGCTGGTCACTTTGCTAGAGACTACAACTAGTGAGTGTGGCCTCAATGAAGACCCACAAAATCCAGGACCAGAACTCTAAAGAAGCAGCTTCACGAACATGGAAGGTGGTAATATTGTCGGTCAGAATTAAATCCTGAACCAACTACTCCTGAATTAAAAATACGGGATCAAGCCAAGTTGGAAATTTCTCAAGTTAAACTTGCATCCCATGCCTTCTGTTTATGGATCTGGTCAGGTCAAAGGTTATGGAAACAACAAGGCATGGGATTTCTGCCCAACTTCAGACCTTTTTGTTTCTACTGCCATTGACCTGATCATAGCCACAAACAGAAGGAATGTCATGCAAGTTAGACTTAATAAATTGACGCCTTGGCTTCCCTTATTTTTAATTCAGATGTTGTTGGTTTAGGTTTCAATTTTGATCGACATTCATATTAATTTCCTGTGCTCTCGAAGCTTTTTCCTTAGAGTTAGGTCCTGCACTTTGTGAGAGTTTTCATTGAGGCCACGCTCCCTAATTGCATTCTCGAGCAAAGTTTCCAGCTCTAATCCTGATGACCATTCTTTTTTTTCAATGATTGATAGATTTTTCTATTTGGATACACTTCCACATTTGAAGCTCATCCAGTTTTTCCATTTCTTATGTCAATTTCATTGTCCAGATTCGCTGGAAGTTCCTTACTTGCTTCCATACTTTTCCTCTTAAACAAGGTCTGAAATGATATATGGCCTTCTCCACTTCCCCTTCCCGTACAAGTATTCTCCCAAGCACCTTCTGTTGTATAAAAGTCTCCTCCAGCAATCCATCTATATAAATTTGGACCAGGGAAATTTCTGTTAGTTCTATCTTTGTTTGCTACAATACACGACTTTACAGGCCTTTTAAGAAGTCCATTGCACCATTAAAACCGGTCCAATCACTATTGGATATTTACAATGCCGCCAAAAACTTGAACCCTTCCCCAAATTTGACACAAAAACATGAGCATAGACCGTCATTAAATTATAATAGGGTATCGACACACCTGTCTTATAAACCTTCGACCTTATCAGTTTGCACCTATCACACTAAATTGTCATAAGAAAGTGGATCCATTGCATGCACCTTATTCTTTCTACCCTATCATGACATGTTAGACAATGTTGTTTATTCATCTTCACGCATGTGATGACTGTTAAAGAAGGGGTGTGAAGAGTCATGAGTTTTTATCTTAACATATTTAAAATAGCTGATGAATCAAAATCTCTATTTGTTGTAACTGATGAATCAGCTGTTGGAAGAAATCAAAACATCTCCTCCAATATATAGTCTATCTGTTGCAACATATAATCCATATGTTGCAACAGATGGTAAGTTCGTTGTGACAGACCAGACATTATTTATTCATCTGCACGCATGTGATGACTATTAAAAAAGAAGTGAAGAGTCGTGGCTTTTTATCTAACACATTCAAAATAGCTGATGAACTGAATTCTCTATCTGTTACAACTGATGAATCAGCTATTAGAAGAAATCAAAATATCTCCTCCAACATATGGTCTGTCGCAACAGATAATCTATATGTTGTAACAGATGGTAAATCTATTGCGATAGATCAGACAATGTTTATTCATTTGTAGGCATATGATGACTATTAAAAAAAGGTAGTCGTGACTTTTTATCTAACACATTCAAAATAGTTGATGAATAAAATTCTCCATCTATTGTAACTGATGAACTAGCTGTTAGAAGAAATCAAAACATCTATAAAAGATGGCCATCTATTGCAACAGATGTCTCATCTATTGAACATACAAACCATCTGTTGGAACAGATGGTAAATCTATTTTGACAGACCATCTGTTACACATATAGATAATCAGTTACAACAGATGGTAAATCTGTTGCGACAGATGGACGATCTGTTGCAACAACTCAATAATAACGGTTGTTATCAAGCCTCAAAACCATTTTGAAAAGGTGAGAAGTATTAATGTAAAAGAAAAAGTCACGACTTTTCACCGAAAACAAAATGCCACCAGTTTAAATGTTATTAATACAATGGAGCTTAACAATCGTACCTTTGTCCTGACACATCCAGATTCAATCCTCTATAAATAGGTCCCTCCTTAATCTATTCATTCTTATAAACTATATTTATTTTTTGCATTATTTCTTTTCGTGTGACATCTTCAACCACTTCTCTTCAAAGAGTATATTCCTTTCTCGTTGAGGTAAGTTTTTTTTCGGTGTAAATCTACCAGTTGGTAGTATACATTGTATTACATTTGGACTCTTTTTCTTTACATTTGTCAATTTATGTGTGTTTTAGATATGGTTACTCCTATTTGGGACATTGTTATTTTGCACGACACAGTGCGGGAACTTCAGAGGCGGGTTAATGACTTGCAGAGGGAGTTGGTTGCCGTGAGAGCGATGATGTTCAGAGAGATGCAGAGACTGATGAAGGCCTTGCTGTTGTGAGTTAATTGTCCGACTGTCATTAATGATGATGATGATAATAATAATAATTAGAATTAGAATGTATTTTTCTTTTAGCGTATGTATTTTAATTTTTTCTATATCTGATCTATACCTAATGTATTTTATTTTTTGTTTAATGAAAAATTTATTTTTAGTCGACTTTGGCTTTTTAATTCTTATTTAATTTTCATTCTGTCTATTTCTTCTAAACATACATATTAATGTTAACATGTCAATGGTTGGAGGTAAGGAGCAATTTTGAATCCAGTAGCAATAGAAATTTTGGCTGATGGACCATGTGTTGGAACAGATTGGTCATCTGTTGGGTTTCTGTCAATAGATTATCCATCTTTTGAGACAGGTTTGTCATCTGTTGGAGGAAAATATTCCAATTTGATGGAACTGTATTGTGTTCTTCCGGCTAATGTCCATCTGTTGCCACAGATGGTTAATCTATTGAGAATAATTGTGGTCTGCTGTATTATTTAGTTCATGTTTTGCCTCTTTTTATTGATGCACAAGTTATTAAAAAATATATTTTATATATAATAAATGATAACATTAAGTTCAAAATAATGAGTTAAATATATAAAAGTCCACTACAAACAACTACACAAGTTTCTGTAATTACAACGTTTATGGTGGATTACGATCCGGGCATGTAGTTCTTTTGTGGCCAGTGCGCTTACATACGGAGCACTTATTTCTTCTTGATGAAAATGATTCTCCGCCTTTACGCTTCCTCTTATATGGCTTTCTTCCCGGTTTGATAGTGCTTGGGTCAATATATGGAAAAGGTATTAATCTCCCCAAAATCTCTGCAGGAACAACCCAAGATTCTTCGAGAGGCACTGGAGTAATATGCCCACTATATGTCGTTTCATATTCTTCCACCGAATAGTATTAAGAGGAGTGCTAGTAAACTTTAGGTTCATATTTTGGACCGTATTAAGCTCGAAGCGCTGCCATGGTATGTGGATAGGGTATTTTATCCAAGTCAAAAACTCTGTACGTACAAGATCTTGTTTGAAGATCGACCGTGGCAACATCACCATGAGCGGTGATACTGAATTTTTAATCTGCTATTTTATGAGATAATAACCTATTCCCCAAACTAACGTTCGTTGATATTATTTTTTTGATTTAGAGAACAAATCGGGTTCTTTTTGGGCCCTTGAAATGCACACCCCTTTTGTTGAAAAATCAACCATACTTCTTGTTTATTACTTCAAACATAGCCTTGAGAAATTCTCTTTCATCGCCAAACAATGAATTCACTGATTCAACTATGTTTGATGTCATAATATTGTACCTATATAAAAGAATCACTTAGTGTGACATCATACTAAACTTGTAACTCAAACAAGACATTAAATTCATAAGAATGTACCTATCTGCGGGACAGAATATCTGGATCCATCTCTCAAAACTGAATGTTCTCTCCAAGATGCTTGATGCAACAACCAAAGTAAGCTTAAGTGAAGAAAGTTGAACCCATCTTTGGAATACTTGGATGCGTATCCGAAACAAAACACAACTCTCGGTATCTTTGATGCAGTTTTGCAGTTGTTCAAAAAAAATCCATAAGAGGCATCACATTCCTTGTCCTCTACACAAAAAGCAACAGAAAAGATGTGATTCTTCACATCCTATTCCACCCCCACTAGCTGAACTCCATTATACTTGCTCCTCAAAAAGGTACCGTCGACGGCTATGCCTTTTCTCAATTGTCGAAAACCTTGAACCAAGCACCATAGGTTACAAAAAAGTATTTGAACCTTCCATTTTCATCAACATGAAATGTCATCTTGCTTTCGAGATTTGTGGACTCAATCATGTAGTGGTAGGCCTCCAGGACTGCATACCCATGCTCGTGTGTTTTCCTAACCAAGTCCTTGGCAATAATTGACTAGGACACCCGATTCCGTAAGGAGTTGATTAGCCATAACCCTTATTAGAGGGCCTTTGCCATCGAGGAAACTACTCTTGAAATATTTATCGAGGACCTTTGCCGTGGTGTGAGGATTTTGGCCCAAGATATGCTCCAAACCACATGTGTGATACTTTTTATATTTATGAATGACGAAACTATAAGAACTTACGTACTTCACTGCTCTCAACCACCACTTGCAATTTGCATTAGGACATTTGAAGAAAAAGACACTGCTTGAATTAATCACCTTCTTTATTATGAAATCTTTTTTCAAGCAAGAAATAAACAAAATGGTAGATAGCTCATTCTTGTACTTGAATGACATTCCAATAAAAAAATCGGTCCCGTCGTCTTGAAGATTTCCAGACTGTGTCGATTGAGAAGAACTACCTATCGTATTGGTCGCATCAACGGGCGTAGGTGTTTGATCATCATCTGGAATATTCATGTCTAGATCATCCAACCTATCATCAAAAATGTCTTCTTGTTGTTCTTATTCTATGTTCTGGTTCTCATTCTCTCTCGCCTTTTCAACCACGTACACCCTTAACACCGGCCTGGATGAATCACTAAGATAAGCACTCAACCGAACCTGATCGGTTATCTTGAAAGGTAGTACTCTCTCATTTTCAAAGGAGCTGTGCATGTAGATAATGATGAGTTCTTTCGATTGAAAATTCAGTCTACAATAACTGATGATTAAGTTCACAAAATCATCATACGAAACATCACTTTGGTCTGTCATAGCTATCGTCTCTAGCATTTAGCCCACATTCTTATGCCATACATATCGATTGCTATTCTCAATCTATTGACCATGATAATCCACCCCTATTGTTATTGATCCCTCCATTAGCGGTACCTAAATAAAGTTATTTGTTAAAAAAAGTTTATAGTGATTTCATAGTGCAGTAAATGAATTCCAATAGATGTGTAATCAGTCGCAACTGATTACTTACCTGTTGAGATTTATGTTACGCTCCTAAAGCCGATTTCAATAGACGAGTCATATGTTATAACAGGTGAATCATATATTGCAACAAACTATATATCTATTAGGATTGATGTTACAGTACTGAGGCACTTTTGACGCTAATTCCAATAGATGAGTGACATGTTGCAATAAATAATTAACTTATTATGACAGATGACTTACCTGTTATAACAACTGATGATCTGTCAGAATTGAGGTCAGGTTCTATCATAACAGGTTACTAATATGTTGCAATAGATATTTACCATCTGTTGGAATTGAGTTCAGGTTCTATTACAACAGGTTAATAATATGTTGCAACAGATATTTACTCTATTACAATAGACAACGCGTCTGTTGGAATTGAGTTCAGGTTCTGTTGTAATAGGTTAATAGTCTGTTGCAACAGATATTTATTATGTTGCACCAGATAACTAATCTGTTTAAACAGATAAATTATCTGTTGCAACAGATGACCCATCAATTTAATTTATGTTACGACCTATAGAACCATAAACATGAATTCAACATATTAGTCTTCCGTTGAAACAGATATTTCATCTGTCGCAATAGATGATTTATCTGTTTAAACAGATGGCTCTTATGTTGGATTCATGATCTAGTTGTATCCATTGTCGGAAAAACAACACAATAGCAGTTACTTAGATAAAAAATTCAACTAAAAATTATAATTTGACTTACCAAAGTCTCCTATAAAGTAATGTCAAAGTGTAAAGTGATGTACGAAACAAATTTTGACCTAATAAATTGGTCAAATAGCAACAGTAATGGTAACAACAACAACAACAAATGGTCAACAAGAAGAATATGAAGGTGATAATGAAGTAGAAGATGATGATAATGAAGCAGAAGATGATGAATAAAGCAACAGTAATAATGAATAACAAAAATTACTAAGAGAGAGAAAATAACAATAGATGAGAAGAGAGTGAAAGATGCTTTTTTCCCTCTATTTTCCGTTATATTAGGTAAATATTTGGACCAAAGTGTAAATTTTAAAACTTTTGAGCTATTCTCAAACTTACCAATCTTTCTCAATCCATAATAAAGTAATTGACACCTCCACTCAATAATTAAGACTTGTGTCACCTACACCTCATTTTAAAACTCTTTTGTCACCTACAGCTCAAGGCCCCAAGAGTAACATATATTATTCAAAAATTATATAAAAAGTATTATAAATTACAATAATTAACAACTTAAAATATCTAAAAGTAATTTAATCTGTTATATTTCAAAAAAATGTGTAAAAAGTACTATAAATCATAATAATTAACAGTTTAAAAAATTTAAAAGATATAAAATACTTGGTTGACTCTCGAAATTATATTGGTGTCACTTAAATTGTAATAGAAGAAAAGTATTATAAATTACAATAATTAAAAATTTAAATTATTTTAAAACTATAATTGACTATCAATGCCATAAAAGTTTGGATAAGAAAAGTAATGTATATTATTTAAAATTACATTAAACATCTACAGAAGTATGTTTTATCCTGTTCTCAAAGTCAAATAACTTAAATTAATATGATATACCGTAAATTGTAGTTTTCTTTTTTATATAATGTTTGAAACACTTAAAATTTAAATTTAAAATATTAATTTAATTTAACTTTAGCTAACAAGTTGACAAATAAAAGAGAAGGAGAAATGAAAGTAAAGGATGTTTATGTCGACTTAGTAGGGGAATACAATACAATTTTGAATTATTAATTGCAACCCACATCTGATGTAATATGCAATGACTAGATAACCGTTTATCTTTTTCAATAGTTATTTTTTATTTTATACAACAAGTGTCAAGTCTTATATATCAATTTTAATCTCATACTTTATACTTAATGTAGCAAATCTCAGTCATATGATTAAAGATCTAAACTTCAAAATGCATCAATTTTTGTTATTTATATGAGTAAGTTATACATAATTATCTTCTGAGATAACTTGGCTTCTTGAAAAATACTATCAAGTAGTTAATATGTTGTGTAGTCATGTTTTATAATTCATAATTCGAATTTATATCAATCTAATTTATCGTACATATTCAAAATATCTTAATGTTGGGCCCGCGCTGACACGGGCCATGCTCCACTAGTATATATAATAAAGGAGAATGGTCTAGCATGAGCTTATGACAAGTGACATCTTGAGAACTAGCATTTTACAACAAAAATCTATTTATAGATTATTAATTAATTCATATTTATTTCATATTTATATAAATAATAAAGGAGAATAGTCTAGCATAAGTTTAAGAGTGACATCTTGAGAATTGACATTTTACAACTAAAATCTATTTTGTAGATTATTGATTAATTTATATTTATTTCATAATTATTTCATATTTGTATATATAATAAAGAAAAATAGTTTAGCATGAGCTTATGACAAGTGACATCTTGAGAAATAGAATTTTACAACAAAAATCTATTTTGTAGATTATTGATTAATTCATATTTATTTTATATCTATATATATATATATATAATAAAAGATAATAGTCTTGCATGAGCTTATGGCAAGTGGCATCTTGAAAACTAGCATTTTACAAACAAAAATCTATTATGTAGATTACTGATTAATTTATATTTGTTTTCTATTGTGGTAAAAAATAACTATGTTTGACTAGAAAAGTCATTCCAAAATTAAAAATGTGATGAAATAGATGTTATCTCATAAAATATGTAAATAATTGATTTAAATAATATAAATAATAATATAATAAATATTTATGTTTCACTATTATTGAGTAAATTTAAAAAATTGTCGGATACTTATTTAAAGATGTCATCCCTAAAATAAATAATACTATTAAATAAAAAAAGTATTTGTGATTTCATTACAAATGAGTAAACCCAAAAAATATTACAAGAAAAATTGATTAACCTCAAGTATAATCAAGCAATGTATATAGGAAAGATTTTTATGACCAAAGAGTCGTTCAAAAAAAAGGGGTTATGAAAAAATGTCATCCCTTAAAATATATAAATTATTATTTTAAATACTATTAATAATATATATATATATATATATATATATATATATATATATATATATATATATATATATATATATATATATATATATATATATATATATATTGAGAAGTGGCACCTTGAGAGCTAGCATTTTACAAAAAAATCTATTTTATAGATTATTGATTAATTCATATTTATTCCATATTTATTTCATATTGTGGTAAAAAATAACTATGTTTGACTGAAAAGTCATTCCAAAATTATTAAAAAGATGATATCTCTTAAAATATGTAAATAATTAATCTAAATAATATCTATAACAATATTATAAAAATAAATATTTATGTTTCACTAATATTGAGTACATTTAATAAAATATTGGATACTTATTTAAAAGATGTTATTCCTAAAATAAATAATAATATTAAATAAAAATAGTATTTGTGAATTTATTATAATTGAGTAAACCTAGGAAGTATTACAAGAAAAAATAATTAAGCGCATAATCAAGTTTGACCCTCCTCGAAAGTCAAATCAACTCAATCCACTCACCTTACCATGTACCCCATCCATTTGATAATTTCCCTCACAAGAAAATGAAAAAAAATAATAACTCCAACCCACCTTCTCTACTCTTATCCAAAAATAACAAATTCCCAACAAAATAAAAACTCCTCACCTTACTCAACCCCTACCCCACATTACCCCTACCCTATTCCACGTACCCTACAGACACCATCGGAGAGACTTTAGCTACATCTTAACCCGAATGAGGCGATCAAGAAAGTCGTGGGCCTTGTAGTACCAGCATTCCTTACATTTTCTCTCTTGACTCTCTTACAATGATAGAATTGGGGAAGAAACAAATAATACATACACAACACACACCTTCACCTTGAACCAACTCACATTGGCTTATAGTGAAAAGGGAGGAGAACACACACATTCTAAAAAAAGACCACATATACACACAAAATAAAAGCTCATGCACAAAAATTAGGCAAAGAGAGGAGGGAAATCAAAGAACACGGAGAGAGGACAGTGAGAGAAGCGAGGGAAAAGAAGAAATACGAGTAAAATTGATACACATACAAATGAGAAATAGGGGGATTGAGAGAGATTGAGAGAGAAATAGAGAGAGATCGAGCGAGAAAAAAAGAGATATTGAGAGGGAGGAAATGAAAAAATAGAGGGAGAAAAATGGGAGTAGCCATTTATGTTCACCGCCGGAGCTCACTATTTTAGTGAACCATCTCCGACGTCACCCCCTAAATCTCCTAAAACCTGCTCCAAGCCACCTAAAATCCGTTAAACTAGCACCCAATGCTCCATTGTCACCATAGTTACTGTTCCAGTGATAGAGACCCACCGGATAACCCCCTAAAATCGGCAACTAAACGCCAAACTCTAAAAATCTGATCCGACCGACCCCTCGTTCCTATTTTTGGCAAAATCCATCAAAAATACCTAAAACAAATTATTGATACAAAATTAGGTGCGGATTTTTGTGAGTTTTGGCTTGGGTTAGTGAAAAATAGAAGCAGGTGTGGGTGAAATTTGAGGTCAACATTATTGATTTAGGATTTTTGTTTTGAAGTTTGATTCGAGGTTCTTAATGCAGACTCCATCTTATTTAATTGAGTAATACTTGATTAAAAGCTACATTAAGGTCCATTTCTCATCTTATTCTCGATTAATCTTATGTTTTTGATACTTTGTATGGTGAATTCATGATGTGTGGACCTTGCTTATCTACTTTAGTTATGATCGAGTCATAATGGTTGTGGATATTGATTGATTAGTCAACTTGAATCGGTTAATTGAGTGATTTGAACTCTTTTGAGATAAATGAAATTAGGACGGGAATTGAAAATTGATAAAAGTGAGTATGTATTTGTTTAGGAATTAAAAATTGATAAAAGTCAGTATGCATTTGTTTTTATTCATTGATGGTTGTTTGATTTGAAATAGGTGCAAGATTTGTTAAATTCGATAACATCATGTTTATGTTGAGAATTGATAGGTAATTCTTAGGATTTTGGGTAGGCAAGCTATATAATTTCAGAATTGTTGAATGGTTGAATGCTTATTGTTTGATTTTTATGTCATAGCACTTGAATTGAAATTGTATTCATTTGGTTGAGGAATGTCCCAAGGTTAGCTATATTTATTTATTTGGAGAATGCCCCGAGAGATTTTGTATTCGAAGACAGCCCGTGATCAAGGCCCAAAATGTCAGGTGATCTTAGCTTAGGACTAGTTTAAGGAAGAATAGGTTTACATTTTCATATTTTTTATTTTTAGGACTATATATGTCTTTTCATATTTTTTATTTTTAGGACTATATAATCGGAGAAATTGTTTTATTTTGAATTCTTACTTTGTTTGTTTGTTTGTTTGTGCTTTATGGGTTTATTCACTTCATAGCGTCAAGTTAGCTGAGAAAATTGAAGGAAAGGTGTCTTTTAAGTCTTGAATGAAGGGTTGGTGACATTGACCAACAGATAGGGTCAAACATCATTAGGAAACTTTATTAAGTTAATTGTGGACTTGATTAATATTTTCAAAACTTTCTAATCTTTTCAAAAATACAAATCAACCCAACCCACACCCCTCTTCAATCCAAATCAACCACTCTCTTTCTCCAGCTTCTCTCAACTCTCTCCCAAGCAACAGTTTTGCAAATTTTTTCCCTTCAACCTCCGACAATAAATAGTCGGGCGAGTTTCTTTTCGACTTACAACTATCAATCAACGTGAATACTTCTCCGACGACAACAACTTTGAGTTCTTCGTCCTCTCATTTCTTTTTTCACAGGTAAAAAAATATGAAGAAACAGAGGAACTTGAGCCAACTACTCTTCTGGTATTGAAATATGGACTGAATAAAATCCTAATTTCTGGTATTTTTGCATTTTTTCATCTTGTTGTCGTACTGTTGATTCAAATTTGTTGGTGATTTTTGGTCACAGTTGATGTTCTTAGTGTGTATGTGTGTGTGTGTGTGATGTATTGGTGTTGCTGGGTTGATTTCTTATTTGTCTTGGTAGAAATGATATTGCAACAATTGAAAAATCTGATGTAATAGATGAAACATGTGATGCAACAGATGAAAATCTGATGCAACAGATGAAAAATCTGATGCAACTATGAAAATCTGATGCAACTATGAAAATCTGATGTAACAGGTGAACAATCTAACAGATCATTCATCTGTTGCGATAGACGACTCTTCTGTTTGGAAGAAATCTAAATAATACTGGTCCAATAGATAACTGATTAGTGATCTATTTTTATTCTTTCCAATGGTTTACTCTTCATTTTGTAACAGATTAGGACTATTTTTATTCTTTCCAACGGTTTACTCATCCATTGCAACAGGTCAATTATCTGTTGCAATAGATAACATACATGGTGCAACAGATTAGTAATTCATTTTTATTCTTTCCAATAGTTTACTCATCCGTTGCAACATGTCGATTATATGTTGTAACAGATAAAATAACTAGTGCAACAAATTAATGATCTGTTTTTATGGTTTCCAACGGATTACTCATCCATTGCAATGGGTCAGTTATGTGTTGCATCAGATAAAATATCAGGTGCAACAGATAGTGCTGTTTTTATGATTCCCACGGATTACTCATCTATTTCAATGGGTCGATTATATGTTGCAACAAATAACATACCTGGTGCAACAGATTAGTTGTCTGTTGGAACTGTTATATTATTGTTATGCATTAATAAATTATAATCTATTTTATGTTCCTTTTAATTTAAGATAACATGGCTCCTAAAAGAAAAGAAATCAAATCAAGTTCAAGTAAAGAAACAAGTGTAGCAGTTCAGCTATATCCACCACTCTATGAGCTTTCTTTACAAGCGTTATCTCAATCAGGAGTAGAAGATAATGAACATGGGGAGGAGGAATCTATCAAAAGCGATGATCCAAATGCTAATAGCGCTTCCACCGAAGAGTTGGTCAAAACCTTCAGTATTGATCATTATCCTATAAAAATGCAGTACGATGGTACCACAGATTTAACAGGTGATCTCGTGGTTAAGTCAGTCATGGGAAAATCTTTCGACGCCTTCAGAAAAATACTTTGAGAACAAAAATTGGATTCTTATTTCAGGAAAAGCTGCTTTGGCCAATATCTTGATTTGCCAGAGGACAACAATGCTCGTTTCCAGATGAAAATGGTATATGATCTTCTCAAGCGCAGGTTTATGTATGAAAATAAAGATAAGATAAATTAGGTATGGATAAATTACTGTGGCATGCCTATTTTTTTTGGTTGGAAGGAGTTTTCCATAGTTATCGGACTAAAATGTTATCCTCCTTCTCCTTCTCGAGTTATACCTACTCTGACCCAAAAAAAAACACTCCGCATACCCAAAAAAGAAAAAGGCAAGTCGAGTGATCGTGATGACCTGGTGTCCATTGTTGGTCCAAGCTTTAAAAACAAAAATCTGATAGAAGCATTGAAAGGTAAAGGACTTTCAAAGAAGCACAAGCAATCATTGTGCTTGGTTTGATTTGTACATAATGTTCTTTGGGAGAGAGACGTTAACAAAAACATAAGCCTCGATTTAATGAATCTCTCTGAGGATCTTGAGGCATTCAGCAGCTATTCTTGGGGTTATGAAAGCTTCAAAATAATTGTCAAATATTTATTGACTCTGTTAACACAAAAAACAGTCAACTTATATGTTTTTTCATGGGCCTTCATGGTAAATATTTATTTTATCATGATATGATTCACCATTTTTATTCAATAATGCTTTTGATTTATTGGCGTTATGTTATAGGCTTGGGCATTTGAAGCCATTCCTTATTTGAGACAACAAGTGAACTACCAGGAAGAAGTTTCCTGTCCAAGAATTCTGAGATGGTTGTCGGCCAAAATCGATAAAAATGCAAAATTTCTTGATCTTTTCAATCCCCCCAAGGAAGCAGTAAGTCCAATTCTAATCAAGTTTTTGTTTTAATTAATGATTAAATGATTTCATCATCATTCTTAATATATGTACCGATTTATTTTAGATTGTCCATCCGTGGCTTATTCCAACCAACCAAGAGTTAAAGATATCATTTTTTCTTACTTTACGGTCTGTGTAAACTTTATCGGACCCTAAGGTCATTGATGAAATAAAAATGGAATTATTTAGAGCAACAACCATCACAACAAAAATAATTTTGGAGAGTGGGGCTAATGATGGTCCTCTTACAGTTTTTGAAACAACAAGCCATTATGATTATAATCATAATGGTTGTACAAATTTTTCTCTAAATTTTACCACATCTAGCGAATGTTCTTCATGCAAATTTCAAGACTGCAAGGAGAAACACGATGGAGTGATTAATACTATTAATGCACTACCCGCTTCTATAAAGAAAATGACATCTAAGAGGGATGTTATTCCATCAAAGAGGATTTTATATCCAGACACTCCACTAGAGATCAAGGCGGCTAAGAGGAGATGAAAAGATTCTTCCAAGGCATCATCAATCATCAAAAAAAGCAATATTGTAATGCCTCTATCTTTGTCTTGCACCGATGTTCAGTGTTCAAGGGCCACGAAAGAGCAGCATGAGCTGAAGAAAGTGAATGTCCATCATCTGTTCCAAAAAATAAATGGGCACATATTTGTTTCAACAGATGATACATCTGCTGAAAATTATCAAACAGATATATACGTCTATTGCAACTGTTGTCTAATTTATTACATCAGAGTCATTATTTGTTTCAACAGATAAGTCTTATGTTGCAACAGATGGGTCATCTGTTTAAAATTATCGTACTACTCTGATTTACTTGTTCGAATTTGTCCCAATAGATAATCCATCTCATGCAACATAAGACTCATCTATTGCAACAGATGGAAAATCTGTTGTATATCTCTACTTAGTATTGATAATTCTGGCTTCTAGGTAGATATCACAGCTACTACCGAAGAGCATAATCTGACAGTTGATAATCCATCAACTGCTTCCAAATATGAAGAAAAAATGGAGTCTGTCAGTTTGGGAGAACGGAAGAATTACCCATTTGAAGGATTCAACATCTCGGACAAGGCTCCAAAAAAACTAACACAGTTGATCAACAACTATTCAGAATGGATTGCTGATGGGTTGTTAAAGAATCATACCGGCAGGTACATAAATCAATTTTATGGATATTGGTTTATACAATTCTTGTTTTAAGAACCTAACATTAACACATATAAATCATCATGTTGAATACAAAATGACGAGCGCTACAAAGTGAATGAATCGAGTCTTGGTTTTGATATGTTCGACTTTGTGGTTGCATATTCCAAAATGAAGAATTGATTCTATTTGATGTCACAACCCCAAACTTTCTAGAATGATGAGGTTTAAATGCCATACATATTACTATTAATTAATACTTTATTTAATTACATCTACGTATTAATCTTTTTGTCACGTAATCCAAAATATTTGATAATATGTGCAGCACATCAATGTCATTTTTTACTACCTTTGAAAGAAGGAAAAGTTGCAAACACAAGAACAATATAGATACACAACAGGCAATTATTTGTACAAATTTTACATCAATAATGCCTAGGATAGGTATTGTCAACAGCAGCCGGAAGTTTCTCAAAACGAGGAATGCTTAATCAACATCATCAAAGGTTTTAGCATTCCGGCTGGCTTACCTTGGCATTTGATAGATGAAGTGTACATCCCAATCAATTATGGTGATGAATTCCATTGGGTGTTGGCTATCATCGTTCTAAAAGAGAGGCGCATCCGAGTTTATGACTCTATGTCACAAAGGAGACATTTCGGGCCGTCATTTGAGATACAAAAGCTGGCCAAAATATTGCCTACTTACCTTGATATGAGTGGATTTTTGGACCAAAAGGTTCGTACTGATTGGTTGACGATTGAAGTATACCGGGATAAAATGGCTAATCCATTCGATGTACAATATGTTGATGGAATTTCTCAACAAACCACTGGTAGCCTGTAAGTTTAAGTGTCATAATTTAGTTTCATTTCACAAATTTCACAACGCTTGCATGAACTGCAAGATATGGATTATCTATTTTTTATAATCCAGGGATTGCGGTCCTTTTGTTGCCTCCTATGCTGAGTATTTAAGCGATGGATTACATGTACCAAATGATGGACTTGATGCCGGATTACTCCGCAAAAGATATGCTGCTCTTTTATAGAAATATAGAGAAGCAAAAGCTCAGAAGCCGTACGCAACCGACGTTAAAGATCCACGACGACCAAAGCCGAATTCCGTAGCACTGATGAAGAACAACTTGTCTATATTGATTAAATCTTTATAACTTGAGTCCGTCAATGTAATAACCTATCCTCCTTAGTTTAACTTGTTGATTTATTTGTAGAGTAGATCGTTTGTACCCATAATGATTTTTTTTACATTTAATTTATTTGTTGAGTTATTTCATGTAATTTTCGAAGGCTTCGATTTATTTTATTCTATTTATGAATATAATTAATTCTTAGTTTTGAACATGTTAATTGAAATGAAGTACTAGATTTAAATATCGCAACAGATAATAAATTTGCTACAACAGACAACATATCTTATCAGTCAGATTTAGACATATGTTGCAACATGAGATGCAATACGTAGATCATCTACTGGAAATTATATAACAGGTCTTCCTACTTTTCTTAGTAGCTCCAATAGATTACCGATCATTTGCAACAGATAAGTTATATGTTGTAATAGATCTTAAATCTGTTGTGACAGACAGACGGGGAACATCTGCTTAATGCAACAGATGACTAACCTATTCCAACAGATAATCAATCTATCACAATAGGTACTATATCTGTTATAACAGATATAAAATCTGTTGCATTATAAAAATTCAACTTTGCCAGACATAAAAAATATTGCCCCTACATGTATAGTGAATTGGCTTAAAATAAAAATTTGTTATCGTGTTCGTCTCTCTCTTTGTACATGTTCTTTTTTATACACAAGCTCCAACCATTTAGTTAGTACCCCATATGCCCAGACCCATTGCATCTTTCCCACAATGGTGTCGCACACACCGATCATTTGTATGTCGGTCAGCAAATACTTGATGTATGCAAGCGAGTACGGCCCGCATGCTGCACCGGTTGTATTTTTTGGAATCTGGATGTTCTTATTTCGACCTTCAAAATTCCATGATTCCTTCGCTAAGACTTCATCCGACAAATGATCCATCAGCTTACTCTGTGTCAACAACTTGGGCAACAACTTCAAGAGTGGATGCATGTGGGTTAAAAACGTCTTCTCGCTGAGCACAGGTAAGTTGCAATCATAAACCTTAATATTTCCCTCATATAGTAGTATCTCAACAGTGAGAAAATGGGTGACATCCATGTTCATGACTGCAAGGATTCTCTTTGCCTTGGTCCAGCTCTTGCCGTGTGGATATAGCCTCTTTTCTCTAACATATTTAATCGCTTCTTCATCCTATTGGAACGTAGAAACTAACTAATCACATCCTGGGCCATCGAAATCAGCTATCTTACAGAGTTTAGCGTACCTATCCTTGAAATTATTGTAGAAGTTGAGGTCCATTATCCTATCGGCAACATCATAAGCATTCGGGTACGCTAATTACGTGCCCCTCATGAGGTAGAGAATTTCATCAACATACTGTGGTCTAAGAAGACAATTTTTAAATAGGTTAGTAATTATAAAGAATAAAAACACAGTCGAAAGAATCTGACGCAGAGGGTTTTTTGAATCAGTTCACAGATTACCCAACCAACGCAACTTATGCAATAGATGTGTATTATGTTGCAACAGAATACCAAGTTTTCAGAACAGATTACACATCTGTTACGTAGATTCTTCTTCATGGAGTAGATTGGAAGGGTAGGTTAGCAAAAGTAAACTTACCTTGTCCTCGTACCACACATACTTATTTGTCATATTCGAGAAGTTTTTGGCGACAAATGAATGCATCGTGTATTCTTTTTGAACCTTCATCTTGATGAATTCTTCCAGTTCCTTCTTCTTCTCCTTGCCAAGTGCCGCAAATATGTCCACCTTCTTCGGCGGCCCCTAAACTTTAACAACTATTAGAGCGGGGGGGGGGGGGGGGGGGGGGGTTGCAATTTTTGGCTGATTTCAGAACGGAGAGAATTTGTCTAATTTTTCTTCTCTTTCTCCTAACCTCTACTGTAGGAGTGCATGGCTCCCTCACCTCGTTGGATGGTATGACACCCCTCCTGGATTTCAACTCCTCGATAGCTTCAGCAATAGCCTCTAGCTTGTCGAGGATTTTATCCTCTCTGTCCTTACATACTTTGCATTTGTAATGAGAATATGAGGGTAAGAAAGGGTAAGAGAGACCACTTTAAGGGCGGGAGAGACTGGTGTAGGGGTGAGAGGGAGGACCTGTGCAAGGGGTGTTTTCAAACATATTTATTTTTTGTTGAGAACTAACATACTCATAATCACGACTGGTAGTAGATGCAGCAGCAGAATGGCTGCCACCATTACAAACAACTCCACCATCAATACTCCTAAAAGAAGCACCCGGATCTGTTGCAGTTTGAGTTTGGTCGTGAAGAGCTTCAACATTAGATTGACCTTGCCTAACTGCTCTTCTTATGGATGTTGCTCCATCCAATTCCTTCTTTATAACTCCACCGTTAGGTTTTCTTTTGTATCAATAAGACCCAGAGTAAGAAAAGAAGTCATCCCCAACTCATCAATGGTAGGCACGATCCAAGGATGCACAACCTATAAAAAATAGGAGGAATTTAAATTATCTAATAATAATTTGCAGTTAGTTGGGTTACATGGGGCTCGAGTTATGTTAACACAGCCAACTTATGCAACAGACGATCTAGCTACCACAACAACTGATCTGTAAGTTAAAATAGATTGATAATATATTACATCAGAATACCCATCTGTTGCATAATTTACAGTAGATGGGTAATCTGTTGAGTAGGCTTCAGAGACCAGAGCAACATATGGTTAATCTGTTGTGAAATATGGATCGTCTGTTATAATAGATTACCCATCTGTTGCACCAGTTGCAGTTGATGGATAATCTGTTGCAACAGACTACCCATCTTTCACAACAGATCAACATCTGTTTTAATATCTTTCTTTGAGGCAAATTATTTTAGTTGAAAGAAGACGTACTACATCATTCGAAGGGCTAAAGATATCAGCCTCATTAATATTTTTTTGCTGCTCTCTACTGTAGCCAACCACCTAAGGATCCTTGGATGAGAAACCTTATCCGGATAATCCTTGAAATGCTTTCGGAGGGGAGGAATGGCTACACATGCCCAAGCCTAAAAATTGTAAACAGGAAGCAAGCAAGAAAAAAAGGTCATAAGTATATTCAATATAAATTAATGAATGAGTAAAAATAGTGATCAATTCTACCATGAAAGCCAAGGAAAGCCGTATAATGTGATCGTCTTTGGCTTTAGCTCTTTTAGTAAATATTTGACAGTCAAGTAGTAGCTGTCGTAGTGCCAAGGATAATAGTTGAATTTCCCAAAATCATCAGCATGCGCCAACAAATCATGTTCTATAACTTTCTTGACATCTCTTGCCAATAAAATGGAATGGAGAAACTGATAACGCTTAATCTACAGCTCTCGTAGGAGTGTAAAGCGGTCGTTAGCAAATATAGAACCCAACCTGGGTTGGGTGTCGATCCCAGAGGGAATAGCTTGGCCAACAAGTAAGTAAACTTACTAAACTTTTGGTGCAAGTCTCGTAAAAAGGGGGGATTCTTGTCTTGCAAGTAATGTAAACAAAGGCTTAAAATAATAAAGTAAAAAGAGAGAGATTGTTACGTTGGTTGTAAACATTGAGAATTGAAGCGTTGGGGTTATGTCCACCTTCTGAGGTATACGTCTCTATTGGCTATGAGTGTGTAGAATTCTGACATGCAATTGCTTATAGAGAATTGTAGTCGATGGTAAATCCAAGCGTCTCTCGACCTAAACAAGGACTATTTCACTTTAACTCTCTCGAGCTTAAAGCGTGTCTAACGGTACGAATTCTCCAAGAGGTTAGTCCAGTTACGGCACTAGCTTTTTAATAGGAAAGGGTGTCCTACTACCTTGACATTATCTCTTTTCCAGACAAATAACCTTTCTCTCGAACAAGTTAAATGTTAGACTGGCGTATTCTTGCGTTTGCAACCGCAAAGAATGTGGATTAAGATGAAGAGAATAATGATATAAGCAATATACGTGTCTCGAACTCACAAACTCACAGCAATAGATAGTAACTCATTCGGCTTCCATAACCCCAACAGAGAAGTTTAGTTACCCATGAATGCGAAGGAGATCACGATTGACATTGTTATTATATCACGATATTGAGTAATGGCGTGTAGATCAAGTGATAGGCGTGAGGCGTGTTTCCTTATCTTGGTAACGATTCTCTTGTTGTGGAATTTAAGAATAGAAGAGTAGATTAGAAGTGTTTGTAGTGGAAGATGAGAGGGATGGAAGAAAATTAATTGTTGAAAAATAGAAAGATGAATGTATCTCTCCACTAAGGGAGGATTGTCTCTCTACTAAGGGAGGACTTGAATAAAAATCTCTAGCATGATAGGGTATTTATAATACTCCTATCCTACTCCTACTATGCTAATGAAATAAATAACCAAATCCTACTAGGCCTATGGAACACTTAACCCAAATGTACTAGGTTAAGGTAACATTATCATAATCCAAATAAACTAATGAAATACATAACCTAATTGTACTAGGTTAATGTATCTTTGTCAAAATCCAGCTTTGTGTCTGTAAGTCCCCAAAGTCTTCAGAATTGCTGTTTTAGCCCGGGACAGATTTTTCATGCAGCAGTTTTGGTCCTTAGGCGTGTACACTCCTTTTCCTTTCTTCGTGAGCTTTATTTTGCGTCAAGTAAGCCATAAAATGCTGAATTTTGCATCATTTATACCTGAAACTTTACTAATCATGTTCGTTAGCTCATTTACAGGAAAAAGGACTAAAAGTGTATGAAATATATAATTTGTTCTCAAAACTAGGCTAAAATATGGGCAAAATATATTGATATAGGCGTGTAAATCCGCCTATCATCAACACCCCACACTTAGAGCTTTGTTCGTCCTCGAACAACATATCATGTCCTTCTAAACATCAACTTAGGGTTTTTACAACAACAACACAAAACATTTATCAAGACAAGCACAACAATTATCAACAAAGAGTAGCTTTTCGATTATAAGTAGAAACAATTTAACCTCTAGCATAGACTCGTGATGGTGATCAACTCGCATGCAAACGTTAAGGTGCGTAGAATCATATACAACTATCCAAAACTCATCAACCATGCGTGTCTCACAATATAGTACCCATAATCACTCACAAATATATCATATTTTTCAAACATGGGTATCAACATATCCTTTCTCTCACTCTCACAAAGAATTCATATGTAGCAACTGATGACCATAGGCTTGCCCTTAGTGTAATACTCCACTAAATGTCAGAATGCTAAGATTAGGATCAAGTAGGTCTTTTGATGGTTGTAATGTAGGCTAAGGGACGGGTAGGATCAGTTATTTTGGCCAGAAATAGTGACTAAGTTCCTAAGCACTTTAATACATCACATTGTATCATTGACACTCTTTTCTTTCAACCTTTCTTTCTTTTATTCTTCCACCCTTGTTCTCCTCTTTTGTTTTTCACTTTTAAGCACAACTCACTTTTCAGTTTTCTTTTCCTTTTTCTTTTTACAACATACCTCTTATGCTAGCACTTTCTTTTTCATAACACATTCAATCACCATTACAATTTAAAGCATCATACTCACCCAATTTCCTCTTATGTTGTCACATGACTTTTTCACTTTAAAGCACTTAGGAATTTGGATCAAATTACGGTCTTGAAAGAAGTGGATTAGGCTTACATACGAGGTTGTCAAAGAAATAGGCTAAAGGCTCAAAAGGGTTTAACTAGGATGATGTCCATGGGTAGGTGAAACTGAAGGTAAACAAATATTGGTTGCCAAAAAAATGCCTAAATCATATCCTAAACTTACACTCCTTATTTTCGCTTTGCATACATACCAGGCAAGTTCTAGCATCAGCCACAAACATAGAATATACTATTATCTCACACACACAAAAGGCACATGGTCGACTTGATTGGAAGTAATATAGACTCTCGACCCAAAAAGTGAAGGAATTAAACCACAAAATATCACATACTGAGTCACAACTAGAGTCTAAACGTCTCAATAGTCACAATTGTAACACATACTCTTGTTATAATCTCATGCTGCCTGTCAAAATAATTTCATGCGAGCTAGAAAAAAATTACTCCTAAAAAAAACTTAAAAAAACAAAAAAACGACTTCAAATAAAAAACTTAAAAAAAAAACAAAGTAAACAAACAAACATAGGTGCAAACAGAGAAGTATAGCATGCGATAACGCCACCCCACACTTAAACGGGACACTGCCCTCAGTGGAAAATAAATACGAAGAACCTGGTTAGTCGGACTCTTCCTCAATGTCGGGGGTCATACCCCCTTCGTCTGAATCATCATAAGAGTCATCATCAGAGTTCTCCTCCTCGTCAGAATCAGGCAAGCGTCGATCGTCATCAGTCGGCACATCATCCTCTAGAGGTTCCTCAAAGTATACGCCCACTCCACACATCTCCCGTGCATGCATATTCATTGGGTAGTCGTGGTCCAGCTGTTGGAGCTCTTCAGCAGTTGGAACACGTCCACCACTCATCATAGTGAATCGTGTCATGCCATAGAGATGACGGAAGAAACTCTCATCACGAGCATGTCTCTCCGCAGTAGTAAGGTTGACACCATGAGTTGTTTCAGCATCTTTGACCTTGGTGAGGTCAACCTTCTTTGGGTTATGTGGGAGTTTGTGGTCAGCTGGTTCCTCTTCAATATCCTCCTTCCGCAAGATTGCTGTCAACAAATTTCCAAATGTGAAGTGGGACCTTTTGTGGAGTCTGGCCTTCCTCATGGTAGATCGAATTATTGCCCCAAAGTTGATAGGGACATTCGTCATCAAAGAATAGACCAAACACACTCTATCTCTTGATATCTTGGTGTATTGAGTCCCAGGAATAAGGCATGAGTTGACAATGCGCATCCAAATTCTTGCTTCCCTATTTAGTGGAGCATAGGGGAAGGTGTTGTGTCGGCCGGTTTCTTTATGTCTGCCCCACCTTGCCATCGATCTGCTTCCACAAAGTGTGTGTCGTATTGCTCTGTAAGGAGGCCTGCTGTACAACTCTTTGAATGGTGCTGTGTCGACCGAAGGTAGGCCAAGAAAAGAGTTGATCCAATCCGCGGTGAACTGTAACACTTGGCCCCGAATTTTGACTTCATTGCCTGTTGTGTTCGGCGACCAGTTGGCATAAAATTCTCTTGTTAAATCAAGGTTGCATTCTCCCATGTCGCGGAAGATGAAATCCAGCTTCAAAGCCATTATTTTTGCCAACATACGCGGCTCCTTCTTTGATAAGGTCTCCTTGTTGATCAAGTCGACGTGCACATATTTTCTTTCTTTGTTGCTGCTGTACCATGCTTTGGCTTCTTCCTCAAGAACCCATTTTATTCCAAACATTCTGCGGGGTAGTTGTGCTGAGGATGATTCTCCTTGGTCCTTTCGACCTCTCTTTTTGCCCTTTTGGGAAGTGGTAGCCTTCTCCTTGCCTTGCCTTGCTTTAGGTGCTATTGTACCTGAGACTAGAAATAGTGTTAGTGGCAGCACAATCTCAATCGATACAATCTATAAACAAGCATTAGGGGTACCACCCCACACTTAGTTTTGGTAACACAAATCAGTTAAGTGAAAGTGGTCGAGTACTCAGATTTCGTTGACATACGTTTTAGGATTGTATTCCGACAAGAAAATCAGCAATGCATCACTTACTTGCAGCCATTGGACTACTTTCATGGTAGATATAACAACACTACTACATAGGGGTTACCACATGGAATAGTTATTCTTACAACAATCACCACCTCTTATGCCGGTAGGCACTATAAGTCTTATCCCGATGGCCGGGATAGTCTAACATGTAAGTATCCAAACAACCATCTTAAGTAATATTCATAGCCATAGCAATTTCGTAAATATTATAACAATGCTATTGAAGCCACATTCAAGTCGGACACAAGTCAAGATTTTCCTACGTATATGTTCACTCACATGATTTTGTATCAACTATCCAAACACATAAACATCACCAACAATCTTATACGATTTAGCAATTCATAATAAACATAGCAAAGTAGTACTTACGATAAATAAATGAAGAATAAGAGAGTACTTACTTGCTTGAAACTTATGGAGATGGTTTTGTGATTTGGAGGAGCAAAAGAAGAAAATTTTGAGAAGATTTGGAAGAGTATGCGGCGCTTTTAGGTCAATTTTTAGTGTGGTTGTGTTGTAAAACTAAGTCCCCTTTATATAGGAAGAGAATGGGTCGGGTAATGACCCATTTACAATCGGTTTTGAAGACAAAAATCCCACATATGCGGCGCATAATGCTTGGAATAGACATGACATATGCGGCGCATTGTCTATAGCATAATGGGATATATGCGCCGCATAGTCTATGTCATTTGTAGACATATGCGCCGCATAGTCTATGGCATATGAGATACTGAGACCAAATGCCATAGCATAGGCGGCGCATAGTCAAAAGCACACTTAGGAATAGGCGGCGTATAGTGTATAGCACACTAGATTCCGAGACCTTAGGTTATAGGATAGGTTGTGCATCGTTCGTGGCCTAGTTTTTCCAAGGCCTAGCCTTCCTCGATGCCTATTTGGGCATGAGAAATGCTCAATCCATAGCCTTATGCATCACTATTCCTAACTTACCAACTTTACCATACAATGCGTCCAAATCGTCAATTGAAATCAATCTCCTCGTTGAATACTTCTTGCACCTATTTTTGCTCAAAACCAAATGAAAACGATTAGTACGATGGGTTGCCTCCCACCAAGCGCCTTAGTTTTGGTCGTGGCACGACTCTTATTTTTGGATTTTTCATTTAGCAAAACAAAACAAGTACTAGAATGAAAGGAAAACAAAACGATAAACAATAAATGAAAAATGATAAACGATGGGTTGCCTCCCATCTAGCGCCTTATTTATTGTCGTGGCATGACATAGTTACCTCGAGTACTCAGACTTCGTCGAGGTAAATGGTGGATTGTTTTCTGAAAGGATTTAGATGACAATGAGGCTTACCTGTGGGCATGCGATCTTTTTCGAGATAGCTCATACGTTTCTCCGGAGAGTCACCAATTATATCATCAATAGTCCAACCCATAGCTCTCTTGTATCTCTTCAGAGCAGAGATGAGAGCCTCTACGTGCTGTTCACTTAAATCATCTGCACTCTCTGGAAGTATATTTCTACTTTCCAATAACACATACCTTAGATAATTGGGGAGCTCTTGCGATTCTAGCATTGGTGGCTCGTCAATGGGAGTCTTCGCTGTTGGTTGATTCTTGAGATCACAATCCGGTTGCTTAGGAGTATAAGACTCTATTTCTGTTAGATCACCCATAAGTTCTTCATAATCTTCATTATCCTCATGCTCAACATTCAGTGGCGCAGCAGACAATGGCTCAACAGTAGGCTGTTTCTCTATAGATAATGCTTTCATATCCTCTTGATGAACATCAGCTACAGATAACTCATTCATATCGTTGGGCTGCTTCATGGCTTTGCATATATCAAACCGTACTACTTCGTCATTAATTCAGAACAAAAGCTCATTATCTTTCATGTCAATAAGCACACTTCCGGTTGCAAGGAAAGGACGTCCCAGGATTATGGGAACTTCAGAATCCTCCTTACAATCTAGAATAATGAAGTCGGCAGGAAATATGAATGAAGAAACCTTCACCAACACATCATTCAAGATACCCACAGGTCATTTTACCGACCTATCAGCCATCACGAGCCTCATATTGGTTGGTGTAGGGTCTCCCAACCCCAACTTTCTGTAGATAGATAGTGACATCAAATTGATGCTAGCTCCCAAATCGCACAATGCCTTAGCAAAATCCAACGATCCAATTATGCAAGGAATAGTGAAAGCTCCAGGATCTGCCTTCTTTTGAACTAGCGATCTTGTAGCGATTGCACTACAATGATGAACATTATCCGCCAAGTCATAACTTGCTGCTCGCTTCTTTGTCAAGAGATCCTTCATAAATTTCGCATACCCAGGCATTTGTTCAAGTGCCTCCACCAATGGAACATTAATGGTGAGCTACTTTAACATATTCATAAATTTGCTGAACTTTGTGTCATCTGCCACCTTCTTCAATCTTTGGGGAAAAGGTGGTGGTGGGTATGGAAGTATTCTCTCCACGATTTTCTTCTCCTCTTGCTTCTATTTTTCCACTTTTTCAGGCTGCACAGTGCTGGATGTGGCGTCCTTGACGTCAGGAGTAGTTGCTGCGGCATCTTTTCCTTTTGTGTTGTCATCCATGTCCACAACTTCGTCAATCACTTGCTTGCCTTTTGCTGAAGTTTCCAGCACCTTACCACTTCTGGTAGTGATGGCCATGCATGACCCATCATTCCTTGGGTTTTGCACAGTATCGCTAGGTAAAGTGCCGGCCTTTCTTTGGTTGAGTGTTGCTGAAAGTTGACTGAATTGCTGCTCTAGTTGTCTTATTGCAACGGAATGTGAGTCAACCAACTGATTCATTGAAGACAGATCGTTTTTCACCTCAGTTACGCCCATATTGGTTGCCTCCACTCCTTTCAGCAACTTGGCCATCATATCTTCCATAGACATCTTTTTGGAGCCAAACGCCTCAACCTCATGATTTCTAGAAGGAATATACAAACCACTCCTGTCTGAATTATTCTTCCGACTACCTTGATCGCGGTCCTTGTATCCAAATTCATCATACTAGTTTCGACCTTGGTTTCCTTGGGCATTGCCTCGGAAACCCCCTTGATTATTCAAGTAGTTGGCTTCTTCTTTAGAGTCGGATTCCTCTCTTCCTTTTGACGCAACAACTTTGACTTTTTCGGTCTTCCCTGATAATAAATGCTTTGTAAGAAGATCCATTTATGTTTTCATATGCGCTATATCTTGATCGCGCTCCTCTTCTCTTCTCCTTTGTTCTGCAGTCATGCTAATAGATAAAGTGGGGCTTGCTACCTCAGAATCCCTGGTGTGCCAAGCTCTACTTTGGTTTGTCATCCGGTCTAGCATATTGCTTGCCTGAACAAAGGTGAGGTCCATAAATGATCCTCCAGCCGCATTATCAACCACTGGCTTAGTCCCTTAATTCAAAGCTCTGTATAATATCTCCATCAAGTGGACATTGGTCATATGATGGTTTGGGCACTGCATTAGCTTCGTCTTGAACCTCTCCCATGTAACGTGGAGAGCTTCAGTTGGAAGCTGTCAAAAATTGGTGATCTCATCTCTCAACTGTGTTCTTTTGGATGGCGGAAAGAATCTTTCTAGGAAAGCGTCTTTCAATTGCCTCTAATTAGTAATCGAATCAGGAGTCAGCCCATTCAACCATAGAGTTGCCTCCCCAGACAGAGACAATGGAAATAAGCGTAGTCGAATTACATTCTGTCCAACGCCAGGATTGTCGAATGACTTGCATGTAGAAATAAAGTTGATCAGATGCATATTCGGATCATCGCCTGCTAGTCCACCAAATAATCCCTTGAGTTGCAAAAGCTGAATCATGGCGCTAGTGATATTGAACTTTGCTCCAGGTGCCAAGGGTGGCAGAACAATGGCTCCTGTGGCACAAGCTTCATCCAAATCGTCATCATCATCATCAAAAGGAATTTGCACAGTTCGACGATCAGGTCTCAATCGCGCTTGACGATCTCTCCTCTGCATGGGTTCCGCCATCTCAGCAGTATGCCGTGGGTTTAGTAGCTCTTCATCGCCCAGATCCTCATTGTCAGGATTTGTTGCTCGCCTACGGTTATCAATATTCTGTTGATGCACTTGAGCAGCCATCCTTTCAATTTCACATTGTGCATCCATTGATGCACTGAACAAACCTGAATAAAATAAAAACAACAACTAAAAGTAAAAGTACGAGAATCTTTGACCAAAGGGTCTAGTAATTATCACGAACTTGATTGACACTCGTATTCCCCGGCAACGGCGCCAATTTTTGATAACGCTCAATCTACAGCTCTCGTAGGAGTGTAAAGCGGTCGTTAGCAAATATAGAACCCAACCTGGGTTGGGTGTCGATCCCACAGGGAATAGCTTGACCAACAAGTAAGTAAAATTACTAAACTTTTGGTGCAAGTCTCGTAAAAAGGGGGGATTCTTGTCTTGCAAGTAATGTAAACAAAGGCTGAAAATAATAAAGTAAAAAGAGAGAGATTGTTACGTTGGTTGTAAACAATGAGAATTGAAGCGTTGGGGTTATGTCCACCTTTTGAGGTATACGCCTCTATTGGCTATGAGTGTGTAGAATTCTGACATGCAATTGCTTATAGAGAATTGTAGTCGATGGTAAATCCAAGCGTCTCTCGACCTAAACAAGGACTATTTCACTTTAACTCTCTCGAGCTTAAAGCGTGTCTAACGGTACGAATTCTCCAAGAGGTTAGTCCAGTTACGGCACTAGCTTTTTAATAGGAAAGGGTGTCCTACTACCTTGACATTATCTCTTTTCCAGACAAATAACCTTTCTCTCAAACAAGTTAAATGTTAGACTGGCGTATTCTTGCGTTTGCAACCGCAAAGAATGTGGATTAAGATGAAGAGAATAATGATATAAGCAATATACGTGTCTCGAACTCACAAACTCACAGCAATAGATAGTAACTCATTCGGCTTCCATAACCCCAACAGAGAAGTTTAGTTACCCATGAATGCGAAGGAGATCACGATTGACATTGTTATTATATCACGATATTGAGTAATGGCATGTAGATCAAGTGATAGGCGTGAGACGTGTTTCCTTATCTTGGTAACGATTCTCTTGTTGTGGAATTTAAGAATAGAAGAGTAGATTAGAAGTGTTTGTAGTGGAAGATGAGAGGGATGGAAGCAAATTAATTATTGAAGAATAGAAAGATGAATGTATCTCTCCACTAAGGGAGGATTGTCTCTCCACTAAGGGAGGACTTGAATAAAAATCTCTAGCATGATAGGGTATTTATAATACTCCTATCCTACTCCTACTATGCTAATGAAATAAATAACCAAATCCTACTAGGCCTATGGAACACTTAACCCAAATGTACTAGGTTAAGGTAACATTATCATAATCTAAATAAACTAATGAAATACATAACCTAATTGTACTAGGTTAATGTATCTTTGTCAAAATCCAGCTTTGTGTCTGTAAGTCCCCAAAGTCTTCAGAATTGCTGTTTTAGCCCGGGACAGATTTTTCATGCAGCAGTTTTGGTCCTTAGGCGTGTACACTCCTTTTCCTTTCTTCGTGAGCTTTATTTTGCGTCAAGTAAGCTATAAAATGCTGAATTTTGCATCATTTATACCTGAAACTTTACTAATCATGTTCGTTAGCTCATTTACAGGAAAAAGGACTAAAAGTGCATGAAATATATAATTTGTTCTCAAAACTAGGCTAAAATATGGGCAAAATATATAGATATAGACGTGTAAATCCGCCTATCATCAGAAACTAAACTAAGCATAATTTCTCCCTGTAGTGCTTTGGTATGTCTTTATTCTTGAGATCCGCTATCAAATCCTTCACTTTGTAGCTAGGTCAAACAATGCCTAACAACCCATCTTTTTTGACCTTGTGTTTGTTGGACCCTTTGTGGGGTGTTTTCTTGATGGGAGGTTCTTCTGGACGATCGCATCTCAAGCCCGTCACAATGGCAAACTCTTTCAATCCAAAACAAACCGGCATGCCACAGTAGTTGATCCAAACTTTATCCATCTTTTTTCTGCCCTCCTTTGGACCTCTATTATCCCCCGCATACATGATCATGTGCTTGAGAAGGCCATATACCATAATCATTGAGAAACGGAGAGGGCGGGGCTCAAGAAAGTGTGGAAAGTAGCTCTTCTTAAAAAGTCCATCTATGTTTTCCTTCTTCATAATACTCCTAAGTTCGTCAAAAGATTTCCCCAACTGAAATTTAAGTACAAGATCACCAAATAATGCTTTAGGGTTATTCATCGGCATCGCAACTCGAAACTTATCAATACTAATGGTTTTGACAGAATCATGCTGGAATTTCGATATTATTTTTTGCCCCATTAGTGAGGAGGATCTATCACTTTTCTCGGCTTTATTTTGCCCTGACTGAGATTGTTCTAGAAGTTTCTCCGAATCTATCTGTACTCTAGCCTTTTTTGTTTGGTGGTCAGAAGTTGATTCACTTTCTCCACTTTCAGTTTGTTTTCTTTTAGGAGACATCTTTTAACTACAAAAAAAAGAAAAATAAAAAATATATTGTATTTGATGTCTGCATATTTTTTTAAAAACGGTGAGACAAATTTCAATAAATTATTCTTACCGCATAAACAAAAAAAATACTCCAATGGATAACCCATCAGTTAGAATAGATGGGGAACCTGAATCTGTTTGAAGTCCTATTTAATATCTCCCAACAGATATTCCACCTGTTGCAACAAGTGGAGAAATTTCAATAAATTATTCTATGCCACATTACAAGAAAATACTCTAATGGATAACCCATCAGTTGGAACAGATGGGGAATCTCTTTGAAGACCTATTTAATATCTCCCAACAGATCTTCCACCCGTTGAAACAGATGGACCACCACCACCACAACCAATGCCACCACCAATGCCACAAAGACCATCACCAATTCCACCAATACCAACACCAAGACCACCGACACCACTGCCAAAAAACACTAATACCAACACCACCAACAACAGCCACCAACAATACCACAAGCACCATCCAACAATACCACGACATTCAACAAAATGTTGAGATAAAAACTAGGGTTTTCTCGGGTGCTTCCTACATTTTTATCATCAAAACTCAAAATTGTTAACCCATTCTCGAAGATAATACAACTAAAAGTCTTCTTTTTTATCATTAACTAAAAAGCCCTATTTTTTAAAATAAAGAACAAATGTAGAACTTTTATCAAACTTTGTTACATGCGAAGATAGAGAAAATGATGGATACAAGAGGAAATGAAGTAAAAAAATAACTATAAATGGGAAGAAGATCGACCTGTTTTGAAGGGTTGAACAATATATTGAGTAGTTGTTATTTGAATTGTTAAGAGAGGGAGGACACCCTGAGAGAGAGAAAGAGAGAGAGAGAGAGAGAGAGAAAAGAGCGAGAACTTAAGATTTGAAATAAAAAGTTTTTCATGCAAATGGATGATTTGTATGGGTTGATTTGTAATTTTGGAAAAGAATGACAAGTTTTAAAATTGCTAATTTGGTCCGAATTGATCTTAATTAATTTTAAAAATTTTAAAAGATATAGTTTTTAAAACATTGAGGTGATGAGAACTCATTTCAACTTAGAGTTATCAATCGATGACTCGAGTCAGGATGAACGCAATACCAACGCCATGCAATTGCAAAGACTCGATTGGTTTTGTAGTTGACCCTGCGAGCTCATTAATTCATTCCTAGTTCCACCTAAATCAACTTAGGTACTATCATTATCCTAACATTGAGTTGATGAGAACTCATTTCAACTCAGAGTGATCGATCAATGACTCGGGTCAGGATGAACACAATACCAATGCCATGCAATTGCAAAGACTTGATTTGTTTTGTAGTTGACCCTGTGATCTTATTTATTCATCCCTAGTTCCACCTAAATTTGCTTACATACTATTACTATCCTAACATTGAGTTGATGAGAATTTATTTCAACTCAAAGTGATCGATCGACGACTCTAGTCAGGTTGAACGCAATACCAATGCCATGCAATTGCACAGACTCGATTGGATTTGTAGTTGACCCTACAAGCTCATTCATTTATCCCTAGTTCTACCTAAATCAACTCAGGTACTATCACTATCCTAACATTGAGTTCATGAGAACTTATTTCAACTCAGAGTGATCGATCGATGACTCGGATTGGGATGAACACAATAGCAACGCTATGCAATTGCAAAGACTCGATTGGATTTGTAGTTAACCCTGTGAGCTCATTCATTCATCCTTAGTTCCACCTAAATCAACTTAGGTACTATCACTATCCTAACATTGAGCTGATGAGAACTCATTTTAACTCAGAGTGATCGAATGACGACTCGGGTCAGGATGAACGCAATACTAATGCCATGTAATTGTAAAGACTCGATTGGATTTGTAGTTGACCCTGCGAGCTCATTCATTCATCCGTAGTTCCACCTAAATCTTCTTAGGTACTATCATTATCCTAATATTAAGCTGATGAGAACTCATTTTAACTCAGAGTGATCGATTGATGACTCGGGTCAAGATGAACGCAATACCAATGCCATGCAATTGCAAAGACTCGATTGGATTTGTAGTTGACCATGCGAGATCATTCATTCATCCCTAGTTCCACCTAAATCAACATAGGTACTATCAGTATCCTAACATTGAGTTGATGAGAACTTATTTTAACTCAGAGTGATCGATCGATGACTCAGGTCGGGATGAATGCAATACCAACGCCATGCAATTGCAAAGACTCGATTGGATTTATAGTTGACCCTACGAGCTTATTCATTCATCCCTAGTTCCACCTAAATCAATTGCAATGAAATCTGTTGCAACAAATAACTAAGCTGTTGAAAATTTTCAAACAGGTACATATCTACTACAACAGATGACATATCTGATATAATTATCAAATAGATATTTGCATCTGTTGTGATAGATGACTGAGCTATTAAAATTTTCAAATAGATATTTATATCTGTTATAACAAATGATATATCTGATTTGATTTATTATCAAATCAATATTTTCATCGTTGTCACAATGACTGAGCTGTTGGGATTTTTAAACATATATTTATATTTATTGTAATAGATGACTGAGATATTCGAATTTCTAAATAGATATTTATATATGTTGCAACAGATGACATATCTGTTTGAAAATATTTTTTTTTTTTAATTTTAAAGCAAGAAGCTTCTGGTTCGAGTAGATAATATCAAGTAGTAGTACTTACTACTAAAGGCGGTAAAAAATATTGCTTGAATATCTCAAAAGGGAGTTCATTGAGCAGTCTTGTCTTGTCTTTTCAATGTCAGTAGTCTTAGTCTTCCTCGTGCCCCTCAAATTATTAATGAAATTAATGAATATTAATTAATGAATATTGAAAACCACCATGTCTATGTACACAATACATCTATAGAAATTATCTCATCTCATCTCTTCCTTCAGCTGTAGTTTATTTTATTCAACTCTCCTCTTTTTCTTTCTCTCCTCTTTAGGGTCACAACCTTTTTTCTCTCTTTTCTTTTCTCTTCTCATAAAGATCTTTTCAGATCTAAACTGATCCATATCTTTACTCAACTTAAATTTCTATTTTGATCCCCTTTTTGATATTAAGGTATGGTTCATTATTGCTCTTTCATTCTCATCTTTTTTTTTTGCAAGTTATTTACATCTGTTTTTTTATTTAATTACTATTTACCCATATCATATTTATTAAAAAAATTTGAAGGAACTTTAAGTGTTGAATAAACAAACTGAGAATTTTTATTATAATATGAGAAAAAAGTCATCTGTTGGGAGAAGTTTAAAAGCCTTGTTGGCAGTGTCATTTTTTTGTATGTATTTTATTTGTTTGTTTATTGTTGATGCAGTTATTGATGTTGTTGGTGGGGTTGGCATTGTTGGAACTTGTGGTGTGGTGTTGTTGATGGTTCTAGAACAGAGGATGTTGCTTCTTTGTTGTTGATGATGTTATTGGAACAAATGTTGTTCTTTTTGTTGATGTTTATACTGTTGTTGATGTTGCAAAAGATGGAGAAACTGTTGGAACAAATAAAACCACCAGAAAGGCTACTTTGATGTATTCCATCAGACTCCACATCTATTGGAACAGACTCTACATCTGTTGTAACAGACTCCACATCTGTTGCAACAGACTCCATATTAGATGCAACAAATGGATAATGTTCTTTTTGTGACATCAATTTTTTTCCTCTTCTTTGTAGATATAAGGAACTGGCAATTGATCAACTTTTGACAAACTATCGCAAGAGGCTGCAGTAAAGATGGGTTCGAAGAAATAAACTGCTTGCAGATGGAACCACTTCATATGTAGGAGGTATGTATTACTGATAATGTTATCGTGGAAACACATATAGAGCGCACTAATTTTGTGAATGTTGTTTTTACTGATTAGTCATACATTGTTCAAATAAGATGTCTGCAATTTTACAGTTAAGTTTGGTAGATCCGAATTGATAAGGCTGAGGGACCATGAATATGGTTCTGATACCCTTTTAAGATTTAATGTTGTTGTTGCTCATGTTTATTTTTTAAGCATTATGAAGAGATCTAGTTTTGGTGTCATTGTAAAGAGATTCGATAGCAATTGGACTAACTTTTAGGGTGCATTGGACCCTTAAAGGGCATTCGAAGCTTAGCACTGCATCTAACAAGAATGGAAAACCAATATAGTTATTGACCTGGCTAAAATTTATATGGTTGGGTTGCTCGCTTAAGGTAATGATTATATGCTAGAAGATGCGGTAGGAGAATGCCTTCGAGGGAAAATAGGTGGTTGATGGAAGACTATATTATCTGAGAGCTAATTGAAGAAGAAACATAGGGTAGAAAGTAACTTCTAGCGAATTTGGACGATGGAATTATCTTAACAGATGCGAGATCTGAATCAAGTGCAAATATGAAAGTGTATTCGGTAATGTAATTTCATATGTTGTGTCTCTAAAAGAAAAATAATGCAGATGGACACTTTGCTAGGGAGTTGCGTGGTCAGGATTATCACCTAGATAGAAAATAGGAGAAGACCAACAAAGAAGCCTCACGAGCATTGAGGGTTAAAATGATGTACAACAAGTCTAGAAAACTTACGCCAATAGCAACTTTAATTAAAATAAGGAATCTAAGTGAAGGCGGCAATTTCTGAATTTTAAATTTCATCCCATGCTTTCTTGTTTGTGTTTTCGATCAGGTCTACTTTCGTTGACCTGATCGAAACCACAAATGAGATTGAAAGAAAAATAGAGTATCATTGCTTCCTTAGCAATACAGTTATAATTGATTGTGTTTTCTTTCCTTAATATGCTTCCAACATTCCTTGGAGAAGATCAGATACTTGCTGTAGTATGTGAATCCCGATAATTTTCAAGCTTACCTCCAGCTTGCTGATTCTGTATTCAAGTTGGTCATTGCCATCTTCAAAGTTGGTCAGTAGTTTCTCATCTCCTGTGAGCTCGATCAGGGACACCACCTCCAAAGTTGTGGCATTTTAGAATCCCTTCAGAACACTTTCTTCAGAAGACTTAAAGGATACATGGAGGGTCTCTGTGTTTATGTTAGGTCAAAATGTATTGATGCACGTTGAAGATGTGGTACCAACAGTTGAACAACACACTTTTAACGAGTGTTGCTCCATGAATCTTGCTCAACCAATTTTATAAATTAGTAAGCATGGAGTTACATAGCGTGTGATCTAAACCGTCTCTATAAAGCCTATCAAATGTTACGTAACTCCAAGCTCATTACCCTATAAAAAAATATGATCGGGTTAGTGCACAAATTGAACGAGCTCAATCTCTCATCCTTTCTGCTGATCACTCTTCTCCAATATAGATAACAAGATATATGCTATGAAAAAGTCAACACCATCGCCAGACATGCTTATCTGGGAGCAATTCTTCTGAAAATATCTATTGATGTCTTCTGAAGAATTGCTCCCAGGCAAGCATGTCTGGCGATGGTGTAGACTTTTGCATAGTAGATATCTTGTCATCTATGTTGGAGAAGAGTGATCAATAGAAAGGCTGACATATTGGGCTTGTTTGATTTGTGCACTAACTCAGGCATATTTTTTTATAGGGTAATGAGCTCGAAGTTACGTAACATTTGATAGGCTTGGTAGAGTCGGTTTAAGATTACACGTTGCGTAACTCCATGCTTACTAATTTATCAAATTGGTTGAGCAAGATACATGGATAAACTCTCGATAAAAGTGTATTGCTCAACTGTTGGGACCACATCTTTAATGTGCATCAACACATTTTGACCTAAAACAAACACAACGACCCTTCATGTATCCTTTAAGGCTTCTGAAGAAGGTATTCTGAAGGGATTCTAGAATGACACAACTTTGAAGGTAGTGTTCCTGACCGATCTCACAAGAGACGAGAAAATCCTTACCAACTGCGAAGATGGCAACGACCAGCTTGAATACAGAATCAACAAGCTTGAGGCAACCTTGAAAATTATCGAGATTCACATACTATAGCAAGTATCTGATCTTCTCTGAGAAATGTTGAAAGCATGATAAGGCAAGAAAACACAATCAATTAATTCATATTGCTAAGGAAGTAATTATACTCTATTTGCCTTTCAATCTCATTTGTGGTTCCGATTAGGTCAACGACAGTGGACCTGACCGAAAACATAAACAAAAAGGCATGGGATAAAATTTAAAATTCAAAAATTGTTGCCTTCGCTTAGTTTCCTTATTTTAACTGCAGTTGTTGTTGGCGTAAGTTTTCTAGACTTACTGAACATCATTTCAACCCTTGATGCCCGTGAGGCAGCTTTGTTGGTCTTCTCCTATTTTCTACCTAGGTGATAATCCCAACTATGCATCTCCCTAGCAAAGTGTCCATCTACATTGTTTTTCTTTCAGAGACACAACAGATGAAATTACATTATCGGATACACTTTCATATTTGCACTTAATTCAGATTTCGCATCTGTTAAGATAGTTCCATCGGCCAGATTTGTTAGAAGTTACTTTCTACCATATATATCTTCTTCAATTATCTCCCAGATGATATAGTCTTCCATCAACCACCCATTTTCCCTTGAAAGAATTCTCCTACCGCACCTTCTAGCATATAATCATCACTCCGAGCGAGCAACCCAGCCATATAAATTTTGGCCAGGGCAATAACTGTATTAGCTTTTCATTCTTATTTGATACAGTGCGAGGCTTCGAGGGCCCTCTAAGGGTCCAATGCACACTTAAAGTTAAGTCCAATCACTATTGGTTCTCTGTAGTGACGACAAATATTGGTCGTTTCTCAATACTTGGCATGCATAAACACGAACAACAACCGCCAGTAATTCATAATAGGGTATCTGCACCATCCTCATGAGGTCCTAAGCCTTATCAATTTCGAACCCATCAAACTTAACGGTACAATGCAGGATCTTGTTTGAATGATCAATTCCTAATCGGTTAAAAACTATATTCACAAAAACATTGTACTTTGTGTGTGTTGTCCTGGTGACCTTATCAGTAATACATACTTAACTCCCACACATATGATAGTGGATCTATCTGCACGCACCTTATTCTTTCTAGCCCATTTATGTCTTAAATTGAATAAACAGATGACTAGCTAGTTGCAACAGATGACACATCTGTTTATATTATCAAAATTGGAGACATCTGTTATGACAGTTGATCAACCTGCTGCAGAAATCAAACAAATATATACATCTGTTGCAAAAGATTTCTAGTATGTTGTATTGTAAGTTATCTAACAGAAAGAATATATTTTGCAACAGATTACCCATTTGTTAGATTTATTTTAAAGCAATTTTCTTTTCTTTCCGAGATATAATAATTTATAAATAGATCCCTCCTTACAAATATGGATGATCAATATTCGTACAAGAATATTCATATTGAGTCCTTGCATGAACTTCAAAGGCAGTTTGATGAATTCCAGAGAGATTTGGCTGACTTCGGAGCAAGGCTGCCAGATGAAAAATGTCCGATTGACAATAATAATAATAATAATAATAGTAGTAGTAATAATAATAATTACATAATGTTTTTTATTTTAGCGCATGTATGTATTTTATTTTTCTTTCCTTCTTTTGTTGTCGACTTTGAGTTTTTAATTCTTATTTAGTATTTAATAATAATCATTCTATTTATTTCTTATTCTCAACATGTCGTCGACGGTTGGTGGTAGGAATTGAGCAGCAATTTGTGTCAACAGAGGTTAATATGTTACGACAGATCGATCATATATTGCACCTGACGGTTATTAATAGAAAAGGGTTATTGTTGTTATTGAGAGGGTGAAAAGAAAAAAAAAGACATGACTTTCCGATAATTCAATATGAAAAATATTTCGTAAATAAATAATAAGGAAATAAATGATAAACACAATTTATAACCACAATTTTAATAACTGATCGTGAGTTTTCACAACTTTTGTTTTTGAATTTGTTTTTAAAATTATTTATTATATAATAAAATGGTTATTATTTTATTAAGAAACTTGAAAAGGTGTTTTTTTTACTTATAAAATAAAAAAGTAAGTAAATTTGGATTAGTGATATGATGATGGTTATTTTTTTAAAAAAAGTAGATTATATGTTGCAACAAATAAATTATCTGATGCAACAGATTCACTATTGTTGCAACAGATGATATATCTGTTGTCATAGATGATTTATCTGATGCAATCTATATTGAGTCATAACTCAATAAAAGCAGTTCTTGGAAAGAACTAATTAATAATAATAATAATCTGAAAAGTCATGACTTATCACAATATTTCTTAATTTATTTAATTCATTACTTTTCACATTAATCAAAAATGTAATTAATAAATGGAGGTGAAAGTTAGATTATATGTTGCAACAAATAGGTTATCTGATGCAACATATTTTATATTTGTTGCAACAGATAATATATTTGTTGTCACAGATGTGTTATCTGATGCAACAAATATAGAATCTGTTTCCATAACTCAATAAAAATGGTTCTCCGAAAGAACTAATTAATAATAATAATATGAAAAGTCATGACTTATATCGCAATATTTATTTTCTTAATTTAATCAAAAATATAATTAATGTATGGAGGTGAATAGTCACGCCTTTTTGCCTCTCATTCAAATTCAATTCTCTATAAATAGGTCCCTTCTTACTCAATCGTTCATTCTACTACACTCTATTTATTTACTGTATCTCGTCTTTCATATTACACTCTAGAAGATAAGATTATGGCTGACCCAGCGTGGGACGTTGATTTTCTGCAAGACACCATGAATGAACTTCGAAATCAAGTTCGTGACCTGCAATAGAAACTGGGAGGAGTTAGAGCAAGAATGCTCCGCCAGATACGCAGGCTGAGGAGGGCCTTGCTACTTTCGGTTGAAGATTGGCCGGCTGGTAATGATGATAATGATGATAATAATAATAATAATAATAATAATTAGATTATTATTTTTCTTTTAGTCTAGTATATGCATTTTTATTTATTTTTGTTTAATAAATAAATTATGTTTGATCTTTGACGTTTTAATTCATATTTAATTTTCATTCTGTCTATTATCTTCTCAACAGACATGTCGACGATTCGGCGTAAAAGGAATAATTTAGAATCCAGTAGTAATAGCAAGATTTATCTATTGAGTTTGTGGTAGGGGTTGATGTGTTGTTCAAAACAGATTACTCATGTTGCAATAGATAAGAAGTTGATGTAACAGATAAATAGTCCGTTCAACAGATGACTAGTTTGTTGCTTTGCTTGACTCTGACATTTTAATTCGTACTCCACCCGTCTCAAATTACCCATCCCAAATTGAGATGCCACATTAATTAAAAAATAATTAATAACATGTCTAGTTTACCATAACCCACTGATCAGTTCGCGGGACAGTAGACGTGTTTGAAATAACCATTGTTTGCTATTCAATCAAAATTTCATAAAAGAAGAAAGCTTTTAACGTCGGTCGGCGTATAGTCCCCCTATTAAATGATGTTTCCATTTTAATTTGAAGAAAAAATGATTAATGAAAAGGGTAAAACATGGATTTTTTTAATCTTTTCTTGATTAATGGACAAGAAAAGTAAAATGAGAAATTGAATTAGAAAATTTGGGACAGGTAATTGGACGTAAGGAATAATTTTGAATCCAGTAGTAATAGCAAGAGTTGAAAACATATTGGTTATCTGTTGGGTTTGTGGCAGGGATTGATTTGTGTTGTTTTAAATAGATTAATCATTCGTTGCTACAGATAATTAGTCCGGTGCCACAGATAAATATTCTGATGCAACAGATAAACATCCTGATACAATAAATAATACGTCTGATGTAACAGATAAATCTTCTGATGCAATAGATAAACAGTCTGATGCAACAGATAAATCTTTTGATGTAACAGATTGATCATCTGATACACCAGATTATTGATCTGTTTAAATTGTGGTCACTTATGCTGGATTCATGATCGGGGTTCTATCCATTGTTAGAAAAATAGAAGTGTACCCAGATGACAAATATGAATAAAAATCATAATTTTATTTACCAAAGTCATCTATGAAGTAATGATAAAGTGGAAAGTGATGTAGTAAAAAAAATCTGACCTAAGAAATTGGTCAGATCGCAGTAGTAGCGTTGTACCAACAATAACAACAACAACAATAAATGGTCAACAGAAAGAAGATAAAGATGATAATGAAGTAGAAGATGATGATAATGAAGCAGAAGATGACGAATAAAGTAGCAGAAACAGAAACAATGAACAACCAAAATTGCTAAGAGAGAGAAAACAACAATGGATGAGAAGAGAGAGAAAGAAGCCTTTTTCCCTTCATTTTTTGTTATTTTAGGTATACATTGGGATCAAAGTATAAATTTAAAAACTTGTGGGTTATTTTCAAACTTTTCCAACTTTCTTAATCCATAATAAAGTAATTGTCACCTCCAACTAATAATTAAGACTTGTGTCACCTACACCTCATTTTAAAACTCTTGTCACCTGTGGCCCAAACCCCCAAGTTAGTTGATACAATTCAAAGAGGTAACCGTGCTCGAACCACGGGATCGAGGGGTGCCTAACACCTTCTCCTCAGTCAACAAAATTCCTTAAGCAAAATCTCTATTTGCAGATAAGTATTAAGAGTCAAAATCAGTTTTAAAACAGATTTCCAAAGGCGATTTGGCACACCAGATTTATGTCAAGTGGTGACTCTGAATTTAATTATAAAAATCCTTTTTGAAACACATTTTTATTTTTTATCACTTTAATAGTATGGGTCTAGGGGTAGATGGTTACTCTATTAAATTCTTCTAACAAAATTGGACTATAGTTAAAGAAAAGGTATACTTAGCTGTGCAATAATTTTTTCTGCTGGTAAAATGAAGAAAACGTGGAACTGTATGACTATCACTTTGATTTCTGAGGTTCTATCACCAATTAAGGTAAAGTAATTCAGACCAATCGTATATTGTTCCACCATAAACAAAATTATTTCGAAAATTCTTTCTAATAGGATAAAATAAGTTTTGATGGCCTTATTGTTTGCTCACAATGAGCTTTCGTTGAAAGTAGAACTATTACAGATAATATCTTGATAAGTCATGAGATTTTCAACGAATATACCGGGAAAAATATTTCCCCTAGATGTGTTCTTAAAGTGGATATCAGAAAAGCTTATGTCACACTTGAGTGGCCTTTTCTCAAGGCCATGATGATTGATTTAGGGTTTTCTCACAAGTTTGTCAATTGGATTATGGAGTGTGTATCTACTGTCTCTTACTTCTTGATGATAAATGGTGGACTTACCAAGCCATTCCAGGCTAGGACGGGTTTGAGGCAAGGGGATCCCATATCCTCTTACCTCTTTGTGATAGCCATGGAATATCTTCTAGAGAAATACAACAACTAGCAAAAGAAAAATAATTTTAATTCCACCCAAAATGCAAGAGATTTAACTTAATTCATATGTGTTTTGTAGTTGACTTATTGATATTTTACAGGGCTGATATGGACTCTGTTACTTGCTTCAACAGACTTTCTAGAGGTTCTTTACTGCCTCTGTCCTGGAGGCAAATACTGACAAGAGCTCTATTTATATGGTAGGTGTAAGCAACAACTTGAAGAGTGACTCTTATAAGCCTTTGGATATGTAGAAGGGACCTTACCTTTCAAATATCTGGGCGTACCACTCTTTACAAGAAAAAACTAACAATTGCACAATGCATGCCTTTGGTTGAGAAATTTTCTACAAAAATTAGATGCTGGATAGCTAGATTACTCTCATAGTCTGGTAGACTTCAACTCATCAAAGCAGTGTTGTTTGGTATGTAAAGCTACTGGGCATAGATCTTTATGTTTCCTAAGAAAGTAATTAAACTGCTGGAAGCTACTTGTAGAACATTCCTGTGAACAAGCCAAAGGTGAAATATCTAAGAAGGCTTTGATTGCTTGGAAAAAAATATGCCACCCAGGCTCAGCAAGAGGATTAGGAGTTATTGACTTGAAACTTAGGAACAAAGCATCCATATTAAAGCACCCATGGGCTGTGTCAAAAAAGAAGGATACTATATGGACCAAATGGGTACACTACTATTATATCAAGCAAAAGGACTTGAACCTAATGCCTATACCCAAAAATGCAGCTTGGGTGGAGAGAAAGATAATTGATAGTTAAAAGGTGATGCAACCACACCTGCAGACTCAGGAATCAGTGATGTAAGCTTTAGATAAGCTAATATATCGGGAAAAATCTTCTATCAAGCATGCTTATCTGACTCTACAACTACACTACAGAAAAGTAATCTGGAAGAGCGTTACACAACATAAGCAAATTCACCCCAGGTTCAAGTTCAATCTATGGTTAGCAGTGTATCAACGACTAGCAACAGTTGACAGACTATAGAAAATTGGCATCGAAGTGACACCTGAATGCATCTTTTACAATCAGGCAGTAAAAATATTTGAACACCTATTGGCTAGGCTTCACTAGGAACATAGGGACTTGGACTCAGGAAATGGATTGGATATGTAAAATTAGCCAAAAGGAAGTCTGGACATGCTGCAATTGTTTGCTCTTCTTTTGCTATGATCTTGTACTGTATCTGGAGAGATAGAAATATGTTGAGGTTTCAGAAAGGCCGGATTAACATGATAAGAACTTGTAAGGACATTGTAATGCACATGCACATATTGGGGAGAAATACAGTTGCATGGAAAAATGCTTTTGAGGATGATGGATCACTTTCCTTAGACTATAAGAATCTCTTGTATTTTCTTTGATTATCTAATTAGATTTAGCAAGTCTAGTACAAGAGATTATTGTATACCTAGACTATCTCTTGAAGATAGTTTGTTGGAGGTAGCTGATCAGCTTCTACCTGGTGTTGTAATGACAATTTTGATTAATGAAGAGAAATTTGTTTAATAAATAATAATAATAATAATAATAATAATAATATTAATAATAATAATAAAAATCCTTTCAAACGTCAATAATCTTTTTCGATAAAAAAAGAGGTGTAACATCAAGTATAATCAATCAACTTATATAGAAAAGATTTTAATGACCAAAGAGTCATTCCGAAAAAAGGTCATTAAAAAGATGTCATCCCTTAAAATATATAAATAATTAATTTAAATAATATAAATAATAGTATTATAAAAAATAAATATCTATCATTTCATTATAATTCAGTAAATCAAAAAATATTACATGAAAAAACAATGAAAATAACCAATTTGTAAATAATCAAGCAAGCAACTTATATGAAAAATATCATTATATCCAAAGAATCATTCCAAAATTAAAAATATCATGCAAAAGAAATTATCCCAAAATATGTATACAGTTAATATAAATAATATTATTTTAAAAAATATTTGTGTTTCACTATAATTAAGTAAATCAAGAAAGTATTTTACATGCATAAAAATCAAAAGTAATGAGAATAACCAATTAGTAAATAATTTATCAAGTAACTTATATGAAAAATATTATTATATCCAAAGAGTCAATGAAAAATTAAATATACCATGAAAAATTGTCGACCCAAAATATGTACACCATTAATTTAAATACTATAATAATGTTATTTTTAAAAAGAATTTATGTTTAACTATAATTAAGTAACTAAAAAAGTATTTTACATGTATAAAAAACAAAAGTTTTATCTATATTTTAAGGAAAAAGTACATGGGATGACCATTTTGAAAAAAAATGGCCACATTTGAAAAGGTGGACATACTCTAGCCAGTCGGCTAAATTAATTCCTCTTTTTAGCCATTTGGCCCAATTGGGCACACACAGTTTCTATACCCAATTGATACACTTTAATACCATATTGATATACTTTTTAAAAAAGAGAAAGAAAATTCTATGCAAGTACATGCAGTCCCTATACCCAATTGATACTCTTTTATACCATATTGATACATTTTTATACTACATTGATACACTTACAGTGTCCATATACTCAATTGATACTCTCTTATTCTAGATTGATACATTTTTAGAATGCATGTAGAAACTATATAGAGTCGTATAAAATATGTATCTAAATAACAATTGTAGTTAAAAATTGTATAGAATGTGTAAAAAAATGCTATAATTATTATATAGAATATGTATATGTATAGAAACTGTATCATTATTATATATAAATATATATCTTTAACAATTGTATTATATAAATATGTGTAATTCATGTCACTTTATTTCCAGTAATCAAAAGTTTGCATTACACTATGTTGTTAAATACAAGGATATTTATAAGATACAGGCACCAAGTCCCTTTTTTTTTAAGTTTTATTTTTACCCAGAGGAACTAAGGCCTCTGTTGTTAGCTAGTTAATTAATCTATGTTGTCCTTGATTAAAAAAAAAAGGTTAAAATTTGTGTCGTGTAGATGTTTGGGCATAAGAATCTCATTTAACGTACGAATGATAACTTTCTACCCTGATCACTTGATTCGAACAGCAGAGCACAGATGCTAGTTGTCATTAAGATAAAAAATGTCATTATACAACATTAAAATGGGGGGAAATAATACTGCACCTGCAAACATCTACCGACGGCCCAGTACACAAAACGAAAAGGGCCGAATTTTGATGCTTAATGGCTATTTACTAGGTTTTTAAATTTAGGTGCTAGTTTTGTGGAATTATTTTAGTTTTAGGTGTTATTTTTGTCCTTTCCCCATTCTTTGGGAAAAGGACATGGGATGACCATTTAAAAAAAAAAATAGCCCACATTTGAAAAGGTGGACATGCTCTAGCCAGTCGACTAAATTAATTTCCCTTTATAGTCATTTGGTCCAATTGGGCATACACAGTCTCTATACTCAATTGATACACTTTTATACCATATTGATATACTTTTATATTATATTGATACACTTTTTAAAAAAGAGAAAGGAAATTTTATGCAAGTACATGCAGTCCCTATACCTAATTGATATTCTTTTATACCATATTGATACACTTTTATACTACATTGATACACTTACAGTGTCCATATACTCAATTGATACTCACTTATAATAGATTGATACATTTTTAGAATGCATGTAGAAACTATATAGAGTCGTATAAAATATGTATCTAAATAATAATTGTAGTTAAAAATTGTATAGAATATGTAAACAAATGTTATAACTGTTATATAGAATATATATATGTATAGAAACTGTATCATTATTATATATAAATATATATCTCTAACAATTGTATTATATAAATATGTGCAATTCATGTCACTTTATTTCCAATAATAAAAAGTTTGCATTACACTATGCTGTTAAATATAAGGATATTTATAAGATACAGTCACCAAGTCCTCTTTTTTTTTTTTGTAAGTTTTATTTTTACCCAGAGGAACTAAGGCCTCTGTTGTTAGCTAGTTAATTAATCTATGTTGTCCTTGATGGAAAAAAAGGTTCAAATTTGTATCGTGTAGCTGTTTGGACATAAGAATCTCATTTAACCTTTTATTCGAATGACAACTTTCTACTCTGATCACTTGATTCGAACAGCAGAGTACATATGCTAGTTGTCATTAAGATAAAAAATGTTATTGTACAACATTAAAACGGGGGGAAATAATACTACACCTATAAACACCTGTCGGCGGCCCAATACACAAAATGGAAAGGGCCGAATTTTGATGCTTAGTAGCTATTTACTGGATTTTTAAATTTAGATGCTAATTTTGTGGAATTATTTTAGTTTTAGATCTTATTTTTGTCCTTTCCCCATATTTTAATATAAGCACTCCTATTTATCATATTATGGTGGAAATCAACTAAAATTAGTTCTATTTTAACATAATCAACTAACATTTATATATTTTAAAAGCTTCTTAAAGTTACACCACTTGATTGTTGTAAAAATCAATTAATGTTTACTCCTATTTTTTTAGTAATCTAAATTTTTTCTTTTAAAAAAAAAACAGCCGTACTTATTGAGAGGATTTATATAAACAAAGAATAAGTATGCTATTTAATTTTTAAAGGAAAATATGCATATAAAAGTCAAAGTTTAATCTATATTTTAATATAAGGACTCCTATTTATCATATTGTGGTGGAAATCAACTAAAATTGATTCTATATTCGCAAAATTAACCAATATTTATATATTTTAAAAGCTTCCTAAAGTTACGTCACTTGATTTTCGTGAAAATCAATTAATGTTTACGCTTATTTTTTAGTAATATATATTTTATTTTTAAAAATAATAATTGTATTTATTGAGAGGATTTATATAAACAAAGAGTAAATATGCTATTTAAATTTTAAAGTAAAATATGCAACTCTATATGATCTTCTTAGATTTTACTGAGAAAAATATTGTCACACATATTATTTATCAATACCGATCACAATATTATCCAATGTGCTCAATAATTATATTATAATATAATATTATTTGCATGTGGGGACTAACTTTTTGAAAGAAATATTTAAGTTTCATGGTATTAGATGATATTAAGTTTAATATATTAATAATTATTTAAATATTACGTAAATTTATTAATTTTAAATATATCAATGATGTAGAATAATTTTTTTATTATTTCAAACAAGTAAGATTATAATCTTCCCTTTTTCATTTCTACAGAATTTGATTTTTGTCCAAATTACTTTGGACTAACAAGAATGCTTAGACCTATGTACTCGATATATAATATAACCTCACTTTTCGTTTTATCTTTTTTTTTTTTTTAGAAATTACCTCTAGTTGATTGGACAACGGTGTAGAAGCACCAAAACCAACAAACCATGTTTCTAAGGAGGTTATATATATATATATATATATGTATGTATGTATGTATGTATGTATGTAATGGAAAAGAGTCTAAAATACCCTTCAACTATGTGAAATAGTGCAAAAATGGCCTTCGCCTATCTATTGGGCTTGAAATGTCCTCCCCGTCTACCTATTAGGCCTGAAATGTCCTCTCCGTCTACCTATTGAGATTGTTTTGCCCTTTTATTTAACAGATCAATTTAATCTCAATTTATTAATGACATGTTTTTTTTAATTGGTCTACTAATAATTATTTAAAATAATTAATTTTCCCTCTAAAATTTTGATCCGTCCAAATAAATAACCCGATCCGCTAATGACCCGCCCCACCTAAACTAGAAGAAATCCTTTTCAATAATATTCCTATATGATGCTAACAAATACATCCGATATATTTTTTATAGCAGTTATAGTTACAGGTTCTGTACATATCGAGGAAGAGACTCTCTCTCTATTGATTTACAAGCATTGCTATATTTACGTTGTTGTATTTCTTTAACTTCTAATAACCAAAATATTCATGAATTTTGTCTGGATAAATGTATTTTGATTTAGAATTTCGTTTAAACGAGTTTTCTAATGTGCATTATATTTCAAATAAAGATACAATGTGAGTCTTGTGTTAATTTTTTTTTTGACTTGTTTTATCTGTGCAAGAAATGTATATAGTCTTCAATATGTCTTCTCTGTTGTGACCAAATACATGAGGTTTAGCCAAGTATATGCATTTATTGAAACTAGTTAGGTTACTTTGTTATCTTGAAAATTTTGATGTTTTCTTATTTGAAGTTCAATGCTAATGCACGAATTCAGATGATAAAAGTTTTTCCCTGTATGCTGATCTCATATCCTTGAATTTTGAACAACTGAGAAGAAAAAAGATATTAGCCCATTTGTCATTCAGCATCATTTTGACTTTATGAATATGTCAATCATTTAATCCTTCCTGATACTAATTTCATTCTTTGTGATCCTTGAAATGCTTGAATATGTTTGCACCTGGATTGGAATGAATTGTCAATTTGGCTGAAAAGAATTTCTTCTAGTTTGGGTGGGGTGGGTCATTAGCGAATTGGGTTATTTGATTTGGGTAGGTTGGAATTTTAAAGGAAAAATTAATTATTAGTTGACCAATTAAAAAAAGACACATCATTAATGAATTGACGGCAAATTGATCAGTTAAATAAAAGGGCAAAACAAGTCTAATAAGTAGTCGGAGAGGGTATTTCAGGCCCAATAGGTAGACAAAGAGGGCATTCAGGCCCAGTAGATAGATGGAGGACATTTTTGCATCATTTCACATAGTTGAATGACATTTTAGTCCCTTTTTTTTTAAAAAAAAAGAGGTTACTTAAAAGTGTAAAAAAATTTATACGGTCATTTATAAAATTGAACTCTTTTCTATAAATAGAAAAAGCGAAGCAAAAAAAATTTATTTCACTCTAGTGAAAATTGAGGTGTTTGGCCCTGAGAATTCCAAATCCAATTTCAAATTGTTTTTGGAAAAGTTCACTTTTTTTCAACTTCAATTTCAACTATATTTATTGTTACAAATAACCCTATTATTTTATTTTTACAAAAACATCTTATTAGTTTCACCTATCAACTGGGATTAAATGTCTAACTACCACATTGCCCACTTCTTCCTACTTTCATGGATAAAAGATTTTCAAAATAAAGGCAACTTCAATTTTTTTTTCATTCTCAAAATCTCCTCATGATACAATGGAACCTTAATCCGTCTATTCTTGCGACTCTTTATGCAACACCAACAACGACGGTAATATTATTGTCTTCTCTCACATTTAGTTATGTCTTGTAGGTAAATTAGTTAAGTTGGGTGATTTTGATAGTTTGTAAAATTAGGGGTATAAAATTATATTTAAAAAAGTCTTTCCAAAAGTCTAAAAAAAGAACATCCAAAAAGACATGACCAAACACACTTCAACTCCAACTTTAACTCTAATTCCAACTCAAACTCCCAAAAATTTAGTTTTCATGACCAAACGCCTACAAAAACTCTCAACTACTTTCTATCATTTTTCCATGGGCCAAATCCCTTTTTCTACACAATTATTTGGCAGAAAATGGAGAAAACTTAACCAACTTGGCTCACTATGTTTCCAAGAAATGAAGTAATTCTTATTAGTCACACCGTATACCTAAATAATATTAACAATGTATTTGACTAAACTTTTAAATTATTAAAATTAAATTAGCTTATAATTATTTTTCTTTGGCATATTTATACTCATGACAAATATCAAAAGTGTGTTTTTTTAACTCAAAACCAGTCAAACAATATAAGTCAATCACACTAACTTATGATTTTACAGGTACTTTTGTTTAGGGGCGGATCCAAGGAGTTGGGTGGGGTTCCCGGGAACTCATTAACTTTCATGCAGATCTTGTATTTATATTGAGAAATCTAGTAAAGCTACAATAATTATAAGTTGGGAACTCATAAATAAAATGTGTTATTGGTCTCGTGAAGTAGTGGGTCTAGTTAGAATTTTTCAACCTCTTAGTTTTGGGTTTAAATCTCCTTAGTTACTATTTGATTTTTTTTCTTCATTTTTTTTGATAAATAAAGTATTTTATTTCACCAAATATGAATTTACAGACCAAAATAAGGTCTGACTCCCTATTTCTCATTTAGACTAAGGCAAACTGTACTAGTTTTTTCCCTACAAACATGCAGGGGTGCTACTCAGTAGTAAAAACATAAAAAAGACTCAATATTATAGTCAAATCAAAGTACTAAAAATCCTCAATCTAGTTCATGGTGTTACAGCAGCTTGTTAGAGTATCATTCCCCATTTTTGATGCAGTTGGCTTTGTATATGAATGTGGGTTGCTATCTTTCTGCATACCTTGTCCTCTTCATATATACCCTTCTGAAATCTGATGTTATTTCTACTTCTTCAGATGATGTTGACCATCATTGCAAATACACTACATAAGATAGCACCTTGTGCAGACTTCCCTCTAGCTTTTCTGGATACCCACTCTGTCTCTTAAGTCCAACTGCCTATATTTCTCAGAACACCTAGCCAATTCAGCAACCTCTTCCATAAGTGCCTAGTGATACTACATTCAAGAAATAGGTGGTCATGTAATTCATCAGCATTCCCATAATACACACTTTTTTTTTGCACTTGAATTCTAAGCTTTTCTAGCCTCTCGACTGTAGAAAGTCTATTCAGCAGAGCTAGCCAGAGAATAAAGTTGTGTTTGGGGTGCACTGAGTGCTGTAATATAATACTTTTCCAGGGAACTTTTGGGAGCTGGGGATTTAAAGCATTGCACATCTTCTTTAATGTGAAAGTCCCTCTTGTGGCACATGCTCTCAATCTAACCTTCAAGTCCCCTTGTAATCCTGGAGCTTCCATAATATGCTGCTCCGCACTGAAAATTTTCCTGATTGCCCATGAGGCATTTTTTAGACAGTCACAGGATTCAACATTTCCAGACTTCAAGTAATAGGTATGCATCCATTTTATCCATAAACCATCCTTCTTTTCAGAAAATGCCCAAAGTTGCTTTGTGATAGCAGCTTTATTCCACAGGTATATATTCCGGACATTTAAACCACCTGCTGATTCTGGAAGACAAATTTTTTCCCAAGCAACAAGTTCCTTATTTGAAGTCAGGATGACACCTGTCCACAAGAACACTCTACAAAGACCTGTGATCACTTTCATAATTCTTTTAGGCAGTAGAAAGATCTGAGCCTAGTAGGTTTATATGCCAAAGATAACAGATTTAATCAGCTGTAGTCCACCTACATATGACTGTAATTTAGCACTCCAGTATTTTATTTTTTCCACTATTCTATTAACAAGTGGTTGACATTGGTCGATTGTGAGCTTTTTTTAGGACAATGACACCCCTAGGTATTTAAAGGGTAATTCTCCTTCAGTATAGCCCAAGTATTCCAGGATGTTCTGCTTTACCTGAGGTTTAGTACCAGGAAAATAGATTGAGCTCTTGTCAATATTAACTCGTAACCCTATGGCTCTTGAGGATTTCAGGAAAACTTGTTGGAGCATTGTTACAGAGTTGAGATCAGCTTTACAGAATAGAAGCAAGTCATCTGCAAAAAATATGTGCTTTATACCAAGTTTCTTGTACCTGGGGTGATATTGAAATTCCTTCTCCTGGTCAAGACATTTCAATTCCTTATTCAGGTATTCCGTAGCTATAACAAACAAATAAGGTGACATAGGGTCACCTTGTCTTATCCCTCTTTTTCCTTAGAAAGGTTTTGTGAAACCCTCATTAAATACCAGTGAGTAAGAAATAGAACAAACATATTCCATTACCCAGTTAATGAACTTTAGTGGGAACCCAAACTCAGCTAAAATAATTCTAAGGAAACACCACTCTATGGAATCATATGCTTTGACAATCCTTTCCTTGGATACTATTTGAATAACTCGTGGCTAAATAAGATATTATCTATCATGCTTCTACCCTTTATGAAAGCTGATTATGATGGCCCTATGAGTGTGTCAATGACCCTTTTTATCCTATTAGTCAGGATCTTTGTGAGCAGTTTATAGAAAGTGATACAACGGGCTATTGGTCTAAAATCTTTGACCATGGAAAGGTTAGGACATTTGCGGATCAAAGTAACTGCAGTGCAACTAAATGCTCTCTGAATTTTACCAGAGCTGAAGAACTCCTTCACAGCATGTAGGATATTTTCTTTAATAGTATCCCATTGATTTCTATAGAATTCCACAGGAAACCCATCAACCCTAGGAGATTTCTCTGCTGGCATACTTTTCATTGCAATTAAGATTTCCTAGTCTGTTACTTCTTGTATGAGTTTAAGCTTCTGAAGGTGTGAAAGACAACGACCATACTTGATCACCTCATAATTTAGCCAAGGCACTTCAGGGATAGATTCACCCATTAGCCTAGTAAAGAACTTAATAAATTCCTTCTCAATGAGATCAGGATCATTAACTTTGTTACCCGAGTTATCATACATTGAATTGATGGAGCTTCTGTTGCTTCTGATCTTTCATTGTGCATGGAATTACTTAGAATGGGCATCCCCACACTTGATCCATGTTGCTCTGGATTTCTGTCTTAGAACCTTCTCTTCTACCAAGTTATAGTGTTGAAACTCTTTTAGCAGATTGACCTCCTCTTGTATCAGTACTTGATTCATAGGATCTGAAGCTAGCTTGCTCTGTGTGATGTCCAGCTCTACTCTGGCTTGTTAAATTTTTTGAGTATAAGCTGCCATATAAGTATCCAGTTCCTGCAAATCATATTTGAGAACTTTTAATTTTTGGTTTAGCTTATACATGTAAGTGCCAGAATAGATCTTCCTCCATGTATTTGCCATAATCTCAGGGAATTTTTGATGCTCCAACATAGTATTTACAATCTGAATGGTTTTGGTCTTGAAGTTTGCTGACTATTATATTGGACCAAGATTAGAGAATGATCAGATACCCTAGGTGATAGTAATTCAACCTCCACATTACTATACCTTTGTAGCCATTGGTAATTTCCCAAGATCCATTCAATCTTAGAATACACTCTTTGGTCTTACAGTTGTTTATCACAAAAAGTATAGTAGCAACTTTTTGCTCTCAATGAAGTAAGATGGAGTTGATCTATACAATCCTTGAAGTCCTGAACTTCTTGTTGCATGACTGGAGACACAAGTCGATCATTACTTGTTAGCAAAACATTAAAATCTACACTCAGGATCCACGCTTCCTAAATTACTCCACCGAATGTTTTGAGCTCATTCCATAGTCCAGTCCTCTCTTGCATGCTATTTTTGGCATACACCATAGTGATATAGACTATGAAATTTCCTGTAGTATCAGTTACATAGCAATGAATAAACTGCTCCATGGTCAGTATTATAGACACATTTACTGTAGGCTGCCACATTATCTAGATTCTTCCATTTGGGGCCGTAGGGTAGTTACAACAAGTGTTCCATCCTCGCATCATCTTCTTGAGAATATTACCATCTTTAGTTCCTTTACTCTTGTTTCCAAACACCCAAATATATCTATTTTAAATCTATTCAAAAAGAGTCTAATCTTCTTCTGTTTTAGGGGTTAATTTAAACCCCTGATGTTCCATGTTGAGAAAATCATATATTTGGGGCCTCTCTAGGCTTGTCTGGAGGTCCATCATCATCAGAGCAGTACAGTAGAGGGGCAAACAGTTTGTACCACTATTGCTAGTACTGGCATGGCCAGTATTGACATAGTCACTTTGTTGTATTTGTTGTGCATCTTGCACAACCATCTTATCTTTGTATGAGCCCTTTGGGTCAGAAACAGGGGGGCCTATTGGCTTGTCCTCCTTTTGGGCTTCATCTTTCTGCATCTATAGTGTCTTCTGGGGCTTCCTCCTCCTTCTGTTTCTCCTTTTTTTTTGCACTTCTTTGAATTCTTCCTTCACTTCTACCTCTGGCTCAGTTTGAAATCTACATCTTTCTGTGATATGCCCAAATTTCAAGCAATTTCCATAATATTTTGGTCTTCATTCATATTCTACTGGTTATTGGAAAATACCAGTAGGTATGACTATTTCTATTGTGTTAATTAGGGGTTGTGCTATGTCTGTTTCCACCAGGACCCGTGCATAAGATATTCTCTCCATGTTTGTAGTAAATTGGCCTGTGTGCTTAGGCTTGCCTATGGCACTTGCTACTTTACTAAGAGCTTTACTAGAACAGTATCCCACCGGTAGACCAGGGAAAGTGCCCACAGGGGTATGGTGGTGATAAGTTTGGGTTGAATTTGAAATCTATATCCCAGGCTTGTACAATGAAAGGTTTGTTATGAAAAGTATACGGTCCTCCCACTAACACCCTATTACAATTTTTTGCTGATTCGAATCGAAAGATAAAGTAGCCATCATCATGACTCAACACTTGAGGTTTTGCAGCACATTTCCAGGCATGCAATATGTAAGCCTCAATGGATTTATGGTAGGGAGTATCCCCAATAACAAAACCTATAAGGTCATGTTTCCAGTACTCTGTTTGACTGCGAATATCCTCCTCAATTATACTCACACAGATCTTACCTTGCTTTGAAGTTAGCGGAACGTAGGATAGGTCTTTTCCTTTATGCATTGTTCAATTCTCACCAAACTGCTTCTGCACTGTAGGGGTATTGTCTATTGGAGTCACAGCTGCAGAGAATTGAAGTTTCCAATTAGCCGGAGGGTCTGTCGAAGCACCATAGGTTTTCAGATGTACAGTTCAAAGAGAGTCGGAACTTGGCGATGTGTTCTCCTCTTCTTCCGGTATTGATTTAAATTTTGGGGGTAAGAAATTTTCAAATATAATTGAGGGAAAATTATAGCTAGTACCATCATAAGGTGTTACAATCTTTGTCGGCGTAGTGATTTCCGATTGGGTCATGGTGATTCTACCGCTTATGCATATTAGCAGCCTTACTAAAATGCACCGAGAGAACAACCCCTAGGTCATCCTCTAACCAACAAGGCTTTAAACGGTTGAAAACACTCTTGATTTTATTTTTGTCTAATATGGGAACCTACAGACTTTAAATTCTAAATCTGCATCCGCTTTTGTTTGACCAACCATTTAAAATTTTATCCTAATATCCATCCGCTTTTGTTTGACCAACCATTTAAAATTTTATCCTAATATCCATTGTAATCTTTGAAATGCTCTTCATAAAACTTAACTTTTAATTATCTCTTTAACTTATTTCCATCAATCATAATTTTAATGTAAATATACGTTTAAATTTGTATGTTTTTGTAAATAGCTTTAATATATTTAAGTCGTTTTGGTAGGGAAAAAAATTAAGTATCAATACTTCTTTTTTTTTTTTACCAAACACACTATCTATTATTATTAGTTTCAACATCTCTATCCATATACATAGTTACTTATTCATATCAGTTTCTCAGTACCGAAAACTTTTTTTCAGTGCAAAAATGTTTATCAACTACTTTTTGATAGAGAGTAACATAGTTAAAAATGAGGATATGGAATCTTAACATTAATATATTTGCAAAAGATTAGTTCAATATAATCTATGATTAGAATGTAAAATTCTAATACCGTAGTACAATAGATAGTCATAGGCTATATATAGGAATCACTTAGGTGCATGAGTTAGATGAGTTGAGAAAACATTTGATATCAAAGCTTTTGTTCTAACCTAAGTTATTTTGTACCCTGAATCATGTGAAACGTTCATTAGTGGATAGTTCATCTTCCTCCTCTCTCTCACGTTCACCAGGATCTCGCCATCAACTTATAACTATATTTCCCATATAATTGAAATTCTTAAACTGTCTTGTTTTGGTGCTAGTTGATGCTAACCCTGTAGACTAGTGACATTATTGAAGAATCAATGTTCATTATTTATGGAATGGTAAGAAAAAGACAAATCAGTGAAAAGTTGACTAACTGGAGCTATGATTGAAGAATCAATGTTCATTATTACTGGCTGCACTTCGGTCAAACAAATTTGGAAGAGTGTTAAGGATAAATACCTACAAGCTAGCATGGATAAGAAATTTCAATAGAAGAACCAATTTCAGAGTATTAAAATGGGGTCAAAATCAATAAATGAATATATAAAATGACTCAAGGAAATTTATAATAGTTTCACCACTAAACGAAAACCGCTAGACAAAGATAGCAAGGTTATAAACTATGCTAAAGGTCTTGTAAAGAAATACAAGATTTTGAGAGTTGTTATGCTGGAAAAACTCCATAGCCAATCTTCAGCTAGTTTGTTAATGCATTGAAAGAGTACAATTTGAACGAAGAAGATAATAAGAAGGATCATGTCTATTAATTCATTAATTTTCAAGCCCATAAAATAAAAAATTGGTTTGGTACATGCAGAGACAACTACTTCAGAAAAAGATCGTCCAAGTCCATGTCGGTTGTGATAAAAACAACGACACTGTTGTTTGCCCCCTAAAAGATACAACTGAATTTGTTGGGAAGGTTTAAAAGATAAGAAGCATTGACTTGGAAAGTATGCCAAAACAACTCTTTATCAAACCTATTTTGCCAAATACCTAAAAGTTTTAAAACCTTGGCCAAATATCCACATAATTTCACCTCATCATCAATTTTTTCAACTTAATAATTTCAGCCCCAACTTTTATAATAATTCACTTTAACTCAATACTTTTAACTTAATAAATCCACCCAGAAGTTTCTAATAATACACTTCAACCCACTCTATCATCCATAATTATATATTCAAAAATATCTAGGTTTTTCAAAAATATTTTAAATTTTTTTTGCAAAAGTTAAAAATAGAAGGTGGTTATTTTTCCCTCCAAAAATCTCCGATTCCGGACACTTTTCCGACGTTATTTTCTAACAATCAGCTGCAAATCAGTCCACAAACATCATAAGCTTGTCCATTGCATCTATTGTTACCCCATTTGTTTCCTATCTTCTTAAACACACTTTTCACCATTGTTAAAAAGCTTTAAATCACTCACATTACTCAAAACCACTTTAGAAAGTGCATTACAGCATCTCAGGCGACTCCAAATTTATTTCTCTATTCCACAAACCCAACAATCATTGATTAGAAGCAATATTTGCAATTTTAAGTTTTTGTACAGATATCTGTGCAACCATCGACCTATCACCATCAGTCATAAACCGTGCATATAAACCGACATAGACCATAAGCATAACCTACCATCGATCAAAGCTTAATTCTAGGATGTCTATTGCAAAATTTGTTCTAGTTTCTGGTGATTTCATAGGAGAATGGGTGGAGACTCCTAAATGTTGGAAATGGAGATCATTTACCAAGGTTATAATTTCTATTTCTGTTCACCGTAATAGTTCATACGACAAATTTGTTGCAAGCGTAATGCAGAGCGGGGATCTAGATTGTGCACTGAGTGACGTGATTATTAGTTATCTAATGCATTCAAGGGAGGTGAATCCTACAATCATAAATAGCGATGTACGTGTGCAGACGAACATAATAGATGCTGATGCAGATTGCTTTAGGCCTATTTTGAGGATAAATATGGTTGAGAGGTCCTTTGAAGGACCGCTGAACTCATCAGCACCCCAACCGTAGCACTTGATAGTTGACGATGATTTGATCAACGATGATTTGAATGATTACGAGAATGGTGGCGATCATCCAATTAATATGGAAGATGATTCTATGCATATGGAAGACTTTTCATCGACTCGCAAGATGATGAAGAAGGTTGAGGAACGGCATCACAACCAGGACATTCCTTCTCCTATGAAACCAATTTTTATTATAGTCAAACATTCACCAATAAGAAAGAGATAAAAATGCTACTAAATGCAGTAGAGGCGAGACAGTCTTTCGATTATTATATGGAGAAGAGCTGCACAAAATTGATTTAGTCGAAATGCTTATCTCGTGGTTGTGGCTGGTTATTGCAGGCAAAAAAATATGAGACCTCAAACAGATTTTGCATATACAAGTATGTCGGATTGCACATGTGCGGTGTTGAACACGTCACTCACAGGCACAAAAAAGTATCATCCGAATTGATTGCTTCAGTATGCGTAAATAATTTTTGGGATGGTAAGGGTCCAAGCATAAGAGAAATTCAAAGGATTGTGTTTAAGGAGTTGCGTTGCAACGCAAGCTATTGGATGTGTTGGAGAGGAAGTGTAATTGTAAAGAAAATCATTCACGGGACACTGGAGCACGGATATGCTTATTTGTTGTCTTTTTCTCACATGGTGGAGTTATTGAATCCCGGGTCTTCTTACTCTATCATGGTAAACCGGATGGATGAATCATTCATTTACTACTTCTTAGCATTCAGAGCTTGCATACGGGAATATCCCCACATGAGAAAGGTAATTATCACCGATGACACACATTTATATGGCAAGTACGGAGGCGTTATGTTGAGTGCCATTGCACAGGACACTGAAAACCATATCTTTTCGATTGCCTTTTGTGTCGTCTATAAAAAGAACGATGCTTCTTGGACCTTCTTCTTCCAAAAGCTGAAGTTCATCGTAGAAGATGAACCAGATCTATGTGTCATCTCTGACAAGCACATTAGCATCGCCAATGCCTTCTCCCGTGTATACAGTCGTGCACATCGTGAACTTTACATGAGGCACCTCGCTGAGAATCTTCGCATAAATAAACACTGCAGAGAACATCTTTATCTATTCTATGTCATGGAAAAGGCTTATTTATTTGATGAGTTTAACGGTAATTTTACAAAATTAAAGAGTAAGTACCCCGAGGCAGCACATGTCCTTGGAAATATGCTTGGTTTAAAAAATGGAGTAGAGTACACTTTTCGGGCAATAGGTATGATGTGATAACCACAAACATCACCAAGTCACTCAACTCGATTTAGATGGATGAACGGGAGTACCCCGTGTCAAACATATTCAATTCAATTGCTAGAAAATTTGGTGAAAAGTATAGAGAGTGGCATGCCTTTGTCGATGGTAAAGAGAACATATTTGTGCCTTATGCGGAAAGGATCCTAAGGGATAATAAGAGCGCGAGCAATATCTTGTATGTGAGTAATCTAAACGGGGTTCTCGAACAGTACACGGTGTTCGGAAATAGCGTCATTGCCAAGGTCAATCTCTTAAGAGGAGATGTTCTTGTCTGAAATTTAACTTGGTGAAAATGCCATGCAAACATGCGATGGTAGCTTTGCGAGCAAAGTATGGCGATGGCGAAGGTTATGGTAACTCCATCTACAACTAATCTTCGCCAATTTACAAAGCTGAAAGTTACCTCCTCGCATACTCGGAAGCAATTAACCTTATCCCTCCGGAGGTCGAATGGGTTGTACCATAGGAATCGCTAGACACTAAAATTTCTCCACCCCCTACGATCCCTAACTCGGAAGAAAGAAATTCAAATGTACTAAGGGAATTAGTGAGACACTCAAGTCCAAAAGGAGGAATAGGTGTTCAATATGCAAGAAATTCGGGCACAAAAAAACCACGTGTAGAATGGCCATCAAATCATAAATGAGCTTTTTTTTAGCTTCAGTTGTAAAGCTACTATTTTGGTGGCTAAATATGCATTTTTGTAGATTTTAACCTTCAATTGTAATAGATCTAAATTGTTGTCTACGGTAGACTACGTAACGTCTATGGTGTATATTTCCCAAGGTCTACAAAATATTATGTATTGATTATATTATTCCTCATCTAACATGTTATCTTGGTCATTTTCCTGCCTTATCTCTCCAATCTATGCAATGAATCATTATTTCCCTTACTTCCCATTCCCATATAATGAAAATCTGCAAAAAAGTCTGTTCAAGAGAAAAACCGCTGGTATACGCAAACCAAGTGTTTTCTCTTCTCAAACACGTCTATAGGTCTATAAGTACAGGGCCTATTTTTACGTAACCCTTCACTTGTCCCTAAACCCAAAATATTAGAAACCCTCTTTTTTTTCTTTTTCACCCAAAACTGAAATCATGCCTAGTCATAGAATTGCCCTTCGCCCAATCAGACGAGCCCCCCTAGTCACTATGATCTGCTGCTTCTTCAAAATGACTTTGATCGTCTTTTCCAGGGCCTGGGAGAAGATTGACAGTACTTAGAGCGTGAGATCCGCCGAATTTCTTATTTCCTCCGAGCAATTCTGGAGCATCTTGGAATGGATGGCAACGACTAATCACCCCCCACCATCCACATAATTTAGTTTACTTTGTTATTTTAGTTTATATTTTTAAGTTTTTTTGGTTTGTTCATTTCTGAAGAAGCTTTCTTGTAGGATCTTGTTAGAAGAAAGTTTCTTCAATTTTTCCCTTTTTGCTGTAAATATTATTATGTAATGCAATGAATAAATTTGATATAAGTATGTTTCAGTTTGTTTTAACATTGTGTTTACCATCTTTGTTGTGATCCCTTATTTTTTTATGTGGCGGTTATTCTTCTGTATAGATAAAAGCTTGAATCAAATATGTATGCCTTGTTCAAATTACAGTACTGTAGCTTAGCTTGACTAATTTCCTGAAGAGCAAAAAGTAATATATAGTCTATCGTCGATTGTATACTCAGTATTTCCTCGACTGTACATATTAGTCGATCGTAGACTATATGAATCAATGGGTCATCGGTTAAATTAAAATAGATAAAAATATATTTTGGGGATGGTGGAAGAAAATAATTAAATTAAAAATGATTTAAATAGATAGTCATATATTTTGAGACTGGTGAAAGAAAATAATTAAATTAAAAATGATTTAAATAGATAATCACATATTTTTTAAATAGATAATCACATGTTTTGTGGCTGGTGGAAGAAAATAATTAAATTAAAAATGATTTAAATAGATAATGACATGTTTTGAGGCTGGTGGAAGAAAGTAATTTAATTAAAAAAATTTAAATAGATAATCTTGGAGTGGTGGTGACACTTAATAGACCGTCGTAGATCATGACCTATGTCAGCCATCGATTAATCTAGTCTACCGTAAACTTACACCTTTAGTAGTGCATCGATTGATATCATGATTATGCGTAGACCACGGTGATCTATGTACACTGTTATAGACCATCACTTGGATGTAGTTAAAAAAATGAATAAATGAATAAAAAATAAATGTAGTGTGGATTTCAACACATGTGAAGGAGTGTAAGCAAGTCACATAATCATATTAGAGGTTAAACAAATTAGGGAGGGGTAAATTAAGGAGTGTGTGGATGGGTAGTGGTTGAATGTTCAATATTCTAAGAGTAATATTTGTCAAAGTACAAGTATGTTTTGAGGATATGTATTGTATTTGATGACTACACATTCCACATACTCCTTCCATCACCACCCCTAAATCAAAAGAGTGTGTGGAATTGATAGTGGTGGAACACGTGTTACTGTTGATTTCATCAACAATGTCCATGACCACATCTTTTTGGTCATCTTCAGCTCCTTTTTTCTCAACAGCTGCAACTGCTTTTTCATTCTTACCTTCTCTCCTTCTTTATCAACATATGCAGCAGCTGGTGCTTCTTCAGTTTTCTTTTCTTCCACACCTTCTTCTCTTTCTTCCCTACAACAACTGTTTCTTCCTCAGCTTCTTTATTTCATTCACCTGCTGCTTCTTTCTCAACTTCTTCTTTGTTAGCAACTTCTTCTTCATCAACTTTTTTTTCCTCGCCTTCTTGTTCATCTGCTGCCGTTTCTTCTTCTGCTTCTGCAGCTGCTACTTTTCCACCTTCTTCTTGGCTATTATCTTCTTCCATTTCTTCTTCTTCTTCTTCTTCTTCTTCTTCTTCTTCTTCTTTTTTTCTTCTTTTTCTTCTTCATCATCATCATCATCATCATCATCATCATCTTTCTTTTATTCTTCTTTTTCCTCTTCTGCCATAACAAAGGCTAACTCATCCATTTTGCTTCTTTTTTCTCCTCCTTCATTTCTCTCCGATTCACGAAGGTCCACATGCACTGTATCATCATATTACAAAGTGTTACTAATAATTAAAGCTGAAAATTTATTAACAACATCAATTATTGAATAAAGTTACCTCGCTCGTGTTGTCGCTCATCCTTTTCTTTTTTCTTCATTCCTTTTTCTTTGATATAGGTAGCAATATCCAACACCGCGTCCTCGAGTGTAACAACACTATTATGAAGATGCCCAGGGAATGAGGTTTCCGCTGCATCTTTAGAGGTGCTCGGAGAATCATCATCATCAACGCGTACTCCAATGGGGTTACCACCTAAATCCCCATCATCGTCACTGTCCTTATTTGAAGTAAGGACACTCACCCTTTCTAAATCTTTCTTCAAGCCATCGAGGACATTATTATTCACCTCATCCATAAATGGCTCAAACGTAATCATGTAATTTATCTTTGTCTCACGAACAGTAGGGATAATGTATGGGTGCACGTTCTACAAAATATCAATTAACAATTACATAAAATTTGATACAACAGTGGTATTATTGCTTATTAGAAAATAAGTTCATACCTTGGTAACTTTTCCTTTATACTTGAATGGGTCGCCTTCGATCATCTTGTCACTTTTTGTAGTGTGCCATTTAAGGATGCGGGGAATGGGAAGGGGATCATCCATTGATTTTTTAGCAAATTCTCCAAGATGAGGAAAGGCCTCATAGATCCGAATCTATAAGTAGTACATTAGTGAAAAAATAACTCAGAGTCTATGACAGAGTATAAATAAAATTAGAATCTACTATAAACTCACTGAAGGGTTTATGGTAGATACCATGAATGCCCAGGGAAATTCGAATAGAGCATAGGATGCCTTCTGCTTCTCATCAAATACTTCTTTCTGCTTCTTCATGTCACTTTTGTTCTTTAGATACTCCATGGTCAGTTGAAATGTCTCTTTTCCCCATGGATACTTCTCGAAAAAACTCAACGAATCGACCATTCGAATCAGTTTTGTGTCGACAACCTTCATCGAATCTTTTGTAAGTAACATGGTGTGCAGGAACCATAGTAGACAATACTTGAACTTCTGGTCTTCGTTCATCTTATTCCCTCTGATTAGGTGTAACAAGTTGGCCACTGTGATGTTTTTGTTTTTCGTCACCTGAAAACAAAAATTGTCCCCCATTGCTAACACCTTCTTTATTTTTGATTCACTGGGGTATGATGAGCAGTTCAGCCCTGTGATCAAATAAAACTCTTTCAAGCCAAAATAGGCAGGTTTGTTGTTAATGCAGAACCACATCTTATGACGTATCTTATCAATCCTGACGTATTTCAACAGCAAATAATGGACCAACTACCCATTGAACTTGAGATGTTCCGACAGGTTTCTCAGGTGTCCAAAACAGGATCACTTGAATCTTTTCTTCAATTCTTGGTCGACAAGAACTTGCTTAAATTCTCGATACACAGTCATTCTTGATCTGACCGATATCTTTGCTGGGAAAGATCCGACCTCATCAATTATCGTTCGAAGGTCATACCGCTCCACAAAAATACACCTTGAAAGATATGGCATGGCTAAGGAATCATTATCTCCATCATCACTATTACTCTCTTCACTGTCACCACTGACACTCCGCATGGCAACATCTTCATTAGAATCGACGTAGTCGCTTATCTCCTTTAACTTAAAATCTGATTCGGACACCGACTCTTCTATTTTCTTCCTTTTTGAGATATTTCCAACTGCCTCAGCTCTTTTTTTTCTACTGCTACCATCGGTACCGGTTTTGCATTTAGGAATGATGTTTTTTTCATCCATTTTCAACACAATCTACACCTGAAGAACAAATCTCCCATTTTCAGTTCATACAACGCAAGTCTATCAACAGAAATAACTCAATGCTCAAATGAAAACCCCACAAAAAAATTAACAAATACCCCACCATTAAACAGTTCACTACACAAACATATAATAATTGAACTAAAATCCAACATGCAATATCAAAATACAACAATTGCTAAAAATCAAACTAGTGCACCTAATCAAACTAATTGGCTATTAATATTTTAATTTTCACTATTTCAGCAATCATGTTTTAAAAGAATTTCATACGTCTTAAAATTGATTTCAATCTAGGGCATTCTCATTTCATAGATCACAGGTCTATGGATAGACCGCGGGTCTACGGACAGAATCAGGTCACTGTTCAAATCAAAATGCTAAAATAACTCTTCAAACAACTATTATCCCACCATTCAACACTTCGCTACTAAAAAAACCATGACAAAACCAAAATATCAAATTCGAAAGAAAAAAATTCCTACATCACTACGAATCGATTAGCAAAAGAAAACATTAAAATGGATCTAGAAATGATCGAAACTTGATTTTAACTAACCTTGCAAAGCAACAACGACCCCTTAGCAGCTGGAGAAAAAAATGAAATGAAAATGGCATTTTTGGGAGAAGTAGTTTCAAAAGCAGGAGTTGGGAATTAAAGAAGAGAGAGAGGATGTTTTTTTTTAATATTGGAATAAGTGAAGGGTGTTAGATGTATTATATTAAATTTTTAAAGTTGTAAAATGATGAATTGGTCCCTTGGCCCACGTGTGGGCCCCATTTTTTCCATTTTTTCTCACTTTTTACACCCTAAACCTAAAGAATAAATCAAAAAAAAAATTAAGTGGGTATTTGACAAATTAGTTTTGGAGGGTTCCTTCTTTGCCAATTATTCTCTATTGACTTAGTCGTCCATTGCAAATAAGATTAATGCTACATACAAAATCAAGAGCAATGTAAATTAAAGATAAAATAAAAGCTGATGAAGCTAAATATGATGAAGATTGCTTGAAATCGTGAGCCACCTGAGGAGCGTCTGGCTAGAGCTGCTATGCTTAAAGAAAACCTGTTGGTTATCAGACGATAATAAAGAGAATTAATCTATAATAAAGCTCATAGAATGATTGATTCTTATATCTGCATTGTTGTCGTATTGGAGTAGTCGAATTATGCATCAGTATGATGATTGCATGATCTATTTTAGGGGGCTTAACTCCAATGTATGGATTTTATACATTAAACCCCCTAATTATCATCTAAATAATTTTCATTAAAATAATAATGTATGGCTTTGTATAAGGGACATTTATGTAAGGATGGTCAATGACTAGTGCATTTTAATAGGGAAATATTTTTTGAATACGGTATATGAACTCTCACAATGTGCGGATCTTGCGATATCTAGAGTGTGTCTCGGTTTGGTTATCTGGGTTCACATAGTCATCATTTTCTCATTGAATTCGGTTGGTGATATACAACCTGCTTTTCATTTGTCCACGTGTTGAAATTATTTTTTTCCTATACAACTATTGTCTCTTGCTTTTATAGGTAGGATTACTTGAATTACTTCGATCAATTTCAAGCATAAATTAATTCTAGAAGCACTCTTTGCAATAACAATCATTGTTTATCAACCAACCATCTTTACATGGACTTCGGAGAAAGTTTTGGAGTTGCCTGATTGACAACCTCTAGCTTGAGAGTGATAATAGAAAAACAACATAGTTTAGGATTATGATGCAGAATTCTAACATTTATCAATATACATAATAAAGGAGAGTATTTGTAACGACTTGCTTTAGATAAAATTTGTTATTTGTGATTTTATGTGATTTGACTGTTTTATCCCTCTCCATTGTTGCATTATGGTATTTTTGGGGTGTGGGGGTGATTGACACAGTTTTCGACGTATTTTGGTACCATTTATGCGATATTGTGGTTTTTGATGGTTTTGAGAGCCTTATATTGAACTTATGTGGATATCTTTTGATCCGTATGATGGATGGATGAATGGACAATACCAACAACTCCGAAATATTAATTTTAGGCTAGGTAGATCCTTGGTCCAGATCGCGGTGCGCCCGAGCTTATTTCGACCTATTGGTCGGCAAGTTGGAAAATTAGAAATATGGGTGTGAAACCCATATTTGATTGAAATGACCTCGGATGAAAAATCTGACTTTGCCAGCAGATTCAAAACATCAATTTTAGGGTGGTAATATATTTGATGTAATTTTACGGTTTTTAAATCTAATTTCGACCCTCAATTTGGAAAATTATAATTTTAAATTTTGGGGGTCAACTTTGTGAAAATGATGTTTTTTCCGAAATCCGTTATCTTCATTGAGTTCAGAATATCGAATTTAGTATGGTTGCATAGTTTGTTTGCATATGTCGAACTCTAAATGAATCTCGGCACCTAGTCGAAGTCCATTTTGACTTAGAAAATTAGCTATAGTGCAGATTTTTCTGCTATATATATAACAACTTTTTACTCTTTTTTTTGGCCTATTTTGTCCATTCTTTTACCTTGCCTCTTGAGAGTTAAATCCTAAAATAATGTAAGAGCTTAAAAGTGAAGCTTGTGGGAGCTTGGAAACTAGATTAACATCTATTTCTTGATTCTCTTACGGATTTAAGGTAAGAATTCACCATTTTTTTTAGTAATTTCTTGATTAATTTCTCAAAATCTCAAAAATCTTAGGGCTTGATTTTAAATCTCAATTTTAATTCTTTTCACTTGAATAATATTTTAATCTTATAATTACTAGTTTTTCATCAATATAACCTTCAAAACAATTTCGATTCATGATTTTAACCTGGATTTCAAAGATTTTACCTGATATATAAAGATTTAAAATAATTTTTCTTAGATTTGAACCTCATTTTTTACTCGAGGATTTTCAGATGTATGTTCCTAATATGTAGGGAATATATTTTTGAAGTAAAGTTATGATTTTGCCCTTCTTTTTCAAAAATTCATTTTGGAGGCCCATTTTAACCCTGAACCAAAAGTAGTCAATATGGGTATCATTATCTTTATTTTGATGAATATATTCTATAATTTTTGGTGTTAGTTAATTTTGGGATCATTCGTGGAAAGTAAGGTCGTCAGTTTAAAGTGTAGCGGATTAACTTCGGCTTTTGAGGTAGGTTATAACTTAACTCTTTTAGACTGAATTGAGTAGTAAATGATGGTACAAAATGCATATTAAGGGTGAGAAATAATCATGAAAAAAATGACTATCTATGTATTGTGCCCGTGTGGGGGCCTATATGTGATGTAATTATCGAAATTGAGATATTATATGATATATGTGACCGCGTGGGGTTTTATGTGATATTCATAGCCTTGAATACATATGAATAATTGTTGTGTTTCTAAAAGTCTTATTGTGCTACCAATGGTGTATTGTGATTTTATTCATACTTTATTGACATTTGAGACATGTGGAAATTCATGGATGAAACAAAAATAATGAGTGGATATTGGCTCACATGGTTGTGGAAATGTATCATTGTGGTTGGTTGTGGAAATATATCATGTGGTTCTTTGTGAAAATACTCATTTTGATTGATTGTAAGCATTATATCCTCATATCATACTCATTCATAAAACATTTTTACCACCATGGAAACACCTGAGTAACACTGATAACACCTTTTTAAAAACTCTCCCCGAGGGATGTGTCTGGAGGAGATATTATAAAACCTTACAAAACTCTTTTCGACGAATGTGCTGGAAAGGAGATATAAGATATGTAATTGTATATGGGTTGACGAACCCCCCACGGGTCCTGCGTTGGGAGAATTGTCTCTATAGGTATATACGGGGATTGTACAATGATCTCGGAGGGTGTGCGACGACCTTATACATCATCATCATCATATACACTGCACTTACTTTATTGTGTTTATATTGTGTTATATTGTCATATTGACTTGCCATCTATATAATTGTCTTATCTTCTTTTACTTGTATTTGATGATCTTGTATATGCATGTTCCCCCTTGTTCTACTTATATGTGATATAATACATACTTGTGTTTTATCTTGGTGTGATATTGCAATATATGTGATATATTAGAACTGTTAGTGCAAGCTGTGTAGGCTATCGTTGTGGGACATTTTCTGATTGTGGGTAATGTGCATTTAGTATATATTTGGTATGCTTTATTTACTACTTTGCTTGGTTGGCCTATAATACCTACTGAGTATAAGTGGATTGTATCATCCCTACTGCACTCTTTCGGTTCAGGTCCTAGCTCGAGTGCGCCTCAATTTGCTTGACTCGGGCATTTGTTGGAGCTTCCAAGGTAGTGGTTGGATATTCATGATCCGAAGTTCACCTCTACATTTTGATAGTAGTTATGTATTTATTAGTAATCAGAGATAAACATTATTCCTTTGTGGTTATTTTCTAATATATTTGAGTCCTGCATTGTATTAATAGTTCTTACACTATTGACACCTAATTTTGGCATGATTGATATTTTGAATAAGTTATTTCCCCATTGTTATGATTACTTGTATGGCTCGGCTTTGTTCTAGAAGCCTTACCTTGGGGTATTTCTATTTTTTTCTCTTTTTGTATCAGTTTGGGTGATAGTCTTACTTGTCAATATACACCGCGACAAGTGCCATCATGACCCTCATTTTTGAATCGTGATAGTATTTATCCTAAATTTAAGTCAAGTGACATTTTGAGAGCTAGCCACTTGACATTTTACAAAAGAAAAACTATCATTTTACAACAAAAAACTATTTTGTTGATTATATAATTATTTTATATTATTTCACCTCTCTCTCTCTTTATATATATATATATATGTGTGTGTGTGTGTGTGTGTATATATATATAAGCCTAAAATTAAGCAAAGTGACATCTTGAAACTAGCTACTTGGCATTTACAAAAAAAACTATCATTTTACAATAAACAACTATTTTGTTGATTATTTAATTATTCAATACTATTTTATATCTATAATAATAATAATATTAATAATAATAATAATAGTAATAAAGGTAAGTAGTTAGCTTAAAAATTAAGCCAAGTGGCATATTGAGGACTAGCCACTTGGCATTTTACAACAAAAAATTATCATTTTAGAACAAACAACTCTTTTGTTGATTATTTAATTATTTGATATTATTTCATATCTATATATATAATAAAGAAGCATAGTTAGCCTAAAATTAAGCCAAGTGGCATCTTGAAACTAACCATTTAACATTTTATAACCAAAAACTATCATTTTAATTATTTAATCATTTAATATTATTTCATATTATGGTAAAAAATAATTAATATTATTTCATATTGTGGTTAAAAAATAATTTAGATTGACTTCTATTGCATATACCCTATAACTGAACTTAGGAGATTTTCATTCCTTTACTTTGTTTCGGGCGTTCGGATATTTATATAACTGAAAAAAAAATTTATTCACTCTCTCATAAATGGTGAAAACACGTTCTTTTGTGGCTAGAGATTCAGAGCTTGTGACTATGGTACTAAAAAAGAGTAGGGTTCGAGATAGAGGTCTGATTGGAATGTTCATACCAGTTAAATCTCAGGTTAGAGTTGTTTCTTCATGTTCTAGAGTTGCTAGTGCTGGTAGGTCCAGAGTGTTAGCAGGGTTGAGGCCAGTCTAGATACTACCTTTGAACATACCTATGATTGAGGATTATTTGGTTTGAGTGTTGGTTTTCCTCCAAAAGGTGGCTCCTATTTTGGTTTAGCGTGCTACTTCAGGACTTCAGACTCCAGATACACATGTGACTACTATCGGTTTTCCTAGTGTTGATAAGGTATTGCGAAAGATTACTCCACATCTAGTAACTTTACCCTATATATCTGTGGAAGGACAAATTAGATATGTAGAGTTCATGAGGACGGATCCACCTCATTTTGATTGAAATCCTAGGTTCGTTGCTAATTTATTCTTGGTTGACTGTCATAAGAGGTTGCACAAGTTAGGTTTTGTAGATTCTAGTATATTAAACTTTACTTTATTTCAATTTCATGGGCCAGCTAGATAGTGATGGAGGACCTTTGTAGAGGGTAAACCTGTTGGATCACCTCCTTTTTTTAGGATCAATTTGCTCGAGTGTGCTTAGGAGAGTTTATGCAGAGATATGAGAGTCTTGTAAGACAATGGACTTGGAGATTTAATGTTCATAGCGATGTGCATGATAGAGGTCAGTATCTTTGTGGTTATTCTTGGAAAGGGTTTGATTAGGGTAATCCTTTGGGTTCTTCAAGTTTGGTTCAGCAGGTCCAACTTCTTTGATTTTCTTTTGGTGTGGAGGTCTTGATCGCTATATGAGGAATATCCCACAACTTATATAAAAATGATTCATCATTTTCTAGGAGAGTTGACAAGTTTTAATATAATATTCCATGGGATGGAATCGAGGCCAAAACTTCTGGTACAGTGGCCACAGGTATGATTTTGATACAGTTTTTTATTTATCCTCATATCATTTGATTATGGTTGTGCTTTATTCTATGTGTCCACCTTTTTAGTATTGGGTTTTAATGAGATTCATGAGTATTTACTGGGTTTGTTGATATTTCTGCCCCATAGGTGGTTCCATAGTGGTGCATCAAGTGTACTAATCTTATATCATGACTCATTCAGAGTATATACCTGAATTTGTTTTTTATTTTTTTGAGTATTATGGATTTTGGTATATTTGAGTATAATGTTCTTTATGGTTATATCATGGAATATGGTGGATCGACTCTAGGTTTTAATATACTTTTAAATTATTGAATGGATTGAATTTTTTTATTTATGGCATTTCAGATAGTAGTATTCCTAGCGGTACTTATTGGTAGTGGACCTTGTGATAGCCTAGACTTGTGGTGTGATAGATTCGAAAGGATTGCAAGTAAAAGATTCTAGTTGGATAAGAAAAGATTTCTGGTATTTGGGCCTTGTAATTGGTTACTTCCTTAGTGTTTAGCCTTTGTTTGTGTGAATAAACTAGTTGGTATTGAGACACTTCTTGGTAAGTTTAAAGAATTTTAGTTGAGGATTTTTGCTTTTGATTTGAAAAGATTTTTGGATAGAAAGAGGTACCTAGTTTGTGGCATTTGTTACTCTTATAGCTAAGTGGTTCAGTGGAATATTCTTACTCATAAGCTTTGATTAGAGTATGTGCTATTCTTTGTGGACCTTGTGTTAGGGAATATTAAATAAGAATTGAGGTCTTTTGTGTTGTACCTTATTAGTCCACGACCCCAGTGTTAAAGAGTACTAAATGGAGAAATTAAGTTAAGGAACGATCAAGGAACTTGTTCATAAGGAGTTTGATATGTTTAGAGTTTAACTACGAATTTGAGTCAAATATTTGAAGTCCTGATAATGTTGTTCTTTAGTAGTTTATGCAGAGTCTAATGGTGATTCTTCCAATTCTAATCTATGGTTTAAGCATTCGTCAGTGAGATATAGTGACTGTTGCATGCCTTTTATGGGTTGATTGTTTTCTGTTACGATTGGTTTCATATGTGTGTTGGGTCATAAAAACTCCTTATTCTACAAAATTATTAGGGACTTTGGGTTATTTGATGACTTTTGGATACTGAGGGTTGAACTTGTTATTGTGATTAGTAGCTTGATTATTTAGTGTCTTTTAGAGATTTCATACCTATGGTATGTAGAGTGTTATGGTGATTCACAGTTGCCTCAATGGGTTAAGTTGTAGGTTTTACTTTTTGGGTGGTGATCTAGTATGCTGAGTGTAACTATTGAGGTTTTGTGTAGCTTTGATACCAGTTTCTAGGCTAGTAGTTGTAGCCTAGGGTTGTCATGTGGTTTGGCTTGATAGTGAAGTATTGGCCTTAGGTGGGTTGATTCGGTGTTTTGGTAGGTAGTGATATGAATTATGTGTTCCTTGACTTTTGGTGGGTCAGAGGATACTTTTTGATCTTATGGTTCTATCCAGTGTCTTGTGGTGCTCGGATAAAGTTTATGTTAGCTGGGTATGTTTAAAACTTCTGTGGTGTTTGACTAAGCTTTGGGCATAGAGGAAGTTTACAACTATAAAAAATCGGCTTCATTGAAAATGTGGCCTTAGATGCTAGTGTTGTGACATGGTGTGTCCTTATGTATTATATTTCTAGTTCTTTGGTGCGACCAGTAGTTCTATGGTTATGACACTATATTGGAGTTCTTGCTTAATGTGTCTCGAGAGTATTTTCTATCCTATACCTATTTTTGGCATTTTCTTATTTGTATATTTGAGAAGGAATATGAGTTTTAGTGGTGGATACTATAATGACCCTCGAAGCAAAATTTAGAAATTTTTGTGTTTTACTATTTTTCCCTTCTTTGTGGTTTCTTTATCTCGTTTATGAGGTGTGGTAATGGTTGGTATGATTTTCAATGTGTTCAAATGTGTTTTAAATAAATTTATGATTTTAAACACCCTTAAAAGGGGTTAGTTTGACTTTGGTAAAAATTTCGTGATCCAAGGCTCAATTGATAATTCTGAGAATTCTATTAGCTTTGAAATATTAATTTTGGATTTTCAGCATGGTTAGTCTATATCTCAAGCCTTTATTTTATATTTCGATCCCCCGTTTAGAAATAAGCTAAATTTGACTTTAAAGGAATTCCGTGGGTTAATTTGTTGAAAAGGATCCTTTTTCAAAAATCTAGCGTCGCCACTGGGTATGAAATATTGAAATTAGCCTATTAGCATTATTGGTTTATTTTTGTGGGGTCCTAAACCAATCCCAAGTTCCATTCAGATAGTTTTGACATGAGCCTTCACAGATTTTCAACCGTCATCTAATGCAAGCTCCCTTCTTCTTCACATTCGCGATCATAGGTTTACGTTTGGGAAGCTCTATTATCCTTACCTTTGCGTTTGCGGCTAGAGGCTCAAGTTCATAAAGGGTTGAGTAATTTCTCATTGCATTCATGATGGTTCGAGAAGGGAAACCTCGCGATCGCGACCAAGGGCCCATATTCGCAAAGCCCAAGAGATCTGGGTGAAATATTAACTCTATTTTTACCCCAAATTGTGTTTTATCCATTTTTGACTTCTAGAGCTCGGATTAAGGTGATTTCAAGGTAGTTTTCGAGATTTCTTCCTTGGATAAGTTCCCAAATCCTTATTCTATCATTTTCAATAATTTCATCATCAAACAACTTTAAATCTGTGATTTAAATGTGCTTTCTTTTGGGGGAGGGGGTTACCTTATAAGTGTAAATTAGTTTTCCTTCGATTTGAGTCCCTATTCCTTTTTGCTTATATTTTCAACTATAAACTCCTCTTAATATGAAGAACACTATTCTTAAATATAATTTTGGTTTTACCCCTTTCGCTTTTGAGCTCGTTTTTCAAACCCATTTTGGACCTTTTAAATAGGGTCTGCGTGTGTATCATTAGCTTTATTTTGACTTGTATATGACATATTTAGTTATATTGGATGCATTTGGTCTTGATTCAAGGGATTCGAGCTTTTGGTTGGGGATTTGAACGGTGTTTGGACTTGTAAATTTTCATTTGAGGCAAGTTGAGATGTATCTTGATGTTTTCTGAAGTGTTTATATATTGTATGCTTGTTTGCTTGCATTCTGATATTTTATTTAGGATTGGAGGTCCTGCTTAGGTGATATGGTGAGCATCTCCGTGGGTACCAGAGTCATTGATAAATTGTATTTAGATAAATGCCTATTCTAGTTAGTTTTGCTACTTGTAAGTATTTCTAGGATGGATTGTAAATGGATAACTTTGTGTTCTTGAATAATTGATACGGATTACCTATATTATGAGATTGTATAGGATTGTTGACTTTCTAAAGAATATTTAGGTTATCTTTACTTTGTTATGAAACAGTTGAGATTTAGTGAACACTTAAAGTATGAATAGACTTTTAATAGTTGATGAGACTTAATGTATGGAACAAGCTAGGTTTAGGTAGTCCACGATTTATTATATTGGGCTTGTTGTTTGTTTTATGTTTCCCATGTGGGGCTTATGTGAAAATAATTAAGGACTTGAGAATTATTTATGATCATGTGTCCGAGTGGGGGATTATATATATATTTCTTGTTGATTTGAGAGGATATATTATTGTGGCGCCCTGGTAGGGTATTGACTTGATTTTAGTGGACAAATTTATGCATAAAATGCCTTATCTATTCTTGTGTCGCCCAAGTGGGGCTTGAATTTGTCATCATAGGCCTTATCTGTGCATTAGAATGCCTTACCTATTATTGTATTACCCAAGTAGGTGCTTGACTTGGCATTATAGGCCTTATTTGAGAATTTAATTGCATTTTCATTATAGCGATGTCTGAGTTAGGGGTTAGGAAAATGATAATATTGATGACTACATGATTATTTATTCTGGTGGTTCTAAGTGAAAACTGATATCATGGATATTGATACACTAAGTTTATTCTGAGCTCACTTATACATATATTGAATGGATTTGAACTTCACAGTGCTTTATTGTAAGCATTACATCCTCATGTCATGCATGCATATTCATGAGGCATTGTACCACTGAGACATTCTGAATTGTTTGTAAGAAAAGGATCTTCCAGACATGTGACTGAGATTATATGGGTATATGGGCTATGAATCCTCCATGAGTCCTACCTAATAGCTGCAAGCTCGGCGGGTGTATCTAGAAAGTTAAATGATCACTTTCAAAACACTTCATCATCATCCCATCTTCATTAATACATTGCAATGCATCATTTGTATTACATTATCATCCTTGGTATGATTTAATATTGTGTTAGTATTTACTCTTGTAATGTATTTATTTACTCTTATACCCTATTTTTGTGTTAGGACTTTGTTTATAATATTTTTTAAAGCATTTATTTCACTTTGTTACATTATCTTATATCATCATATACTAAATTTGGAGGTTGGAATATTTTAGATGTGAGGTATGACTGAGGCTTGATAAGAGAGATAGATATGCAACCCCTATTGATAATTGTATTTTTTGGGATGAGTTAGGCTTACTTGTCCGATAGATTTACAAATCTCATCACGTACCTATTTTGGATCGTGACATTATTAAAGTGATCCAAAAAGCTACATTTCAAGAAGCATAAGTTAAGTGAGCATCTCATGATTCAAGTTGAATACCCGATGCTCAAAATTCAAATTATTGAGCACTTTGTGATTCAATTATTTTATATTGTTTAAGATCACACTCATTCATATTTCGAGGCCAATTACATTTTTACCTTACATTATTATAGCAAATTTATTGTAATTTTTCTTAGCATAAGTGGTTATTGTAGCAATACTTTAACATTTGTAATAATTTATTTTTTTATAAATATAGTACACTAAAACATTTCTTTCGTTATTAAATAATCACCTATCTTCACATTAAAAAATTTATTTTTAGAATGTTATTGATCTTTTGGTTCAATAATTCTGTCCGTCTATTTTGTAGAACACAGAGGATGATGACGAATAAGATCGTGATCTTCTTGTACCAATAAACATAAGGGGTGATATTAAGCCAAATGGTCTTCGAGTTGCTAGAGAGGATGCTTACGGGTCAAATGACACTTGAAGACTTCTTGGTGGCTATCAAAAGGCATCCATTGGATGATTATGATGATCAAGGATACTCAAGGGACATTAGAGAGGCCAATGGAAGACAAAATAAGGCTAGAAATCCCCCGAAAGAGGAAATGTGCCCCATCCGATTTGAAGGTATGCCCAACCCGCTTTCGATGCACAAGAGTGGATCAAAACAGCCCACTACACCTTTTAGATGCGCCCCATATGTTCAAGCATGTGCCTAATGGGCTTCTATGTGTTTTGTCTTTCCTAAATGGGTCCCTTTGGGGCCTATATGATGTAATAACTTAGCCTAGACTATAAATAGGAATTCTCTTTCATTTAGTAGATAGTTATTGATGAATTATGAATATGAACACTTGTGAGAGTGTGAGGCAAGCGTGGATTCACTTGTGTTGATACTTTATTTAGAAACGTGGGTTGCTTGGGAATCAATTCCCTTGAGGTTTATGCAAAATTTAGGTGATTTGTTTGGTATATTGACTGAGGGTTTAGGGTTTGATATATCCTATATTTGCTTCCAATTCCTTTCATTGTGTCTATCTAATAACCTTTCTGTTCTATCTTTATCTTCGTATTCGTATCATAGTTGTAGTTTTCGATTCCGTAGTTTGTTCGTGTATCAAGGGGTCAAATATTATTTGAAAGATCCAATTCAATTTAAAATGTTCTTATATTTTGTTTTTACATAATTGAGAGTAGAAAAATAGGGGAGGAGATTAAAAGGTGCAGAACTAAACTTCTATCAATAAGGTAAAAATTTAGCTAGTCAATTAAGTGAACTATTAAAAAATTTTGTTTTCATATTTATTATTAACCTTATATAAATATTTATATTTTTTGCTTTCTGACTCGAAAAAAGGTTATTTTTTAATGATAGTTTGTATACATAAGTAAATTACTAATTGAGTGGAACAAAATGCAACCTTGATTACTCTTCCGCATTACTTTTAAAATTTATAAAATTCGTTGAATGCAAAGTAAAAACTAGATAATAATATTATATGATAAAAAGTATTCATGATTTTATTTAAATATATTAAACTTGAAAATAGATAGGGTTGATTGAGAAATAAAATTAAAGATTGAATAATTATTTAATAATCAAAATACATATATTAAAAAAATGATCAAGAGTCAACAAGTCAGCGGAGGGGGGGGGACCTTTTTTGACATTTAGACACTAGGTTTTTTTAATTGAAAAAATAGACACCCTAATGGGACCACAAAATAAATGCAACCCTAGCACTCACCTTACAAATATACTTTTTAGCCCCTTTCCCATTTCAGCCCCAATTTTTTTAAAAATACACTTTAGTCCATGTCCAAAAATATAAATATTGGATAATTAATTTTAAAAAAAAATATCCTAAGCTTCTCAACCAATGCACTACCAACCACCCAATTTTGCCACCATTTCCTCAATTTTTTGATCATTTTTCGTCGAATTTTTCAGCATCCATTGTAAAGTGATATTATCTCCATTGTTTTAAGCCATTTTCACATATTTTTAGCCCCAATTTTCCTTTCATTTTCATAAAAAAGCTTGAAAATCAGTCCCATGTTTCAAAATCAATTCTTGGCTAAATAGCAATATTCCAACACTCCTTAGGTTGTTTGTAAGCTAAAATTTATTGGATTATTCTGGTGGTCGTTTGAAAAGGGTTACTCGTGTACTGTACGGACAACAGCTAAAAAGAAAACGACTATAGTCTATTAAGTCTAGGCTCATAAACTGCTATTCAAGTCAGTTAAATACTATTATTGAGGTATATCATGTCTATTATAGATTACGTGGCTGTTGGTGGTACATTTTCTAGTGAATGGGAAAAGATTCCTAAATGTTGGGTTTGGAAACCGCATCTAAGGAGATAGTGTCCATTGCCCTTCGTCGCAATGGTTCATATGCTGATATGGTTAAAAGTGTAATAGAGAGCTGTGAATTAAGTTGTGATCAAAGCGATATGATAATCAGTTCCTTGATGAACGGGAAGGGAAAAATCCATCCAAGTTCATAAGGAATGATAGACACATGGAATTATACATGTTTTCCGTTGATTCTAATAACTCCAGACCTATATTGTGGGTTAAAGTTGTTGGAAGGTCCTGGGAAGAAGCTTCCACATCAGCCTCACCTCCACCCCCGACAGTGGATGATACGTCAACGGAATACGATTACAAGAGTCTCTATTGAGAAGGACTCTTTGTTCTCAGACACTACTTGTCCATTGAACACTCACAAGTGACAACTACCACTCTTCCTTATGGTCATTACACAAGTCTAATCTTTTGTCGTGATATGTAGTCATTCTTTAGTGCTTGGATGACTAATATTTATTTTATTTTATTTCTTCACCTTTTTTGTGTCATCTAAATGATCTACGACTATACTGTGTCTTAGATAACACTTGATCACATTCAAAAGTGATTGGAAGTCACAATTGATATATCTAAATTGCTTTACAATGTTTTAATGGTGTTAATTGACATACTCTAATTTTATTTTATTTTATTTCTCTTTTTTTGCCATTATTTTAAGTTGTCCATATATTCAGTAAGTTGATCATAGACTGTATGATAGGTCTACTATCGTCCTAGTCTAAATCGATAATATGTCAATATACAGGATCATCAATACTGATATCAGTATATAATTCCTACTAAACCGAGTTGATTATAGAAGACATAAACATTCTTTAGAGACCCTTTGAAGCAAATGATAATCCATTTAAATTTTCTCCAACGGCACAATTCAAATGGATAGAATTTTTCAATGGTTAGATTTTGGTAGCCCTACTATATTAATTAAGGGACCCTTTTAAACTCCTCCATGTTCATTTATTCATGACTTTCTAGTTTTGCATCAACAATAACAATGTCGCAGTCATCTCAAACGTCCAAAAGTTCTTATATTTATCATTGTGGTAATCCTATGGTGTTGAAAACATCACGAACCGACAAGAATCTGGGTTGAAAATTCTATGGTTTTATGGTTGGAAAGGTTTGTTTTTATTTGAATAAAAATTTATTTATGTTCATCTCATAATCCAATTTACTAATGTATCCTCGTTATTTTAGGATAATAGTGGATGCTCTTATTTCAAGTGGATTCCCTCCGATTCTGAGGTGTCAAAATTTTAAGGCATTGCAAAGTTTGAAATGTTGGAAAGGCTTAGAGATTCTGAAGAAAATAAGGATCTTCTTATGACATTATATAGAGAATCGGAACACAAGATTGATCACTTACAGGGATTGTTAAAAGACGTCAAAATTGAGAGGGATCAACTTAAGCATAGGTTGGCTATAGCTGAAGAAAAAGAAAACGACAAGAAAATTATGGTGTATGATTTACTATTAGTTTTAGTTTTTTGGAAAGGTGTAATGGTGGTGTAGTGGGATTGAATGTATTCTGACTCTTTTATTAATCGAATACTTTTTACTTATATTATATTTGGTTTACCTTTTTCATTCATCGACTACACAACACTCTACTGTATATGTTTTATCTTTTAGTCAAAGTTTATAATCAACGATGACATTCATGTAGAAGCAATGATACGCTGATTATATAAAATTTATAATGTTTATCATAAACTATAAAAGTAGTTTAGAAAACAAAATTGTTCATCTCTACACATCTCGAGCTGAAAAATAAAAACGTTAAGATTGTCTTGTCTAACATAATTAATCATCAACCACAAATAAAAATTAAACATTGTCTAAACATTCAACATTTTCGTCTTCCATTTGCATCTTGTCGATAACCTGAGTAACTTTATTTAGAAATTCATCTATGTTCGGAAATTCATTTTCATTTTCTTTCTCCGCAGTACCTTCTTTTTCTGGTGCTTCATTTTCCCCTTCTTCTTTAGGTTCTTCTTCCTCATATTTCTCTACTTCTCCAGCTGCATTCTTCTCTTCTTCTTTCTCTTCATCTCCTTCATTATTTTTTCCTTCACAAATATTTTTTTCATTTTTATCTTCTTCAACGTGCCTGTCTTCGTCATGATTCTCCTTCTCCACACCAGCTGATTCATCATCTTTGTTTCTTTTTCAAAAATAGTTTCTTCATTTTTTTCTTTTTCCTTATCTTCATCTCTTTCATCAAAATTTTTCTTCTTTACAACAATTGCAACATTAGGGATCATCACCTCATCAGCATTGATCGAGGCCTGTTCCAAAGATGCTGCCTCAAGGAGCGCTTCTTTAATGTCGTTGTCATCGCGGACAACCCTTGCCAATGAATGCTGACTTTGCACCTGCACACCTGCATTTTCAAGTATTTACCATTTATAATAAACTAAGATATTGATTGATGAAGAATGGTATAGATTCTATTATAAAAAGTAAAAGGGATTACATAAAATATGCAACTTCTATAATATACAGAGCAGACATTACCTTCATCTTCATTTCTCTTCTTCTGCTTCTCCTTTTATGCTCTCCTCAACCTCTCTTCTTTCATAAAATCAACAATGTCCTTGATCAACTCCTCCAGCCTAAACACACACTCTTCCAGATTTTCAATCATTGCTGTCTTTCCTGGTTCTCTCGGCTTACTCATCCCTGCACCTTGAGTGACATACCTTGAAATAACATTTTCACCCAAATCCCGTTCATCTTCCCCATCCTCACCATCATCCAATGAGGTGATGATAGTCACACCCTCCAGATGGGCCTTCAAGCCATCGATAAATGTGTCTTTCGGTTCGTCTCTAAATGCTTTAAGCTTTTTCATATAGTGCTGCTTCATTTCATGGATTATGGGGATAAGGTACGGGTGCACTCTCTATAGATAAATAGGCAAATGTGATTGATTAGCAACGCAATATTAGTAAAAGTATTCCTCGGAATAATAGTTTCAGACCTTTGTTCTCCATCCATTCAAATATGGATCACTATCGATTAGTTTATCGCTTTTTGAGGTGTGCCATCTGAGCAATCGGGGAATTGGCAGCGGGTCTTCAGTGGAGCAATCGGGGAATGGGCAGCAGGTTTTCAGTTGATTTACTATTTCCCTTGTCGAGCATAGGAAAGGCTTCGTATATCCAAATCTGTGATCAAAAGAAAAAACAAAACATATAACTGAGAGTTAGTATAGTATAGACACTATAGATGAATTATAGTATATAATAAACTACTCCAATGGTTTATAATCAAATACCATAAATGCCCAGGGAAATTTGTAGAGTGCGTACGATGAAACTCCCTTTGTCACAAATGTATTCTTTTGTCTGCTGAAGTCTATCCGCTTCTTTAGATAGTCTAGAGTCAAGGAAAATGACTCCTTACCCCAAGGGTATCTCTCAAAGAATCTCAAGTTATCCACCATCTTGATGGTGTCTATGTCCATGATTTTTGACAAGTCGCGCGCAAGCAAAATGCAGTGTACGAACCAAACCAAGCAGCATTTGAACTTGTCCTCTTTGTCCAGCCTACCACCTCTAATAAGATTCAACAATCTCTTCGCATTTACACTTCTCTTTTCGCAATCTTTTTGAAAAAAGCTTCACCCTCCTCTATCGCTTTAACATATTTTGATTCTCGGGGATTACGACCATAGTTTAAACCTGTGATTAGTGCAAACTCCTCCAGGACAAAACATGCAGGCCTATCATTGATACAGAACTATATTTCATGAAACTGCAGAACTACATTTCATGAAACTTGTTGTCATGTTCAAATCGGCGAAGAAGTATAAAGTGGACAAGTTGTCCGTTGAACTTCATATGTTCTCGCAAGTCCCATAAACCACCAAAATAGGAATTCTTAAACCTAGACTTTAGAAGTTGATCAACCACGACTTGTTTGAATTCATAAAATATTTTTAAATGGGACCTAACGGATATCTTAGCCGGAAATGATCCGACATCATCCATGATGGTGGTGAGGTCGTACCTCTCAGCCGAAATAAACCTTGCACAATGAGGAAAGATCAATGCCTCCTCATCTATCTTAGCCTCAATTCTATTTCCTCTATCTCATCTCAAACCGAAGCTTCAACAGCTTCCTCGCTGTAATTTCTATTCTTCAATTCATCGACTACTCATTTTTTCTTTTCTCAGACCTATCAACTTCTATAGCCTTGCGTTTGTTACCTTTAGCTATTTTATATGATCTACGGACAAAAAATAATATTTCTCAACTATAACAGAAAATACAATACCTAATCAACCAAACAGTCTATTAACATAACAGCAATTGCAACACTAAAAAAGCCTATTTGAAGAACAACAAAGTTTCTTCCTAAACAACTCCTTCATCCATAATCATATGCATCTAAATCACCATTATATTGAACAAAAATAGGAAAAAACCAAGATTTTTAGCACAAAAACCAAGAAAATTTGGGAAAAGAATCTCAATGCAATCGTTAAGGGAAATTAAAATCCAACAAAAACAATGCACAATCAAACCAGTACCAGCTTAAAAACACAAATTTTAAGTAAACTCAAGCCCCAATTTTTCAAAAAAAATTCTTTTTTTTCGTCCAAATACATAATACGAGTATCATTCAAACCAAGGAATCCTCAACATAAACATTCTTCTACAAAACCATTACATTCAACAAAAGTTTGAACAAAAATCATATTTCTTTGCACATTCCGATGAAATTAGCAAAAATAATTCAACATGCAATTGCCAATGATAATCTATATACACCAATTATCCATCAAAAATCAAATAAATATCAACAAAAAATAATCAATTTCAGTAAAATCAAGACCCATTTTTTAAAAAAATTTAAATTTTTGTAAACCCCAACCATAATCGGCAGAAAGCAAAACAATGAAAAAAAAAAACTCCATCAATATAGAGCACAAATTACTCGAAAGATGAATATAACTTACCTGAAGTTGAAGATCGAAGTTCTTCAAGCTTTAAACAAAATAGAAAATGGAAAATGGTGGAAGGGTGAGAAGAAGCGGGAGAGACGAGAGAGAAGATGAGAGAGAAAAAAAGTTTGGTGTTTAATAAAAAAATGGGATGAAAAAAGTATTTAATAAATACATAAGGGGTGGAAAAGGGGTTTTTTTAACACTAACCCATACCCCATCACTTTTTCCAAAACGCTAAAAATTAAAATAAAAAAAAGGGTGTCTATTTCTCAAAATAAGTTTTGGATGTGGCCTTTCAACTAAACCTTCTCAAGTCAGTGGACACTATCAAAAAATCTATTGTTCTAATTATGAATAATATCAATTAACATTCATTAATAATTAAAACTGCATATTCATCCAAAAATAATAATAATTAAAGTTGCATATTACAACTGTTGGGTTCGGAATCGAGAGGGCGTCATGCGGAAGCTATTAGTTGCAAACTATGAAACGATAAATAAGATGACAACGAAAAACAATACTAAAAACATAATTTTATTATATGATTTGGCCAATTGGCCTACATATAAAATCTAATATTAAAAAAAAAATATAAAACTAATAAGAGAGAAAATCTCCCCCAAAACAAAAATCTTAAAAGACTACATTGTGGATGCTATTGTGTTATGGTATGAGAAAGGGGTCTTCTATTTATAGATGTCCAAAACCTTTCCTCCAAGAAAGAGGTTAGCCAAATATGGAAAAGAACTTATTTTTTTTCTTTTCGGAAAAAGTAAAAGTAATTATGGTAACTTTTATTTTCCTTCTAAGAAAAAATAAAACTTAAATATAGTAAGAAAATCAGGGCAAAAACCCTAACAAATCTCCCCTTTTGGCTTGATTTTCTTCACTTGATCCGTCTTCTTTTCATATCACGTGCATAGACTTCGTTCTTGATATAATCTTCATAACTGCTGCTTGCCATGGTTAAAAATAAGGTTTAAAATATCATGGTTAAAAATTGGTTTAAAAGTAATATTTTATTTTCATTTTTAAAGATGCAGCAGCAGGCGTGTTGAAAATATTATTGAAACTTGTTCTCCACATGTAGTTCGACAAAAATCTTCATTATCGCCCAAATTGTTGTAGCTTAATTTTGAAACTGCTTTGAACCTGTTTAATCTCGTCTCAGCACACCATTGGACCATTGAACCTTAAGCTCTGATACCACTTGTTAGGTTTGAAATCGAGAGTGCGTTATGCGGAAGCTATTAGTTGCAAACTATGAGACGATAAATAGGATGACAACGAAAAACAATACTAAAAACATAATTTTATTATATGATTTGGCCAATTGACCTACATATAAAACCTAATATTAAAAAAAAGCATAAAACTAATATGAGAGAATATCTCCCCCTAAACAAAAATCTTCAAAGACTACTTTGTGGATGTTATTGTGTTATGGTATGAGAAGGGGGTCTTCTATTTATAGATGTCCAAAACCTTTCCTCCAAGAAAGAGGTTAGCCAAATATGGAAAAAAATTATATTTTTTTCTTTCAGGAAAAGTAAAAGTAATTATGATAACTTCTATTTTCTTTCTAAGAAAAAATAAAACTTAAATATAGTAAGAAAACCCTAACAACAACTATACATTACTTAGTAAAATATTTTCTATGACAAAGAATATTCATGATTTTATTTCGCTGAGTAATAAGTGCAAGAGAATTGATATTTGAAAAATAGAGTTGAAAAGTAAATAATTAGTTAACACTCAGTAGACATATATAAAAATATATATTGGAATCAAGAGTCATTTCAAAATTTTAAAAGAAAAATTAAGTGATGGTGAAGGACTTACCCATTTATTTAGGTAAGCGACATAAAAAAATGACTAAGTTGTAAGAAAATGAGTAAAGACTGAGAGATCATTCAAATAAGAATAAGGGATTAATTGACAGTATAAGCTTTTTTTATGAAAAAATGATAATAAAACATGGAAGGATGAAAATTAATTATCATTTATACTTTACTCAAAAACCAACAAATAGACGCTAGAATGAAGAGATTTACTTGAGAAATCGATGTCGAGAAAGGGTAACAGAGATAAAGTTTAAGTTTGAAAGAGGGTTGGGAAGCTTAAAGTGAGAGGAATTATATGACGACATAAGTTATTTAAGAAAAATGACAATAAAAGGGGGTGGGGTGGGGGAAATTGACTATTCTTTAGATTTTTCAAAATGTTTTCCTTAGTACTTTTAAAGTTTATTCTCTCAAATTTATCAAAAATTTAAATAAAAATATTTTAAAAATTATATATAATAATAATGTTGGTTTTGACACCTAATTTTTGCCCTCCATAACTAAATTTAATCATGAACTTCTTCAATTTTTAATAAAATCAAAATATTTATTTCATCCAAATTAAAACCATTCAAAATATTTTTGTACGTAATTTTGTCATTTTAAGTAGCGATTATATATTATTGTATTCAATTATACGAGATTCTATAATTTGATTACTTAAATATTTATTCTATGTAATATCGGATTTTAATTAAGGATTATTTATGAAAATAAATATAATGATTATAATCTTGATTTTAATATATTTTATTATCAAAATAATCTATTTGCATAAATATGTGTTTGATTTTACTAAATCAAGAAGCTTGGAATTAAAAGAAGTACTAATTCGTATCAAATTTTAATTTAATTTAGTCAATCTATTGGATTTGGCCATAATTGAAATCAAATTGGTCATAATTGCAATGCAATCCGTCAATTGATTTTTAATTTGGTCAAAATTAAACAAATATGACTAAATGTTAAATCCCAATTGGCGTTATATTTTAAATAATCCCAAAATTCTCAAAATTACCCAATCTACCCAATTCCAACCCAATGCAACAGCCTTGCCCAGCCCAAGATTTGGCTGCCCCACTAGCCTAATAACTCCCCATTTCAACCTTAGCCCATCTTCAATAACAATAGCCTTCAACACATAACACTGCTAGCAAACCAAGCCCAACAGCCGCCCCAGGCCAAAAATTACCCCTCCGACCCGGCCCACTTTGGTTGTGTCTTCATCAAAACAGCAACAACAAACCCATCAATGATTCAACAATAAAAATATCAACAATAACAAAAATTTCAACTAGCAAAAATCCGAACAACAACTACAATACCTGACTCATCGATGACCCTAAACCAGGCCCGATCTCCGACCTAATTTCAACCCAATACGACCCTAGCTTTCATATCCCCCTAAATTCGTCTCTCTTTTTCTTCGATCATACGTGTTATGTGACAAACACGCTATTTCGGTACAAAACCTTCTAGAATATGTCGAGGTGGCGCACCCAACGGCTAAACTCGTACAAATTCGTATGTAGGTGTATGAATTTCATTTGTCCTTGAAGATTATTCCTCTCCCCCAATTTTGATTGGTTCGTCATTTTTGAATTTCATTAAAAAGTATCGAATTTGTTCAAGTTTGTTAGCTAGAATTTCTATCCAAAATTTAAATTCAAAATTTCCTTTTGTTTTATCCCTAAATTGCCCTTTAATTGCCTTGGATCCCACATCGGTAGAGCAAGATTAAGGGTTAGGTCTTCTTCTTCTTCTATAAATAGCTCTCTTTAGAGCAAAAAAAGGGGGCTAGAAGGTGGGAGAAATCTTCAGAGCTAATAGTCTTCTTTCTGAGTAAAAAAAAAAAAGAGAAGAAATACATTCTATTTTCAGCACAAATTCTTGGAGACAGTAGGCTAGTCATTTTTAAGAAGTTTTTTTTTTGGTGGTGTTCACAATTTCGATGAAAGCCCACATTCCCGATTTGCTGCTCCAAGAAAGGTGAGCGTTTTCCCCTTTGATTGTTTTGTGTTTTTCCTTCTCTTGTTACTGTTCTGAGAAAGTAGTTTAGTAATCGAATTCGGCGTTTGATTATGGTCTTAAGCTGGCCGCTACTCATTTTTCTTCCTTTTTTTTGCGTCTGTATGTGTTGCTCTGTATATGTGGTGCGATGATGTGTGAATATGCAGTGATAGTGTCTGTATTGTGCTTAAATAAAAATAAAGGAGGTCCTCATTACTGAGTGTTGTTGTTATCAAGATTGTAATTTTTTTTTTGTATAATTGAATTTGGTCTCGTTGGTTGTCTGTGATGTTGAAAAAATCCATGTAGTTGATGATTATTTCTTGAACCTGGTATATATCATTTTCTTTCTCCCATTAGATAGGGATTTCAGGGTCTAAAACTTTTAAAGTTTCGCAGGACCGTGTTTAGGATAATGGTTGAGTTCATTTTTGTTTCCCAAAAATTGTTATAGACCGAGGGACCAGGCTTGATGAATCATTATGATCTATGATAGTTAATTTTGTTATTTTGAATAGCAGATCTCTTGGGGTTTGTCCTATCATCATCGCGGTTTTCAGTTGTTTGGGGGTTTCTTTGGTTTAAGATAAAAACTTTGAAAGTTTTGTTCTGCTTTTTGTTTTTTACTGGCCGCTTAGTATTTGTTCGTATTAACTTAGCTGCTGCTCGTGTAGATAGCCTTTTCTGAATTGGCATATGGCTTTCCTGGTAGTTTTATTGTCCTTTTTAGATCATTTATTTTTAGATCACTGTAGGTGCAGTTTTGAAATTGGCATGTTCGAGTATAGTTGCAGAATGTATTCTGCCCACTCGCATAGTTCTAGCTAATCTAAATGGTTATTTTTGTAATCAAATTGAAATATTTTTTTGTTCTCTAGCAACTAATTGTCTTGATGCTGACTGGTTGTCTAAATAAATAGCTCGTGCAATGACAAAATTAGTAGAGTTACCATTACATTAGGGAATTACAAAAGCCTCGATCTTTCAAATGTCAGGAAAATCCTTATAGTTATTTCTAGATCAATGACTGTTAAGATGAATAAAAGGTTGTTCCCTTTTGTTCTCCCTTCTTTTTTTGGTTGATCATGCATTAATTTCCTTGATTCTTCTTTCTTTGCATGTAAATCCATTTCGGAGCCCAAATGGGCTCTTTCCCTTTGCATCTCTTAAAGGGCCATTGAGGCCCACCATGTCTATTGGGTCAAGCCCAAAAGGAAATTCAAAGTCGGTTACGTAGCACATGGATACTAGAAGATGGATGAAAATAAAATGGGTTGAAACCAATTGGCAAAGTAGCTAAGAGACTTAAAAGTCTCATATCATTTATTATTATTGTTGTCTTTTACTTTTATTTAATTCCTCCGTTTCTTTATTTATTTCTTCATTTCATTATTCATTCATTTGGGCCTCGAAGCCAATGTTGTAAATTTAATATAGGTGAAGTGGATTTGGGGCCAGAAAGACTCAAAAACATTGATTAGGAAAGGTGAAAATGGGTCGAAAGCCCAATTAGATTAGGATAGATTTCGTTGATTTGGGCTCAATGGCCTAAGTCTTTTACTTCTTCATCCCTTTCCGCTTTTATGCGCTTATTTCTTTTCATTTGCTTAGGCTTGGTTAAATCCCTACTAAGTCATCCAAATCTATTTTACACAAATCTTTTTTTCTAAAGTCAGACACTTTTCAACAATCAATCTTCTTTAAAGTTAGTCAAAATATATTTTCAAACAGTCCGGATAATTGCAAGTTAGTGGACGTTTAAGGTGTCTTAAAACCTTTCTAAAACATTAATAGAAACCGCTTACCTAGAATCTCTAACTTAAATGATTTTCATATTTTGAATCATCTAAGTTATAAAGGTTTTCTTAATTCCTTTTCAAAAATTAAGTGGCAACTCTAAAAAAGTCAAACTTTCCGCAAAACAGAAATGGCGACTCCGCTGGAGATTTAAACTAGGTTCTAATCAAATGTTTGATTTCATCTTTTGATTAATTATCTAATATCTTACGTGTTTATATGCTTTGATTTTGCAGAATTTAATTATTGCATCTCATAGCATAATCTCGCATTGATTATTATATTGTTTTGGGGTTTTGTGGATGTCTCGACCCCAGTTGTCCAACACCAAATAAATTATTAGAAATACGACAGTTTATTAGCATGTGAAATACCTGATGGTTGTTCATATTTCCAAACCCAAGTCATCCACTTGGGAACCTGGTCACTCTACATACCCTGGATAGAGCTAAACCAAAATCCTTTTAGGCATAAGCCTAGGATGACCCAATACCCGAATGGGCTATTGGGCCCATTAGAAAACTTGTCCTGCGTCTATTGACCCTAAGTCAATTACAAACGAATCATATTTCGTGTTGAAGAAATATATGTTTATTTAATCCAATCCATTATCCTTTAAGGGATGGGAGAAGCCTTGCTTTGCTTACTTTTGTGTAAGGATACCTCAATCATACACAAATTGAGGAAGGAATTGAAGCATGCCAAGCAAAAAACTGATCAATTTGGACGGTTGCATCTAGGGCACAGTTACACAGAAATTGCTTAATCATCAATGAATATCGCCAATGACGAGAAGTGAACAAAACTAAGAGGGCGAAGGCCGGTAGAAAAGCATTCAGGAACTAGTATTTCCTATCCCCTGTGAGGGACATTGTTCTTTTTCTAATGTTATTTTCCCTTTCCCTAAAGATTGTATCCCTTTGTGCAACTTTTGTAGGCATTTATGCCTTTTATGTATACCTACGAAGGTTTTTGAGGGATAATGTATTGGTTTTAAAAAAACATATACTTCCTTCAAATACATTAGGCCAACATTTGGCTCAAAAGGGTCACCCAATTAAGATGTACGTTTATTACAATATGCTTGTATTATATAACTATTTATGTGCTTATACGTGCTATGTTGATTTGGATTAAAGGCGAATTGATCCAATTCCCTTTATCATAAAGCATCTCTAGGCAGAAATATACCCCACTATACAAAACCCGACCAAATATACTCCAAGTCTCCCAAGTTTCTCAGAAAAGTCTGCAGTCATTCTTAAGACTTCCAAAATGGTCGCTACCATTTTAGGAAAGTTGACTTTAGAATCAGAAAAAGCCATTATAGTTTCGAACTACGTAGGGCTTGATTTCTCCTCTGTGGGATACGTAGGCAGTCTTTCGGCCCAGCCTCTATCTTTAAAAACTCTATTGTCCTCCCCTTTCCTGAAAGAAGAGATAAGATCAGAAAGAAGAAAAGTTGAGCCTTCCTGATGAATTCCACCCATCCATATCATTGAGCAAAATCCTGTTCATTGAAATTCTCGAGTCATCATTACTTCATGGATCAATTCGCATGAGATGAGAAACAACTCTATGTGTTTACTTCCTACCTTATCATCTTGCTTTGCTTATTACTAATGAAATCTAACACATCAATCTTTGAGTTGTTTTTACTTTGCAGGTAATAAAAACTACTCTGTGTTGGCACAAAATGGCCTTACTTCACCAGATCAAAATGAATAAGAGATCCCCTTCTTGAGTATTGCTTTGTTACAGGAAAAAAAAATGACTAGTAGTAAAACTGAACTATACCAATTATTTTTCAAACCTGTAAGCAATGGACTCGAGGATGGAATAAGGAAAATGTGAAGAAATCATTTTTCAAGACAACCGGGATCATGAAAGATTAATTGGAGGAAACATTATTGAATTAGACCTCCACTTCACTCATGACTCATCGCCCATCATATAACAATAACCTAAAATCTGCCATTATCATGCCATATCAAGAAGCAAGATAATGGTAGCCCTAGAACAGTCAACAGAAGAGTCAAAGAGTTCGAGAATCAAAAAATTCTAATCTAGAGGAAACTGAGGTGGTTAACTTGGAAGGCGATGACTAAGGAAATTAGACATTTGATCCTTTGTTCTATAAATAAAAATGCAATGCAAATGTATTGACATCCATAGAAGTGCTTATTTCTATCCTAGTAAGATGGATAAGAGTATTTTAGGGCCATTATGACTTTATGTACGAACTATATTTGACCTAAATTCCCAAGAAAGGGATATGTAGGCGGCCTATGTCGTCTTGGGTCAACCCCTTAAGAAAATTTATCCTTTTCTTTCATGGACGAACTACGTTTGACCTGAATTTCCAAGGAAGGGATACGTAGGAGGCCTATGTCGCCTTCCGACAACCCCTTAGAAGAATTTATCATTTTCCTTTATGTATGAACTACATGATGACCTGAATTACCAAAAAGGGATATGTAGGTGGCCTATGTCGGCTTCAGTCAACCCAATATATTTTTATATTTTTCCCTAGCATAGTCTAGAAATACATTTGACCTGATTTCTGCTTCAACTGGATACGTAGGTGCCCCAACGGTTCGGTCATGTAACCCTAGGAAATGGAAACTGGGCCAGAATTTTTGAGAAGAAATCTCAAAAATTCACAAGAGGAAGATTATCATGCAACAGAGAGAATGAAGATCAACAAAGACTTCGGATCCTCTCGAGCTGAGATCATCTCAAACAACATTCAACTGGGGCAGAAATTTTGAGGGAAGCCTTAAAATTTTCACTAAACATTGGAATATATTTCTAATTCCCCGGCACTAGAGGTCAAAGACAAGCTTTAGAAGTCAGCAGTTGTGACTAAGTCTTGGTGGACTAAACCTTCGGCTATGATAGAACTTTTGATAGAAACCCTCAGCGACGATGATGAATCCCTGAAATTCCTCTATCAAACATTGGATACAGTCAGAACTAAGAGAAAAATGTTTGTTGAGCTGATACATGACATGACTGGCAGAGATTTTCTAAATCTTTTACAGAAGTTTTAAAACTAGTTTCTAAAAATAAGACTATATTCAAAAATCAATACAAATCTTTTATTTAGTAATTTCCTAGACATCTATTGGAACGAAGAGTCAAGGTGGAGGTCCTAACATAACGGAGCACCCGAAAGAAGACGAGGAGCAAACCAAGATCAAAGAAGGTCAACACAGAGTAGTTTGATTAAAAAAAACTAATCATTTTTCTGTGGATGCAGGGATCAATACAAAAAAATGAAAATCTCTTTTAAAAATTCTCCAAGCGGTTTGCGAGCCATACTAAATCACATAATACTTAAGAACGGTATTTTTGGATATCCCCAAAGACGGGTTTAATACCCATTTATCGAGGTCCTTTTAAATTGTCTATGAAGGACAAACAAAGGGCCTTATCTTTTTTATGAATATTATATTTAGAATTCTTTATATAAAAGCAGTCACTAGCATAAGCGATTTTTTATTTATTAAATATTTACTTTGAAGAACAAGTACATTCAAAGGAGTCGGCACAATAAATACAATAATCAAAGGATTACTCAATAGGAGGAAGAGCCGAAACTCATCCTCAAAATTTTCCTTGAAGCAAACCAAATGGTATTTGAGTAGTCCCCAAACAAGGGTTTTGCCCCATTTACTTATATTCGGTGGATCTGCTATTTAATTATTTCTTCAAAAAGAGAAGATTAATAGCAGAATAAGTTATTCAAATTATGATGCTCAATATTTGTCATTAAACTACACAAAGCTTGACTGTGGTTGCCAGTGAGAGCGATAATGTATCTACTAACTGTCTACCTTAAGTACAGGTACATGTAGAAAAGCGCATACAAACGAACATAGGTGAAACTGTTTTACAATCACCCGAAGAACCATTTTATATCATCTCATTGCCAAGAGGGCCATTTCATATCATCTAATCGCCAAGAGGACCATTCCATATCATCTCATTGCCAAGAGGGCTATTTCATGTCATCTTATTGCCAAGAGGGTCATTTCATCTCAATTCATTACTGAGAGGGTCATTGTATTTGATATCTGTTGACACGCGAGATAGCATACGCTGACATCGAGGATATCATCAGCATTCACTAGTTATTGACAATGCGAGATAGCATACGTTGGCATCGAGGATATCATCATCATTTAATATCTGGTGACACGGGAGATATCATACGCTGGCATCAATGATATCATTAGCATTTAATATTTATTAACATGCGAGATATCATACATTGGCGTTGAGGATATCATCAGCATTCAATATCTGTTGACAACGTGAGATAGCATATACTGGTATCGAGGATAGCATCAGCATTAAATATCTGTTGACATGTGAGATAGCATACGCTGGCGTCGAGGACATCATCAATATTAAATATCTGTTGACATGCAAGATAGCATATGCTGGCATCGAGGATATCATCAGTATTAAATATCTGTTGACACGCGAGATAGCATATGCTGGCATCGAGGATATCTCATCATTTTATGAATCAGCATCTAAATGCATCAAGAGCACATAATTTGAAGGAACGTCTTTAAGTCGCTATCTGAAGACGGGTGATATATAAGACTTTCTAGAAATTGACAATTTGAGGGTCATCTCTAAGTCATATTATTTAAAATAGGATAGTGTGCAAGATTACCTATGAGTTGATAGCCCATAAGTTATCAGTAAGCCATAACGACATCCTAACCGGATAGTGTGCAAGGTTAGCCAAAAAATTGGTAGTCCAAAGGTTATCCATAAGTCACAACTAAATACTTATCGGTGAATATATGAGATAATCAAATTGATAAGTCCAAGGGTTTTCTATAAGCCACATCATATTTAAGATCGATTATGTGCAGGATTACCCAAAGACTACCCATTTGAGACACATCTTTAAGTCATATTGTATCCAAGGTCAGATGATATGCAGGAGTACCTGAGAACTATCGGTTGGAGGGATATCTATAAGCCATATCTTATGCAAGGTCAGATAATGTGCAGGATTACCTAAAGGCTAGCAATTCAAAGGATACCTGTAAGTTGCCTCGTATTTAACATAAAATAATATGCAAGATTATCCAATGATTGGCATTTTAAGGGGAATCTATAAGTCGTATCGATACAAAAGATGCATAAATCGGAGAGGTTATCATTCCACATACAACCAGCATTATAGGTGACCAAAGGGTTGTCGCATCATAATAAGATTACACGGTTGCAGGAACCGTTTTGCATAAAGTGTCGTCAGTGTCCAAAAGGACCACCCCACTTTAGAGACATATTCACTAGACAAATGAGATAAGTATGCAACAACCAAGGGGGTTGTTGTGTCTTTCGTTGCAAGTTATTTCCTTTCGAACAGGTACACTAAAGGATAACTTCATCTTTCAGGTGACAACCCACGTGGAGTGGTAAAAGACTACATACCTCTTTCATGAATTATGTTTAGCACTAACACTTTTTGTTTGAAATATTGTCGATAACATCTAAGAGGGTGAAAATCTCAAATCAAAACCACAGGTGCGGACAACTCCAGATAGGACGCAGAATAACGTGGAACTCTTTCTTAGCAGCAAAATGGGACATAGTCTAAAAAAGGACATCAAACTCTTTGGACTTGAGCTAAAGGATAATCGCCACCACCATCCAACCACACCCCTGTTAGAAGACATGTGGGTATCTTGGGATATTTTGGTTTCAGCTTCACCTTCGGTATATTTCTAAACTAATACCGAGGGTAAACTTTTCTTTCTTTCAAATTCGAGTCATAGTACACCTAGAGTTTTGGAAATTATGTCCAGGTAAGTTCTTGCCTATAGATGTGAAGGATCCCATATTCATGGTTAAGAGGTTACAAGCCTCTTTTTTTGCAACTCAATAAACTTGTCACTCATCCCAAGCCCAGTCTGATTCCCGAAGTCTTAGAGATATGCCAAAATTACCCAATCTACCCAATTCCAACCCAATGCAACAACCTTGCCCAGCCCAAGATTCGGCTACCCCACCAACCCAATAACTCCCCATTTCAACCTTAGCCCATCTTCAATAACAATATCCTTCAACACATTACACAGCCAGTAAACCAAGCCCAATAGCCGCTCTAGGCCTAAAATTACCCCTTCGACCCAGTCCACTTTGGCTATGTCTTCATCAAAACAGCAACAGCAAGCCCATCAACGATTCAACAATAAAAACATCGACAACAACGATAATTTCAACTAGAAAAAATTTGAATAGCAACAATAATACCCGACTCGTCGATGACCCAAAACTAGGCTCAACTTCCAACCCAATTTCAACTCGACACGACCCCAGCTTTCATATTCCCCCTAATTCATCTCTCATTTTCTTCGATCGTATGGGTCATGTGACAAATATGCGATTTCAGTATGAAACCTTCTAGAATATGTTGAGGTGGCTCTCCCAACGGCCAAAATCATACAAATTCATACATAGGTGTACGAATTTCATTGGTTTTTAAAGATTATTTCTCTCTCCTAATTTCTATTGGTTGGCTATTTTTGAATTTCATAAAAAAAAGGACTGAATTTGTACAAGTTTGTTAGCTAGAATTCCTATCCAAAACTTGAATTAAAAAATTCCTTTTGTTTTATCCCCAAATTTCCCTTTAATTGCCTTGGATCCCACATCGGTGGAGAAAGATTAAGGGTTGGGTCTTCTTCTTCTATAAATAGCTCTCGCTAGAGCAAAAAAGAGGGCTAGAAGGTAAGAGAAATATTCAAAGCTAATAGTTTTCTTTCTGAGTGAAAAAAAAAGATAGAAGAAATACATTCTATTTTCGGTACAAATTCTTGGAGGCAATAGGCTAGTCATTTTTAAGAAGATCTTTTCTGGTGGTGTTCACAATTCTGACGAAAGACCGCAGTCCTAATTTACTGCTATTAGAAATGTAAGCATTTTTCCATTTGATTATTTTGTATTTTTTCTTCTCTTGTCACTATTCTGAGAAAGTAGTTTAGTAATCAAATTCAACATTTTATTGTGGTTTTAAGCTGGATGGTACTCGTTTTTCTTCCTCTTTTCTGCATCTGTATGTGTTGCTCTGTGTATGTGGTGGGATGATGCGTGAATATGCGGTGATAGTATCTATATTGTGCTTAAATAAAAAAGAAGGAGGTCCCAATTACTGAGTGTTATTTTTTTTTATAATTGAATTTGGTCTCGTTGGTTGTCTTTGATGTTGAAAAATCCATGTAGTTGCAGATTCTTTCTTAAACCTAGTTTGTATCGTTTTCTTTCTCCTATTTAGATAGGTATTTTAGGGTCTAAAACTTTTGAAGTTTTGCAAGACCGTGTTTTGAAGAATGGTTATGTTTATTTCATTTTCCGAAAATTGTTATAGACCAAGGAACCAGGCTTGATGCATCATTATGATCCATGATAGTTAACTTTGTTATTTTGAATGGTAGATCTCTTGGGGGTTATCCTATCATCATCGCGGTTTTCAGTTGTTTGGGGGTTTCTTTGGTTTAAGATGAAAACTTTGAAAGTTTTGTTGTGCCTTTTATTTTTTTTACTGGCCGCTTAGTATTTGTTCGTAATAACTTAGCTGCTGCTCGTGTAGATAGTCTTTTCCAAATTGGCATGTTGCTTTCCTGGTAGTTTTATTGTCCTTCTTGGCTCATCTATTTTTAGATCACCGTAGGTGCAGTTTTGAAATTGGCATGTTCGGGTATAGTTGCAGATTCCGCTATAATTTTAATAAATGTATTCTGCCCACTCGCTTAGTTCTAGCTAATCTGAATGGTTATTTTTGTGTTCAAATTGAAAGTTTTTTCATTCTCTAGCAGCTAATTGTCTTGATGTTGATTGGTTGTCTAAATAAATGTCTCGTGTAATGACAAAATTAGTAGAGTTACCATTACATTAGGGAATTACAAAAGCCTCGATCTTTAAAATGTCAGGAAAATTCTTATAACTACTTCTAGATCAATGACTGTTAAGATGAATAAAAGGTTGTTCCTTTTCGTTCTCCCTTCCTTTTTTGGTTGATCATGCATTTAATTTTCTTCATTCTTGTTTCTTTGCATGTAAATCCATTTCGGAGCCCAAATGGACTCTTTCCCTTTGCATCTCTTAATAGGCCATTGAGGCCAACCATGCCTATTAGGTCAAGCCCAAAAGAAAATTCAAAGTTGGTTACTTAGAACATGGATACAAGATGATGTAAGAAAAGAAAATGGAAAAAGTCTCATATTATTTATTATTATTATTGTCTTTTACTTTTATTTAATTCATCCATTTGTTTATTTATTTCTTCATTTCATTATTCATTCATTTGGTCCTCGAAGTCAAAGTTGTAAATTTAATACAGGTGAAGTGGATTTGGGGCCAAAAAGGCTTGAAAATATCGATTAGGAGAGGTGAAAAATGGGTCAAAAGCCCAATTAGATTAGGACATGTTTCGTTGATTTGGGCCCAATGGCCTAAGTCTTTTACTTCCTCTTCCCTTTCTCCTTTTATGTACTTATTTTCTTTTCATTTGCTTAGGCTTGGTTAAATCCCTAATAAGTCGTCCAAATCTATTTTACACAAATCTTTTTTTCTAAAGTCAATCGCTTTTCAACAATCAATCTTTTTTGAAGTTAGTCAAAAGATATTTTCAAACAGTCCGGATAACCGCAAGTTAGCGAACGTTTTAGGTGCCTTAAAACCTTCCTAAAATGTTAGTAGGAACCGCTTACATAGAATCTCTAACTTGAATGATTTTTCTATTTTGAATCATCTAAGTTATAAAGGTTTTCTTAATTGCTCTTACAAAATAAAGTGGCGACTCTAAAAAAGTCAAAATTACAGCAAAATTGTTGGTGCATTTTATTATTTAAATAAATTAAAGTGCATGACATTAGTAAACATAAAGTGGAGAAAGTGTTGTCATTATTCTTGTAACTCACCACATTATCATTTTGAGTTAGTGGGTACAAATTATGGTAAAGATGACCATTAGTTCTTGTAACTCATATGGCCATTAGTTTTTGTAACTACTCTCCTGGCTATTAGTTCTTGTAACTTATTAGACCATTAGCTGCATGTAACTCTTATAATATTTGTAACCTATAGACCATTCATGTACTCACTTTACTACACCATATTCTTCCTATTCAATACAAGGATAAATTCCTCACCTATAAATAGAGGTGGTCTTGTATGTTATTGGATGTACAAGGAAAAATGATAAGTGTGAAAAAGATTATAGTGTGTAGTAGTGAAAGAGAGAGTTGAGACAAAGAAAATATTCTAAGTCTACAACTATATTCACTATACTAAAGAGAGTAATTATATTAGTGAAAGAAGGAGTTGAAACAAAGAAAATATTCTAAGTCTTAAACTATATTCACTATACAAAGAAAGTAAATATATGTTGAAGGAAGGGTGTTCTTATGGTGGAGCTTTGGACTTTTTAACTAATCCGGAGTTGCTTGAGTTGTATATCGTTGATGTGCTATTGTATCCTGGAGGGGACAAGTCAAGAGATATACTGCTGAATCGGTGTAAATTATGCCACAGTGGGCTTGGATCTCCTTAAAGAGAGCGAGATATCCGCGCCTCAGCCAAGAAGAAGATTATTTTATTTTCTTTACTTTTGTTCATTTTATTTTCAACTGTAATCATTTATTGTAATTGTGGTATATTACACCAACATAATGTGATAGTGATCCCGCATCGTGCAGATACTAATACTAGTACATTAGTAATAAATTAGTTTGACATAGTTATGATTAGGATGTATAATCCTAATACTATTGTACAATGATATATAGTCATAGGGTAATATATGAGTTTACTTATGGGTTAGAGTAAACTGAAAAGAGAATACACAGAGCTATATTTTTACACTCAATGCTGTTCTATAATCTTCTTCATTCTATTACCACTTGAGAAGTTAAAAGTTCTTTTTTGTAATGTAGAGAGTACTAAATTTTCCTTAATTAGACAAAGTCAAAAAAAAAATAAAAAAAATAAAGGACATATGTTGACTTAAGGTCTTTATGATGAGCCAGCTCTAGCTAACCCTACAATTAGTGCAACAAGATCTAAATGTAGCTACTAGTTCCATATTATTCCAAATGTCTAGCTAGTAATTCGAATTAAAATAGACCATAGTAGGTACTACAATTGTCATTCCTTGATTATAAAGTGCTGTGATAATTGTGGGGACAATTAGAACCGATTCTTTTCTGACTATTTGATTGGTTTAAAATGGGCAACGTTTGCTTATTCTGCTGATGTAGTTAGTATGCAGACGGCAGCCAAAGCTGAGAATTGAGATTTTATGTCCTCTCTAGGATTTGTTAGTCCCGAATGTAAAATTGTTCAAACATCATAAATCGGTTGATTTCTTTAATTTTGGGTTATATTTTGGATTATTTGGGTTACCGTTTGAATTATTCATCTTTTTCAATCTTTATAGACAAATAATCGAGCATGAACATTTGGTAATATTCTTTTCTATATATTCTGATAGTAAAGATACTTATCAATCAAATTTTTTCTATTGTAGAAATAAGAGATCTTATTTTCTAAAACTTTGAGCAAATAAAAAAATTTCACGTTAAAAATTCAAATTTGTATAAACCATCTAATAGCGTTACTTCATCAATATATTCATATTTCATTGCCTGCCGGCCCTCTTTAGGGGTTTCGTCCGAACCCCCTTTGACAGAAAAATATACTATTTATACATAATTAAAATTATTTCATTATACAGATATAGTAGGTGTGGAACCCCCTTCGACTTAGTTTTTTTTTTAATATAGAACCCCCTTATTTGAAATTATGGCTCCACCTTTGATTTCCTTTATCGTTGTTGCAAATACATAGTTAAGAAGGAATCAAAAATTATAGCTCATCACAGTTATGTTTACCTAACATGAATATCAGTGAAAATTAAATTGACCTTTAAATTTTAAAAGCTCTAACATAATAATATCCATTATTTTAAAAATAATTTACAATCTAAATATATTTTTAATAATATTATTATGATAATTAAAATTTAGTACCCATTTATATGGGATATACGCGCAATATTTGTACCAAGAGAATGATAGTATTTAATAAGAGAGAGTAAAAACTTCAAGAATTAATTAAAGCAAAAATTCGGACTAATAAAAAATAGAGCTAAAAAGAAGAATTAATGAAAAAGAAAAAAAAAATGAAAAAGAGAGTGGGCTGAAGCCCTTAAACAAGAAGCCCAAAAAGAAAAGCAAAAACACTAGGCTGCTACAAGGTTTCAAAACCCGACTCACTAGGGTGACATGTTGTGCCCGAAGCTACTGACACCATCCAAACCTTTGTGTTATTGTGGATGACAAGTCCAGTATATATATATCGTATTTATTTATTTTTATATCTATAGTATGCAAAATTTCAATCGAAGTGATCGAATACCATGACATCCTCATCCATACACATAGATCCACCCCCTGCCTGGACTAGTAGGAAAAAGATAGTCTGAAAACAATGATTCCTTTGAAAAGTATGACTTTAGAATTGCAAAGTAGGCATGCCACACCATGATTAGTGAGTAGTGACGCCAAGTCCATTATGCGGGTACCCTCGTTATCACGTAGCACGAGACACGGACGGATACGATCGACAATCATCCCCAAAATCACCTTTGATTTCTTCGAACATCCGTATAGTGCAACTGTAGCTTTTGTGGTACAGTTTGAACCGAATCTAGTAACATTTCTATACAAGAAATGAGTAATAAGAAAAGTTCAACAAATATTAGATTTTAAACTCATACATTAAATATAAAAGGATTCTAACATTCTAGCTAAGTATACGTTAATAAAAATCACCTTTAAATTTTTTTAGCTTATAATGAATTCAAACTAAAACATTTCAAGGATAAATCCATCAACATCTAAATCCAATCATTTTTTGAAAAGGATAATTTTAGAATCTTGTACAAGTTAGGGTTTTGCATTTGCTGTTGGGACCGCTGGTAACTCCGCACTAATATGATATTGTCCGCTTTGGACCAAGCCTTTGCGGATTTGTTTTTGGGCATCTCCCAAAAGGCCTCATACTAGTGGAGTTGGGTGACACTTTAAATATTGGACATGTTCCCTTTACTTTTCCGATGTGGGATTGTGTTTGCTTCTCAACAATCCCCTCTCAAACCAATACCACATCACTTGTGACCTCCCAGTACCACCATTACCAACCAGTGAAACAAGCCGCTTAACCATCACTTGTCAAGAAGACTTTCCACACGAGGCATCAACCGTAGATCTCAACTACTAGGTCACTTAACATGATCTGCCAAACATTTTGGACCGCCGTTATCACCCAACGGGACACGCCGCCTGACCACCACTCACCAGGAAGACTTTGACACAAGACACCATCTGCAGATCTCCAGTCTTGTCGTTACACCGGGAACTTCTCACCAACCGCAGTCACCACTCAGACACACCCGAACCTAGGCTCTGATACCACTTGTTGGGACCGCTTGTAACTCCGCACTAGTATGATATTGTCTGCTTTGGGCTAAGCCTTCACGGATTTGTTTTTGGGCATTTCCCAAAATGCCTCATACTAGTGGAGTCGGGTGACACTTTAAATATTAGACATGTTCTTATGACCTCCCCGTACTGGCACTACCAACCAGTGGGACACGCCGCTTGACCATCACTTGTCAAGAAAACTTTCGACACGAGGCATCAACCGTAGATCTCAACTACTAGGTCATTTCACATGATCTGTCAAACATCTTGTACCACCGTTATCACCCAACGGGACACGCCGCCTGAGAAGTGACCTAGGCGCCGATACCACTTGTTGGGACCGCTTGTAACTCCAGTCTTGTCGTTACACCGGGAACTTCTCACCAACTGCAGTCACCACTCAGACATACCCGAACCTAGGCTCTGGTACCACTTGTTGGAACCGCTTGTAAGTCCGCACTAGTATGATATTGTTCGCTTTGGGCTAAGCCCTCACGGATTTGTTTTGAACATCTCCCAAAAGGCCTCATACTAGTGGAGTTGGGTGACACTTTAAATATTAGACATGTTTCCTTTATTTTTCTGATGTGAGATTGTGTTTGCTTCTGAACATTTGCAAGTAGGCATTGTCATGCCATGAGTGGCCCCTCCGGGCCTCCATTATATAGGCATTGTCATAGAGCATGAGAAGGCCGGACGAAAATCATGTACCTCCTTAAATCTTCAATAATTAATTCTTGGAATCATCTATTGGATACATAATATACCTTTAATTATAGTCTTGGTGTTAACGAACTTATGAGTTCAATTTAACCCATGTATAGTTTAGAGAGGGAACACATAAAACAATAACATTTCAATATTCAAATATTAGATTGTGAAGTTATTAATTGGAAATTAAAGTACTTATTTCGGTTAAAAACATCTTGCATCATCGAAGCAAATATGAACTACTAAAATTGAAATGACTTTGATCAGTTAGTGTATAAAATTTGTGTGAGAGTAGTAAGAGTGGGAAATAATGGAACTTCTATTTACATTTGGTATTCAAAAATCAGCTCCATTAGTTTGGATTCACAAAATTTGTTTGAGAGTAGTAAGAGTGGAAAATTAATGAAACTTCTATTTATATTTGGTATCCAAAAATCAGCGCCATTAGTCTCAATTCACACCACATGCACTTTTTATCAAGATATTTATTTCATTTATAATGTTTGAATTTGAACTTCTCATAAAGGTGGAGTAATATCTCACGACTCACAAATTATTTATTTCTCACAAATATGGTAATCCATCTTTAAAGATAAACTTTCTTTTCCTTCTTTCCTTCTTTCCTTCATCTTCTCCTTTTTTTAAAAAAAAAAATTTTCTTGTTAAAAAAATATTTTGTCTTTTTCTTCCCAATCTAAAGGCAAAGCATTCAAATTATTGTGAATATCTCATCGCCAACTTTTCATCAACCCATTATTTTTGCATGGGCACCGACTCTTTTCCATACACCATCACCTCACCCACCCCAACCCCACCCCCAAAGAAAAAGAAAACAAAAGATTTTTGTTGGACAATAAATTTTTGAGTCGGAAAAATAAATAATTCGAGAAAAGAAAATATTGCAACAACAATTTATTGATTTCAATATGTGAGTGTTACAATCTCTATGAATCTTCTGATTCTCCTTTGCAAATATAAATTCAAGGGATTAAAGCTTGATCTTGAATTTGAACTTGATTTGTTGATTTGAGGGATTTGATCTTGATTTGTGCTTGAATTCAAGGGCTTTTGAGCTTGTTCTTGAATATTGCGGTTTTGATCTTGAATTTTGATGAACTTGATTTGAATGCTTGAACTTTTTAAAGAAATTGCAGCATTTGATCCACGAGTTTTCTCTTGCTTCTTGTTAGAGTTCTAGGGTTTTTTTCTGAATTATGAGACCCTTAAGAGTCATGATGAATATGGACTTTCTTTGACCAATCAGATTTAAGTGATATGACGTGTTTTTATGGGCTTTTATTTCATGGGCCTACTGCATCATTTTGACATGTGGCATGGTCCTATTGGCTCCTTCACATGACTTGGCATGCCACGTCATTTGACACGTGATACTTATTTGGGCCTCTACAATATGATAATATTTTGGGCTTATTAAAGTGGGCTCATCATTTGTAGCCCAAATCAATGGGCTAGCCCAATAAAAATTGAACTTTAATTAAACCCATATATGTTTGAACTTAAATAATTAATCCAATTATATTAATCTGCAATATTTATTTGGGACTAACATATATTTTGAATTTAATATAAATCGAATTTTATACGAATTTAAATTTAATAAAATTGCATCGTCCACAAATGCCCCCTACTTCAAGACTTGTCGAGACATTTAATATTTTGGAGACTAACATTGAAGTATGATTATTTAAACATGTTTCCTTCGTGCTTCAACGATTTTCATACATATGAATACCTCATTCATAAATTTAAAGCCGAACTATATTGATATTGTCTCTCAAAACTCTCTTATATTTTTTCCATGAATCTCTACACTTAAGACCCATTGGTGAGGCATGATATCCAATTTCAAATAGATTTTGAAAGATTTTTTCATCACTTTACTTAATCAGGAATAAAACTCTTCCAATTTGAACTTAGATTGGAGAAGGAAAGAACCTCCAATTTGAATTTGTATGGGAGAAGGAAACAACCTCCAATTTGAATTGGTATGAGAAAAGAAAATCAACCTCCAATTTGAATTTGTATGAGAGAAGAAAATAACCTCCAATTTGAATTTGTATGGGAGAAGAAAACAATCTCCAATTTGAATTTGGAGATGAAAGTTATTTCAATCTGAATTTATATTGGAGAAGGAAACAATCTCCAATTTGAATTTGGAAATGGAAATTATTCCAATCAGAATTTATATTGAAGAAGGAAACATCCATCCTACAACTCTATAAAAGGAGGTAGTTTTTTCACTTTTTCAATATCAATTTTGGGGTTTTCAAGCCATCAACAATATTGAGGTAATTTCTTTCCCTCCTACTTTTCTCTTATTTTCGTCACTTTTTTTTCAGCACAGCATGTTAGTGGTAGAAAATTCACATCTAATTATATAAATATCAAAATCATGAACCGTTTGATATTCTAAAAATTAGTTGAGACTTATAACATATCCAAAATTTAGCTTTGAATTCCTTCAATATAATTCTCGATAATTTTTTGAAGTTAGCACTAAATTTTATCATGATGAAAATTTCAGATCTGCACGTCTTTACTAAAACTTTCATATCTTGAAGTAGGAAGTATGAAATCACAAGCCGCTTAATTTTTGTGAAACTAGACATAAAGATCTATAACATATCTAAAATTTATAATCTTATACAATCGAGATATTTTCAGTTGTTATCTCAAAATCAACATTGAGTTTTGATGCATCAACAATTTCAGATTTACGCGATATCACCAAAAAAATTATATCTCAATGTGAGAGTATCAAAATTATGATCCACTTGATCCTATAGATGTCAAAAACATTCATGTACAACATATACAAAACATGAATTTTAAAACTTCTTGTATTGTTCTGGATGATTTTTTTTAAGTCAATTTTATCTGTTGTCCAACAGAGGATTACCAATTTACATCGCCTCACCAAATAATTTATTTCTTGATGTGGGACCATCATCACCAAAGAGAATTTTGATTGCTTTATTCTTTTCAAGGCTTCTTGTCTCAATCCAAGTTGGTGATATACAACTTTTAAGATCGCAACGCTCTGACAGGTAACATCCTTTCTATTTGTGTTTTTGCTTTATTTCTTGTTTTTTTTTTGTTTTTTGGAGAATTGAAACAGATAGAAACATGCAACAATTGGCAGGCTTAAGGTGCAAGAGTTTAACTTCACCTCCGTCACCCTAAGACCAAAATACAACAATTGGCCAGCTTAAGGTGCGAGAGTTTAACTTCGCCTCTGTCACTTTAAGACCGAAAGATTTTGCTTGAAGATGGTAGACACCGGATTAAGGTGCGACAGTTTAACTTTGCCTCTATCACCTTAAGACCGAAAGACTTTGCTTGAAAATGGTGGACACCGGCTTAAGGTGCGAGAGTTTAACTTTACCTCCATCACCTTAAGACCAAAAGATTTTACTTGATGATGCAATGGTTTTCTTTAAGTATGGGTTTCATCGATGCACTTATGCAATGTTCTTCTTTAAGTATGAGCCCTTTTATTGATGCATTTATGTAATGGTCTTCTTTAAGTATGAATCCTTTTATTTATGCATTTATGCAATGGTCTTCTTTAAGTATGGGCTCTTTTATTGATGCACTTATGCAATGGTCCAAGCAATCTTTCACCATCATTGGCCAATAACATCCCATCCTTTTAATGTAAAAATGGAGCTTCGATCCAGACTGATGTGATCCACAAATTCCCAAGTGCGCTTTTTGCAAAGCTTAATTGCTTCTTCCTCTCCCAAACACCATAAGAGTACTCCTTCAAATGATCTTCTGTACAGTGTTTCTTTGTAGTAAAGAAAGCGAGGTGCATGATGACGAATATTAGTCTTTCTCCTCAGATCTTTTGGAAGTATCCCATGACATAAGTAATCAATGATAGGTTGTCGCCAATCTTCTTTTATAGCTTCAGACCCGAACGAGGTATTCAACCTTGTTTCTACATCCTCATCTGATGGTGGTACTACCCATTCTTGGTGGATAGTAACTCATATCTGATTTGGAAGAGGTAGGGTTGAGGCCAAAGTAGCTAAGGTATCAGCTTGCTTATTTTCTCTCCTTGGCATATGTTGGAGGGTTACCTCTCCAAGCCACCCCATCAACTTCTGTACATAATCATGATATGGTCGTAGCTCAGGCTTTCAAACTTCATAACTTTCTAAAAGCTTCTTGATCACCAGTTTAGAGTTAAGAAAGACCTATAATTACAGTTGTTTTATGTCAACTGCCATCTCAAGTCCAAGTATTAAAGCTTGATATTTAGCAACATTATTAGAGCAATGATTTGTTAGGGTAAAAGAGTATGGGATGACCTCTTCTTATGGAGTGACGAACACCACACTAGCACCAGCTTCATATCGATGTGCGGCACCATCAAAGTACATCTTTCATGGGGGGTCTATCTTCAATAACCATTGCATCTTCATCAGAAAGTTCATCGCTCAGTTCCCAATCATCAGGTATCGGGTGGTCTGCCAAGAAGTCAATCAATGCTTGTCCCTTTACAGCCTTTTGGGGAACGTATACAATCTCAAACTGCTGAAAAAAGGTACCATCTTGCAAGTAGATCACTAAGGACTGATTTCGACATTACAAACTTGATGGGATTTACCCTAGACACAAAACGGACAGCATGATCTTGAAAGTAGTCTTTCATCTTTTGAATTGAGAAGGCCAATGCCAAACATAACTTTTCTTGGAGAATACTTTAGCTCATTCGGCGTCATCATTATGCCCAAATAGTAAAGAGATTTTTCTTTGCCTTCACTATTTTTTTGAGCCAGTAGTTCTCCAATTGACCTCTCTTATACCACGATGTAGAGTATCAATGGTTTCCCAAGTATGGGCGTCGCAAGAACTAGTGGCTTCATTAAGTATGATTTAATACTCTCAAAGGCATTACTAGAAGCTTGGTCCCATTTGAAGGGAGTGTCATTCTTTATGAGATGACTGAATGGTTGACATTTTCCAGCCAGGTTTCAGATGAACCTCCTTAAATATGCTAGTCTTCCTTGAAGGCTTTTTAACTCATGAATATTTTGAGGCTCGGGCATCTTTAAAATTACACCGACCTCGTCTTGATCAATTTTAATTCCTCGGTGTCGCATAATGAAGTCAAGAAATTTTTCCGAAGTAACTCCAAAGGCAGACTTCAATGGATTCATCCTAAGCTGATATCTTTGAAGTAACTCGAATACTATTCTTAGATTTTTTAAGTGGTCATCTCTCTTTCTTGACTTTACCACTAAATCATCCATGTAGCATTCAATATTTTTATAGAGCAGGCCATCAAAGATATTCTGCATATCCCTTTGATAAGTGGCGCCAGAGTTCTTCAAACCAAAAGGCATTACTTTATAGCAATAAATACCTTTGGGCGTGCAAAATGTAATGAGTTCTTCATCTTTTGGCACCATGTGGATTTGATTGTAGCCGGACGAACCATCCATGAAGGAAATTGCCTCATAACCAGTGGTGGCATTAATCATTAACTCTGGTATAGGGATCGAAAAGTCATCCTTAGGGCAGGCATTGTTGAGATCTCAAAAGTTGACACAAACTCAAATTTGACCATTCTTCTTTTGTACTGGAACAATACTTGAAATCCATGCAGTATATTTGACTTCACGAATAAAGCCAGCTTTAATGAGTTTGTTAACTTTATTTTCAATCAATGGAACTAACCGCGGCCTAAAATGTCTTTGGGCTTGCTTAGTAGGAAGAGCACCATTCTTGACCGCCAACTGATGGACTGCTACTTTTGGATCTAAGCCAGATATTTCCTTATAGCTCCAAGCAAAGACATCCATATATTCTTTGAGTATGTCCATATAAGATATTTCCTCCCCCACTTCTAGAAACGCACTCAGGCAAGTTGGTCTTGGGTCTTTATCGGTTCCAAGATTAACTTCCTTCAAAGGATCTATTGCGGCCTTTACTCCCTTTTCAAGTTACGACAGAGTATCTCCAATATCTTTATCCTTTTGAGGATCATTTTTGTTGATGGATATATGATAACACCGGAAGGCATCTTCTATTTCTTTATCAACCTTTATTTGAGATGAGACAACTTTCTCATTCTGGGTCGTAACATGATATGAGAAGCCAACACTCTCTTCATCTTCTTTGCATTGCTTTGTATAAATCATAGTATGAGCCTTTACTTTTATCACCTCATTGCATGAAACTACCAGTTCCGTCTTCCGCCTCATTCTAGGAGGAATCAAACTTTGGAAATTCTTCTGGATCTTACGCGAAGAGTGTATTGTTGTACTTTGACGACTTCTTCTATGCTTGTTATTTTTCTTTTTAGTTAGAGGAACCAACCTTTCAAACATAGAAGTTCTTGCAGTTGATTCTCCAAGTCGATCAAATACAGAGGGTTTTTTATTAGCAGCAGTGGATTCTTCTTCCACAGTGATGTAATTACTGACTGCGCTTCTTATGGAGATGCGAATTGGAGGTGGTTGCGTGTATCCTAGACCTTCACGTGCCTACCTAATTATACCCTGCAACATAAGTTTTCCCAAACTTGATGTGTTATTAAGATTGTATCTAGCCTTTATAAATAGCTTGTATGCATATGGGTCGAAGCCTTCTTTCGTATGCTTCACAAGGAATGTCATATCTTGTGGCGAATTTTGAGCCATAGACTTTTCAAGTAGTCTTGAGGATGGATTTATTGCATTAATCTTCCTGATAGGTAAAGTTATCCCCTTTAGCATATTATCTTGGGAATCCGATGGGTGGTCTTTCTCTTTCTTTACCTTTGGCATATAGCGTAGAATAGGAGCTGCCTTCTTTTTCATAGGCGCAACGCTTTCTTTATTTGAAGTGAAGATGGGATTCTTTGTGGTGACTTTTTCGATAGTCACAACGACCTTCTTTTATGTACGATCGTCACACTTGGTCTTGGTGACATCTTTAACCCTTTTCTCATTCATAACATAATTCTTTAAGTAGAATTTTGCATCGACAAAATGTGACTTAGCTTCAGTGAATGGCTTGTCATCAGTAACTATCTTTCTTTCCACTCCACCTTCGAGGTACTTTAAGCATTATCATAAGAGGATGAGATAATTTTGTTCCCATGCACCCAAGGCCTACTAAGCAATATATTGTATGAAGTTTTGGCATCGATAACATGCATAAATACGTTTGATTGAAAATCATCCATACGAATCCCCAACTTGATAGATCCCATGGCCCTCTGGCCCCCTTGGTTGAAGCCTTGGATCATTATACGACTTTTGTCTAGTTTACTAGTAGCGATGCCAAGTTTCTTTATCGTGCGGATAGGCAGGATGTTGACTCCAGATCCCTCATCTATCAAGATTCTATTGATCTTCTTTCCTAGAATTTGACCCACCATGTATAAGGGATGGTTATGTAGGGCCTCACCAAGTAGAAGATCATTATTTGTGAATGTGATTTTTGTATCACATACATGTGCTTCTTCGTCAAGAGTTTCAGCAAGCTTTTCAGAAGATGAAGGAACTTCCATGGGCAGATTCTCACCCTTTGCCCCCTCTTTGGCAGTATTAAAACAAGATGCCTCAAGATTGACATGGGCAATCTTTATACGAAACCAACTTGGTAAGAATTCCTCTAAAGTCATCGGATGCCGAGGTTTTTGGTGGTAAAGCTCTGTCACCCTCGTATTCTTTGGAAGTTCAACCAACTTCTGTTTCCTTGGTTTCTTTACCATTCTTCTTATGGTTGGCTACTTGGATGACTCTTTTTGCAGACTCATCTTCTTGTGTCTGTGCCTAGTCACCAGAGTCCAACCTTCATCATCTTCTTCATCAACTGAAGACCTGTCAGGCTCTAATATCTTCTCATTATGCTTTTCAACATATATTTGGACTGGGTCGAGTGAGTCCAAAGTGATAGATATTTGATAAGAACTGACCGTCTCATAGTTGAAGAAGATCTTCTTCTGGTTTGCCAGTTGCATGACTTTATATTTAAAGACAAAGCACTTTTTCATAGGATGACTTACGAGCCTATGATATTTGTAGTAATTAGGGTCATTGGCCCTTCCAGCTTCGTTGGGACACTTCATCTCTGGGAGTTTAATGAGCTTATGCTCAAGGAGTTCATCGAAAATCTCAACAACATCAGAATTAAGAAAGGGATGTACTTTTTCTTGCATCTTCTTTAAAGTTTTTTGATTCAGAGGTTCTCCAAAAGTCATCTTCATGCTTTGCTTCTTGCTCACCTTTGTGGTGACTGATGATAGGCGAATTTACACGCCTATAGTGCTATATTTTACCCATATTTTAGCCTAGTTTCGAGAACAAATTATATATTTCATGCACTTTTAGTCCTTTTTCCTGTAAGTGAGATAACGAATATGATTAGCAAAGTTTCAGGTATAAATGATGCAGAATTCAGCATTTTATGGATTACTTGACGCCAAAGAAAGCTTCACGGAAGGAGAAAAGGAAGCTTGGACGCCTAAGGACCAAAAGTGATGCATGGAAAATCTGTCCCGGGCTAAAACAACATTTCTGAAGACTTTGGGGACTTGCAGTAACTTATTTGGATTAGAATAATAATACATTAACCTAGTACAATTGGGTTAAGTATTTCATTAGTCTATTTGGATTTGGATAATGTTACATTAACCTAGTACAATTGGGTTAAGTATTTCATTAGCTTAGTAGGATTTGGTTAAGTATTTCATTAGCTTAGTAGGATTAGGATATGGGTATTATAAATACCCTATCATGCTAGAGATTTTTAGGGATCCATATACATTCTTCAACTATTAATCTTTTCTACTCTTCCAACAATTCTAATCTTTCCATTAATTCTATCTTTCTTCTTCTATTCATCTATTCTTAAATTCCGCAACAAGAGAATCATTACTTTGCCTAGGAATTCACACCTAAACGCCTACCACCTGTGCTACACGAAATTAATCAGTATTGTGGTATAATAACAATGTCAACCGTGAGCTCCTTCGCATTCATGGGTAACTAAACTTCTCTGTTGGGGTTATGGAAGCCGAATGAGGTACTATCTATTACTATGAGTTTGTGAGTTCGTGACACATATGCTGCTTATATCATTATTCTCTTTATCTTAATCTAAATTCTTTGTGGTTGCAAACGCAAGAATACACCAGTATAACATTTAACTTGTTCGAAAGAAAGGTTATCTGTCTGGAAAAGAGATAATGTCAAGGTAGTAGGGTCCTATCCCCTATTAAAAAGTTAGTGCCGTAACTGGATTAACCTCTTGGAGAATTCGTACCGTTAGACACGCTTTAAGCTCGAAAGAGTTAAAGTGAAATAATCCTCGAATAGGTCGAAAGACGCCTGGATTTACCATCGAATATAATTCTCTATAAGCACATACATGTCTGAATTCTACACACTCATAGCCAATAGAGACGTATAACTCAGAAGGTGGACATAACCCCAACGCTTCAATTCTCATTGTTTTATAACCTACTAAACATTCTTTCTTTTTACGTTGCTATTTTCAGTTTTTACTTTAATATTTTGGTTACACATTACACTCCCCCCTTTTACGAGACTTGCACTAAAAGTCTAGTAATAGTCGATTACTTGTTGACCAAGCTATTCCCTGTGGGATCGATACCCAACCCAGTTGGGTTCTATATTTGCTAACGACCGCTTTACACTCCTACGAGAGCTGTAGATTGAGCGTTATCAAAAATTGGCGCCGTTGCCGGGGAATACGAGTGTCAATTAAGTTCATGATAATTACTAGACCCTTTGGTCAAAGATTCTCGTACTTTTACTTTTAGTTGTTGTTTTTGTTTACTGCAGGTTTTTATTCAGTGCATGCCCCATACTCGAAGTTCTGGTCAACCGTTATTACCGATCAATCCTGAACCAAAACGAATTGGCAGAATGGAGGCACAAACGGAAAATGAAAGGATGGCCGCTCAACAAGAACAGGCGAGATTGGCTGCTCTTGCTGCCGCCCAAGTTCAACAGCAAAACATTGATAACCCTGGGCGAGCAACAAATCCTGACGATGAGTATTTAGGTGATGACAAGTTACTAAACCCAAGGCGTGATACTGAAATTGCAACACCTGCCAACAGAAGAGGTCGTCAAGCTCGGTTTAGGTATGATCGCCAACCCATGCAACCAGCTTTTGACGACGATGATGATGATCTTGATGGAGCCGGAGCCACTGGAGCCATAATTCCTCCACCATTAGCGCCCGGAGCCAAGTTCAACATCACAAGCACCATGATTCAGTTATTGCAACTCAAGGGATTATTTGGTGGACTAGCAGACGATGATCCCAATATGCATCTCATCAACTTTATTTCTACATGCAAGTCGTTTGACAATCCTGGTGTTGGTCAGAATGCAATTCGATTACGTCTATTTCCATTGTCTCTGTCTGGGGAGACAACTCTATGGTTGAATGGGCTGACTCCTGATTCTATTATAAATTGGAGGCAATTGAGAGACGCTTTCCTAGAAAGATTCTTTCCGCCATCCAAAAGAGCACAATTGAGAGATAAAATCAGCAACTTTCGTCAGCTTCCAACTGAAGCCCTTCATGAAACATGGAAGAGGTTCAAGACAAAGCTAACGAGATACCCAAACCATCATATGACTAATGTTCACCTAATGGAGATATTATACAGAGCCTTGAATTCAATAACTAAACCAGTGGTGGATAATGCAGCTGGAGGATTTTTTATGGACCTCACCTTTGGTCAAGCAAGCAATATGCTAGATCGTATGACGAAGCAAAGTAGAGCTTGGCATACCAGGGATTCTGAGGTAGCAAGCTCTACTATATCTATTGGCATGACTGCAGAACAAAGGCGTAGACAAGAGGAACGTGATCAAGATATGGCGCATATGAAAACACAAATGGATCTTCTTACAAAGCATTTATTATCAGGGAAGACCTAAAAAGTGAAAGCTATTGCGTCAAAAGGAAGAGACAAATCTGATTCGGAAGAGGAGGCCAACTACTTGAACAATCAGGGGGGTTTCCGTGGGAATACCCAAGGAAACCAAGGTCGGAACTATTATGATAAATCTGGAAACAAGGACCAAGGTAGTTGGAAGAACAAGAATGAAAAGAGTGGTTTGTACGTTCCCCCTGGTAGACATGACACCACCACATCTAATTCTGGAAGTATGGAAGACATGGTGGCTAAATTATTGAAAGGAGTGGAAGCAACGGGCGCGGAAGTAATGGAGGTAATTAATGATTTGTCCTCCATGAAACAATTAGTTGATTCATATTCCACTTCAATCAAGCAAATAGAGCAGCAATTGAGCCAACTTTCAGCAGCACTCAATCAAAGAAAGGACTCTACCTAGCGATACTGTGCAAAACCCAAAGAATGATGGGCCATGCATGGCCATCACTACCAGAAGTATTAAGGTGCTGGAAACTTCAGAAAAAGGCAAGCAAGTGGTTGATGAAGCTGCGGACTTGGATGACAACACAATAGGAGAGGAGTCCGCGGAAGACGTCAAGGACGTCACACCCAGCAACGTACAACCTGAAAAAGTGAAAAAACAGAAGCAAGAGGAGAAGAAAGACGTGGAGAGAACACTTCCATACCCACCACCACCTTTTCCCCAAAGATTAAAGAAGGTGGAGGATGATACAAAGTTCAGTAAATTCATGACTATGTTAAAGCAGCTGACCATTAATGTTCCATTGGTGGAGGCACTTGAACAAATGCCTGGGTATGCAAAATTTATGAAGGATCTTTTGACAAAGAAGCAGGCAGCAAGTTATGAGTTGAAAGAAGATGTTCATCATTGCAGCGCAATCGCAACCCGAACGATAGTTCAGAAGAAGGCCGACCCCGGAGCTTTCACTATTCCTTGCACCGTTGGATCTTTGAATTTTGCCAAAGCATTATGTGATTTAGGAGCCAGCATCAATTTGATGCCATTATCAATCTATAAGAAGTTGGGGTTGGGTGATCCTACTCCAGCCAACATGAGGCTTGTCATGGCGGATAGGTCGGTAAAACGACCTGTTGGTATTCTATGTGATGTATTGGTAAAGGTTTCTTCATTCATCTTTCCGGCAGACTTTGTTATTTTGGATTGTGAGGCAGACTCAGAAGTTTCCATAATCTTGGGGCGCCCTTTCCTTGCTACAGGAAGTGTGCTCATTGATTTGAGAGCCAATGAGCTTTCATTCCGAATAAATGACGAAGTAGTTCGCTTTGATGTTTGCAAATCAATGAAGCAACCCAAAGATCTGAGTGTATTTTTGGTGGCTGATGTTTTCTTTGATGATAAGAAAGAATTACTTGAAGAAGAGCAAATTATTGATGACCCTTTGGCGGTTGTGCTCATGAATGGAGAGACTGAGGATGCTGAAAATTGTGAAGAAGCTATTTGTGCTCTATCAGGATTAGGGACATATCGCTATGCTCCCAAGAAGCTGGACCTTGATCTCAAGAATCGACCCACACCACCAGCTAAGCCATCTATTGAAGAGCCACCCACATTAGAATTGAAGGAGCTGCCAAGTCATTTAAAGTATGCATTCCTAGGAAGCGGAAACACATTTCCAGTCATTGTTGCAGCAGATTTGGGTGAGCAACAAGTTGCAACTCTCATTGCTATTCTACGGAAGTACATTCGAGCCATTGGACGGACCATTGCAGATATTGTTGGTATTCTACCTGGGATTTGTACACATAAGATTCAGCTTGAAGAGAAGTGCACACCCACCATTGAACATCAAAGACGTCTAAACCCACCTATGCAAGAAGTGGTGAAGAAAGAAATTATCAAGTGGTTAGACGCAGGAGTTGTATATCCAATCTCTGATAGTACATAGGTAAGCCCAGTACAATGTGTTTTCAAGAAAGGAGGTATGACGGTGGCCGCAAATGTGAAGAATGAGCTTATTCCACTCAGACCCATCACTGGATGGAGAGTATGCATAGACTACCGAAAGCTGAATTCTTGGACACTCAAAGATCACTTCCCAATGCCATTCATAGACCAAATGCTAGATCGATTAGCGGGGAAAGGATGGTTTTGTTTCTTGGACGGTTATTCAGGCTACGATCAGATTTGTATTGCCCCCGAAGACCAAGAGAAGACAACGTTTACATACCCATATGGTACGTTTGCCTTCAAACGTATGCCATTCGGGTTATCTAACGCACCAGCCACCTTTCAACGCTGTATGATGTCTATTTTTCTGATATGGTTGAAGACACTTTGGAGGTATTCATGAATGATTTTTCAGTTGTTGGTGAGTCTTTTGAAGCGTGCTTGGCAAATCCAAGCATGGCGTTGCAAAGATGTGTAGAATTCAACCTAGTGCTAAATTGGGAGAAGTGCCACTTCATGGTAAAAGAAGGTATCGTTCTTGGGCACAAGATCTCCGAAAGAGGGATTGAAGCTGATCGAGAAAAAATAGAGGTTATTGAGAAGCTACCGCCTCCAATTTCGGTGAAGGGAGTTCGTAGTTTTCTCGGCCATGCATGTTTCTATCGTCGGTTCATCAAAGACTTCTCCAAAATTGCTAGTCCATTGTGCAAACCCTTGGAGAAAGATGCAAAGTTTGACTTTAATGAAGATTACTTAAAGGCATTCGAATGCCTCAAAGGAAAACTCATTGAAGCCCCTATCATGGTAGCACCAGATTGGTCTCTCCCGTTCGAAGTCATGTGTGATGCTAGTGGTGTAGCCGTTGGTGCTGTGCTTGGTCAGAGAAAGGAGAAGTTATTTCATCCTATCTACTATGCAAGTAAGGTCCTGAATGAAGCCCAAAGGAACTACACTGTGACAGAACAAGAGCTCCTAGCGGTTGTGTATGCGTTTGAGAAGTTTCGTGCCTATCTATTGGGTACTAAGGTGATCGTTCATACAGACCATGCAGCTCTTAGGTATCTAATGACAAAGAAGGATGCAAAACCAAGATTAATTCGATGGGTATTGCTGCTGCAAGAGTTCGATTTCAAGGTCAAACATAGAAGAGGTTGCGAGAACCAAGTGGCCGACCACCTATCTAGACTCGAGAATGAGCATGTGGCGCAACCTGAAATTCAGATTGATGATGCATTCCCTGACGAGGAGATATTAGCGACAACAATGGAAAAATTACCATGGTATGCCGACTTTGCAAATTTCGTGGTGAGTAATGTGACACCTGCCAATTTATCTTACCACCAAAGGAGGAAGTTTATGCATGACGTACAACACTACTATTGGGATGAGCCATATTTGTTTCGACGATGTGCGGATGGTATTATTCGACGATGTATATCCCATGTAGAGGTGCCTAATATTTTGGAAGCATGCCACACTTCACAAGTTGGAGGACATCATGCAGGCAATCGGACGGCAAGGAAAGTATTGCAAAGTGGTTACTATTGGCCTTTGATATTTAAAGATGCCTATGACTATGTTAGAAGATGCGACCAATGCCAGTGTCAAGGTGCTATTTCGAAACACCATGAGATGCCCATGTCCAAAATTCTTGAGGTAGAACTCTTTGATGTATGGGGTATTGATTTCATGGGTCCATTCGTGAATTCGTTTGGAATGAAGTACATCTTAGTTGCTGTAGATTACGTCTCGAAATGGGTTGAAGCTGTAGCGTTGGCTGACAACGAAGGAAAGCGTGGTGTAGCGTTCTTAAAGAGAAATATCTTCTCTCGCTTTGGAGTACCACGTACTATCATAAGTGATGGAGGATCTCACTTTTACAACAAGCTATTCAAATCCGTGTTGGCCAAGTATGGTGTCAAGCAACATAAGGTAGCCACGCCTTGTCACCCACAAACGAGTGGACAAGTAGAGGTTTCCAATCGGGAGATCAAGCAAATCCTTGCAAAGACGGTAAATGCTAATAGGAAGGATTGGTCTCGGAAGCTAGATGATGCACTATTGGCGTATAGGACTGCATTCAAAACACCCATCGGCATGTCCCCATATCAACTAGTTTATGGAAAGGCTTGTCATTTACCCATTGAGCTCGAGCATAAGGTATTATGGGCATTGAAGCAATTGAACTTGAATTGGGGTGATACGATGAATATGAGGTTGGAGCAGCTGAACGAATTAGATGAGTACCGTCTCTATGCATATGAAAGGTCAGACCTATACAAGGAGCGGATGAAAAAATATCATGATCAGCAGATTATTCGACGAAACTTCCAAAAGGATGATATGGTACTTCTCTTCAACTCAAGATTGAAGCTCTTCCCAGGTAAGTTAAAGTCTAAGTGGTCTGGTCCATACAAAGTTCTCTAAGTCTACTCGTCTGGAGTAGTTGAATTGGAAGACAATAATGGTGTTGTCTTCAAGGTGAATGGTCAACGTGTTAAACCTTATATCGGTCCTCTTGACTCGATGAATTATCTGGCCATCACTCATCTCGACGAAGTCTAAGTACTCGAGGTAACTATGTCGAGCCACGACAATAAATAAGGCGCTAGATGGGAGGCAACCCATCGTTTATCATTTGTCGTTTATCGTTTTTGTCTTTCTTTCGTTCTAAGTACTTGTTTTGCTTTTGATAAAAGAAAATCCAAAAATAAGAGTCGTGCCACGACCAAAACCAAGGCGCTTGGTGGGAGGCAACCCATTGTACTAATCGTTTTCATTGGCTTTGAGCAAATATAAGTGCAAGAGGTATTCAACGAGGAGATTGGTTTCAAATAACGATTTGGACGTATTGCATGGTAAAGGTGGTAAGTTAGGAATAAAGATGCATAAGGCTATGGATTGAGCATTGTTCATGACAAAATAGGCATCGAGCACGGCTAGGCCTAGGTAAAACTAGGCCACGAACAATGCAAAACCTATACTATAGCCTAAGGTCTCGGAATCTAGTGTACAAAGACATAGGCGCCGCCCATGCTCAGGTATGCTATAGCATAGGCGCCGTCTATGCTAAAGCATTTGGTCTTAGTATCTCATATGCCATGCACTAGGCGCCGCCTATGGTCCCTTTATGCATTACACTAGGCGCCGCCTATGCTAGCTTATGCTTTGCATTAGGCGCCGCCTATACCATGCATAGGCAAAGCTAAAGGCGCCGCCTATGGTCCCTTTTTGTCTCCAAAACCAATTTTAAATGGGTCAAAACCCGACCCATTCTTTTCCTATATAAAGGAGACTTAGTCTTGAAACATAAACACATTGAAACTTGACCTAAAGGCGCCGCACATCCACTCAAAATCATCTCAAAATTTTTCTTTTTGCTCTTTCAATTCACAAGAACATCTCCAAAGGCTTCAATCACGTAAGTACTCTTTTATTCTTCATCTATTTCTCGTAAGTACTACGTTGCTATGTCTATTATGAATTGCTACATCTTAAAGAATTATTGGTGATGTTAATGTGTTTGAATTGTTGATACAAAACCATGTGAGTGAACATGTACGTTAGGATAATCTTAACTTGTTTCCGACTTGAATTTGGTTTTAATTGCATTGTCATACTCTTTGCGGAATTGCTATGGTTATGAACATTGCATAGTCTTGTCACTTGTATACCTACATGTTAGGCTATCCCGTTCATCGGGATAAGACTTATAGTTGCCTACCGACATAGGAGGTTGTAATTGTTGATAGAAACTATACCATGATGAAACCCCTATGTAGTAATCTTGTTTTACCTAACATGAACGTATTGCAAAGGTTTCAAGAAGTGATACATCACTGATTTTCTTGTCGGAATATAGCTCCTTAAACGTATGTCAACGAAGTCTAAGTAATCGACCACTTTCACTTCACTGATTTGTATCAATGAACCTAAGTGTGGGGTGGTACCCCGATGGCTTGTTTATAGATTATTTCCATTGAGTTGATGCTAACATGAAATATCGTTTAAATCTCAGGAACAATGGCACCTAAAGCGAGATAAGATAAGGCTACCACATCCCAAAAGGGCAAGAAGAAAGGTCGCAAGGACCAAGGAGAATCATCCTCAATGAAATTACCCCACCGAATGTTTGGAATAAAATGGGTTCTTGAGGAGGAAGCCAAAGAATGGTATAGGAACAACAAGGAAAGCAAATATGTTCATGTCGAGTTGATCAACAAGGACAGCCTAGCGAAGAAGGAACCGCGTATGTTGGCAAAAATCATGGCATTGAATCTGGATTTTATCTTCCGCGACATGGGAGAATGTAATCTTGATTTGACAAGAGAATTTTACGCCAACTGGTCGCCGAAAACCACGGGCAGCAAAGTCAAGATTCGGGGCCAAGTTTTACAGCTCAACGCGGATTTGATCAACTCATTTCTTGGCTTACCTTCGGTCGATCCAGCACCATTCAAAGAGCTGTACAGCAGACCTCCTTATAGATAAATTTGACACACACTTTGTGGAAGTAGATCCATGGCAAGGTGGAGCAGACACCAAGACACCGGACGACACAACACCTTTCCCTATGCTCCTTTGAATAGGGAAGCAAGAATCTGGTTGCGCATCGTCAACTCATGCCTTATTCCTGGGACTCAATACACCAAAATAACAAGAGATAGAGTGTGTTTAGTCTATGCATTGATGACGAATGTCCCTATCAACATTGGGGCAATCATTCGCTCTACAATGCGGAAGGCCAGACTACACAAGAGGCCCCACTTTACTTTTGGTAATCTGTTGACAGCAATCTTGCGGAAGGAGGATATCGAAGAGGAACCAGCTGATCACAAACTCCCACATAACCCGAAGAAGGTTGACCTCACAAAGGTCAAAGATGCTGAAACAACACATGGTGTCAACCTTACTACTGCGGAGAGACATGCTCGAGATGAGAGTTTCTTCCGTCATCTTTATGGCATGACACGGTTCACAATGATGAGTGGGGGTCGTGTTTCAACTGCTACAGAGCTCCAACAGCTGGAACATGACTATCCAATGAATATGCATGCACGGGAGATGCGTGGAGTAGGCACATACTTTGAGGAACCTCTAAACGATGATGTGTCGACCGATGATGATCGACGCTTGCCAGATTCCGACGTGGAGGAGAACTCTGACGACGACTCTTATGATGATTCCGACGAAGGGGGTATGACCCCCGACATTGAGGAAGAGTCCGACTGACCAGGTTCTTCGTATTTACTTTTCACTGAGGGCAGTGTCCCGTTTAAGTGTGGGGTGGCGGTATTGCATGCTATACTTCTCTACCGCATCTATGTTTGTTTACTTTGTTTACTTTGTTTTATTTGTTTCATTTTTTGGCGGTATTGCATGCTATACTTCTCTACCGCATCTATGTTTGTTTACTTTGTTTTATTTGTTTCGTTTTTTTGTGTGTGTTTCATTTTTTTGGTTTAAGTTAAGTTTTATTAGTAGTAGTTTTTTTACTTAGCTTCGCACGAAATTATTCTAATAGGCAGCATGAGATCATAACAAGAGTAGGTGCTAAAATCATGACTATTGAGACGTGTAGGCTCTAATTGTGACTCATTATGTGATATTGTGTGGTTCAATTCCTTCACTTGTTGGGTCGAGAGTCTATACTACTTCCAATAAAGTCGACCATGTGCCTTGTGTGTGTGAGATTAATAGTATATTCTATGTTTGTAGCTGATGCTAGAACTTGCCTGGTATGTATGCAAAGCGAAAATAAGGAGTGTAAGTTTAGGAGATGATTTAGGCATTTCTTTGGCAACCTATACATGTTTACCTTCATTTTACCTACCCATGGACATCATCTTAGTTAAACCCTTTTGAGCCTTTAGCCTACTTCTTTGACAACCTCATATGTAAGCCTAATCCATTTTTTCAAGACCGTAATTTGATCCAAATTCCTAAGTGCTTTAACGTATAAAGTCATGTGACGAAATAAGAGGAAATTGGGTGAGTATGATGCTTTAGAAGGTATTGGTGCTTGAATGCGTTATGAAAAAGAAAGTCCTATCATAAGAGGTATGTTATGAAAAGAAAAAAGGAAAAGAAAGCTGAAAAGTGAGTTATGCTTAAAATTGAAAAACAAAAGAGGAGAACAAGGGTGGTAGAATAAAAGAAAGAAGAAAGGTTGAAAGAAAAATGTTGATGATACAATGTGATGTATTAAAGTGCTTAGGAACTTAGTCACTATTTCTGGCCAAAATAGTCATACCCGTCCCTTAGCCTACATTACAACCTGTAAAAGACCTATTTGATCCTAAGCTTAGTATTCTGACATTTAGTGGAGCATTACACTAAGGGCAAGCTTATGGTCATCAGTTGCTGCATATGAATTCTTTGTGAGAGCGAGAGCAAGGATATTTTGATACCCATGTTTGAAAAAATATGCTATACTTGTGAGTGATTATGGGTAATATATTGTGAGACACACATGGTTGATGAGTTTTGGGTAGTTGTATATGATTCCGTGTGCCTTAACTTTTGAATATGAGTTGACCACCATCACGAGTCTATACTAGAGGTTAAACTGTTTCTACTAATAATCGGAAAACTACTCTTTGTTGATAATTGTTGTGCTTGTCTTGACGAATATTTTGTGTTGTTGCTGTGAAACCTAAAGTAATGTTTAGAGGGACATGGTAGTTTGTTCGAGGATGAACAAATCTTCAAGTGTGGGGTGTTGATGATAGGCGAATTTACACGCCTATAGTGCTATATTTTACCCATATTTTAGCCTAGTTTCGAGAACAAATTATATATTTCATGCACTTTTAGTCCTTTTTCCTGTAAGTGAGATAACGAACATGATTAGCAAAGTTTCAGGTATAAATGATGCATAATTCAGCATTTTATGGATTACTTGACGCCAAAGAAAGCTTCACGGAAGGAGAAAAGGAAGCTTGGACGCCTAAGGACCAAAAGTGATGCATGGAAAATCTGTCCCGGGCTAAAACAACATTTCTGAAGACTTTGGGGACTTGCAGTAACTTATTTGGATTAGAATAATAATACATTAACCTAGTACAATTGGGTTAAGTATTTCATTAGTCTATTTGGATTTGGATAATGTTACATTAACCTAGTACAATTGGGTTAAGTATTTCATTAGCTTAGTAGGATTTGGTTAAGTATTTCATTAGCTTAGTAGGATTAGGATATGGGTATTATAAATACCCAATCATGCTAGAGATTTTTAGGGATCCATATACATTCTTCAACTATTAATCTTTTCTACTCTTCCAACAATTCTAATCTTTCCATTAATTCTATCTTTCTTCTTCTATTCATCTATTCTTAAATTCCGCAACAAGAGAATCGTTACTTTGCCTAGGAATTCACGCCTAAACGCCCACCACCTGTGCTACACAAAATTAATCAGTATTGTGGTATAATAACAATGTCAACCGTGAGCTCCTTCGCATTCATGGGTAACTAAACTTCTCTGTTGGGGTTATGGAAGCCGAATGAGGTACTATCTATTACTATGAGTTTGTGCGTTCGTGACACATATGCTGCTTATATCATTATTCTCTTCATCTTAATCTAAATTCTTTGTGGTTGCAAACGCAAGAATACGCCAGTATAACATTTAACTTGTTCGAAAGAAAGGTTATCTGTCTGGAAAAGAGATAATGTCAAGGTAGTAGGGTCCCATCCCCTATTAAAAAGTTAGTGCCGTAACTGGATTAACCTCTTGGAGAATTCGTACCGTTAGACACGCTTTAAGCTCGAAAGAGTTAAAGTGAAATAATCCTCGAATAGGTCAAAAGACGCCTGGATTTATCATCGAATACAATTCTCTATAAGTACATACATGTCTGAATTCTACACACTCATAGCCAATAGAGACGTATAACTCAGAAGGTGGACATAACCCCAACGCTTCAATTCTCATTGTTTTACAACCTACTAAACATTCTTTCTTTTTACGTTGCTATTTTCAGTTTTTACTTTAATATTTTGGTTACACATTACACTCCCCCCTTTTACGAGACTTGCACTAAAAGTCTAGTAATAGTCGCTTACTTGTTGACCAAGCTATTCCCTGTGGGATCGATACCCAACCCAGTTGGGTTCTATATTTGCTAACGACCGCTTTACACTCCTACGAGAGCTGTAGATTGAGCGTTATCAATGAACTTCACAGGAGACACATTAACATTCATGAACTCCTTGTTATCATTTTTGGGGATAAACTTGCCCCATCTTTTGGGTTCCTGCTTATCCTTTCCCCTTCGAGTATCATGGATAGACGTTGATCCCTTTCCAGCAGAAGACATGCTCAACTCCATATCGTGAGCACGTGTAGCTAGCTCTTCAAAGAATTTAGGTTTAATGTCTTGCAAGATGTAGAGAAGCTCTCTGTGCATTCCTTGGATGCACATCTCTATTGTAGAAGCTTCGTTAAGACTATCTTTATAGTTTAGGCTAGCATTTCTCTATCAATTGATGAAGTTAATGACAAGTTTATCTTTTTTTTTTTTGAGTATTTGTGAGCTCTGCTGTGCTCACTGTATGCCTTGTGCTATAAAAGCGATTTAGGAACTCGTGTTCTAACTGTTCCCAACTATCGATGGAGTTAGGCTCAAGGTCCGTATACCAATCAAAGGCGTTTCCCTTTAGGGAACGAACAAACTGCTTGACAGATAGTCATCATAAGTTTCAGCATTATTACATGTCTTAACAAAGTGTGCGACATGTTGTTTCGGTTTCCCTTTGCCCTCAAATTGTTGAAATTTAGGCAGTTAATAACTGACAGGCATTTTAAGGTTATCTATCCTCGCAGTGTAGAGCTTGGCATATGCAAAGAAAGACTTGGTGACAATATAATACTTGTCTTTGAGGGTCCCTTCGATGAATTTCTTCAATTGCTCAATCGGTATCATCACCCCAGAAGAAACTCATACCTCTTTAGTCAGTGGTATTTGCTTCACAGAATGTTCTGACTCATGATCCTCTAGAGCTGTTCCCGATGCATGGCTAGATTTTCTATTTATCAAGCCTTCCACCCTATCCACTATCTTATCAATCCTAGCATCTTGATTGTGAACATATTTGGTCAGGCCTTCAATTGCCTTTATCAGATTTGCAAGCTGCTCTTTCATAGATGAGTCATTGTTACTATTGCTTGCATGATCACTGGAGACGTTGGAGAGTAACACGGATTATCGCATAAATTGATCTTTGAAGTTGTCAGCTTATGTAGTGTAAGTGGGGATGACACATTTGTTGAGCGACCATCTCTCTTTGCACCAGAGTATTTGGAACCAGAATGCTCAAGTAGAGCTAGAGTCTTCTTAAGTGATTCCGCGACACTGCTTCCTCCTTTCGAAGCACTTGTATTGGACTACGCTCTTTTGGGGGTTGAAGATCCAAAAAGTGGAGTTGGCACGAACAACATTGGATGTGTTTGTTGTCCTAGCAAGCCTGTCTTGCTCCTTGTGACAGCTTCTAAGCTTCCGAAAGTAACACCAAACATGCTTTCTACTTCAACAGAGAACTTTGAATCAACAGCCTTGGAAGCAGTTCATTGAGAGTTGGTTTTCTTAGAAGTCATTTCGGCGTTCTTAATCTTCGAAGTCTGAAAAGTTGAGATGAGAGGTAGAGATAGTCTCACTGGTAGTGCCAGAATTTGTTAGACAGTAAATTTTTTGAGTCGAAAAAATAAATAATTCGAGACAAGAAAATATTACAACAATCAATTTATTGATTTCAATATGTGAGTGTTACAATCTCTATGAATCCTCTGATTTGCCTTTGCAAATATAAATTCAAGGGCTTAAAGCTTGATCTTGAATTTGAATTTGATTTGTTGATTTGAGGGACTTGATCTTGATTTGTGATTGAATTCAAGGGCTTTTGAGCTTGTTCTTGAATATTGCGGTCTTGATCTTGAATTTTGATGAACTTGATTTGAATGCTTGAGCTTTTTAGAGAAATTGCGGCGTTTGATCTACGAGCTTTCTCTTGCTTCTTATTAGAGTTCTGGGGGGTCTTTTCTGAATTATGAGACCCCTATTTATAGTTGTAGGAAAAGAAGAGTTACGATGAATATGGACTTCCTTTGACCAATCAGATTTAAATGATGTGGCGCATTCCTTTGACCAATCAGATTTAAATGATGTGGCGCATTTTATGGTCTTTTATTTCATAGGCCTGCTGCATCATTTTGACATGTGGCCTGGTCCTATTGGCTCTTTCACTTGACTTGACATGTCATTTGACACGTGGCGCTTATTTGGGCCTCTAGAATATGACAATATTTTGGACTTATTAAAGTGGGCTCATCATTTGTAGCCCAAATCAATGGGCTAGCCCAATGAAAATTAGACTTTAATTAAACCCATATATGTTTGGCCTTAAATAATTAATCCAATTATATTAATCCGCAATATTTATTTGGGACTAATATATATTTTGAATTTAATATAATCCAAATTTTGTACGCATTTAAATTTAATAAAATTATATCGCCCACTGTTTATCTTAAATATTATTAGAAATCTTGTTTTATTACTCTTAATTGCATACATACATCATCTTGTTAGTTGTTAGTACATATAAAGCTTTCTCACTATAGGTGTGCCCGGTGCAAACCTTTTTAGAAAATAAATTGATTTATTACTTATTTGCTAATGTTCGGTAAGTAAATAAGTAATAAAATATTATTTCAAGAATATTTGTATTTAATCTAATAAATTAAACACTATAGATTTCAATAATATTTATATTTACTCTAATAAATTAAATACTATAGAGTTGGACGGAGTGGGGTTCGGCGGTGGCAGCGGTGGGATGGTGATCTAGAGGTGGGGGTTAGATCGGGGGGGGGGGGGCAGAAATGAACTTGAGAAAATATTTTACAAAACATTTTGACCAACCTAATATAAAAAAAAATAATTAAAACTCCATGCACCAAACGCACCCTATCACCCTGTGTTACTATTTGTATAAATCATTGAAAAGCGATCGTGATATAAAAAAAAGCCTAAAGAAGAGCTCCCGTAGAAAAATTCAACATTGTGCTAAAATTGTTTTTCAAAGCCATATACTTGAAGTGTCGGACTATCTAATTTAAAAGTTTACACTATTAGAAAGGTATAAATTGTTTACTTGGAATTGATTTTAAAATGTGAAAATTACTCTTCGATAGTAGTGATATAGAGTGTATTAGATGATGCTGAAGGCATAGTTATGATGTGGTCGTGGTGTTAGGATTTCTGGAAAGGTTTTCTAGTAAGAAAACATATCTTTTCTATTAGATTTCTATTAGATTTGCTCTTGTAACTCTATAAATAGGGGATTTCTTCTCAAGTAATAACACAATAACATCCACAATTTAGTCGTTTAAGAGTTTTGTTTATGGAGAGATTTTCTCTCAAATAGTTTTTATATTTTTTATTTAGGTTACTAATATATAGACCAATTGGCTGAATCATATCAATAATATTATGTTTTAGTATGTTTTTCTTGTCATCTTATTTATCGTCTCAATAGTTTGCAACGATTAGGTTTCGGGTGACGCCCTCTCAATTTTGAACCAACAAGTAGTATTAAAACCTATGGTTCAATGATCCGATGGTTCAGACTCAAGGCATGTTGAAGATTTTTTTCTAGTTACATGTGGAGAAGGAGTTTAAAGAATATTTTCAAAATTCCTGCGGCTTCATCTTTAAAAATAAAAATAAAGATAAATATTAAATCATTTTTAATCCATAATATTTAAACTTTATTTTTAACCATGACAAGGCGAGGGGGAGATTTGTTAGGATTTGTCCTGAATTTCCTACCAAGTATCATAATTATGTTTTACTTCGAAAAGGATTTCTTAGTAGAAAAGGTTCCTAGTAGGAAAAGATCTCTTCAGCTATTAGATTTCTATTAGGTTTATTCTTCCTTACAGGAAGGTTTTTGTAACTCTATAAATATGAGATCTCTCTTCTCAAGTCATAGCACAATAGCATCCATAATGTACATGTTTAGGAGTTTTGTTTAGGAGGAGATTTTCTCTCAAATAATTTTTATATTTTTTATTTAGGTTATTAATATGTAGATCAATTGGCTGAATCATATCAGTAATATTATGTTTTAGTATGTTTTTCTTGTCATCTTATTTATCGTCTCAATAGTTTGTAATTATTAACTTTCTCGTGACGACCTCGATTTCGAATCCAACAGGTGGTTTTTATTTGTAGTTTGTAAAATCAGAAAGGGGCTAAGTAGGTTGTAATAGTGGATAATAGTTTTGTTTTTTAATAATAAAGTTTGTTCAGCCAAAAATAGTTGTGATGAGAATCGAACTCTAGCCATCTGCCTGCTCGTGATACATTATTTATTTAAGTGTGTGGTCATTTCATCTTAATTAGAAGATTTAAGCTTTTAAATTAGAAGGTAACACACTCCTACATGATAAGTTGGATCCAGCTTTATTCTTGGTTTATTCAATTTTGTGTCTCATGTTATATTATCCATGCTTTAGTTAACTAGGCGTGAACGTCCGGGATGTTAAAGAGTATATTGCCCGGCATTGCTCGAGCTATTGTCCTTATGAGTTAATTTCAGAGTTAAGTTACGTCAAAAAATCTATTGCATTTACTCTATTAAGGAAAAAAATAAAATTAAAAAAAAAAAAGAATTTCAACAAAAATTGTCTTGCATAATTTTAAAGCGAACGCGTTTTAACCCTTTTAAATGCGATAAAGACGAATTCTTTTTAGCTTTGATATTGGCTTGAGAAGACTATTCCATGATTGATATATTGACCACTCACAATCAAATTTTTGAACATTATTTCCTTTTTCCCTTTGTGATAGAGAGAGGTGGTGGCTCTTCCTATTCGAGAAAGCCACTTAAACATGGATCCTAATTAACTATTAAAATTTTATTAGAGCTAAACACCCGATTATCCAAGCTTTTAGAAAGACTACTAATGAAAGCACAGATCAAACATTGTTTTTTCTTCCATGTTCCAAAAAGTTACGATAAGGATCCCACCCCAATCAAAACAAAATTTGCTCTGAAGTCTGAATTGTATAAACGAACCATTAGATATGTACTTAATTAACTAGATTAGCTAGTGATACTAACATCCTTGCGTACCAACTTGTCACTATTAAGATTATGTGTAACATTATTTTTTTAAAAAAGAAGTACTCTAATCCTCCAGTCCCAAAATACTTATCATGTTCAAATTTACAAAAGTCAAACAACATGAATTTTGATAATTTTTTAAGATACATTTTTACATTATATTGAAAAGAGAAGAATTACAATTGATAATACTTTTCATATAGTTTTTTTTAATGTATAAATTATAATTTTAAAGTTAATTAATCGATCTAATCCAATTTATCTTATGAAAATAGTCAAATTGACTAACTCCCGAGAATTGAAACATGACAAATAATATAAGACAAAGGGAGCATGTATTACCAGGGAAGATCTAGCAATTTTATCACGAGTTCCTCAATAGCTTTTGCTCAAATAGGCGCACGATAAGAAACATATAAGTAGTGGTCATTTATATGTGTTTAATGATTTAAAGATAAACTATTCCCGTATAAAAGGATAACTCCATGCACTGCTAGCAAACCCTAGTCAAAAGCATTATACGTGTTGCATGATATAGTAGAAGTGATGCATACACACTATATATCATGCATGATATGGAAAACAATATACAATGCATATAATATACTAGTATATCCTAGGCCTAATTATAAATTAATTATCTTGTTTCTTTAATTTTCAGGCTCTTTCGTGATTCAAAAAGGAGTTTGTGTAAAGTTTCCCCATCAGATTAGCAATAACATATCACAAGGAAAATGAATATTATATTATATATATGACAAAGTTTTATATGAATAAAGTTGATTTGGTATGAGATAAGGAATAATTTATTCTGCAATCAACTTAAAAAAGAGTTTATCTTATATTTGGTTGAGATAAAACTGCAAGATAACTTATTCTGGGATTAGTTATCTCAGAATTGTAAGATTACTTTTGTTCCATATTAAGAATAAAATAATAATTTTAATTTAATTAATCTTGAAATAATTTGTTTTCAAATATTAAAAGGATGTGAGGTGGGGGAGGTTAGAAAAGAGAATGTCAAGTTGTCATGTCTTAATAAAATACGCAATGCTTACCATTATTGAGTAATGCATGGTCTTTTTTTTTTTTTGGGGGGGTTTTACTTTAATTTCCTGTTGTCGTTTTTTTTTTCTAAAGAAAAATAGCATTATTGGGCTGAAAGATCACCACTGAGAGAGTTGGCCACTCAGCAGTGTTCATACCAATACAGGCTAAATTATAACTCGCTGTTAACTGAAATTTCTAAGGGACAATAATCCAAGTTCCAACATATCTAATTATCTATGATGAAGATAAATTAAGTATCAAAAGCTATCACTAAAAATTGTGTTGGAATGAATATGATTCTTTCCTTCTTAACGAAAGGTCTAAGTCCAAGGCTTAGGCATGAAAAAAATTTCAATAGGACGAAGCATGCTAAATTAATTTCATGTTTAATTGTACTTATGATTATAAATTCAGATTAGCTGAGCGCCAATGCAAAGATCATAAATTGAATGGAAAATTAAAAAAAAAGTATCAATACTGATAAAAATACTCAATTTATATCTCATCGTCACCAATTATTAAATTCATATACGTTTGAACTTTGAACATGAAAAAAACATATTAAAAATGAAATCAACTAATAAATAATGCACACCCAAAATTTTAAATGAGAAAGTCACATAATTCAACAAAATATGTATTAGTGCAAACTGCTAAGCTGATCAATTCTTAATTAAAATGGCATATAGAGATTTGTGAAAATGTGATCAATTCTTAATTAAAATGGCATATAGAGATTTGTGAAAATAGGGAAAAGAATTATTGAGGCCATAAAATTGAGGAAATTTTATTTCCAAATTACTTAAACAATTCTGAGTTGTTTCCACGCTCCCTTTCATTTTTTTCTTTCTTTAGAATCTCTGCAGCAACATCTATAACGTTGTTTCTTTTAGTTTATTTAATTTCACCATCATTAGTATCTTTTTCTGGATTTTATTTAATTATTTTATGGTGGCCCCACTTTCATTTACTACTCCTCTTCCAACCTTCGACTGAACCTCCTTTTTGAAAAAAAAAAAAAAGTCTTAAAACCTGAGACTGAACCTCCTTTTAAAAAAAAAAACAAATTTTAAAACCTGAGACTGAACCTCCTACATTCATGTGTCTGTTAATTTTTTAAAAATAATTTCATCATCAAAGAAACATCACATAGTTAATTGGGTTTGAGTCTTAAACACAAAGATGAAAAGGCACGACTCTTTATCGAGAAATTAAAGTTTAAAATATACCCCAGATGATAAGCAAAAAACTTTAGGGATAACAGTATCAAAAATATTTGTACTTTATTTAAATTTGCAATTGCACATACTGAATTTTACGGGTTCTATTACCTGAATTATTTTAAAATAAAATTATTACACTCTTAAATACCCATTAAATATAAATAATTCCACTTTAAAATATTTTCTAACTACTATTATCTTTAAAGTTTTTTGCTTATCATCTGGGTATATTTTAAACTTTAATTTCTCAAAAAGGAGTCGTGCCTTTTCATCTTTGTGTTTAAGACTCAAAGCCAATTAACCATGTATTTGTCCTTATCGACTAAGAATAATGAGCTAAACAACCTTCGTCAAAAATTGACTAGGGAGGGGATCTAGGGATGCATTATTGGGCCATTTATGGGCAAATATAGGTATAAAATTTGAACAATTTAGAGGTGATTCTCCCAATTCTAAGTTGTTCATTTCCTCTATTAAATTATTCTTTGGTTTCATATTCTGTTTGGACTATAGAGAGCTTAATTACTGATTTTGGTGGAGCAAGAGGAGAATTGAAACATTATGAGCCATTCGTGTTGCTTTCATTTTGTGGGGTAACCTTATTCTAAAAGTGCTTTCTTAAGTAGAAAAGGCACTTGAAAACACAAACTTCAAGTTTACTTCTTTTTCCTTTTTCTTTTTTGGCGTTGGAACTTGTGAAATAAATTGAGGGTCTAAGACAAGTTAGGCTGAATTTGAACCTCTCAAAATAAGTTGAGTTAATAAATGAAATTAAAAAAAGTTATAGCCTAATGTCTGTAGTTCAGCTAGTTTACAAATGCACAATATATAAATAGTGTATGATAAGTCTATTAGTGATTGTTTATGGTAGAAGGAAAAGCAAGAAGGGATTCCTGTGATTAGGTTAATTGGTCGAAAAGGTTTGTAAGATTCTTGCTACGGTGAAGTAAAAGATCTTTCACTATACATATATTATATAAGTATACACAACATATATACAGTTGAAGTGTAGTGAATACTTCAGCCATGTTCGTAAATTAAGTGGCCGAAGAATACATATATATAAGTTTCCCCAAAGATTACTTGGGCTTAAATAACCTGAGTTAAATTGAGCTAAACATGGGTCATATAGGTCAACCCTCCCCCCTCTTACTAAACTTTGCTTGTTTTCTTATAATTTATTTAAGTAACTAATAAGTCTTTTTTTTTTTTTTGTTAATTTGTTTATATATTATGAAAAAATTACATCATACCATAATTAACTTATCAAAACTAGGTAAAATTTTAAACTTTTTAGATAATTACATAAATTTCCAATTTTACTTAAAAGTTTGGATACATCATTGAAGAATGTGATGTATTCGTATAAAATTAAGTGATGTATCCGAAAGAATGTAATGTATTCATGTAAAATCAAGTGATGTATCTGTGTGGACTAAATCAGAAATTTTTAGTAATTTTAAAAAAAGTTGAGATACAGAGTAATTAGCTCCAAAAGGATTGAAATTTATGTTACTTTTACATATATTATATACCAAATAAAAAATAATTTTTCAAAAATATTATGATAAGATTTAGGCTACTTATCGATGTAATTTTTAGATGAACCGAGTTAATAAATGAATGAGCCATTAACTCATTCAAGCTTTACTCAGATTATATTTTCATGAGCTAATATTGTTATCCCTAAATTTAAACCAGTTTGAAAACCTTTAGATGAACAAGTGTCATATTTGTCTAGTCTATTAATATTATTACCAAATGAGCTTCTATAATTCATTAAGAATATGAAACACAAAAGTTCAAATAAATATTGAAGAATTTACATTCATGGATGTTGTTTCACGTTTTGATGATGACTACATGATGCTCAGAGATCGGTTCCCCTACTTGCTTTGCCAAAAGTACAGCTATTGCACTCTGCATAAATTTATCCTGTAGCACAAATACTGTGCAGGTGCACAATGTACTGGAATGGACAATGGATCCAATCAAATCTCGAATAATATTTCTATACTTCTATAAATACAAAAGGATGTCATATTGCTGATTAGTTTTTGCAAATTGGAGATTTTTTTCTGGTGTGGTAGCAAAGATCCTCAACGACTCAAGATCTGATATTTATATTGCTCATAGTGTTGTTGTTCTTGAATTAGGTCCTGAAATTATTTTACTTCTATGATTACGAGTAAAGTTTTTCTTTTTGCCTTTGAATTTTCTTAGATCGAGTTGCCTAAGTTGTGTTGGCTAGAGTAGTAAACTTGAAAAGAGCTTTTGACAAATTTGTCTGGTAAGGGATGTGACAGAGTTATTGCAATCCATTGAAACTTAGAGTTAAGTTCAAGCTGAGTCTGTAATCATGAATCATTTTGATTATAGTGGAATTTGAGAGTGCCTATGAGCACGGGTCATAGTTTTTATCTCTTGAGTAAGGAGGTTTCCACATAAAAATTATTTGTGTTTATTTACTTTTAGTTTTCTCTTATGTTTCTATTTTATTGTCGTATATTACCTCTCAAGAACCTGGTCCCTTAGAGATGGTGGGCCACAACATTTCAATAATTGGTATTAGATCGAAGTTCACTCTAAAAGGTTAACACCTAGAGTAGATTCTTGATCATGGTTGCACCATCAAATTTGGAGAATGGATAATTAACCACAAGACTAGCTCAAATCAATGGTCAATACTATGGTTAGTGGAAAATAAGAATGCACGATTTTATCATGACTAAAGATAGTGAGCTTTGGGATGTGATTCTTGATGGACCTCACGTTCTAGTGAAGGAAGTTAAGGATGGGGAAATAACTAGGCTAGTTTCTAAAACTAGGAGAGAGTATAATGAAGAAGATCATAAGAAAATTAAAAAGAATCTCAAGGCTCGGAAGTTATTGGTCGGGATAGGACCAAATAGATACAATCGTATCTCTGCTTGAGAAAGTGGTAATGATATCCAGGATTGTCTAAGAACTACGCATGAGGGAACAGGTCAAGTAAAGGAATCGAATAGTGGACATGCTAACTATCTAACATGAATCCTTCTCAATGAATAAAAGTGAAACCATCCAAGAGATGCATAACCGTTCGCTTCTCCCTTCCTCTCTTATCTTTAAACTGAGAAAGAAGAAAGAAGGATCGAGTCTTGCAGATCTGCTGCTTCAGATTCATCGAGTTGGGTGCTGATTTACCTCAATCACCAATAGATTGCATTGCCTTGGTAAGGTGATTCCACTTTATAAGCAAGTGAGGAAGATTTTGGAAACTCTCCCTAATTCATGTAAGAGTAAGGTTGGTGCAATGAGGTTAAAGATTTAAAAACTCTCACCATGGATGAATTAATTGGAAACCTAAAAACTTATTAACTAAAGAAAAAAAGGACCAAGAGAAGAAGGATACAAAAAGAGAAAAGTCATTAGCTTTAAAAGCCTCGAATTTGAGTCCAGTGAGGATGATATAAATGTTGCTTACCTAGCTAGAAATATTGTTAGGGTTATGAACAAAAGTGGCAAGTTTCAAAAGAAAGAGAGAAGCAACAGGCAAGAAGGTGCTGTTGAAGTTTGTCACAAATATAGAAAATCAAGACATTTCATTAAGAATTATCCTTTGCACAAAATAGATTATCAAAAGTACAAGATAGATTATCAAGATTACCTGAATTCAAGGGGAAACAAAGCAAAAAAGAAGGACCAGATCCCTGATAAGTCAAGAAGAAAGCTGCAGCTGACTATGTGGTAAAGCAAGCTTTAGCTTTCTGGGGAAACTCCTTAAGTGAGTCTGATGAGTCAGAGAATCTTAAAGATGCATTTATTATGGCTGTGGAAGATAGTCAAACCTTCTATAATTCACTTGTTGCTATCATGGATAGATCAGATGATGAGGAAGCGGATGAGGTAACTCCTTTTAACATTAAGCAGAACTTAAATGATTACAGTCCTAACAAGTTAAAAAACTTGCAAATATCTCGATTGATTATGTATATGAGCTTACCTCTAAGAAGGAGCTTCTTAAAAATAAGGTAGAAACTCTAGAACATAAAAAATGAACTCTAACTATTCAGTTGTCTAAGATAGAAGAACATTCTCTAAATTAAAATTTGAAAAAAAAAAGTTGAGAAAACTGAGGATGTTAGATTAATCTAATGGTAAAGGGAAAAGAGAGGCTACCAAATTGTAAATTGAAATTGATGAGACTTTGAAAAACGCTCAAACAATTCTTATGACTGCTCTTAAAAAGAATGGTGAATTTGAAAGAGACATGATCCACATAAGAGAAGATCTTAACAAATCCCTAAAATGAACCACCTCCTCATAGATTCTTGAAAACCTAACAAATCAGGGTACGAACAATGGTAGAGGTCTTGGGTATCAATACAACACTCCTCCTTTTAAACTCCAAGGCAAATATGTCTCTATAGCTAACAACAAAGTTATTCTTTATGTATTTGTAGGGATGGTCACAAGAAGGAGAGCTATCAGGACTGGATTAGAGTCAATATGAATACTGCTACGCATGTACAAAAGATGTAGTCTTTTACCAAAAGACCTATTTCCTTGTCAAATTTTAAGAAGAATAAACTACCTAGCTGGATCAAGAAAGTTGTAATCACTCTTCTATATTTCTTTTGGTAACTTAGACTCAAGTGGGTTCCCAAATCTAACAAATGATCTCTGTATGTTGTTGGGAGTAAGAAAAAGTAGTCAAAATTGGTTCATGGATAGTGGATGCTCTAAGCATATAATTGGAAGAACTGACTGTTTTCTCTCACTCAAGGCACTTCAAAATAGATGTGTCTCTTTTGGAAATTGAAAGAAAGGTTACATCTATGGTGTTGGAAGGATAGAAAAGTCCTTAAATTATGCTATTGAGGATGTTTATTATGTAAATAGTTTAATACACAACCTTCTATGTGTGTACCAAATTTATGGTGAAGGAAATAAGGTAAAGTTTCTATCTGATGGGTGCACTGTAACTAAATTAAAGATTGAGAAGGTTATTCTCAAAGCTAAAACAATTCAAGAACATGTATGTAGATAATTTGAACTCAGTTGCTGGTTGTGAATTAACTTGCTTAAGTTTGCAAAGTGACAATGCTGATCTGTGGCATAAAAGGTTGGGCCATATAAGCTCTTCTCTACTTAACAAAATGGTCTCAAAGGACCTAATCCGTGGTGTTCCAAAGCTATAATTTTCAAATACCAGGGTTAGTGATGCTTGTGTCAATGAAAAATAGACCAGATTATTCTTTAAGCAGAAAAAGTAAGTAAGAACCACAAGACCCCTTTAATTGTTGTATATGGACCTATATGGACTTGTCAAAGTCCAAGGTATAGGAGGGAAGAGATATGTTTTTGTTATTTTGAATTACTACTCCATATTTACTTGGATCATGATCTAATAACCAAGGATGAAACTTATGAAGTACGATGATCTTTGCCAAGCAAATTCAGGAAAAATGAACAACAAAATAGTAGGGATTAGATCTGATCATGGAATAGAGTTTGAAAATTCCAAAGTTGAAGAATTCTGTGCTGAAAATGACAATAGTCACAATTTTTCTGCTCTAAGAACTCCACAACAAAATGGAGTGGTTGAAAAAAAAGAATATGACACTGATTGAAATTGTTAGGACTATGTTGATAGATGGTAGTCTTCCAAAGAGTTTTTAAGCAAAAGTTGTCAACACTACCTGTTATGTTAGCAATAGATGTCTGATCATATATATTCGAAAAAAGATTCCATATGAACTTAATTTTAACAAAAGGACAAAACTTGATTATTTCAGCCTTTTTGGCTGCAAGTGCTTTTTTTCTAAATAATGTAAAGAATGAGCGGGATAATTTTGATTCCAAGAGTGATAAAGCCATATTTTTAGGATAATCCTCAACTAGTAAAGCCTACGGAGTCTTTAACAAAAGGACCCTTTGTGTGGAAGAAAGTGTGTGTGTAATCTTTGAAGAATTATGAAATTTGAATAATCCTGTAGGAGGTGAGGACTCAGATATGGAGGAATGTATTCCTATTCAAAGGGATGGCATAACTAAAGCTGAGGTTCAAGAACAAAATGATCAAAATGATACAACTATTGATGAAAAAGGAGGTGAAAATCAGGTTCACAGTTGTTGAATCCTAATATAGATGAGGTACATCATGAAGAATATGATCAAAACACTCAAGGACCTGGACCCAACAGATCTCAATCAAGAAAATCAAATTGGAAGCACAAGTCATCTCATCCTTTTGATAATCTTACCTCTCAATTAGAATCTGGGGTGCAAATAAGGGAACAAGCAAGGAACTTTTTGACATTTTCAGTCTTTTAGTCATAAATTAAGTCTAAGAATGTAAAGAAAGCAATTAAAGATGTTGACTGGATTAACACTATGTAGGAACAACTTTAGTAATTTGAAAGGAGCAAAGTATGGCACCTGGCCTCCAGGCCTACTGACGAAACAATCACTGGGATAAAATAGTTGTACAAAAATAAGCAAGTGAACATGGCATTCTTAATAGAAATAAAGCAAGGCTTAATATACAAAAATACAATCAAGAGGAAGAAATTGACTATGATGAGATCTTTACTCTAATTACAAGAATGAAAGCAATTAGGGTTCTTATTTCTTTTGTAGCCTATATGGGTTTCAAGCTTTTTTCAAATAGATGTCAAGAGTGCTTTTCTAAATGGAAATTTGAAGGAAGAAGTATATGTCAAGCAACATCCAGGTTTTGAAGATGTTGACTTCCTATATCATGTGCTTAAATCGGATAAAGGTCTAGTTGGATTGAAGCAAGCACTTAGAGCTTGGTATGTAAGACTATCAAAGTTTCTTTTGGAAAATGGTTTTATGAGAGAGAAAATTGATAATTGATAAGTCATCAATTTGACAAATTACTAGAATTTTTTAAGCCTAAATTATCATGTTTTTTCATTGATTTGTCGTTACTTTTTTACTTAATGCTCATTTGTGTAGGTAAAAATTACAATGAGATGATGAGCAAGGAAACTTGATAAAAATGGGCTGAGGAGAAGGACAAAGAGATAAAATGTGTGCAAAAAGAATAAAAGCTAAAATTACAGGCCCAGGAGTCGACCCTCAGTTACCGCGATCGCGGACTAAGGGTCGTGATCGTGGTCAATCAACAAGTCAACCAAAGTACGAACGCGATATGACTACAGTGATAGCGGTACCACAATCGCAGTCAAGGGATGGCGATCGCAGTAGAGCAAAAAAAGTTTGAAGGACATTTTTGTAATATTTGGCAAATGTGGAATTTGGGCTTAAATAGGAGTTTCTAGCTCATGTTTCATCCTATATTTATCATACATATTATACTATCCTTAGTTAAGGGTTTATCACTTGGAGCTTGGAGGTAAGAATTAATTAGAGAAACTCCAAAGTAAAGGATTGGCAAATCCCATTGAGGATTCATTGGAATTTAAAGTGTGGTTTGCATTCTCTTTATTTTTCATGAATCAAATTGATGGAGATTTTGGTATATTTTTATTTATTATCTTTATTAGTTGATAGTTCTTCCTCTTGGAATTATGTTAGAATAGGGTGTATTTATGTATAGGTTGTGATTCATTTGTGTATATGCTAATGTGTTGGTGTTGGGTTCTACTATTGCTTGAGTAAATTGATTGGGATTTATGGGTGAAATTCCTAAATACCCAAAATGGGTTTGTAGGTGGAAACCCTATGCTTTTGAAATCCTAAACCATCCTTGAAAGAGGGGTTTGGGTGAACTTTAGAAACCTTTATCATCCTTGAAAGAGAGATATGGGAACCAAAGCAATAGTAGATAATTATTAGGCTTAGTTTGCTAATTTTCACCATCTTAGACCTAAAGGTGAATATGAGGTTGACTGTCCCTTGGGTACCATACTAGAAATAGGGGTGCCTAATTGAGGTATTGGGTGGCTTTAATTGACACATTCGTTAGGTACTTGAAAGAGTCAATGAGTGACATCTTTGAGGTTTTGTTGAAGAACTAGCCTCAAAGACTTTAAACCTAGCCTACCACATCATCAATGATTAGAATTTGCACCGAATTATCATGTTTCCATGCATAACTTTCCCCTAGGAAAGCATAGTCCCAAGATCCATTTTAATTGATTATACTTTAATTATTCTTAGTCTTGAATTAGTCATTTAGAAGCCAATATTAATCATATCTTTGAAAATGTTTAAAACCACTAAATTTTAGTACCTTAAGTTTGAATTTAGTAGGTACTTTCATTTCGAACTTACCCATTCGCCATTTACATTATTCCTGGTGGATTTGACCTCAACTCTTGTTGGGTTATTATATTGACAATGAGCACCTTGAACTTAAATTGACATGTAATTTGCCTTGCACATAAATTGATATGTAAGTTGAGCGTTATCAAAAAATGAAATAAGCTAACAAAGCTCTACAAAGACTTACCAAACATGTCATGGCAACAAGTAAACCAAGATTTTTCCGATATGCATATATTTATGAAGCAAGGATGAAAGTTGTATCAAATGAATCTTCTAAATCAACAAAGTATCTTACGAGGAATCACAAAATCTTTAAAAAAATTCTCAATCTTCACAATTCAACTTACTTCACCCATTTACCCAAACCGAGAGTAAGACTTCACCTTCTACCTCAGAGTATCGATGCCGCTCACAAGCAAGAATTAACTCCACTCACATAAAAGACATTAAAATTTCTAAAGGATCTCAAATAATGCAAGGATTTACACTCACTCTCACAAAGAAATTCAAATATAATGAGTAGAACCATAGGCTTGCCCTTTTTGTTTTTTGCCACTAATGTAAACTTACCTAGTTTGGAATTGCCAAGGTCCTGCAGGTCAAGATGAAGGTTTAAGGTGTGGTAAGGAATATATATGGATCAAGTGACTGAAATACCTCCTTCAATACAATTTCTCAACCCCTTGTACCCAAAATTTTATAACTATACACCTTATTCTCTGTCAAATCATTTCTTATATTTACCTACTTTTTTATTAGCATTTACAAAACAATTCAAAGCCACCATTTTATTTCTTCATTTCTTTGGCTTTTTTAAGAGACTTTCTAACTTTAAGCGTTTATTAGCCCCCTCATTGCCTCATTTCTCTTCACATTCTATGGGCTAGGCTATATAACTCTACCATTAAGTATGTCTCTTGTCTCTTAAGCACATGATTTGACCACCTTACATGTTCCTTTCTTGTCTCATCTTAGTATATCACATTCACCCCCCAAACTTGGTGTTTGAATCACCCTTACATTATTTTCCCAACTACACAAACCCTCTAAACTTAGGCTTTCGCCTATATTTCATTTCTTAGGATCATGCAATGCATCAAAGGAGGTTAGGTGCCAAAAGGAAGATTTTAAAAAGGGCTTATATATTTTAGCAAGGTTATCATTAGACAAATAAAGAGAAATGAGTAAAAAGGCTCAAAGGTGATAATTATTGGCTATGTGATGGGTCAAAAATGGCCTTGGGTCATTATCTAAACCAAGCTTGTCTAGGATTATGCTTTGAACACACTCGGGGTAAGTTCTAGACTACTCATATGTACAAGAATTATACAAAATTCTCACCACACATGGCATCATACTCATAGAGCAAAAAGTTAATCTCCCAACCAATTTAAGCTTAATAAAATACTCCGAATCATGATTCATCCTTGTAAAGAGAGAGCCAAAAATTGAATTTAATAGTCTCACTCAAAAGGAAGCTAAAAACATCCTTAATCTCTTTTTTTTCAAAAAATAAAGCTATCTTTTCATTTCTTGCCAATGACATTTTGAAAGAATTTTTGAGCTTTTACCTCTTTCTAAATAATTAAAGAAAAACTTGGGTGAATTCAAGGCAACATTATCATTAAGCTTCATCAAATTCTTTCCTCACAACTTCATATATCGTCCATTTAGTTCATAAAACACTCATGGCACCAATGGAAACACAAACGACCTATTACCCTTAAGAATAGGGTCACCCAATCTATCATAGGGTAAGGCAAGAATTCATGTTCCTCAGGTTACTTGGATTTCACCCAGAGATGGAGATGCTTTGATAAGCACACTAATCGATCACACCATGGAAACACCGTTCATCCACTTTTTCAACCAAAAACCACCGGTTATACCGCTTTTAAGACCAATTGGACTCAAAGCTATTCTCCAAAAATGATTACACAATTCCCCAAGAAAGTGTACATTAACCTTTACAAGCATATAAGACATTTCTCTCTTATTGATATTTTAACAAACATCTGATGTGCATATAAAGTAAGAGCTTGATTAGGTAAAATAACAACACATATGAACAAGTCCAATGCACCAATTCATCACCAAACATACCACTTGTAATCATACTACCCCAATTAAATCACCTACCACTCAATTAAAAAAAACAAACCTTAAGTGGGTGTTTCATCAAACACATGGTGTGCACTAGTGTATGAAAGTAAGAATTTTTCAATTTAGCATTTGAGACTAGGCAAACATCCAAAAATCTTCATCCGAACAACCACATTCTACCAAATTAAACTCAAATAAATTAAATTCAAACCAAAAGAAACCATGGAATATGATCATCATTCGTATTTTAAAGAACATACCTTGTAAGCTTACTAAAGAGAGGAAAGTGATGAAAAAAAAGTCCAATATACTTATCTGTGATTTCATTCTTGAGGCACCCATTTCAACTCGTGCTATCACCTACAAACACCCAAAAACAAGCTAAAAATAAATTAAAAATATTAAAAAACATCAAGAAAAATTCCTTGGGTTGCCTCCTAAGAAGCGCTTTAGTTAAAGTCGCAGCACAACATCTTTTGCTATCAAATTTATGTCTCCATTTGGAAGAATTGAATTGGCGGCCCAACTTTAGATCACTACATATTTGAGGCATTTTGGGCAAAGGTGAGGTCACAATGAAATATTTTCTCTCTCGCCACTTTGAAGATTTAAACCTTTTACCCAACTTTACATCAAACTTTCTAATAGGCTTGTTGGGTATTGGTGAGAGCGTAAAAAATTCACTTGTTACAAACCAAATTTTGCATTGGACTTCAACTAAGGGCTTCATTTTTCTCTTTTGGAATGACAAACTCCAAAATGTAGGGATTTTCCTCCTTATTTCCAAAATTTATCATTTGCTTGGGTGGTTCAACTTTCATCATATCCACCAAGCATAATGTTGAAAAGTGGTTCGAGTGAGGAATTCTCCTTAATTTTGGAGTTTCATCCATTTCGACATTCTTGCCCTGAAATGGACTAGAGCCTTCACCAAGAATTAGCTTGGCTTTTTCTTTCAACTCTAGTACCATTTTCTCAATTGTGGAATCACCTCTCATGTTTGGTTTGGTTGGTTTGGAAATCACTGAGGATTCATCAATATTGAGCTCATTTGGAAGAGTGGGAATACCCATGGTATTTGAAAAATTTGCCTCCATACCTACTTCCTCTATCCTTTTGATTTCTTCTTTACATGCCCTCATGTCTTGATACATGAGTTGTATGTTATGCCCCGTTGTTTCTACCCAATCTAAGATAAGTTAAAGCATTGATTCAATCCCATTATTTCCTATGTTTCATTCTTCCTTTGGTTCATTATAAGACCTATCAAAATCATAAGAAGAACTAGCAATCGAGTTAGCATAACGGGGGTAGGGGCATTTGGGCAATCACTCTAATGTCCATCTTGACCACCACATAAAAAACAATCATACTCCCGGTAGGATCGAGATGGTGCACACATCTCTCTCCGGGGAGTATATCACAATCTTTCCAAAAGTGGAGTCTATCACAATATGGACATGGATCATTAAGATAAGATTTTCAACTACCAAACTCACGTTCATTCCAAGATGCCATAATGATAAGTAAACTAAAATAAAAATCTATAAGAAATAAAAAAAAATCACAAATAAATATTTACAAGTTTGAATTCAAGCAAGTAGGCTAAAATTCCACACTTACTCAATACTCTAATTTTTTCCCGGCAACGACACTATTTTTATAATGCTCAACTTACACGTCAATTTAAGTATAAGGCGGTTGTCATCAATATATTTACTCAACTTTGGAGTCAGGGTCAGATCCAGAGGAATAATATGAGTGGTGACTAAGTTAGTTTGAAATGATAGATACTAGCTAAATTCAAACCAATAGTACAAAAAGATAAAAATGGAGGGTTTGAAAGATATCACACTTGATATTTTTTTTTTGGAATTTTCTAGTATTAATTCGGGGCTACGAATTGTTAGAGTCTGAAAAATTAGGCACGGATCTTGGGATTATGCTTTCTTAGGGGGAAAATATGCATGGAGACATGATAATTCGGTGCATTTTCTAATTGATGATGATATGGTAGGCTAGGTTGTAAGTCCTAGGAGCTAGTTTGTCAATGTTGCCTCAAAGATTTCACTCATTGACTCTTTTGAGTACATAACGAGTATGTCAAATAAAGCCACCCAATACCTCAATTAGGCAGCCATATTTATAGGATGATACCCAAGAAATAGTCTACTTCACAATCACTCTTATGTCTAAGATAGTGAAAATTTAGCAAACCATGCTAACAATTGTCTACTATTATTTTGGTTCCCACATCACTATTTCAAGGATGATGTGGGTTCCTAAATTTCACCCAAACCCTTATTTCAAAGATAGATTGAGCTTTCAAGAGTTTGGGATTTTCACCTACGAACCCATTTGAGTATTTAGGGTTTTCACCCACAAAACCCAACCAATTTACTCAAGCAACAATAGAATTCATCAATCAGCACATTAACATATGCATAAATAAATCACAACCCACATGCAATTACACTCTATTCTAGCACGATCCCAAGAGGAAAAACTAGCTACTCATAAGATAAATAAGTAAAGATTTTATCCATAATCTCCATTGATTTGATTTGAGAAAATCTAAGTGAATGTTACTTCAAACTATGAGATCCAAAAATCTTCAATGGGAGTTCACTAATTCTTTACTTAGAAGTGACTCAAAAATATTCTTCACCCAAAATTTATACAATATTCTCTTCTTCAAGAATGAAGGCTATAAACCCTAGAACAATGTCTAAAAACTGGGAAAGAGGGCTTATATTTCATTGTTAGGGTTTGAGTCTTCCTTTTGTCAAATTTGAGATCAGCCACGTGCATTTACATTTCTACCCTTGGATCGCATTTTTTCTATAGACCGTGATTGCATAGGCTTGGCCGTGACCGCGATTAGCTCACACAACCACAGTGGGTTGGCCTTATTGGCTGGGGACCACGACCGCGGTAATTGAGGCCAATTCTACTCTAGGTTTTCAGTTGCACTTTCTTGCTTCTTTTTGATATTTTCTAGCTTCAATCTGCATCCTTCTATCTCATCAATAATGTTCCTGCAAAATATGGATATTAGTGCATTCAATCACAATTATGTCTCATTTATTCGTTCAAAATATGGTAATGTGCCTGAATGTTGAGTGAAAATAAAAGGTAAAATCACCACTCATCAATAGTACTCTATATCTGAAGTCCAGAGGAAATAACTTGATGATTTTGTAGATTTATGTTGATGACATAATTTTAGGAGCAACTTCTGAATCCTTATGTAAAGAATTTACCAAATTGATAGGAAGTGAATTTGAAATGAGCATGATGGGTGAATTGAGATTTTTCCTAGGACTGTAGATTAAAAAAACCCAAGGTACGATGATTTATCAAGAAAAATACATCAAAAAGCTACTGAATAAATACAACATGCTGAATGCCAAACCTATTGATACTCCCGTTGGGACTAGCTCAAAGATGGATAATAATAAACCTGGTCCCTCTATTAATGAGAGCATGTATAGAAGGATTATTGGATCTTTGCTATATCTTACTGCTTGCAGGCTTGATATTGTGTTCAGCGTGCGTATGTGTGTTAGATTTTAGGTAAGTCTAAAAGAGTCTCATTGAAAGCTACCAAGAGAATTCTTAGGTATTTGAAAAGAATAAGGGACCTGGTCCTGTTTTATCTATCTAGAGATAATTTTGATTTAGTTGGGTATGTTAATGCTGACTATGCTGGGTACTCGGTGGATAGATATAGTACCTCAGGAATGACTCATTTCCTTAGTTCATCTGTAATTTCCTGGGGCTCTTAGAAGCAAAATTCAATTTCTCTATTTAGTGATGAAGCTGAATATATAGTTGTAACTTTTTATTGTGCTCAATTAATATGGATGAAGAAGCAATTGAAGGATTTTTGGATTGTCTCTAACACCATTCCACTAATTTATGGCAATACAAGTGCTCTAAATATGGCAAAAAACCATGTGCAGCATAAGAGGACAAAGCACACTGATGTGAGACATTATTTTTTGAGAGACAATGTTGAAAAGAGAGCTATTTGTATGAAGTTTTGTAGGACAGAGGACCAAGTGGCTAGAATCTTTACAAAGACTCTTCACAAAGAGAAATTTGTGAAGAACCAGATAATACTGGGATTGCTTAATATGAATTAGCCTACCTACGTAAATCAAATTTCTAAACCTTTGGCTATGATCAGAGGACAAGTATCCTTGTTTTGATTTATGCAATTTGGTCTAACTCAATATCATAACCTTACAGGTATACACGCACCGTGAGCGACCTTTCAAGGAGAGCATATGAGACAAACACAAATTAAAAGTTCCTTTGAGTAAGGGAGGGACCTAGTCCCATCCCATAAGTTAATATCATTCATGTGTATATTAAAAATTGCCTAAAAAGTCTATCTGAAAAGCAACATCCTTTTTCACCTATCTAAAAGCTGCCAAATTTCTGAGGAAATAAAAAGTTGTACCTATTGGGACCAAACATGTCCCATGTCCTTTAACTCTAAACGTTTCACCTTTTTACTCCTTTAAAATAAAATCAAATCCCTTTTTTTCTCACTATTTCCAAAATTAGTTCTAAAAACCCTCTCTCAAAATCTAATCTCTTCTTCCCAAAATTGTCTTTCTTTGTTTAAAAAATTCTCTTCTAAACTTTGAAACGACAAACATAATCCCCTTCTTAAGCCTCACAAAAGAGTTAGAAACTATTCCATCTCCCTCACCCTCCACAAAAAACCCACTTATTAATTCTTCCTTATCACTAGTGTCCATGGTAGTATCCACCATAATTGAATCCCCTAAAATTATAGTATCTGATCTTGAGATAGCTATAGCTATCGACACTAGTGAGGGTTTTGGTTCTCAAATAGAAAGGTTTTGGTTCTCCAATAGAAACTGAGTTTCCTGAAATTTCTACTCCCTCAAAAAATCCAAAAGTAGATGTCCCTTTGAAAAACCCCAAAAAACTTGGTTCTCCTACCTCTTTAGAATCAAACCCCATTTTTGCTCAACTTTTCGAGGAGGATCTTTCTTATAAGAAGTCAAATCCCTCTAGCAATGTTCTAGAAAAGGAAGATTGGGTTTCTGAAATTTTGATGTTGGTGGTTAATTATCCTAGAGAAACTTCAATTGAGATGAAAGGACATGTAGCTGGTGACACCCCCCTCCCCTTACTTGACACAACTTTTAAGTTTATTGAGCATACTGATACTTTTTTGCAACCTCTTATGGAGGATGATGAGGTTATTGATGATGATATGCCCCTGAGATGGACTATATAGAGGAAAAGAGGATGAAAATAAAAAGAGAACATAAAGGAGCCTATGAAAGAGACTAAGACCTATGCAGCAAGAAGTGTGGACCAAAAGCTCATGGAAGATGCCATGAAGGCAAATAAGTCAGTCACCACTAAAAGAAAAAAGTTGAGAAAAGAAATTATGATAGATAAAGAAAATGTAAAGGTAGCTGAGATTGGTGAAGGCAATAAAGAAGTTGATACTAATGTTGCTGTAGCAAAATAGAAGAAAACAAAAAAGGTTCAAGAAGGAAAGGACCAGGTCCTCTAAAAAAATCAAGGAGTTCAACTCCTACGAAACCTATTGATTTAAAACTAAAAATGCTTGAGGGACCTGGTCCCATGAAAAGAAATATTACTGAAGAAGAGCCTGGAAGTGGTTCTAAAAGAAGAAAGGTAGAAAAATAAGAAAAGGCTCTGACAAGAAAAAAGGGGAATGAGATACTGAGATCTCAAAAGGTTCTGACAGTAAGGGTGTTTGACTCTAGGATTTTTGAACAACCTAGAATGGTTGAGTTGGTATAATATGCAAAATGTCATGGATAGTTACTCCTCTTTGAGGAATCCGTTCCTTCTATATTTGAAAGTGAAGTGAGATAGTTCTACTATAACATGAAGTTTTCTGATAATGGGTTGAGTCTATCTACCTTAGTTAAAGTCAAGAAAGTGAAGTTAGATGAAGAAGTTTTGGGGAAAATTCTGAATGTTCTTATTGTTGTAGGAAGATCAGTACTAAAACAACAACCATAAGTAGAATTTATGTTATATGCTTCCAAAGTAGGTGGAAACTCTATAGCAGGTGTAATAAAGAAGTTTCTTAAGGGGGGGGAGGATTCTGATTGATTATTGAATTTGTGAACAAAGTACTCTTACCTAGGTCTAAGAAAAGAATTTTAGTAGATATTGTTGATCTTTTTGAGATAGAGTGTTTGATCAAGTTTGATCTTATAAGTCTGTCATCCCTGATAATTGAACACATATTCAAAGTTGTACACGTTAAGAAAGGGAGACATGGAATGCCCTATGGGTATTTCCTGAACAAAGTATTTGATAATTTTGAAATTATTGGTGAGAAAGAAGCTCCTGTGACTGCTAAAAAATGTTTACTCTAAACACTTTGATTGAGAATGAGTGTATTAAATAAAAAATTGGGACCATGTCCCATATCTCAAAATAAATTGCAACTCAGAAGAGTTTGAATAAGAAGGTAGATGAGATGAGAATAGCTATGGACACCAAGGATGTTGAGATTTTACATATCAAGTTGAGAAACCAACATCTATCTTTTGAAGGACCTGGTGCTGCAGAAGCACCGAGAGTTAAAAATATAGAGTTAAAGGCCCATGCCACTGCACTAATAGAGGAGGTCTAAGGGTTGACTATAGAAGTGAAGGACCTCACAAAGCATCTACTGAATTCTCATGCTGCTGAAAGTGTAAGAATGGAAATGATGCTCAAGTCCCTTTATTCCAAACCACCATCCTCTTAAGACCTCTTCTTTCTTTACTTATTCCTAGTGTCAGTTACTTTTATTGACCTAGTGGCTTTTTATTTCAGAATTTTATGTGTTTTTTGGATTCACTGTATGGTACTTTACCAGGTTATTACACGAATGGAATTTTTTTGTGTCTATTATATGTCTCTCTTTTATATAATTGTTCATTCATATTAATGTTGCCCCAATGGCCATGAGTTAACCTAATTGTGCTGATTGTTATCCTGATTTATTTTCTTTATTTTCTTATGATGCCAAAAGGGGAAAAATAATTTACTATAGGCAGATACCTGGTGTGATGAAGGTGTGATGAAGGGGTGCTGTTGATGGGGGAATATTGATTGAATGTTTTGAGGGTGATTCTATTGAGTTTGTTATATGGGAAAGACTGAGATTTAGAAAGAATTGGGTGTTGCTGATAAAGAAAATGCTTGTGAAAATGTTCTAAGCTGAATGAAATTTGAGTACTTTGTGGATATGGTTTTTCATCATCAAAAAGGGAGAAATTATTGTTTTATGTTTTGATGATGACTACATGATGCTCAGAGGATCAGGTTCACTACTTGCTTTGAAAAAAGTACAGTTGTCATACTCTTCACAATTTTGTCCAGTATCACAACTACTATACAGGTGCACAGTGTAATGGAATGGACACCTGATCTAATCAAATTTCAAATAATATTTTGACACTCTTATAAATACAAAAGGATGCCATGTTGCTGATTAGTTTTTGCAAACTAGAGATTTTTTCAAGTGTGACAACAAAAACCCTCAACGACTTAAGATCTGATATTTATATTGCTCATAAAATTGTTGTTCTTGAGTATGTCCTGAAACTATTTTAATCCTGCAATTCTAAGTAAAGTTTTTCTTTTTTTGCTTTTGAGTTTTCTAAGGTAGAGTTGCCTAAGCTGTGTTGTCTAGAGTTTGTCAACTTGGAGAGAGATTTTGACAGAGCTATCTGGTGAGAATTGAGATAGAGTTATTGCAAACCATTAGAACTTAGTGTTAAGTTCAAGAGGAGTCTGTAATCATGGGTTATTTTGATTATAGTAGAGTTTCAGAGAGCCTGTGCGCACAGGTCATGGTTTTCCTCCATTGACTAAGGAGATATCATGGTTTTCCTCCATTGACTAAGGAGATATCTACGTACAAATTGTTTTTTCATTTACTTTCAGTTTTCTCTTGTGTTTCTATTTTATTGTCACATATTACTATTCAGGGACCTGATTATTTAGTGATGGTGAACCCCTGCATTTCAATGTGACATTACTGACAATATTTCATTAAGAAATAGTCAGTATACATAGATATTTTTATGCTACTATAAAATATATGGAATATATATTTATGTGTTAGTTTATTCTTTTGTGGAGTACGTGATTCCTATGAGTCTTAAATACAAATGGTTGGTGGTGGATATTAAAGAAAATTGATAGATTCTCATTTGATCATAGTATCATGCTGAATATTCTTTTGGTTTAATAACGTTCAGCACAAATTTAAGGTAAGACTGCATATCACAAATTTTTTTGGTTCGATTATTTTATGGGTCCCATATACAACAAGATTTTTAATGTACTGAGTTTCCCTTTTTTTGAATAAAATATTTTTCAAGGTCATCTCGTTTAACTTTCATACACAAACAATACTTGGATAAATTTATTTTACAAGATTGATTCAATCACTATAATTTGAAACCTTTGAAGTGTTAAGGATTTTTCCCTAATTTTCGTACCAAAATTGAGTTATACTTTTTCTTAGAAGGAAAATAAAAGTAATACCATATTACTTTTACTTTACTGAAAGGAGAATATAATTTTTTTTCATATTTGGTTAAGCTCTTTCTAAGAGAAAAGGTTTTAGAACTCTATAAATTGAAGACCCCCTTCTCACACAACAACATAGTAGCATCCACAATGTAGTCGTTTAAAGAGTTTTGTTTAGGAGGAGATTTTCTCTCTAATATCTTTTATGCTTTCTTTTATATTAGGATTTTATATGTAGGCCAATTGGCCAAAATATATAATAATTATGGTTTTAGTATGTTTTTCTTTTTGTCTGAATTATCGCATTTATGATTTGCAATTTTAAGCTTCTGCATGACACCATCTCGATTTTAAACCCAACAAGTGGTATCAGAGCCTATGGTTCAAAGGTCCAATGGTGTGGTGAGACGAGATTAAACAGGTTAAAAGCGGTTTCAAAATTAATTTGCAACCAATTTAATGATAATGAAGATATATGTCCAAAAAAGCTATATGTGACGGAAAAAAGTTTCAAACAAATTTTCAATGATCCTGCTGCTAATCCATCTTTAAAATCATATCAATTTTCAACTCATTTTTATGGGCTCCAATTTTCAATCCATACTTTCTTTAACACTTGGGCTCCTTTCAACTCATGCATTTACTTTTAACGCATGAGCTCCACTCTTAACCTATGCTCACTTTTAATACACAAGGCTCCACTTTCAACCCTATTTACTTATAATACAGGGCACCAATAATATCAATCCGTGCTTTTATTTTTAATGCATAGGGCTCCAATTTTAACCCATATCAATTTTTAATCATGGTAAGCAACAGTGATATATGAAGATTGTGTGAATAAGGAAGATCAAGTCAAGAAACTCAAGCCAAAAAGGAGAGATTTGTTAGGATTTTTCCCCCTGATTTCTTACCGAAATTGAGTTATACTTTTCTTGTAAGGAAAATAAAACTAAGACCATAATTACTTTTATTTTTCCTAAAAGGACAATATAAAACTTTTCCATATTTGGCTAACCTCTTTCTAAGAGGAAAGGTTTTGGAACTCATAAATCGATGACCCCCTTCTCATACCATAACACAGTAGCATCCACAATGTAATCGTTTAAAGATTCTAGTTTAGGAGGAGATTTCTCCCATAAATTGATGATTTTTCAAATATTAGTTTTTAATATGTAGCTCGTTTGACCACCCATATCAATAATATTTTTTAGTATTGTATTTTCCTTTGTCGTCTGATTTATCGTCTCATGATTTGCAAACTTTAAGCTTCTGCATGACGCCATCTCGATTTCGAACCCAACATTAAGATATGACTCATCCTTTGGTTGATCTTCCAATGCATATTGCATCTTATTGCTAAAATAATGAATTAGCGACAGATAAATTTCTATATTAAGCAGAGAAAATTTGTTACTAGCTAGCTAATCCCATTTAACAATGAATTATAAGAAAAATTCTATTTAGCAATGGATTGGCAGCATATTCATATCTAGTTCTATTTTGGTAGTGTTAGAAATTAGAATCAACATAACATTTGTGACAAACATTACAGTAAAGTGGCCTACTATCTTAGATATAATATCAGTATGTAAAACATGAGTTAAGGAATAAAGATCTATATCACAGATGATAAAGGCAAAGAATGGGTCTTGTATAACAATAAATTTGGACATGATTGGACTTGCTTATGGAAGATAATCTTTGCAATCCAAAAGCAAAGGGAAAAGGAAAAAAAATTGTGAATTATGTGTGTGTCCATGCTATATTATCTTTTTATTTTGGTACATCTCTTTTTCTTTCTTACTTATTGATATTTTATTTCTTTTTTACTAGGGAATACCATATTGTAAGGAATTGGAAAGGAAACAAAGTAAACCAGAAGTTTTTGAGATAGACAAAGACAAATGAAGAAAAAAAGAAAGAGACCATAGAGAAGTGTAAGTTTGAAAAGTACTTTGCCTAACAAATTGTATTACATATTATTATCTTTTTCTAGTAATTATTTATAATAATAGTTTAATCAACATTATCTTTTGTTTGCTTCTTTTTCTTTAAGTTTTTTTTTCTTCAAGGTTGAATAGTATTTTAAGCTATCAGAGTAGTTCCACAAAACTTGCAGTGTGGGGGTGACAAATGTCAAGTCAAAGATGTAGGTAAGTGAAATCTTGATTGCCCTTTTTATCTTGTCATACTTGGAGAAAGAAGTAAAAGATCATATGCTTTTTGATTTCACAGATTTTGGTTCTTCTCATCGGTCCCTTTTTATTATGTATATCTTACATTCTATTTTGACTTACAACTAAAAAGAAAAAAATAGAGTGTATTTTGGGGCACTAATGCTTTCACTATGTGTGGAATTCAAATATTTTTTTTATAACTAAACAAACCAATTCACTGGACAAGGGAGGTTTGTTCAAACGGTTGAGCACCTCCATCATCTATCGGTAGGTTGAAAGTTTGTGTCATGTTGGAAGGTAAGTGGATCCATTTTTGATCCTCCTTGACAAAAATAAGAATTATAATTAGCGATAAATAATTTTTATCGCTAAACAATAAAAGTTCATCCTTAATCCTGTTTAATGGTGGATTGGCGATGAATGATAAAAAATGTTGTTAGTTACAAACTATTAGTGATAGATTAATGACGAATTTCATATACATTACAAATATTTAGAAGAGTGAGTGCAATTTTGATTCCGACATGCTTGCTTGGAGGTATTTAAATTTAAACAGTGGTTAATTTAGTCATTTAGTGGCATTCACATTCGCACCAATTGATACGTGTCATTGATTCTTACACCCACCTCTCTCCCAAAAAACTAACCTATGCATTTTTTTCCCTATATTTACTCTGTTCACAATGATTTTTTTCTAATCCACCTTCCACAAGTTTAGCTTTCTCTATTTCTGTAAATAAGCTATTTCCCCAAAAATTTTTGTTCAGTGCGTATATATATGTTACTCACTATTTCAGTCTTATTTACTCTTGTATTTTTGCGTTGTTGCTATGCTTTACTGATCAGGTATATGTCGAATCAATAACCTTCTATTCCATCTTCTTTACTTTCTTTTAGTTTTAATGTAAATTTATAAGGATGAATTTTTATCTCGGAATTAGATGTTTGATACAAGACATCCTTTTTTGTAAAGTGTTGTGAAATGCATGTTATCTATTTAGTAAACTGCATGAATGGACTATTTAATTTAGTTACACATAATCACCCCGAAGAGCAGTGGCTCTGTCGTTTTGCATACCTAGAGAGAGTGTTCATTTGACTTCCTGACTCATTAAAGATTACATGAATATTTTCTTAAACACACAAAGTTCTTTTATTGAACAATCTTTAAGACTTTCTAGTCGAGAAGTAGCCTACAAATACAACTTCATCACTCTTGGAATCAAATTTTCCTAATTCTCGCTTCCCATTATTTAGCATAAAACATTTGCATCCAAAAGGTCTAAAGTAGTCTATCCTAGTCTTTCTATTGAATACTAGATCATGTGGTGTTTTATTCAGAAGTGATTATTCAAACACCTGTTAGTCACATAACAAGCAGTATTTGCTGCTTTATCCCAGAATCTTCTTAGAAGACCACTATCAATTAGCATAGTCCTAGCAATCTCTATGAGAGTTCTATTTTTTCTTTCAACAACTCCATTTTGTTGAGGAGTTCTGGGGGCAGAAAAGTTATGACTTATTCCATGCTCAGCACAGAATTCATCAACTTGAGAATTCTCAAATTCAGTCCCATGATCAGACCTAAATTTAGCAATTTTTCAATTTAGTCTCACTTGGATTTTCTTGACAAAAGTCACAAGAACCCCATATGTTTCATCTTTGGTTCTTACAGACATTATCCAGGTACCTAGAATATTCATTTACAATAACCAACACTTTTATTTTCCCTTCTCTACTTTAGACTTTAATAGGTCCGCATAAATCCATGTGAAGTATTTCAAAAGGTCTGAAAGTACTTTCTTGCTTCTTTAATTTAAAGGATGGTTTGGTTTGTTTACCTTTAAAAAAAGCATGACAAACTTTGTTATCCAAAAAAATCAGCTTTGGAAGGCCGCGGACCAAGTCCCTTGTAATCAGATAGTTTAACAAGTCTGAACTCACATGTTCTAATCATCTATGCCATAGATTAACATCTTTACCTTTTGCACATAAACAAGTTAATTCCTCATCATCCACAGACTCCAGATCAGCTACATAAACATTCTTGATCCTTTTGGCTTTAAGAATAATCTTTCCATATTTCAGGCTTAATCTAGTGCATCTATCAGCTAGGAATTTTACCTTATTTCCTTTGTCACAGATTTGAGATACATTTAAAAGACTGTACTTTAGTCCATTCACAATAATACACATCTTCTATTACATGATGAGGTGATTTTTTAGTCTTTCCAACACCTTAGATGTAACACTTTTTGCTATTTTTGAAAGACAAAGTTCCTTATTGATGTGCCTTGAGAGAGACAAAACAATCAACCCTCCCAATCATGTGTCTAGAACAACCACTATAGATAAACCATTTTTGGCTGTCATTCTCCTTTTCTACCATATTTTCTTATCTATCTTCAGTATTGGCCATTAGAGAGCTATAGGATCCTGAGATTATTGTCTTTCTCAAATTTATTTGAGGAGTCTTTCTATGCAACCATCACCTTCTTTGTTATACAGCTAGCTACATCTTTTCTTTTTGATTTTTTAGGATTTTGATATTCTTTTTGCAAAGTTGACCACCCTTTTTATAGCTCTAACAATCCTCATTACCAGAAGTGTAACATCAGTGTCTTCTTCACCTAGGTCAGACTTTAGAGTCTTCAAAGTCAGGAATCTCTCCCTTTTATCTTCTTCTGTTTTAGTTAAAGTAGCCATTGATGACCAGAACACACTAGGGTGAACTTTGTAAAGTGATTGTAATACCCCGTACTTCTACCTAGCTTAAATTCATCCCAAAAATATTAAATGATTGATTTAAGAGATGAATCCACTATTATATATGTGTAAGTTTTAAGATTTTCACTTTTTATTGTGTGGGAAATTCAATAAGCTTTCCATTGATACCAAATTCGCCCAAATCCGACACTCGAACAAAGAGTTAGAGCCTTTTTAGTGAGACAGTGTATTACCTGAGCCATCAGCGCGTCGTGGAGCCAGCTTAATTGGAAATTGCCAATTTCAAGTATTACTCCACAATAGTGGCGTGTCTCGATAAAGGCATAGTTCATAATTTTCCTTTTCCAGTGAATCTCTGCGATGTCTCTGCGTCGCACCAAACTTCTAGGTCGCAAACAAAGTGGCAACGTGATAGCTCTGCATTGATCCACCATGCAGATTCCCAATTGTCCAGTTCCATTGGCTTGGCACGATAGTGGTGTATTGCGCCAAGGAAGAAAATTGGGAATTTTCCAGTTTTTGCAATATTAAATCCCAGGGGCCTTTTTGTGTTTTCCCATGACTTCAAATTTTACCCAATTATGGGATTTAACCCTAAGAGTGCATTATTTGATCACTTTTTGCATTAGTCTTTCAAATTAAAATCAACTCTACTCAAGAACAAGAACCCTAGCTCTCAAATTCAAGGTCCAAATCAGAAGAACTTTCCATCAATCCTTTCAAATTTATTAACTCAGGTATGCATAATATTCATTCATGGATTTCTTTCATCCATGAAGCCCAAGAATCAAGTTTTAAACTACAAATTATGATATTCATGCTATGTGTTGATTATATTCATGTGGTTGGTGTTGTATGATTCCCAAGTTGGAATAGTTATGTGTTTTTATAGAATATGTTAGCATGTGAGTTGAAAACCATGAATTTTAGTTAGTTATGACATGTTAATTTGATGAATTATGCCATAACCTAAGTCATGCACCATAAGTGTTTGATAAAATGCCTAAGAGACTAGAAATTATGTAATATAGCTCAATTGTGACTTAAGTGATGGATTCATGGTTTACCCTTATGTTCAAATTAATCCCAAGCTATTGATGTGCAATGTAGATGTTTGTTGAAATGCTCATGATGCTAGAATATGGAATTATAAAATTGATTATATGCATTCCTTCCAAGTATAAGATTATGATAACCATGTACCTCATGAAATCCCCAACTTATTGTATTATGGATTGTTGATGCTGGTCGCGTAATCAAGAATGACATACCTTCTCAGTTTCCTTCTATCGAGTCCTGGGGTACTTTTACCCAATTTAGTTGTATGCCTAGAGTCAGTGTCATGTTTTCATAATATCCTCTGTCAAGCCATGTTCAGTAGAATTTATTCAATCATGTGACTCAGGAAAATTCAGTAAACTTAGTAATCCCAGTAAATCTCAGAAAGCTCAGTAATTCAGTAATCTCTATAGTATTGCCTCATTCAACGAAACTCCATGAACTCAGTTTAGTTTAGTTCAGTTAATCATGTTCAGTGTCTATTTAGATGGAAGTAGGATTTAGCGCCTAGTGAACCCAAGGATAAGGAGACACACTGACAGTTGAGGGTGAGATCCTTAGAAACAATCCTTCCATTCCAGAACTATGTAGCCAACATAGGTTGAGACATCAACACTGATGGATGAGGTTTGATGAGATGGATAAACACTGCCAGATGTGGGTCCCACCATTCTATTTTGGGGACACTATCAAATAAGGGTCACCTACAGCTTTTCCTTACCAATGGTGCGGTATTTACACCCTTCCAATTGGGATTATAGATTGTCCCCCAACTTAGCTATAATAGCTTATTAGGGGCATGTCAATTAAACAAATTCTCCCATAGTTTTCTTTATAGAATCAGGACTAGCAGATACAGTCACTCAGTCTCAGCAATAGAACTTAGATAGTTATTCAGAGATCAGGACTGTTAGATACAATCACTCAGTATAGTACAAAACTTAGCTAGTTCCATCAGATTTCTGGACTGTTAGACATAGTCACCCAGTGAATCATATATCAATTATACAAAATTCATGTAACCTATATTTATATTTCAGGACTATCAGATACAGTCAATTAGACAAGTTCTTCATAATCAGAACTGTCAGAAATAGTCATTCCTTTATAAGTAATATGACAGCAGTTCCTCATCAATCCATAGACTTAGTCATTAAGTATCCTAGTATTAGTACTCAGATATCAGAAAATCCACATTATCAGAATTCATGAGTCAGTGTTATCACAATCTTAGTTATAGTTATGTATTTATGCATGTATTCTCACGTTCACATTATTTAGTTAGTTAGTATTGTTCATGCATATGAACCATTGTATCCAACCACCTCACTTGGATACTAGTATATTCAATGTACTGACACATTTGCGCTATGATGTTTTATACCATAGGTTTACAAGAACGAACTCCCGATCATCCTTAGTAGATCAGACGTTCAGAAGCCAGACTAGCAGTGAGTCCTCATCATTTGAGGATAGCTTGATTATTTTATTACTTTATTATTTTAGTAGTTTGTAGTTAGTTGGTGACATATCCCATCAACTCCACAGATTTCAAATAGTTTAGAGGCTTTCAGACTACAACATATTTTAGACAGTTTATTTCAATTTTGGGTATTGTTATGCCCCATTAAAGACATTATTTTATATTCAGTACTATTTTAGTTTTGAACCTTATGGCCTTACAGCTTATATTCTGCATATTTATAATATATTATTCAGTGCTCAGTTATTGATATTAGTCATGGGTTAGCTTGTGATCCTTCGGGGTTATGAGAACCGTGTAACATTTTGGGAACCAGATTCGGGGCGTTACAAACTTGGTATCAGATCCTAAGGTTCAACAGTGTCCTAGGAAGTCTGAAAAGCCACATTTAGTAGAGTATTGTGCATGGGTGTGTTGTGCACCACACTTATGTGCAGGAGCCTATGAGATGTTTTCGGAATGGTTTCCCTTCTTCCAATATTTATGTCATGCCAGTGAGCATAATCTTCAATTATTTTCTTAGTATAATCTATTTTTTCCTATCGCTTACAGAATATGCCTTCCAAAGGGGTTAGCGAAAGAAGAATCGGTAATCAGTCATCACCTCAACCCGTTCAGGCAGATCCCCTGGATGAACATATTTCCCATGCAGTACTATATTTAGTACAATAGCCAATCCAGTCACAACTCTGAATGAATGACCAGTTGTTATTCCAGCTAACCCAGTGGCCAATTCAGCTGCGGCCAGGATTCGGGACTTCACCCAAATAAATCCTTCCCTATTCTTCAGTTCTAAGTCCGAAAAGGGTCTACAAGAGTTCTTTGACCAGGTTTAGAAAGTCACAAACATCATGGGAGTGACTTCCAATGAGAGTGCAGAGTTAGCCACTTATCAGCTATAAGATGTAGCTAATACATAGTTTAAATAGTGGAAGGTAGACAGGGGTATAGATGCAGAGCCCATAGAATGGGAAGAGTTTGCTACAACCTTCTTAGATAGTTTCTTTCCCCTAGAGCAAAAACAATCCAAAGTGTTAGAGTTCATCAACCTTAGAAAAGGTGGTATGAGTATAAAAGAATACTCCCTCAAGTTAACCTAGTTAGCCAGGTATGCTCCCCATGTAGTAGCAGATAATAGATCCAAAATAAGTAAGTTTGTATCTGGGGTTTCAAGTAGAGTGATTAAGAAGTGTAGGACTGCGATGTTGATTAAGGAAATAGAAATATCTAGACTTATGGTCGATGCTCACTAGATTGAAGAGCTGAAACTTAAGAAGAAAGAGAAAGAGAATAAGAGAGCCAGAATAGGTAGTTATAGTTTTTCTCAGCCAGGGTCGCAGAGTGGTAACCGTTCTCAGCATAGTCAAAAGTTTTCAGTCCAGCTCCTTCCTCAGCCAGTGCTTCAGTTCCTAAGTTTAGAATTTTAGCAAAAATAGGGCGCCAGGCTCCAAATCTCAGAATAGTGCTAGCATTATTCGTACTCATCTGCCTTGCAAAAAATGTGGTAAGTATCATAAGGGTGTGTGTAGAGCCAGCAGTAATGTGTGTTTTAGATATGACGAGTCAGGTCACAAGGTTCGAGAATATCCTAAACCCGGTCTGCGAAGTTAGCACAGTCGTCCTTCAGCTCAGTCTGGTCACTCGAATCAGTAGGGTGCCAATTCTAGCGCTATCAGTTGGTAACGCCTAAACAGACTCTATGCATTTCAGTCCCGACAAGATTAGGAAAGTTCTCCTGGTGTAGTCACTGGTATGTTATAGTTCTTCCACTTATATGATTATACTTCTTCAGATTCAGGAGCTTCTTTTTTTTTGTAACTTTAAGGTCAGACCAAATGTTAACAAGACCTTTCCAGTCTCCACCTCAGTGAGTCAGTCTAACACAGCCCAACAGGTATACAAGAACTGTCTGGTTATGATGTCTCAAAAAGTCAGGCCTTTAGGATTCTGGTAGTGGTGCCAGTATGTGAAAATAAATTCAGTAAAGAAAGATGATTCTGAACCTATTCTTGCCTCAGTGCAAAGATTTGTACTTCAGCCATCACGATATTTATGCAAGACTTACGTTTCAGTTTCATGAACACAACTTATATTCATGCACTTCTATTAGGATCGTGTGTATTTCAAGTTCCTAGTATGAGGAATCCCAGTTCACTCAGTGTTACGAATCATGCTCCATGAGTACAGAAATTTTAGACTCAGGTCATGCAGCTCATGCCTCATACACTTATGTCCTGTCTTATAGTATGTTCAGCCCACATGATTCATGCTCCACTCCTAATGATCAGCCAAACTCAAACTATGTCACGTATACCCTCAGCTTAGATCCCTTGGTGAATCTGTTGGGATGATGTTCTATCCCTCGAGTCTCAGTTATGAAGTCAGTTCAGTAGTCAATATTCAGTAAAGGACTTAGATAGTCCTACAAAACTATAGCTTTTAGTTATCAGTTACTTAGCCATCAGAATTCAGTACTTTAGTACAAGTCTAAACCTTATTTATCAGAAACCAATATTTAGTCCCAGCTACAATCTTAGTTATAGTTACAATCTCAATTATCTTCTTAGCTATAATCTTAGTCCTAGCCCAGTAATCGGGTTGGTAACTCAATTTAGTTTTGAGTTTACTCGACTATAGCGTACAGTTATCACTCACTCAGTTGTCATCCTTCCAGTACCTCAGTTTACAAAACTATTTCAAAATCGTGTTGTACTCCTAGTGTTGCATTCTCAAATAATATAGTTACCCTTAATTCATGCTCAGTTATCTCATGTCACTCAGTCAGTCCTTATCTCCTATGCATAATGCTCTGCAGTTTCATTCTAGTTATTTAAGTCTAAGTACAGTTCTGTCTTGCATACCCAGTACTCGGCTATCAGTCATCTAATTAATCAAATAAGTTAGTATGTTTAGTCATTCGTGCTCAGTGCTCATGAGAATATTTTCAGTAGTCTCAATTAAAGAAGAAGTACTTTAGTTAAGTACAAGTTTTAGTATGAGTTAAATCGATCAGCCAGTAGTTCAGTTTGGCAATCGGGCAATAAGGTCGTATGGTCTGGTTTCTCCTCTTTCCACCTAGTCCTACTATCAAAAATCTCAGAAATGTAACTATTCCAAGATAGAAAGTCCCAGTAGTTTCAAGATCAGCTCAGTTCATGGATTATGTCTCAGTTTTAGATCCCAGATATTCAGTCATGATTTAGTTCGTAGATGCCCGGTGCATCATCCCAGTTTTCCTCAGTATCTTAGTCAAGTCAGTATTCTTCTAGGGACATAATATCCCAACGGGGAGATGCTCTATAACCCTCGAGCTATCATGCCCTAAACTCTCTAATTTCTCTTCAAGTAACGAATCTAGTTTGGAGTTGTGGGTACCCATAGGTTGACCCTCTAGCTCCAATATCAGCTATATTCCATGTACTCAATGGATCAGTTTAGTTTATGATACCTAGTTCACGTCACATGTTACATACTTAACCATGTTTTCATATTCCCATTCATGTGTGTTCAGAAAGGATCTCGAGATGAGGTCAGAAAATTTTGTGTGTTTGAAAATCTCTCCCATGAAGTGAGTGAAGAGGTTTGGTAATAAGGGAAAGCTCAGTCCCTGATAGTTGATACCTTCAAAATTCTCAGTCGCTTTGGTAAAGTAGCTTATGATCTCGAGTCGCCTTCAGATCTAGCTTCAGTGCATTCAGTCTTTCATGTCTCCTTGCTTAAGAAATGCATAGGTGACCCAACAGTCGTAGGCCCTGTTGAGGGTGTATACATTTAGAACAACCTCTCTTTTGAAGAGATTCCAGTCGAAATTCTTGACTATCAGATTTGTAGACTGAGGAATAAAGAGGTCCCTCTAGTCAAAGTTCTTTGGAAGAATCAGCCCGTTGAGGGAGCTAATTGGGAAGTAAAAGTAGACATGCGATCTAAGTACCCTCACCTCTTCTCCGCTAAATCTTGACTCAGCCCAAGATTATAGCTTTTCTTAAGCTTATTCAGTTTCATGTTCAAATTTCAGCTACAAACTAGTTTCATGCTCAAATTTCCATCATAAACTTGGAATCAGATACCATTGCATATTTAGTCACGTGTTCATGCATCAGATCAATCATGTGTTCCTGAATTAGATATGCATTATCTTATAAGAAACTCAGTCATCAGAAATCTCAATCATGTATTCATGAGTTAGTTCAGTCATGAAATTATGCATCAAATATGCATGCTCAGTATGAGTCTTAGAAATTTCAGTCATGTAGTCATGTTTCAGTTGTTCATTGTCAATATGTACTTCAGCTTATTGTTTCTCCCATTTCAGTAAATTTCATTCAAGGACAAATATTCCCAAGGGGGAGATATTGTAATACCCCGTACTTCTACCTAGCTTAAATTCATCCCAAAAATATTGAAGGCTTGATTTAAGAGATGAATCCACTTTTATATATGTGAAATTTTCAATATTTTCACTTTTTGTTATGTGGTAAATTCAATAAGCTTTCCATCGATACCAAATTCTCCCAAATCCGACACCCGGGCGAAGAGTTAGAGCCTTTTTAGTGAGACAGTGTATCACCTAAGCCATCAGTGCATCACAGGGTCAGCTTAAATAGCAATTGTCAATTTTCAGTATTTCTCCGTGATAATGGCACATCACGCCAAAGGATCAATTCACAATTGTCCTTTTCCAGTGAATCTCTGCGATGTCTCCGCATCGCGCCAAACTTTTAAGTCGCAAATAAAGTGGCAACGTGATAGCTTTGCATCGCGCCACCATGCAGATTCCCAATTATCCATTTCCAGTGGCTTGGCATGGTATTGGAACATTACGCCAAGGTTGAAAATTAAGAATTTTCCAGTTTTTGTAATATTAAATCACATGGGTCGTTTGGTCTTTTTCCTTGACTTCAATTCCTCCCAATCACGGGATTTTACCCTAAGAGTACATTATTTGCTCACTTTTGCATTAGTCTTTCAACTTAAAGTCAACTCTACTCAAGATCAAAAACCCTCGCTCTCAAATTCAAGGGTCAAATCACAAGAACTCTCCATCAATCCTTTCAAATTCATTAACTCGGGTATGCATAGTGTTCATTCATGGATTCCTTTCATCCATGAAGCCCAAGAATCAAGTTTTAAACTCTGAATTATGATATTCATGCTATGTGTTGATTATGTTCATGTGGTTGTTTTTGTATGATTCCTAAGTTGAAAACTTTATATGTAACACCCCGAATCTGGTACCCAAAATGCTACATAGTGCACATGATTCTGAAGGACCACAAGCTAACCCATGACTGATATCTGTACCTGTATACTGTATGACATTATTTAAAATGCAAAAATAATAGACCGAAACATGTCATAAGGTTCAAAACAGATAAAACATACTGTCTGAGAGTAGGGTATATCAATACTAAAACATGAACTGAAATAAACTGTCTAAACATACTATAGTCTGAAAGCCTCTAAAGCTGAACTGTCTGAATAAGGAGTTGATGAAACATGCCTGCAACTAAATCCAACTACTGAAATAAACTAAGTAATGAAATAATAAAGAAATGATCATGTCCTCGAAGGAAGAGGACTCACTGCTAACTCTGACTGCTGAGACTGGAATGTTACTGAGGCCCTGGAGCTCGTGCTTCTGAACCTATGGTATAAAACACCATAGCACAAATACGTCAGCACAATTGAAAGTACTAGTATGCAAGTGAGGTAGGCTAAATGCTATGATTTATATGCATAAACTATGCTAACCGATTATATAACATGAGCGTGAGAATACATATATGAATAAATAACTGTAATTGAATTCGTGATGATACTGACTACTGAGTCTGAATACTGATAACATGAGTACTGATAACTGATACTGAGCGACTGTATCTGAAAGTCTAGGTTCTAATGGAACTAGCTGAGTTTTGTACTATTCTGAGTTGACTGTACCTGACAGTCTTGAAAGCTATAGGGCTATCAAAGTTCTATTACTGAGATTGAGACTGAGACTATAACTGTGGGAAGTAATCTAATCAACATACCCCAAATAAAGCAATATAGCTAAGTTGGGGTCTAATCTGTAACCCCAATTAAAAGGGTGTCGATACCACACCATTGGTAAAGGTAAAACGAGCCTCATCTGACAGTATCCCCAAAGAAGAATGGTTGGACCCCTATCTGACAGTGTTTATCCACCTCATTAACCCTCATCTGTCAGTGTTGATGTCTTAACCTATGTTGGATACATAGTTCTGGAATGAAAGGATTACTTCTAAGGATCACACCCTCATCTGTCAATGTGTCCTCATCCGTGGGTTCACTCGGTGCTAAATCCTACTCCCATCTGAATAGACACTAAACATGATTAACTAAACTGATCTGGACTGAGTTCATTGAGTTTCGTCGACTGACGGAATACTACTGAGATTACTAAATTACTGATATTTCTGAGATTACTGGGATTACTGAGTTTACTGAGTTTTTCTGAGTCATATGACTGACTGAATTCTATTGAACATGGCTTGACTGAAGATATCGTGAAAACATGACACTGACTCTAGGCACACAACTAAATTGTTGGGTACAAGTACCCCCAGGACTCGATAGCATAAAACTGACAAGACATGACACTTACTGACACTTGACCATAGTCAACAATCCATAATACAATCATTGGGGAATTTCATGAGGCACTTGATTATCATGGTTTGGTACAGTGATGATAGGCGTATTTACATGCCTAAAGTGCTTTAATTTACCCATATTTTAGCTAAGTTTTGAGGACAAAATATATAACTCATGCACTTTTAGTCCTTTTTCCTGTAAGTGGGCTAACAAACGTGATTAGCAAGTTTTCAGGTATAAATGATGCAGATTTCAGTATTTTATGGATAACTTGACGCCAAAGGAAGCTTCACGAAAGAAGGGAAGGAGAGCTTGGACGCCTAGGACCAAAAGTGACGCATGGGAAACCTATCCCGGGCAAAAACAGCATTTCCAAGACTTTAGGGATCAGCAGTAACCTATAAGGATTAGGATAATGATGCAGTAATTTATTAGGATTAGGATAAGTACACAGTAGCCTTATAGGAATAGGATATGGGTATTATAAATACCCTATTTTGCTACAGTTTTTAGAGACTTCATTATTCTCATCATTCACATTCTAATTCATTCGTCTACAACTCTAAACAATTTGCTTTCAATTAATTCTTATTTATTTACTTTCTCTTCATCTGTTCGTCTTAAATTTTCACAACAAGAGAAACGCTACTTGCAAGGTCTTCACGCCACAAGCCATACCAAACCCTACTACACGTGAGATCTTTATTTTGGTATAATGATAATGACTATTGTGATTTCCCTTGCACTCATGAGTAGCTAAACTTCTCTGTTGGGGTTATGGAAGCCTTATGAGATACTATCTATTGCTATGAGTTTGTGAATTCTTGACACGTATGCTGCTTATATCATTATTCTCTTCATCTTAATGCAAATTCTTGTGGTTGCAAATGCATAGAATACGCCAGTATAGCATTAACTTGTTTGAAAGAAAAGTTATATGTCTGGAAAAGAGATAATGTCAAGGTAATAGGGCACCAAACCCTATTAAAAAGTTAGTACCGTAACTGGATTAACCTCTTAGAGAATTTGTACCATTAGATACGCTTTAAGCTCGAAAGAGTTAAAGTGAAATAGTCCTTGTTAGGTCGAAAGATGCTTGGATTTACCATAGAATACAATTCTCTATAAGCACATGCATGTCTGAATTCCGCTTAACTCATAGCCAATAGAGACGTATAACTCATAAGCTGGACATAACCCCAACTCTCAATTCTCATTGATTAACATCTTACTAAACATTCTTCCTTTTTACTTTGCTATTCTCCATTTTTACTTTGTTATTTTATTACACTATTGCACGCTACAAAATCCCCCCTTTTACGAGACTTTCACCAAAAGTTTACTAATCTTTGCTTACTTAGTGACCAGCTATTCCCTGTGGGATTCGACACCCAACCCAGTTGGGTTCTATATTTGACAGCGACCGCTTACACTCTTATGAGAGCTGTAGTTTGAGCGTTATCAAATTTTGGCGCCGTTGCCGGGGAATACGGTTGTCTACTAAGTTTGTGATAGTTACTAGACCCTTTGGTCAAAGATTCCCGTACTTTACTTTTAGTTGTTGTTTTTGTTTTCTGCAAATTTTATCCAGTGCATACCCCATACTCGAAGTTCTGGTCAACCATTATTACCTTTCAATCCTGAACCACATCGTATTGGTAGAATGGAGGCTCAACAGGAAATTAAAAGAAGGGTTGCTCAACAAGAACAGGCTAGACTAGCTGCTCTGGCCGCCGCTCAAGTGCATCAACAGAATATTGATAATCCTGGGCGAGCAACAAATCCTGACTATGAGAATCTAGGTGATGATGAGTTACTAAACCCGAGGCGTGATGCTGAGATGGCGACACCAGCCAACAGAAGAGATCATCAAGCTAGGTTCAGGCATGAACGTCGAGCTATACCATTCGATGATGATGATGATGATCTTGATGGAGCAGGTGCCACAGGAGCCATTATTCCTCCGCCATTGGCACCCGGAGCCAAGTTCAACATCACGAGCACCATGATTCAGTTATTGCAACTCAAGGGATTATTTGGTGGACTAGCAGGCGATGATCCGAATATGCATCTGATCAACTTTATTTCTACATGCAAGTCATTCAAAAATCCTGGCGTTGGACAGAATGCAATTCGATTACGCTTATTTCCATTGTCTCTATCTGGGGAGGCAACTCTATGGTTGAATGGGTTGACTCCTGATTCTATCACTAATTGGAGGCAATTGAAATACGCTTTCCTAGAAAGATTCTTTCCGCCATCCAAGAGAGCACAATTGAGAGATGAAATCAGAAATTTTTGACAGCTTCCAAGTGAAGCCCTCCACAAAAAATGGGAGAGATTCAAGAAGAAGCTTATGAGGTGCCCAAACCATCACATGACCAATGTTCACTTGATGGAGATACTATATAGATCCTTGAATTCAGTAACTAAACCAGTAGTAGATAATGCGGCTGGAGGATCATTTATGGACCTCACCTTTGTTCAGGCAAGTAATATACTAGACCGGATGACGAAGCAAAGTAGGGCGTGGCATACCAGAGATTCTGAGGTAGCGAGCCCCACTTTTTCTATAGGCATGACTGCAGAACAAAAGAGAAGGGAAGAAGAACGTGATCAAGATTTGGCGCACATGAAAACACAAGTGGATCTTCTTACAAAACATCTACTATCAGGGAAGACCAAAAAAGTCAAAGCAGTAGCGTAAAAAGAAAGAGAGGAATCCAATTCCAAGGAAGAAGCCAACTACGTGAACAATCAGGGGGGTTTCCGAGGCAATACCCAAGGAAACCAAGGTCGGAACTATTATGATAAATCTGGACACAAGGACCAAGGTAGTTGGAAGAACAAGAATGTCAAGAGTGGTTTGTATGTTCCCCCAGGGAGACGTGATGCCACTACATCTAGTTCTGCTAATATGGAAGACATGATGGATAAACTGTTGAAAGGAGTAGAGGCAACCAGCACGGGAGTAACTGAGGTAAAATTATTTATCCTCAATGAAGCAATTGGTTGACTCACATTCCACTTCAATAAAACAAATAGAGCAGCAATTGAGCCAACTTTCAGCAGCACTTAATTAAAGAAAGGCTGGCACGTTACCTAGCAACACTGTGCAAAATCCAAGGAACGACAGATCATGCATGGCTATTACTACTAGAAGTGGTAAGGTGCTGGAAAATTCATCCCAAAGCAAGCAAGTGGACGAAAAGAAAGGAGATAAGGACGCCATAGAAGCTGACCAAGACGTCCAGGACGTCACCCCTAGTAGTTTACAGCCTGAAAAGATCTCCGAACCTAAGCATAATGAAAAGAAAGTCGTGGAGAAAACAATTCCCCTTCTACCACCTCCTTTTCCGCAAAGATTGAAGAAGAAAGTTGATGATACCAAGTTCAATAAATTTATGGCAATGTTGAAACAGTTGACCATTAATGTTCCGTTGGTAGAGGCACTAGAACAAATGCCAGGGTATGCAAAATTTATGAAGGATCTGTGGACAAAGAAGCGAGCAGGAAGCTATGAGTTGACAAACACTGTTCATCATTGCAGTGCAATTACCAGCCGATCACTAGTTCAGAAGAAGGCTGACCCCGGAGCATTCACTATTCCTTGCACCATTGGATCTTTGAATTTTGCCAAGGCATTATGCGATTTAGGAGTCAGCATCAATTTGATGCCATTATCTATTTACAAAAAGTTGGGGTTGGGTGATCCTACTCCAACCAATATAAGGCTCGTAATGGCAGATAGGTCGGTAAAATAACCTGTTGGTATTTTATGTGATGTATTGGTGAAGGTTTCTTCATTCATCTTTCCGGCAGACTTCGTTATTTTGGATAGTGAGGCAGACTCAGAAGTTCCCATAATCTTGGGGCACCCTTTTCTTGCAACAGGAAGTGTGCTTATCAACTTAAGAGCTAATGAGCTTTTATTCCGAATAAATGACGAAGTAGTTTGCTTTGATGTGTGCAAATCAATGAAGAAACCCAAAGATCTAAATGTATTCTCAGTAGCTGATGTTTATTTCGATGATGTGAAGGAATTACTTGAAGAGAAGAAGCTTATTGATGACCCATTGGCGGTTGTACTTATGAATGTTGAGCATAAGGAAGCTAAAAATTATGAAGAAACTATTGGTGCTCTAATAGGGTTAGGGTCGTATCCTCATGCTCCCAAGAAGCTGGACCTTGATCTCGAAAACCGACCTACACCACCAGCTAAACCATCTATTGAAGAGCCACCCACGTTAGAATTGAAGGAGCTGCCTAGTCATTTAAAGTATGCATTCTTAGGAAGCGGAAATACACTCCCAGTCATTGTAGCAGCAGACTTGGGTGAGCAGCAAGTTCCAGCTCTCATCACTATTCTACGGAAGTATATAAGAACCATTGGTTGGACCATCGCTGACATTATTGGTATTCCACCTGGGATTTGTACACACAAGATTCAGCTTGAAGAAAATTGCACACCAACTATTGAGCATCAAAGGCGTCTTAATCCACCTATGCAAGAAGTAGTAAAGAAAGAAATTATTAAGTGGTTAGATACAGGGATTGTGTATCCTATCTCTGACAGCAAAAATGGGTAAGCCCGGTACAATGTGTTCCCAAGAAAGGAGGCATGACGGTAGTTGCGAATGAAAAGAATGAGCTTATTCCACTCAGACCCATTACAGGATGGAGAGTGTGCATGGATTACCGAAAGTTGAATTTGTGGACGCTTAAAGATCACTTTCCAATCTCATTTATGGACCAAATGCTTGATCGATTAGCAGGGAAAGGATGGTTTTGCTTCTTAGATGGTTATTCCAGGTATAATCAGATTTGTATTGCTCCCGAAGACCAAGAGAAAACAACGTTCACATGACCATATAGTACGTTTGCCTTCAAACGTATGCCATTCGGACTATGTAACGCACCAGCCACCTTTCAGCGTTGTATGATGTCCATTTTTTTTGATATGGTTGAAGATATATTAGAAGTATTCATGGACAATTTTTCAGTTGTGGGTGAGTCGTTTGAATCTTGCTTGGCAAACCTAAGTATGGCTTTACAAAGATGTGTTGAATTCAACCTAGTGCTGAACTGGGAGAAGTGCCCTTTATGGTTAAAGAAGGTATTGTTCTTGGGCATAAAATCTCCGAAAGAGGAATTGAGGTTGATCGAGCTAAAATTGAAGTTATCGAGAAGCTACCACCTCCAATTTCCCTGAAGGGAGTTCGTAGTTTCCTCGGGCATGCAGGTTTCTATCGGCGGTTCATCAAAGACTTCTCCAAAATCGCTAGTCCATTATGCAAACTTTTGGAGAAAGATGCAAAATTTGACTTCAATGAAGATTGTTTGAAGGCATTCAAATGCCTCAAAGGGAAGCTAATTGAAGCTCCTATCATGGTAGCACCAGATTGGTCTCTACCGTTTGAAGTCATGTGTGACGCTAGTGGGGTAGCTTTGGGTGCTGTACTTGGACAGAGAAGGGAGAAGTTATTCCATCCAATCTACTATATGAGCAAGGTCCTAAACGAAGGCCAAAAGAATTATACTATCACAGAACAAGAGCTGCTAGCGGTTGTGTATGCTTTTGAGAAGTTCCGTGCTTATTTGTTGGGAACCAAAGTGGTAGTTCACACAGACCATGCAGCCCTGAGATATTTAATGACGAAGAAAGATGCAAAACCAAGGCTAATTGGATAGGTATTGTTGCTACAAGAATTTGATTTCAAGGTAAAAGATAGAAGAGGTTGCGAGAACCAAGTGGCTGATCATCTATCTAGACTCGAGAACAAGCATATAGCACAACCTGATCTCGAGATTGATGATACATTCCCTGACGAAGAGATCTTAGCCACAATAATGGAAGAGTTACCATGGTATGCAGACTTTGCAAATTTTGTGGTGAGTAATGTGATACCTGCAAATCTATCCTTTCATCAAAAGAGGAAGTTCATGCATGATGTAAAACGTTACTTTTGGGATGAGCCATATTTGTTTCGACGATGCGTGGATGGTGTTATCAGGCGATGCATATCCCATGAAGAGGTGCCTAATATATTAGAAGCATGTCACACTTCCCAAGTTGGGGGACATCACGCAGGTAATCGGACAACAAGGAAGGTATTGCAAAGTGGATATTATTGACCCTCGATATTTAAAGATGCCTACGACTTTGTGAGAAGATGCGACCAATGTCAGAGACAAGGTGCAATTTCAAAATACCATGAGATGCCCATGTCGAAAATTCTTGAAGTCGAGCTCTTTGATGTATGGGGTATTGATTTCATGGGTCCATTCGTAAATTCATTTGGAATGAAATACATCCTAGTTGCTGTAGATTATGTTTCAAAATGGGTCGAAGCAGTAGCGTTAGCCGACAATGAGGGAAAGCGTGTTGTAGCATTCTTGAAGCGAAATATCTTCTCTCGCTTTAGAATACCACGGACTATCATAAGCGATGGAGGATCTCACTTTTGCAATAAGCTGTTCAAATCCATGTTGGCAAAATATGGTGTCAAGCAACATAAGGTAGCCACACCTTATCACCCTCAAACTAGTGGACAGGTAGAGGTTTCCAATCGAGAGATCAAGTAAATCCTTGCTAAGACTGTAAATGCTAATAGGAAAGATTGGTCTTGGAAGCTGAACGATGCGTTGTGGGCTTATAGGACTGCATTCAAAAGGCCAATTGCCATGTCCCCTTACCAACTAGTTTATGGGAAGGCTTGTCACTTACCCATCGAACTCGAGTATAAAGCATTGTGGACGCTGAAGCAACTAAATCTGAATTGGGATGATGCTATGAATCTGAGATTGGAGAAGTTGAATGAGATGGATGAATTTCGTCTACATGCCTATGAAAGATCAGACCTCTACAAGGAGCGGATGAAAAAGTATCATGATCAGCGGATTGTTCAACAAAAATTCCAAAAAGGAGACATGGTACTTCTTTTCAATTCCCGACTGAAGCTATTCCCAGGTAAGTTAAGGTCCAAATGGTCTGGTCCATACAAGATTAGCCAAGTCTACTCGTCTGGAGTAGTTGAGCTAGAAGACAGTAATGGTGTTGTCTTCAAGGTGAATGGCCAACGAGTAAAACCCTATATCGGTCATCTTGACTCGATAAACTATATGGCCACCATCTATCTCGACGAAGTCTAAGTACTCGAGGTAACTATGTCGTGCCGCGACAATAAATCAAGCGCTAGATGGGAGGCAACCCATCGTTTTTCATTTTTTTCGTTCTACTAAGTGCTTGCTTTAGATAAATAAAAATCCAAAAAAGAAGAGTCGAGCCACGACCAAAACTAAGGCGCTAGATGGGAGGCAACCCATCATTCTAATCGTTTTTGTTGTTTTTGAGTGAATGTAGGCACAAGAGAGGTAAAGGAGGAGATTGGTTTCAAATTTTGATTTGGAAGTAGTGCATGTTAAAGGTGGTAAGTTAGGAATGAAGAAGCAAAAGGCTATGGGTGAGGCATTGCTTATGAAAATATAGGCGAAGAACAAGGCACAGCCTATTTAAATATAGGCCACGAACAAGGCAAGACCTATGCTATGGCCTAAGCTCTCGGATTCTAGAGTGCCATAGCATAGGCGCCGCCTATGCCTAAGAATGTCATAGCATAGGCACCGCCTATGCCAAAGCCTTTTGTCTCTGAATCTCATATGCCATGGCATAAGCGCCGCCTATGCCTAACAATGTCATGGCATAGGCGCCGCCTATGCTCAACTAGGCTTTACAAAAGGCGCCGCCTATGCCAAGCATAGGCAAAGCACTAGGCGCCGCCTATGTTCACTTTTGGTCCCCAAATCCGATTCTAAATGGGTCAAAACCCGACCCAAGCTTGCCCTATAAATAAGAAACTTAGTCTTAGACCAAAAACACATTGCAAATCCCACCTAAGCGCCGCCTACCTCTCCAAATCCTCTCAAAAATTTTCCTTTTGCTCTTTTAACTTTACAAGAACATCTTCCAAGGCCATCAACCAAGTAAGTACTTCTTTGTTCTTCTTTTATGTTCTGTAAGTACTACACTACTACGCCTATTATGAATTGTTAAATCTTGAAGTAGTATTGGTGAGTTGAATGTGATTAATTTGTTGTGATACAACTAAGTGAGGGAAAGAATATGTAAGAATGATCTTGACTTGTTTCCAACTTGTATTTAATTTTGATGCACTTTCATACTTTTGCAGAATTGACATGGTCAAGAACATTGCATAATCTTGTCAATAGAACTCCTACATGTTGGAATAACTTGTGTATAAAGGTGAAAACCATGGTTGAATACAAACATACGAAATTGTGATTATTCCTAAAACTTGATTCAATCTATATGGAGTAGTCTTGCTCAAAAGATATATCAAACATGAAAGTATTGCCAAGATTTCTTGAAGTATGACTGCACTGATTATATTGTTGGAATATAACGTCTAAAACGTATATCGATGAAGTCTGAATAATCGATAACTTTCACTTCACTAGTTTGTACCAACAAAATAAGTGTGGGGTGGTGCCACTACTGCTTATTTATCGATTGTATCCACCGAGATGAAGCTAACATGACTATTGTTTTAATCTCAGGTACAATGGCACCAAAAGCAAGACAAGGAAAAGAAAAAGCAACCACTTCACAGAAAGGCAAGAAAAGAGGACGAAAAGAGCAAGGAGAATCCTCCTCGCTGCAAATACCTCGCCGTATGTTCGGAATAAAATGGGTCCTAGAGGAGGAAGGAAAGGAATGGTATAGGAACAATAAAGCAAAGAAATATGTTCATGTGGAGTTGATAAACAAGGAGAGCCTAGCAAAGAAAGAACCTCGTATGTTGGCCAAGATAATGGTGTTACATCTTGATTTCATCTTCCGAGATATGGGAGAGTGCAATCTCGATTTAACACGAGAATTCTACGCCAACTGGTCACCGAAAACTACAGGGAATGAAGTAAAGATTCGGGGCCAAGTTCTGCAACTAAATGCGGAGTTCTTCAACTCCTTTCTAGGTTTGCCATCTGTTGACCCATCACCATTCAAGGAGCTGTATAACAGACCTCCGTACAGGGCTATTAGACACACATTATGCGGACCACGATCCATGGCAAGATGGAGTAGACACAAGGACACCGGTCGACACAACACCTTCCCATATGCTTCTTTGAATAGGGAAGCTAGGATATGGCTGCGAATAGTCAACTCTTGCTTGATTCCAGGGACCCAGTACACAAAGATAACATGACATAGAGTGTGCTTGGTGTACGCATTGATGACGAATGTCCCTATCAACATTGGAGCAATTATTCGATCTACAATGCGTAAAGCTAGGCTACACAAGAGGTCCCACTTCAGCTTTGGCAATCTGTTGACTGCAATATTGAGGAAGGAGGACATCGAAGAGAAACCTGCTGATCATAAACTCCCACACAACCCGAAGAAGGTTGACCTCACAAAGGTTAAAGATGCTGAAACCACGCATGGCGTCAACCTTACCACTGCGGAAATGCATGCTCGGGATGAGAGTTTCTTTCGCCATCTTTATGGCATGACTCGGTTTACCATCATGAGCGGAGGTCGTGTTCCAACTGCTGCAGAGCTCCAACAGCTGGATTATGACTACCCAATGAATGAGCATGCAAGGCAAATATGTGGAGTAGGTGTGTACTTTGAGGAACCTTTTAATGACGATGTGCCAACCGATGATGATCGTCGAATGCCAGACTCCGACTTGGAGGAGAACTCTGATGACGATGACTCTGATGATGATTCCGACGAAGGGGGTATGACCCCAGACATAGAGGAGGAGTCTGACTAACCAGGTTCTTCTTATTTATTTTCCACTGAGGGCAGTGTGTCCCGACTAAGTGTGGGGTGATGATTATTTATGTGTGTTTTGCTTATTTATGTTTGTTTGTTTTAATTTTTTTAGGAATTTTTTTTTTTACAAACTTTGCATGAAATTGTTCTGATAGGCAGCATGGTATTACGACAAGAGTCTATGATAAAATCATTACTATTGAGACGTTTAGGCTCTAATAGTGACTCATTATGTGATAATTATGTGGTTCAATTCCTTCATCTGTTAGGTCAAGAGTCTATACTTCTTCCAATAAAGTCGACCATGTGCCTTGTGTGTGTGAGATGATAGTATATTCTATGTCTGTGGCTGATGCTAGAACTTGCCTGGTATGTATGTAAAGCGAAATAAAGAGTGTGAGTTAGGAGATGATTTAGGCATTTCTTTGGCAACCTATGATTGTTTACCTTCATTTTATCCACCCATGGACATTATCCTAGATAACCCCCTTTGAGCCTTTAGCCTATTTTCTTTGACAGCCTCATATGTAAGCCCAATCCATTTTTTTCAAGACCATAATTTGATCCAAAGTCCTAAGTGCTTTAAATTGTAAAGTAATGTGACAAAATAAAAGGAAATTGGGTAAGAATAGTGCCTTAGAATATATTGGTGCTTTAATTTGTTATGAAAAATAATTGCTATCATCAGAGGTGCATTATTAAAAGAAAAAGGAAAAGAAAAATAAAAAGTTAATTCTGTTCAAAATTGAAAAACAAAAGAGGTCAGAAAGGGTGGTAGATTAAAAGAAAGTAGAAAGGTTGTTTGAAAGAAAGCATAAATGGCATAATGTGATGTATTAAAGCGCTTAGGAACATAGTCACTATTTCTGGCCAAAATAGTCCTACCCGTCCCTTAGCCTACATTACAACCTGTAAAGACCTATTTGATCCTAAGCTTAACATTATAATATTTAGTGGAGCATTACTCTAAGGGCAAGCCTATGGTCATCAGTTGCAACATATGAATTCTTTGTGAGAGTGAGAGCAAGGATAATCTTATACCCATGTTCGAAATATATACAATACTTGTGAGTGATTATGGGTTATCTTTTGTGAGACACACATGGTTGATGAGTTTTGGGTGGTTGTGTATGATTCTCCATGCCTTAACTTTTGAATACAAATTAACCATTATCTCGAGTCTATATTAGAGTTTGAATTGTTTCTAGAAGTGATCAGAAAACTACTCTTTGTAATAAGTGTCCTGCCTGTCTTGATGAATATTTTGTGTTGTTACTGTGAAACCCTAAGTAGATGTTTAGAAGGACATGATATTTTGTTCGAGGACGAACAAAGCTTTAAGTGTGGGGTGTTGATGATAGGCGTATTTACACGCCTAAAGTGCTTTAATTTACCCATATTTTAGCTAAGTTTTGAGGACAAAATATATAACTCATGCACTTTTAGTCCTTTTTCCTGTAAGTGAGCTAACAAACGTGATTAGCAAGTTTTCAGGTATAAATGATGCAGATTTCAGCATTTTATGGATAACTTGACGCCAAAGGAAGCTTCACGAAAGAAGGGAAGGAGAGCTTGGATGCCTAGGACCAAAAGTGACGCATGGGAAACCTGTCCCGGGCAAAAACAGCATTTTCTAAGACTTTGGGGATCAGCAGTAACCTATAAGGATTAGGATAATGATGCAGTAATTTATTAGGATTAGGATAAGTACGCAGTAGCCTTATTGGAATAGGATATGGGTATTATAAATACCCTATTTTGCTACAGTTTTTAGAGACATCATTATTCTCATCATTCACATTCTAATTCATTCGTCTACAACTCTAAACAATTTGCTTTCAATTAATTCTTATTTATTTACTTTCTCTTCATCTATTCGTCTTAAATTTTCACAACAAGAGAAACACTACTTGAAAGGTCTTCACGCCATAAGCCATACCAAACCCTACTACACGTGAGATCTTTATTTTGGTATAATGATAATGACTATTGTGATTTCCCTTGCACTCATGAGTAGCTAAACTTCTCTGTTGGGGTTATGGAAGCCTTATGAGATACTATCTATAGCTATGAGTTTGTGAATTCTTGACACGTATGCTGCTTATATCATTATTCTCTTCATCTTAATGCAAATTCTTGTGGTTGCAAACACATAGAATACGCCAGTATAGCATTAACTTGTTCGAAAGAAAAGTTATATGTCTGGAAAAGAGATAATGTCAAGGTAATAGGGCACCAACCTCTGTTAAAAAGTTAGTGCCATAACTGGATTAACCTCTTGGAGAATTTGTACCATTAGATACGCTTTAAACTCGAAAGAGTTAAAGTGAAATAGTCCTTGTTAGGTCGGAAGATGCTTGGATTTACCATAGAATACAATTCTCTATAAGCACATGCATGTCTGAATTCCGCATAACTCATATCCAATAGAGACGTATAACTCATAAGGTGGACATAACCCCAACTCTCAATTCTCATTGATTAACATCTTACTTAACATTCTTCCTTTTTACTTTGTTATTCTCCGTTTTTACTTTGTTATTTTATTACACTATTGCACGCTACAAAATCCCCCCTTTTACGAGACTTTCACCAAAAGTCTAGTAATCTTTGCTTACTTAGTGACCTGCTATTCCCTGTGGGATTCGACACCCAACCCAGTTGGGTTCTATATTTGACAGCGACCGCTTATACTCTTACGAGAGCTGTAGTTTGAGCGTTATCATACATGTATAGGAAAGCATATAAACATGTCATAATTTCATAGGCTAATCTCATGAACAATCTATCAAATAATTTTAATGCATAACAATAACATGGAAGTTATTTTGAACATAAGGGTAAAGCATAGGTTCATCATTTAGGTCAGAATTGAGTCATAAGGCATATTTCCTATTCTCTTAGGCATTTTATCAAACACCTTGCATGCATAACTATAATCTTAGGCATGGACATTAAATTAATTCATCATGGTCGTATAAATCAACATAATTTATTAGATTTTAATCCATATACTAGCATAAATTAATAAAAACATATTTAACGATTCCAACTTGGGTATCATACACAACATCAACATGATCATAATCAATCCACAACATAAACATCATAATTTATATTTGAAAATTAGATTCTTAGGCTTTATGGATGAATGAAATCCATGAATGAACACTTGACATACCTGGGTTGATGATTTCTGGAAGATTGGTGGAGGAAAACTTGAGTTCTTGACTTGGGATTAAACACCTAGGGTTTATTGTTCTTGGAGATTGATCTTTGAGAGAAACTCTAATTTGGTGTTATAGATGAATAAAGAAGTTATGAGCTCTGGTGTGGTATAATTAGCAGTTAAAACAAGTGGAAAAAGACCCAAATACCCTTTTAAAAATGACTTTAAATCACTGATCCGAAGTGGCAATGGTTTGGGCGACGATCCATCGCTGGCTCGATGGTCCATCAGTCCTAACTATTGTACTTGGCTAGAACCTAAACTTTCTACCTTGTTTATGATGGTTTGGGCGATGGACCATTGAGCTCACACTTGACCTGAAGTCGGGTTCACTGCCTCGTCTGCGATGGCTTGGGTGACGGTTCGTCGCTAGCTCGACGGTCCATTGATCCTAGCCGTCGTACTTGACTAGAAGCCGAGTTCACTGCCTTATCTGCGATAGCTTGGGCGACGGTCCGTCGCTAGCTCAACGGTCCGTCATCCTGAGCTTCGCTTCTGGGCAGTTTCGATAATTCTTTGTAAAACATCCATAACTTCTTACTCCAATACCGAATTTAGACCAAATTAGTATCGTTGAAAAGCTAATTCAATTTTCCACTTGATAAATAGTTAAAATTAGGGAAATTCTATCTAGTTTAAATATTAATCATTTAGGAAGTCATCACAAACTCTTCTGGAGACTAGATTTAACTTAAAGAAAGTTCGAGGTATTACATTATGTGTTTTTATGAAAATATGTTAGCATGTGAGTTGAAAACCATGAATTTTAGTTCGTTATGACATGTTAAGTTGATGAATTATGCCATGCCCTAAGTCATGCACCCTAGGTGTTTGACAAAATGCCTAAGAGACTAGAAGTTATGTAATATAGCTCAATAGTGACTTAAGTGATGGATTCATGTTTTACCCTTCTGTTCAAATTAATCCCATGCTTTTGATGTGCAATATAGATGTTTGTTGAAATGCTCATGATGCTAGAATATGGAATTATGACATTGATTATATGCATTCCTTCCATGTACAAGATTATGATAACCATGTACCTCATGAAATCCCCAACTTATTGTATTATGGATTGTTGATGTTGGTCGTGTAATCAAGAATCTCATGCCTTGTTAGTTTCCTTCAATTGAGTCCTGGGGGTACTTGTACCCGATAATTTAGTTGTATGCCTAGAGCCAGTGTTATGTTTTTATGATATCCTCAGTCAAGCCATGTTCAGTAGAATTCAATCGGTCATGTGACTCAGGAAAGTTCAGTAAACTCAGTAATCCTAGTAAATCTCAGAAAGCTCAGTAATTTAGTAATCTCTGTAGTATTCCATCAGTCAACAGAACTCTATGAAATCAGTCCAGTTTAGTTTAGTTAATCATGTTCAGTGTCTATTCAGATGGGAGTAGGATTTAGTATCGAGTTAACCCAAGGATAAGGACACACACTGACTGTTGAGGGTGTGATCCTTAGAAGCAGTCCTTGCGTTCCAGAACTATGTAGCCAGCATAGGTTGAGACATCAACATTGACAGATGAGGGTTGATGATGTGGATTAACACTGTCAGATGAGGGTCCCATCATTCTCTTTTGGGGACACTGTCAGATAAGGGTCACCCACAACTTATCCTTACTAGTGGTGCGGTATTGACACCCTTTCAATTGGGGTTACAAATTGGACCCCAACTTAGATATAATATCTTATTAGGGGCATGTCGGTTAAATGAATTCTCCCACAGTTTCTGTTACATAATCAAGACTATCATATATAGTAACTCAGTCTCAGTAATAGAACTCAGATAGTTCTTCAGAGATCAGGACATTCAGATATAGTCACTCAGTACAGTACGAAACTCAGCTAGTTCCATCAGATTTCAGAATTGTAAGACACAGTCACCCAGTTAATAGTATATCAATTATACAAAATTCATGTTACCAATATTCAGATTTCAGGACTGTCAAATACAGTCAATTAGGCCAATTCTTCATAATCAGAACTGTCAGAAATAGTTATCCTTTTATAAGTAATACGACATCAATTCCTTAGCACTCAATAGACTTAGTCATTCAGTATCCTAGTGTTAGTACTCAGATATCAGAAAATCCATATTATCAGAATTCAGAAGTCAGTTTTATCACAATCTCAGTTACAGTTACGTATTCATGCATGTATTTTCACGTTCATGTTATTCAGTCAGTTAGTATTGTTCATCCATATGAACTATTGTATTCATCCACCTCACTTGCATACTAGTACATTCAACGTACTGACGCATTTGTGCTATAGTATTTTATACCATAGGTTTAGAAGTATGAGTTCTTGAACATCCTTAGTAGATTAGACGTTCAGCAGCCAGACTAGCAGTGAGTCCTCATCATTCGAGAATAGCATAATTATTTTATTACTTTATTATTTTAGTAGTTCGGAGTTAGTTGGGGACATATCTCATCAACTCTACATATTTCAGACAGTTTAAAGGCTTTCAGACTACAACATATTTCAGACAGTTTATTTCAGTTTTAGGTATTATTATACCCCATTACAGACATTGTTTTATATCCAGTATTAGTTTAGTTTTGAACCTTATGGCCTTACAGCTTATATTCTGCATATTTACAGTATATTATTCAGTGCTCAGTTACAAATATCAGTCATGGGTTAGCTTGTGGTCCTTCGAGGTTATGAGTACCGTGTAACATTTTGGGTACCAGATTTGGGGCGTTACAGTGATCCTGCTCTGATACCAATTGTTGGAACCCTTGGGGGTCGCACCACACAGTAAGGGACCTGGTCCCTCAAAGTCAATCATAAGCGATGAATCAGTAAAGCAACTACAAGACGTTGGAATAATAAAGGCAGTGCAGGAAGGTAAAAACACCAAAATTTTACATAGAAACCTAGGAAGGAAAAAACTACGGCTTGTCCCCACAAGCACCTCAAGAAATCCACTATAATCAACCTCCTTATTAAAGTCTAGATTTTAGCCTACCTCTTGACTCATTTTGTGTGTAATAACTCTACTACAAGCTCATCTTGGCAACTCTACCAAGGACTCCCTACGCTGATTAACTCTAATCAGCCTCACACTTAGGCAAATCTACCTAAGCACTCTCTACTCAAAGAGAAAAGCACTACTCTTATAGAATGAGTAGTTCAGTTACAAATCAGTACTAACTCAAGAACATTTTTAGTTTAAGCTTACATTAATAGCTAAGAACTTGAGCAGTGGAGTTTTTGCTTCTATCTTTCTTCCGCTCTTGAATTTGGAAAAACCTCATTTGATGAAGAAGCGTCTCTTTTTTATTTTTTTTAGATAAGTGATAATTAGGATTGAAATATCATTGGACCAACTTTCCTAATCAGTACAAAATAGCACCTGCAAGTTTGTTACACAAAAAAACAAAATTGTGCAGACAACACGTGCACCTGTACTGTTCCTTGCACATCTAGAGACATGGTCCCTTGTAGTTTAGCTGCTCATCATAAAAACTACATATAATAATATTTTTTACTCTGTTTCTTTTATTAGTTTCAGTTCACTGTGTTCTTAAGATTTAGCCATGAAAATAGATCACGGTACCTTACCTTATTCAGCTGAAGTAGAGTTTATAACTTTGATAATCATTCAACAATTCATGTCACATAAAACTTATAAAAGAATAAAGTGCTTCTATGCTAGTAGTTTTTTTTTCAGTTTCAATGCTAGAAGCTTAAAAATAGATGTCTCGATCATCACTCCAATACAAAAGTTTTGGGTTGTCCAACTAATAGTGGGAGAACGAATATTCATCCCTTACCCGTGATTTTCTTATTGACCTTGTACAATTCTTAGATGAATACGAGGAAGAATTTGTCGATAAATAACGTGACCTCTTCCTAGCATCTACTTTATCCCATCAGCTATATAAAATTATAGGATTAGTATATTTTCTGGACATATGAGCTCTACTGATTCTTCCATCCCAATTTCCCCCTGTGTTAGCTCCTATTTCTAACATCTTTTGAGCATAATTCACATAGCCATTTCCCTTGCACTACGTTTGTGTAGACTTTTGTTCGTTGTTTTTTCGATCTGCGAATATTGTTGCCCACTCTATTTTCATGTGTAGAGATGGTATTTTCGTTTTAATACAATTTTTGATAGTGAGTATAGTGCAATATCTAACATGTGTCTCATCTTTGATTTGTTGCAGATCATGTTGAAGATACAACTCCTTCGAAAGTGGCATTCATAATAGAAGTGTGCTGACAATTTCATGTGATTTGAATTTATTCTTGTGTGAAATTTGGGTTGTATGATAACTTGAATTTTTTCCTGAGTCCATGTAATGTAACTTTTTCTTTTCGTTATTTATCATGCTTAGATTATATGTCATGGATGTGGTTGTGGGAAATAAAACACCTATCTAAATCATCGGGCACGTGCTCCACACAGGCATCACTCATCTAATAATTCATATATTTTTTGTCGTGTGAGACAAAGTTTGAATTATAACGTCGGGTTAAGTGCAATTTATCCATTGAAGCTCAAGTTGGACTAACATCAAACTGATACATGGGTTTGTACTATTGATAAATTGGGCCGTTTGAGCCTAAGTTCTAAGAATTTGAGACTTTTACCAACTAGATCCATAACAAAAATGATATAACTTTTTATAAGTAACACTAGATATCCGTAGCCCGTGTTAGCACGCGCCCAATATATGTTTTTTTATCTCAATTTATGAGACATAAATAGAATTTAGATAATCAATATTAAAATAATTTAAGTTTTTAATTATTGTAATTTATAATACCTTTTCTTCTATTCTAATTCAAGTGAAACTGATATAATTTCGATAGCCAGTCAAATATTTGTTTTTTTTTTTTACTTTTTAAGTTGTTAATTATGTGATTTATAATGCTTTTTACATAGTTTTTCAATAAGATTGAATACTCTCTCTGTCCCAGTTTATGTGGCATAGATAAAATTTTGATAGACAATTAAATTTTTGTAATAATTTTTATATATTTTTATATATATATTAAGTTCTTAATTATTGTAATCTATAATACTTTTTATCTCATTTTCAAATAATATATGTTACTTTGTATCTTCCTCTATCCCATCTCAAATTATGTGACACTAATATAATTTTGATAGTCAACCAAATTTTTCATGTTGACATATCATACTATATATTTTACCTTTTTTATGAAATATTGTTAGTTTTTTAAAGCTTAGATGACCATAAAATAATTAATTAGGGGTGATATAGTAAAATCACGATTGAAGCAGCGACGCAGACATGTCTTACATGACTTATAATAACTAATTAAAAGTGATATAGCAAAATTATTATTAAAGATACATATGAAAAAAATTTAAGTGAGCCTCACATAAGTCATCAAGTTAATTTAAAATATTGAAAATGAATTTAACATTTTATGTTATTTTTTGTTAAATATTATTAATTTTTCAATACTTAAAATTAAATAGAAAATATACATCGCCTATTTTTTTCTACAAATATATACATTTCTTATTAATGTTTTAAATAAATTTTAATTTTTAATTACCTAAGAATATAATAAGCATTGTAAAAATTTATATTTCAATTTTATAATTAATTTTAGGACTGATAGTGAAATTTTAGAAATTAAATGAACATCAATTATTAGGTTTCTTCAATTAAAATTATAGATTCGGTAGGATTTTAGATAAATCAATAAAATATCAAACCAATCAAATAAATTATACAAGTAAAGTACATTTTATATACTGAGTTTAAAAAATAAACATTAAAGCTTTTTCTTTGAATTTGAGGTGATTAAAATGCCTACAAACCAACAAGTAATTAACGTTCAAAATTTTAATTACAAAATCTATTAACTCATTGTTGTAATATGCTTAATCTAATATAGAGGAAGAGATTAAGAGTCTCACAGTAAATGAAGAAATTAAAGACTCTTTGTACAAAATATTGCACAATTCCTCTCCGAAAAGTTCAAGTTCGGATCAAAGCAATAATGAGAAAGAACATTCATCCACGGATGAAGACCTCTGAGTCCTTCATAATGAAGATTATATGTCTTCAGAAGACGAATGTCTTCCATGCCAACAAGGACAACCTTGTAGTAAAAAGAAAGAAGTGGTTGTTTTTTACAACATTTACTCTCAATTTCAAGATTTGAAAATTAATGTCTTAAAAGAAGATAAGTTACCAGTTCTTCTAGAAATGCTAAAGAATTTAAACCATGAGAAAGATCAACCCTCTACTAGTTCTTCTGAAGAATAGGAGGAAATTCCCTCCCAAAAGAGTCCATATACAATGACAGAAGTCCGCAAACTTTTCACAGAAAGGCAAAAAATGGTTGAGGTTCCGGCAACAACTCAAGACCTACAAGTTGAGATCAATAATCTCAAGAAAGAAATATTTTTCCTTAAAGATCATAATATGACTTTGGACAAAAGGATTTCTATGTTAGAAAATCCAAGTGTCAGACCTACAAAGGTAGGTCATAACCCTACCTACCTGAAAAAGGATTTCTTCAAACTTTTGAAGCTGTTACCCAATAATATTTTTATGCTAAGGTAACTATTTTAATTGATTATAACTACAAAAAAGAATTTAAAACTCTTATTGATAGTGGAATAGGTTGTAATTGCATTCAAGAGGGTCTATTACCTTTAAAATATTTTGTAAAAATCCCTCATGTCTTAAGAAATACTAGTGGTCATAAGATGGGGGTAGAATATAAAATCCTCAAAGCATATATTTGTCAAGATAAGATATGCATGCCAGAAACTTTCGTATTGATAAAAAATATCAGTGATGAAATTATTTTGAAAAAATCATGGTTTGTCCATCTGTACCCTATTACTAGGTGGGATGAAAATGGACTAATTGGTACCTTTAATAATAAGGAAATTATGTTTGAATGGTGTGAGCCACCTTACACCATATATATAAATTTGATTCAGGAAAAAATACTTTCCAAAAATAGGCAACTGGATTTTTAAAAAAATGAAATTTGCAATTTGACAATAGAACAAACTTTCGAAATCTGAAATTGAAAGAAAAAATAGATTTTCTGAAAAATCAGTTTTCTTTAGAAATATGTAGAGATCATCCAAATGCTTTCTGGCAAAGGAAAAAACATATGATTAGCCTTCCATATGAGGACAACTTTCAAGAGGATAATATCCTTACTAAGGCAAGACCTTGCCAAATGATTTCTGAATATTTAGAATTATGTGAAAAAGAAATTGATTCTTTTTTTCATAAAGGTCGAATACGAACTTCTAAATCTCCTTGGTTATGCACTGAATTTTATGTTAACAAACATGCTGAGCAAGAAAGAGGAGTTTCAAGATTGGTTATTAATTATAAACCTCTCAACAAAATCCTCAGATGGATCAGGTATCTAATTCCTAATAAGAAAAATTTATTAGATAGATTATACGATGCTCTAATATTTTATAAATTTGATCTAAAATCAGGTTATTGGCAAATCTAAATATTGGAAGCAGTTAAATATATGACTGCATTTAATATTCCTATGGGATAGTTTGAATGAAATATTATGCCATTTGGATTAAAGAATGCTTCTTTGAAATTTCAGAATATTATGAATGATATATTCATGCCTTATAGCAATTTTATAATTGTCTACATTGATGACATCTTGGTGTTCTCAAAAAATATAGAGACATATTTTAAATAGCTGAATCTTTTAAAAAAGATCATCATACAGAATGGTTTAATTATATCTAAACCAAAGATGTTTTTTTTTCCAGATGAAAGTCATATTTTTAGGTCATAATATTGACCAAGGGAAAATTGTCCCTATCAACAGAAGCATAGAATTTGCTTCTAAATTCCCAGATATTATAACAGACAAAACCCAATTACAAAGATTTCTGGGTAGTCTAAAATATATATCTCCTTTTATAAAGGATCTTGCAAAAGATACAACTATCTTATATGATAGATTAAAAAAGAGTCCAAATAGATGGACAGAGAGTCATACTCTCGTAGTAAAAAATATCAAGGCAAAGGTTAATAACCTACCATGCTTTACATTAGCTAATCCCAGCTGAGAAAAAATTATTTAAATTGATGCTTTCGATATAGGCTATGGTGAAATTTTAAAATAATATTCCCCATAAGATAAACAATCTTATATCATCCAATTTTACTTTGAAAAATGAAATATCAGTCAGAAAAATTATGCCACTGTTGTTAAGGAAATCCTTGCAATAGTTAAATATGTGTTAAAATTTTAAGGTGATTTATATAATCAAAAGTTTTTTAATAAAAATTGATTGTCAAGGTGCTAAGTTTATCTTTAATAAAGATTGTAAGAACGACGTATCCAAACAAATATTTGTAAGATGGAAAACCTTATTAGCTCTATTTAATTTTGAAATTCAATATTTAAAGGGATCAGATAATAGTCTTCCCAGCTTTCTTACTAGGAAATATCTAACCAAAATGTCTTTTATGATATACATGATGGTATCATAAGGCTTAACCTCCTCTAATAGAGGAAGGGAAAGAGGTAGATCAACCAGAGGCAGAGGTAATATCCTCGCCCATATGAGAAATCAAAGGTTTATAGACACAAACATTGCAAGTTCTAGTTCCTTAGATCTTAATACGAATCAACAAATGTATCAGGAATTCTTGGATTTTATAAAATTCAAAAAAGGGAGAATATTATCCTCTCATATTCTAATGCTCTCACTGATAATAATAATAATAATAATGAGAGTACTGAGCTCTATGAGCAAAATAAAGCAGAAGAGGTTATACTTCTTCTGGAAAACTATGACCTCAGATGAAGGAACCATCCATGGCAATTGATGCAAAAGTATTTGGATAATACATTCTATACCACCGTCACATACAAATATCGTATGCATTTTGAGACAATATTATCTTAAACTAGCTCAGCTGAAATTCAGTATTTTCATGCAAATAGTACCATGAAAGATTATAATTTTTCCAAATTATTATTAAGAAAATCTTCACTCATGAAGAATGTGGATTGAGTACTCTCAAGGAGAAAGATTATCTGCATTCGGAACAAAAAGTCACAGTAAAATTTAACTACTGAAATTGTGTGGAAAGCTTCAATAAAACATTATTATATTAAAATTCGGATAAGAAGCATTCATAGTTCATTAAAGTTTGTGGAAATATCTACAAACAAAGCATTCCAAATTGGTTTGCACAATGGTAGATCTACTATGGTCCTTCGGTAAGAATCTTATCAGAACCTTTTAAAAGTCTTTATAATCACTGGATAGAAGTATCTCCAATACTTCTCACAATACAAAGAGAAAACATATATTTTAAGGAAACATCGACAATGTATTTCTTTATTGAATTCTCTATTCCTTGGATTATGAAATGGTCTATTGAGGTAAAGTCGAACCTCAATAATTTTCAATGCTTGACCAGGACTTTTTATACCAAATTTTGGAACATGTTAAATAAAAAAATAGCTGATGGTAATATCCATGGGCACCAACTAATCGAGACTATGAAAACAACCATTACCCAATACAAAGAACAGAAGGATAGGGATCCATTACATGAATAAGAGGAATATAGTCCGTTAAAAAATATAGCCCGCAAACTTCAAATAAAGAAGGAAAAATATCAATATCTGAGATGATTGCCTCATAGATGGAGGAAGTCAGAAGATACCTAATAAGCAACCTCGACAAATGGTGTTCTTCAGATATGTCCATATAATCTATTGGTCATACCAAAGACAATGAAGAAGACTGTCTAGACGGAGAATCCCGAAGCATCCAGAGCAATGAAGAACTGAACTTAGATGAATATCTGAAAAAATTTCAAGACACATTGGAAGAATCTTCCAAGTCTTCAAAATGCAAAGGAAAAATGTGAGATAATTTAAGAAGACCTCACTACCAATTATAATATTAGGGATAAAATCACATGAGATGACAACTTTTATAAAGCTAACAGTAAAAGCCATTTTCTTTTATAAAGTAAAGGCCAATTGTGTATTAGGAAGGGCCAATTATGAATAATAAAGGCCATTTATTATTTTATTTTGTGTTGAGCATCCATTATATAAGGAGTTTATTTTCCACTTGCAGAAGGAATGTTTTAGACAATCACCTCTCTCTATTACTCTAAAAGCTCTCCTCTTGTAATATAAATATTTGGAAATAAAAGCCTTGGGTTCTGGTTACACTCAATTTGTGTTAAGGTATTTTAAATTTTTGTTATTAATTTTCTTTTCTTTTCTTAATACTAGCCTAATGATAGGCTATATTCCTTGTGTTGAACGATAACATACCAAGTTGTTAGTATAATATGACATAAGTTATTCAAATAAGAATCAAATCATCCAATGATATTAAGATCGCAATACATAGACTATTAGTAATAGTTTTTATTCAGGCTTCAGCTGGAGGTCCTTTTGAAAGGCTTGTTAGCCAGGAGGCATTAAAGGCTATGTTTTGGACCCGTTTTAGATTAAAGCTATAACTATGAATTTATGCTTTGCTTGTAAATGTTCCTGGAATATCATTGAAGCGATCTGATCCTTCCTTGGTAAACAATTTTATACAAACCTAAAGAGTGGAAGTCTAAAGGACCACATGTTATGATATTTTGGTAAATTCTTTTCATGATAGATTTGTAATTAAACAGAAAAGAATGGATTTTTTTTTACAACTTTTGATATGGTCCAAATAACAAACCACAACAGACAATTAAGTTGATGCTACAATTCTTTTTAAAGACATAAATACCCTCAAATTTAAATTTAATACCAACGAACAACCATGTTGAAAGTGGCTCTTCTATATAAGCAAAATTCAGCACATTTTATAACAAATATAGCATTTTAAAAATAATTAAGAACAATAATAAATCTCACTCAAATGTTTGTAAATCCCTCCATAAATTCCTCCTTTCCATCAATACATATACTGCAAATATTTTTTTCTCTCTCCCTCATAACTTTTTTATTTTTTTCTTTCAATTTTATTTTTATTTAATAGTTTTTTTTTAAAATACCATTAATATAATTTAAGTATATCATACAATGACTATTTTATATAATATTAATATTTCAGTAATATATAATATGATTATTTTATATTATATTAATATTTCATCAATATACGCACTGACTATTTTATATCATATTAATATTTTATCAATATAATATATATATACTATGACTATTTATATCATATTAATATTTCATTAATATATAAAGTCACTATTCATATCATATTAATATTTCATTTATATACACCGTGACTATTCTATATCATGTTAATATGTGGATCTTTCAAATCTAGCAGCACTTTGCTATAAAACCCACCTTTCATAGCCACATTTTACATAATTATCATTAGGGGTGTACAAATCGAACCGTTAAGTCAAACCGAACCGATGAATCAAAATAAACCGAGGAAAAAAAATCGACTTATGGTTTGGTTTGATTGGTTTGGTATTGGCAAAAAAAAAAAACCGATTATTCTTAGTTTGGTTTGGTGTTAGAAAAAATAAAATCAAACCGAACTCAAACTGAACCGACGTAACACATATATAATTTTAATTTTTTATACGTAAAAAATATTACTTATAATCTACTTTCTAATTACTTTTATTATTTTTTTATATTCAAAAAATAGATATATATTCTTGGACCTTTAATTATAGTATTTTTCCATTAATAATAAATTAATACAAAGCCCAATATCTATATCTATATTTATATCTATAATCTATAATATATTAAAAGTGTGAAGGGCTTTAGAAATATTGTTTGAACTTTTTGTCCTTCATTAAAAAATTTTGCTTTAGACAAAATCATCTTTTCACTATTTTTTTCTAATTTTTAAAAGTTAATTATTCATTAATATATATTTATGGTAAAACCTTTTCTTATTAGAAGGCGTCAGAATTAATAACAACTAATACTTTTTCCATTAGTTTAAGAATTATAAAACAACTAAATTTGATTTTAATAAGATTTGAAAAATCTAGAAACAAATATAAGAGCCTTAGAATAAGAAAATTTTAATAAGTATTAAATTTTAAAAAGTTGTAAATACATAATAAGAAATGTCTTTTTATTATTTTATCAAATTCATATTTAACTATTTTTACTAAAAAAAACACGCCCCACCTCAAAAAGAAAAAAAAATAAGTAGCGTCAGATTGTAGTTAGCATACGACCTAATTTGTTTCTTTAATTAAGAGTCCTTAATTTTCTTTTCTTTTAAGTTTCGTTTGTCTTGATTTTCTATAATAATTAGTTTTTTATGAAAAAAGTTTCTCAAATTAGATTAGATTTCTTCCATGGTTCATCAACTCTTTCTTAAAAGGAAAAAAATCGTACATCTATATATTGAGCATTCCTTTTTTCCAATAAATAATAGAATAACATTTATAATTTAATTGTTAAAGAGTATGTTCAAGAGAAGATTAGTTTTATGTTCTTTAATATTAGTTTTTAATTTGTAGGTCAACAATATTAAATATTATGCATCTTTTATTAACATTTTTTATTGTATAATTTATTGTAATTTCAATTGTTGGCTTTCGCATGATGTGCAGGTAAAGAAAAATTATGTGAGTGTGTGGTTAAGACTTTGTGCCGATTACGAGAGGATTTAAAGGTGTGTTTTTTCAAAAAAAGAATTATTTCTCATTCACATTAGCATGATTAATGTATTAAGATGTTGATTAGAAGTACACGTTCTGCTCTTTGATTCGATTTTATCAAATTTCAATTCAATTCTTTAATTTACAATTTTAAAAAGTAGACATCGAACACCGAATCGAACTATTTCAGTTTGGTTTGTTTTCTTTCAACTTCACTTTTATTTGATTCGGTATTTAGAAATATTTGAACTTTTTGTCCTTTCTTAAAAGTGTCTTCTTTAGACAAAATTATTTCTTCAATATTTAAGAATTAAAAATTTATTAAATATTTTAATAAAACATATGTTATGTTTGCGCTATTTTATTAAAGTGTGAAGGATCTTTGAGAAGTGATTTAAATTTTTTGCTCTTCATTAAAATTTTTTGCAATAGACAAAATCATCTAATTTTAAATAATCAAATGTTACACGTGCAAGACACGTGGGGTTTAACTAGTTAATATAAAAACCTAAAACTCTTTAATTGCTTCACTTTTTACATTTTACTTTCCAAGTTTTCTGAGAGTTATCATTATTTTTTCATCTTACTTTCATCTTACTTTTCTCATTCGTCAAGTTGTGATTTAGGTTTGTTTCTCTTCTTTCTCTTTTAATGGAATTTTGTTATAATTAATTACTTTATGGAGTTAAGTTTTTAATAAGTTGTCTAATTCTTCATTCTTTTGTGTGCTCACATTTTATGTGAAGGAAACTTTCAGACAAGCTACTGTGACTAGTGACTTAGAAATTGAACTACTTAGGTATCCACATAATATTACTTTGTGAGATATAGTTAGACGTCTTAGTAATTTCCCAACTTAATTTTTATTGGAACTACGCTATGACCATTTTTTTTAAAATCTTTTTAGTGAAAACATTTAATTTTTTTCTTCAATCACATTATATTTGTAAAAAAATCGAGAAAACCAAAAAATCAAAAAAACCAAAAAACCCCGACTAAAACCGAAATAAAAAAACCGATTGCATATTGGTTTGATTTGGTTTATAGATTTAGAAAATCGACATTATTGGTTTGATTATATTTTAATAAAAAACTGAACCAACCCGACCTATGTACACCCCTAATTACCATTTATAGCCGTTGTAATCAATTTACGCCCGCTGTATTCAATTTTACCGATAGTATGTATTCATATAAAATATGAATACAGTCCCTATTTAGCCGATGTATTCGATTCATAGCCATTGTATTCACTTTTAATCAGTGGTTTGTATTCATAAAAAAATATAAATACACTACATATTTAGTCTCGCCAAAAACACTCTCATTTTTTTTAATATTTTTTTTCCTCAGTTTTTCTTCTTCTTCTTTTTTCTATTTTAAATTTTTTTATTTTTTTTATTTTTTTTATTTTTTCTCTCTTTTCTATCTCTAACTTCTATTTCTCTTTCATCTTTTTTTTTTAAATTTTTTTCTGTTTGTTTACTTATTTTCTTTATCATTTTTTTTTGTTCTATTTTATATTTTTGTATTTTCAAAAAAAAAAAAGCTACTCGAGCAAAGGTCATGGATGATAACGTAAATAACATAATTGTTTGTCGTACTTGTAGTCACACCGTCATTTATATTTTTGTATTCATTGATACAACTGTATTTGTATTTGTGTCTTAAAGTTCGCGCTTGTATTTATATTTTGTAGTTTGCATTTATATTTGTATTTTATCGTTCGCACTTGTATTTGTATTTGTTAGTTCACACCATCATTTATATTTTATATAATTCCCACTTGTATTTTAAAGAAATGTTTTGTATTTTATTTTATAATTAATTGTATATTATATTTATTGTGATTTGATTGTGTTTGTATATTTATATTATATTTGTATTTTTATTCTATTTTCTTTGATGTGTTTTTATTTTTAAAAAATTATTTTGTATTTGTATTTGTAAGTTGATTGCACATTATTTAGCCTTTGATTATGTACAATTTATCATTTGTATACAAACAAGTAAATGCATTAATTGTATTTTCTTGATTCTAAAATATATAAATATGCAATGTATCATTTGATATAGATGTACCATTTTGTATTTGTATGTCAAAATGATCATTCGTATTTGTAAATAAACAAATATCACTTAACACAAATACAATTACAAACAAATGAATCAAATAATTTTACATATACAAATACAATACATATTTGTATATGTTGTATTTGTATAAAAATTTGAATTGTATTATTTGTATCAATAAATACAACTCGTATCAATAAATACAAACAAGTATTCGTACAAAAAAAATCAATCGTTTCTTTTCAATATTTAATAAATACAAATGATAGTTCACACTTGTATATATATATGTTATAGTTCGTATTTATATTTGTATTTTATAGTTTACACTTGTATTTGCATGTTATAGTTCATATTTATATTTATATTTGTATTTTATAGTTCACATTTGTATTTGTATTTGCTAGTACGCATAAATGAAAAGAGGGGGAAAAATGAAAAGAAAAAAAATAAGGAGAAAAGATGAGAGAAAAATAAGGAGAAAAAAATAAAAAGAAGAAGAAGAGTAATAGAAAATAGAGAAAAAAATAAAAAAAAAGGAGAAAAAATAAAAAGGAAAAAAAGAAAAAGAAAAAGAAAAAAGAAGAAGGAGAAAAGATAAGAGAAAAACAAGAAAAAAATAAAAAAAAGAGAAAAGATGAGAGAAATTTTTTTAAAAAAGAAAGAGAGTAATAGAAAATAAAGAAAAAAACAAAACAAGAAGGCGGAAAAATAAAAAGGAATTTTTTTTTAAAAAAGAACAAAAAAGAAAAAATTGAAAGAAAACGAAAAATAAAAAAGTGAAGAAAAGAGAAAACAAAAAAAAAAAGAAAAAAATGAAGAAAAAATTGAAAAAAGAAAAAACGAAGAGTAATAGAAAATAGAGAAAAAAACAAAATACATGAGAGACACTATGAATTGTAATTAGTGATAATTAACAGGCAAGAGGGGCTATGAATTGTAATTAATTGAAATTTAGGCTAAATAGAGTAATTAGGAGTCTGTTTGTTAAGTTATGTAGTTATCCCTATTAATATTTCATTAATATATACCTTTATTACTTTATATCATATTAATATCTCATTAATATATACTGTGACTATCTTATATCATATATTATTAATGAAATAAAATAGTCACAATATATATTAATAAAATATTAGTATTATATGAAATAGTCACAGTATGTATTAATGAAATAGTAATATCATATAAAATAACCATGGTATTATTAATATAAAATAAAATAATCATATTATATATTACAATATGAAGGATATTAAATATATACCGCTAATATGAGATTTATTGATATCACGATCAAAAAACTCTGGTCATGATAACATCTACTATAACCCGTCAGTAGGTGAGTCAAACTCATAACCCAAAACGATGAGTAACGAGCTAGTATGTGGAAGAGAGAAAAATAGGTATATAATAGTAAATGAGGCAATTAATAGGGGGAATTATACAAACTATGAATATAAAGTGACGGAAAAAGACAAAATATACAAAATGAGTTTTCCTAATACCTGGTACAGTCATACAAGAGCCACTAAACACAAAGAGTACTAGACAAGTGGAATATATCAAAGTAGCCTCCGGAAGATAAAAAATAAGACTAATGTCAAAATAGAAGGAGATAGATCAGCTCTGGATGCTGAAAGCTCATCCTAATCTCCGATCAACAGTTCTGCTCGAGGGCAACGTTAACGATGATGACTCATATTAAAATGTACATTAGAAAAAAGATACAGACGTGTAGTATAAGTACCAAAACATGTGATACTTAGTAGGCATCATAGGCTGACTGAACTCAACTAAAGTAAACCATAATAAGTGTAAATCAGATAATAAAAGAGGGGTTAGAAAAGAAATAACAGGCTAAAGCCAGGAAAATACAAGAATCATACGTAAATAACTCAAAGGACAAAAACAAGCGTCTAACAATAACCTAACCAAGCCCCATAAGCCCAGAAAATACATACAATGGCAAACAAATCCAACCAAGCCCCGGAAGCACGGTGGCTGTAAACAACGTGTAATATAAATCTAAACCAAGTATAATAATAAGGAATGTGAAAATAATCCATGATGTGCAATGAAATACTATATGCTCCTCTCTTGCCATATTTATTAATTATACCAGTCTCAAATCAGATTACTAACCAGAGATCAATAACAATGCATGTCAGACTCTAACCGGGACTAATTATGCAATAAGCAATAAAATCTAGCGTCGGACTCAAAACTAAACTAAATATGCATAAGTGGTAAAATAAAGTGTCTAGACATACACTAAGTCTAACTAGTCCTTTTTTCCCTTTTAGATCACCAAGTTTCTTTAAATATGTCAAAAATTCCAGTTATTAAGTTGAAAATAGTGTTTAAAAGACAAAGATACTAGAATGTTGAAGATACCAAATTGGGCGAATATATCATAGAAACCAAACCAACTAAATTTCGATAACCAACGCATCAAAGAATTTTTTGATCGTTTACATTCACAGAGGGCATTATTCTAAGGCACTTTACTTAAAAGTGAGAAAAATGGCAACTATTATAAGCCCTGAGAACCCAATCTAAGGTAAACAATTATCTGAACCTAAACTAAGACATCTAAATCTAAACTCAAGGGCCCTAGAAACAACTACAGAACCTAAGGAATCCAAGGTAGAAATATACCCTAAAGCCCCCTAATCAGCTACAATAACTATAAACTACCTAAAATACTATCCAAACCATAATACCCACAAATAATTAGCAATTTATCATACCAATATAATAAATGAGCAAAGTTGAAATTTAGGTAAGCCATGGACTACTTGGATGCTGAAGAATGCGCTTATGAACCACTAAACTGAGGCATTTTCCTTCCGAAAAGCCTCTAACCACTGCCATTCTATCAAAATTAGGTGTTAATATAGTAATAACAATTTCATATTGTGAATTTACCGCTCGAGTCAAAATTTGGGCTAAAGATTGGTTTGTAAGACTCACTGATGTAATTGAAAATTTTGTCCATCACTATGTCCCTCTTAGATAAAGAATTGCATGCTCTTAAATTGAGCATAATCCAAGCTTAACAACGGTCCCAAGAAGATAGAAGAAAAATCAAGAATTAACCAGAGAATCTAATCTTAATTAAGATTGGAAACTTACGAGTTTTAGATGAAGAAATGATCCATAACCCAACTACCAATAATTCTTCGTTCAACTAGGTGCTAACTCATATTTTCCTAGATTGAGACTTTTAAATATGACTTAAAATTGAGGAGACAACAATGCATATTGTCGGGGGTTACAATCTTCACTAATGTGGGACCCCACTTGCTTAACCCTTCACGAACGCGAGGGGTTCTTTGCGAATACAAAGAAGAAAGATGAACAAGTGAAGGAGGTTTTTTTTTTTGCAAATGTGGCCAATGACTTGCGAACGCGAAAACTATTTTGGTCTACACTAGGTGCTATTGCCCCAATAATTTCTTAAGTCCAAAAAGGACTGTTAACGAGTGCCTAGAATTCATTCACAACCATGTCTATGTAAATGAACTAAGCTACACTACAAGAAATGACATTTTGGACTCAAAAAAACCATTAAAATTTTCAACATAGGTCGTTCAACAATATAGGGATCCTACATATATTGTTCCATTTTTATAAATTTCCAATCAATAGTCTCAAATGAGCTTGAAATCCTCAGGACCCGAATTAATGGTTCTTCTAGATTAAAATTCATATTTCAAAGCTAAAAAAATTAATGGAATTGCCATTCGAGGTCATTTACCTGAAGTTCTCGAAACCCTAATATCACCATTTTTAGAGAAAAGACTTTCTGTATATCTATATTTATGCAACTAGTTCTTTCACTTGCTTCCAAATCTATCCATCTTACTTACTCAAAATATTTGAATGTTCTACTATAAATCTTTCTTTTAGCTTTGGGAACCTCTGACATAAATAGAAATAACCTATATGTAAGGCTAGCCTTTTCTATTATGATATGAATTAGATTAGTATAAAAATCATATGAATTGTCCGAGAACCAAACAATTAGTCTCAGTAAGTCATAAATGACTTGGGGTAGATATAGAAAAACTCTAAATTCAGAAAAAGCCCCAAAAGGAGGAAAATGAGCTAGAGGGTCATTACAACATCCACTACTAAAAGGTCTTCTGGTCTCAAAAGTCAAGGGCCAAGAAGTATCTGAAGGCTCAAACAGGTGAGGATACTGGGCCCGCATATCATGCTTAGTCTCCCAAGTATCCTCCAAAATTACATGGTGTCTCTACTGAACCTTTACCACCAAAATCTCCTAAGAGAAAAATTGCCTAAATCTCTTGCTAAAATAGCAAGCGTCTCCTCCTCAAAGGTCAAACATTCATCCAACTAAACCGAATTCTATCAAAGCACATGAGACTTATCTAGAATATATCACCAAAGGATCAATATACATAAACCTGGATTAATAAAAGAAAATGCTAGAGGCAAGGTAAACTCATAGGCTACCTTTCCAACTCTCTAAAGAATCTCAAATACACTAATATATCTAGGGTTAAGCTTGCCCATCTTATTGAACCCGATACCCTTCATGGGTGATATTTGAATGAAAACTTGACCGTTGATAACGCCCAAACTACAGCTCTCGTTAGAAAGTGTAAGCGGTCGCTGTCAAATATAGAACCCAACTGGGTTGGGTGTCGAATCCCACAGGGAATACTTGGTCACTAAGTGTTGCAATTATTAGTAGACTGTTGGTCACAAATTCCACAAAAAAGGGGGGATTTGATTATGCGTGAATTAATAATATCAAGTAACGAATGAAACGATGTATGTAGTAAGATTTAATCACAGAGAATAATAAGTTAGGGTTATGTCCACCTTATGAGTTCTACGTATCTATTAAATATGAGTAATGTGGAATTTAGACATGTATGCACTTATAGATATTCGTATTCTAATGGTAAATCCTAGTGTTTCTCAACCATCCAGGATTATTTCACTTTAACTCTCTCGAGCCTAAAGCGTATAACTAATGGTACGAACTCTCCAAGAAATTAATCCGGTTAAGGCATTAACGTGTAAACAGGGGTTGGTATCCCTATTTTCTTGTCATACTCTCATTTCCAGACATGTAACTTTTCTCTCGAACAAGTTAATGTTATACCGGCATATTCCCTATGTTTGCAACCATGAGAGTTTAATTAAAACGAAGAGAGTAATGATATAAGTAGCATACACATCAAGAATTCACAAACTCATAGCAATAGATAGTATCTCACAAGGTTTTCATAACCCTAACAGATAAGTTTAGCTACTCATGATTACAACGGAAATCACAATAGACATAATCATCATACCACAACTAGAATAATCTTGGCGATGTGGATGATTTTTGGCGTCAAAAGGGATTGACGTTTTCTTTCCTTCGTCCGTTGCTCTCTGAGCCGTGTTTCTCTGTCTAAACTTACAGAATCTGTAAATTGAATAATGTAAAGTGCTGAATAATAATGATCGAATCAATGCTGAAAAATTCAGCAAATAAGGTTTTTATAACAACCTTGTCCTACTAAGTTACTGCTGCACCCCTAAGTATTTAAAAATACTGCTTTTGCCCAGGACAAATTCTCCATGCATCACATTCAGTCCACAAGCTTCCAAAAGCTGCCTTCCCTCTTATGTGAAGTTTTTCTTTGCTGCCCAAAGGTCCACAAAGTGCTGAAATCTTCATCATTAATACCTGAAAACATGCTAATCACATAGGTTAGCTCACTTACAGGAAAATGGACTAAAAGTGCAGGAATTATATATTTTATCCTCTAAACTTAGCCTAAAATATGGGTAAATTATGGTTCTTAGGGGTATAAATACGCCCAACATCACCACCCCACACTTAAGGCTTTGTTCGTCCTCGAACAAAATATTACGTCTATGCAATCATCTAACTAGAATATCATAACAGCAACACAAAATGTTCAACAAGACAAGCACGATAATTATTAACAAAGAGTAGTTTTCTTGATCACTACTAGAAACAATTCAACCTCCAACATAGACTCATGATGATGGTTAATTCGTATCCACAAGTTAAGCCACAAAGAATCATATAACACTACCCAAAACTCATCAACCATGTGTGTCTCACACAAGATATCACCCATAATCGCTCATAATTTTGCATTTTTCAAAACATGGGTATAAGACTCTCCTTGCTCTCACTCTCACAAAGAATTCTTATGTTGCAACTGATGACCATAGGCTTGCCCTTAGTGTAATGCTCCACTAATATCAGAATGCTATGCTAAAGATCAAATAGGTCTTTACAGGGTTGTAATGTAGGCTAAGGGACAGGTAGGACTATTTTGGCCAGAAATAGTGACTATGTTCCCTAAGCGCTTTAATACATCACCTTATGCCATTCGCACTATCTTTTAACAACCCTTCTACCTTTGTTTCATCTACTAACCCCTTTTCAACCAATTAGTTATTCAATCAGAAACACAAAGATGAGAATATACAACTCTCTTATTATTTTTTTTTATATATATATATTTTTTATAAGCATCCCTATGATAGCCACTCTTTTTCACAACAATTTCAAGTACCAATACACTCTGAGGCATCACTCTCACCTAATTTCCTCTTATTTTGTCATATGACTCTACAATTTAAAGCGCTTAGAAATTTGGATCAAATTATGGTCTTGAAAAAAATGGATTAGGCTACATATGAGGCTGTCAAAGAAAATAGCTAAAGGCTCAAAGAGGGGTTACTAGGATAATGTACAAGGGTAGGTAAAAAGAAGGTAAACAATTACAGGCTGCCAAAGAAATGCCTAAATCATCTCCTAAACTCACACTCTTTATTTCGCTTTACACACACACCAGGCAAGTTCTAACATCAGTCACAACACAGAATATACTATAACCTCACACACACAAGGCACATGGTCAACTTTATTGGGAGCAGTATAGACTCTTGACCCAATAGATGAAGGAATTAAACCACACAAATATCACACAGTGAGTCACACTTAGAGCCTAAACGTCTCAATAGTCATGATTTTAGCACAAACTCTTGTCATAATACCATGCCACCTATCAGAACAATTTCATGCAAAATTTAAAAAAATCTAAAAATCTAGAAATTTAACTACAAACAAGAATAAATGCAGGCAAAGAAGTACAATACAGCATACAAATACCAGCACAACATACAAATACCAGCACCCCACACTTAGACGGGACACACTGTCCTCAGTGGAAAATAAATAAGGAAAACCTGATTAATCGGACTCCTCCTCTATGTCTGGGGTCATACCCCCTGCATCAGAATCATCATCAGAGTCGTCTTCATTAGAGTTGTCTTCCACGTCTGAGTCGGGAAGTCGGCGATTGTCGTAAGTCGGCACGTCATCATTGAGAGGTTCCTCAAAATGTACCCCTACTCCACACATAGCCCGTGCATGCTCATTCATCGGGTAGTCATACTCCAACTGCTGAAGCTCTGCATCAGTTGGAACACGACCCCCACTCATCATGGTAAACCTCGTCATTCCATATAAATGGCGAAAGAAGCTTTCGTCGCGAGCATGTCTTTCTACAGTGGTCAGGTTGATGCCATGACCCGTTTTAAGTTCTTTAACTTTCGTAAGATCAACCTTCTTCGGGTTGTGTGGAAGCTTATGATTTGCAGGTTCCTCTTCAATGTGTTCCTTCCTTAATATCGCAGTCAACAAATTACGAAAGCTGAAATGAGACGTTTTGTGCAGCCTAACCTTACGCATTGAAGATCGAATAATCGCACCAATGTTGATGGGAATATTCGTCATCAAAGCGTACACCAAGCATACTCTATCACGTGTGATCTTTGTGTAATGTGTCCTAGGAATTAGGCAAGAGTTGACTATCCTCAACCATATACGAGCTTCTCTGTTCAAAGAAGCATACGGGAAGGTATTGTGCCGACCGGTATCCTTGTGACGAATCCACCGTGCCATTGACCTTGTTCCGCACAGTGTGTGTCTAATTGCCCTGTAGGGAGGTCTGTGATAAATCTCCTTGAGCGGTGATGGATCCACAGATGGAAGACCCAGAAAAGCATTGAAGAAATCCACATTCAGTTGCAAGACTTGGCCCCGAATCTTCACTTCACTTCCGGTAGTCTTTGGGGACCAATTGGCATAGAACTCACGCGTTAGATCAAGATTGCATTCCCCCATATGTCGAAAAATGAAATCAAGATTTAGCGCCATGATTTTAGCCAAAATGCGTGGCTCTCTCTTTTCTAGACTCTCCTTCTGCATTAAATCCACGTGAACATATTTTTTTACTTTGTTGTTCTTGTACCACTCCTTTCCTTCCTCCTCTAGGACCCACTTTATTCCGAAAGTGCGTCGAGGTATTTGTAGAGAGGAAGATTCAGCTTGATCTTTTCTTCCCCTTTTCTGACCTTTCTGCGAGGTGGACACTTTTTCTTTTCCTGGTCGTCCTTTTGGGGCCATTCTACTTGAGATTTAAAGTAGAATCATGTTAGCTTCATCTCGGTAAATTCAATCGGAAAACAAACAGTAGTGGCACCACCCCACACTTAATTTGTTGGCACAGACTACTTAAGTGAATGATGTCGATTACTCAGACTTCATCGACATACATTTAGGCGATATGTTCCAACAATATGTTTAGCATAGTCATACGTTCATGTTATCTTAAATACTCTTTTCCAATTCTATGTCATGCAATGTTGTCAATACTTTCATATTTGGATGAATGCACTTTTTGAACAAGACTACCACATAAGGATCGTACCACAAATAGAAACAATTTATTGCATAGGCATAGTCACACCATCTTATGCTTGTGTTCAATCATAATCGGTACCTCGATGAACGATTCATTCAAACATTCAAGCTTTCAACTTACAAGATTATGTATTAACTTCATAATTTCGACTTCATAAAACTATGACAGTGTATAACAATCAAATACAAGTCGGAACAAAGTCAAGAACACCCACACATATTCTTTCCCTCAACTAGATGTATCATAACAAACCAACCACATTCAAATCACCAACACCACTTCAAGATCTAACAAATCATTATAAACGTAGCATTTAAACAACTACCGAATTTAAAAGAATAACTTACTTGGTGATGGATTCCGAAAGATGAGTTTGCAAGATTAGATGAGCAAAAAGAAATTTTTTGAGAGAAATTGGAAGGTTGGGCGGCGCCTATCTTGAGCCAACAATGGGGTTTTGTTCTAAGGTTGAAGTTCTATTTATATACCAAGGCTTGGGTCAGGTTTGATCCATGAAAAAATTGGGTTAGGAGACAAAAATGCATAAGTAGGTGGCGCCTAATGCTTTGCCTATGCTTGGCATAGGCGGCGCCTTTTGCTTTGCCTAGTTTGGCATAGGCAGCGCCTATGCTATCGCCTAGTTGAGCATAGGCGGCACCTATGCTATTGCCTTGTTGAAACAGTGAGCATAGGTAATGGCATAGGCGGCGCCTTTAGCTTTGCCTAGATTTGCATAGGCGGCGCCTATGTTATTGCCTAGATTTGCATAGGCAATGCCTTGTCCGTTGCCTAGTTGAGGCAGTGAGCATAGGCAATAACATAGGCCTTGCCTTGTCCATTGCCTAAATTTGCATAGGCCTTGCCTTGTTCGTTGCCTAGATTCGCATAGGCATTGCCTTGTCCATTGCCTAGATTAACCTAGGCAATGCCTAACCGATAGCCTTTGATCCTTCATTCCTAACTTACCACCTTTAACATGGCTCACTTTCAAATCAAAATTTGGGACCAATCTCCTCCTTTATACGTCTTGCACCTACACTTACTCAAAAATAACAAAAACAATTAGAACGATGGGTTGCCTCCCATCAAGCGCCTTAGGTTTGGTCGTGGCTCGACTCTTCTTTTAGGATTTTTATTTAACAGAAACAAACTCCTAGTAAAGTAAAATGATTAACAAAGATGGGTTTTCTCCCATGTAGCGCTTGATTTATTGTCACGGTACGACATAGTTATCTCGATTACTTAGACTTCATCGAGATAGATGATGGCCATGCATTTTATTGAGTCAAGAGGACCGATATATAGCTTCACTCGTTGGCCATTCACCTTAAAGACACCACCATTATTGTCTTCTAACTCTACTACTCCAGATGAGTAGACTTGGCTAATTCTGAACAGACCAGACCATTTAGACTTCAACTTACCTGGAAATAACTTCAGTCTGGAGTTTAAAAGAAGTACCATATCACCCTTCTGAAAGTTTCGTTGGATAATCCCCCGATCATGGTACTTTTTCATCCTTTCCTTGTAGAGGTCTGATCTTTCATACGCATGTAGACGGAATTTATCCACCTCATTCAGCTGCTCCAATCTCAGATTTATAGAATCATCCCAATTCAGGTTAAGCCTCTTCAATGCCCACAGTGCTTTATGTTCGAGCTCAATTAGCAAGTGAACAGCTTTCCCATAAACTAGTTGGTATGGGGACATGCCAACTGGTGTCTTGAACGCAGTCCTGTAAGCCCATAAGGCATCGTCCAGCTTTCGAGACCAATCTTTCCTACTAGCATTTACAATCTTAGCAAGGATCATCTTGATCTCCCGATTAGAAACCTCTACCCGCCCACTAGTTTATGGGTGGTAAGGTGTAGCTACCTTATGTTGCTTGAACCCATATTTCACCAACACGGCTCTGAACAGCTTTTGAAAAAGTGTGATCCTCCATCGCTTATGATGGTACGTGGTACCCCAAAACGAGAGAAGATATTTCTCTTTAATAATGCTACAACACGCTTACCTTCATTATCAGCCAGCGCTACTGCTTCGACCCATTTGGATACATAATCCACAACAACTAGGATATATTTCATCCCAAACGAACTCACAAATGGGCCTATGAAATCAATACCCCACACATCAAATAACTCTACTTCAAGAATTTTAGACATGGGCATCTCATGGTGCTTTGAAATCGCGCCTTGCCTCTGACACTGGTCGCATATTCTCACAAAATCATAGACATCCTTGAATAATGAAGGCCAATAATGCCGCTTTGGAATACCTTCGTGGCTGTCCGATCACCTGTGTGATGACCCCCAACTTGGGAAGCATGACTTGCTTCCAATATGCTAGGCACCTCCACATCTGAGACGCAGCGCCTAATAACACCATCAGCACATCGTCGAAAAAGATATGGTTCATCCCAGAAGTAGTGTTTCACATCATGCATGAATTTTCTCTTTTGATGAAAGGAGAGATTCTCAGGCATCACTCTACTTACCACGTAGTTTGCAAAGTCTGCATACCACGGTAAGTCTTTCACCATAGTGACTAGGATCTCCTCATCGGGAAATGCATCATCAATCTCAAGGTCGGGTTGCGCTATATGCTCACTCTCAAGTCTAGATAGATGATCAGCTACTTGGTTTTCGCAAACTTTTCTATCCTTTACCTGGAAATCAAATTCTTGAAGCAATAACACCCACCGAATTAGCCTTGGCTTAGCATCCTTCTTTTCCATTAAATATCTCAGCGCCGCATGATCTGTATGAACCACCACTTTGGTTCCCAACAAGTAAGCACGGAACTTTTCAAAAGCATAAACAACTGCTAGAAGCTCTTGTTCCGTGATGATATAGTTCTTCTGGGCTCCATTCAAGGCCTTGCTCACATAGTAGATTGGATGAAATAGCCGTTCTCTTTTCTGACCAAGTACAACACCCAAAGATACCCCGCTTGCATCACACATAACTTCAAACGGTAGAGACCAATCAGGCACTACAATAATAGGAGCTTCAACTAACTTCCCTTTGAGGCATTCAAATGCCTTCAAGCAGTCTTCACCGAAGTCAAACTTTGCATCCTTCTCCAAAAGTTTGCATAATGGACTAGCAATATTGGAGAAGTCTTTAATAAACCTTCGATAAAAACCTGCATGATCGAGGAAACTACGAACTCCCTTTACAAAAATTGGAGGTGGTTGTTTCTCGATAACTTTGATCTTGGATCGATCAACCTCAATTCCTCTTTCGGAGACTTTATGCCCAAGAACAATGCCTTTCTTAACCATAAAATGACACTTCTCCTAATTTAGCACCAAGTTGAATTCAAGACATCGCTGCAACGCCACACTTAGATTAGCCAAGCACGATTCAAACGACTCACCCACAACTAAAAAATCATCCATGAACACCTCCAAGGTGTCTTGAACCATATCAGAAAAAATGGACATCGTACAACGCTGGAAAGTGGCAGGCGCATTACATAGCCCAAATGGCATACGTTTGAAGGCAAACGTACCATATGGGCATGTAAAAGTGGTCTTATCTTGATCCTCAGGAGCAATGCAAATCTGATTATAACCGGAATAACCATCTAAGAAACAAAACCATCCCTTCCCTGCCAATCGATCGAGCATTTGGTCCATGAATGGCATTGGGAAGTGATCCTTTAGCATCCACGAATTAAGCTTCCGGTAGTCCATACACACTCTCCACCCTGTGACAGGTCTGAGTGGAATCAGCTCATTCTTTTCGTTTGCGACTACCGTCATGCCCCCTTTCTTGGGCACACACTGTACCGGACTCACCCATTTACTGTAGGAGATTGGATACACCACCCCAGCATCTAATAATTTACTAATTTCTTTCTTCACCACCTCCTGCATGGGTGGATTCAAATGTCGTTGATGCTCAATGGTGGGCACATAATTTTCTTCGAGCTGAATCATGTGCATACATATCCGAGGGGGGATACCAATAATATCAGCAATAGTTCAACTGATGGCTCTCTTGTATCTCCTCAGAATAGAGACAAGAGCTGCAACCTAATGTTCAACTAAATCTGCCGCAACAATAACTGGAAGTGTATCACCATTCCCAAAAATGCATATTTTAGGTGACTGGGCAACTCTTTTAATTCTAGCACTGGTGGTTCTTCAATAGATGGCTTTGCTGGTGGTGAAGGTCAATTTTTAAGATCAAGATCCATCTTCTTAGGAGCATGAGAATAGGACCCTATTCCTGTTAGAGCACAAATAGTGTCTTCATACTCTTCAATACCCTCACGCTCAAAATTTATAAGGACAACAACCAATAGATCAACAATAAGCTGCTTCTCTACAGATAATTATTTCTCATCATCATAATAAACATCAGCTACAGAGAACACATTCATATCTTTGGGCTGCTTCATTGATTTGCATACATCAAAACGGACCACTTCTTCATTCATCCGAAATAAAAGCTCATTAGCTCTTAAATCAATAAGCATACTTTTTATTGCAAGGAAAGGATGCCCCAAGATTATGGGAACTTTAGAATCCACCTCGCAATCCAAAATAACAAAGTCTGCAGGTAAAATGAAGGTGGAAACCTTCACCAATACATCATATAAGATACCAACAGGTCATTTTACCGACCTATCTGCCATCACAAGCAGCATATTGGTTGGTGTAGGATCACCTAACCCCAACTTTCTGTAAATAGATAGCGGCATCAAATTGATGCTAGCTCACAAATCGCACAATGCCTTAGCAAAATCCAAAGATCCAGCCGTGCAAGGAATAGTGAAAGCACTAGGATCTGCCTTCTTCTGAACTAACGATCTTGTAGCGATTGCGCTGCAATGATGAACATTATTTGCCAGCTCATAGCTTGCTGCCCGCTTCTTCGTCAAAAGGTCCTTCATGAATTTAGCGTACCCAGGCATCTGTTCCAGCGCCTCTACCAAAGGAACATTAATAGTCAACTGCTTTAATATAGTCATGAATTTACTGAACCTGGTGTCATCATCTTTCTTCTTCAGTCTCTGAGGAAAAGGTGGTGGTGGAAGGGGAATAGTTTTCTCCACCACTTCCTTTTTATCTTGCTTCCAATTATTGATCTTTTCATGCTGCAGACATCTAGGGGTAACATCATGAACACTCTCTTCAGTTTCTATGGCATCTTCACATTCTGCATCAATAACATTATCTGCTTTAGCATCAATCACCTGCTTGCCTTTGGATGGATTTTCCAACACCTTACCACTCCTGGTAGTAATAGCCATACATGATCCGTTGTTCCTTGGGTTTTGCACAGTGTCACTAGGTAAAGTGCCAGCTTTTCTTTGATTGAATGCCGCTGAAAGTTGACTCAATTATTGTTCCAACTGTTTTATTAAAGTGGAATGCGAGTCAACCAATTGATTTATTGATGACAAATCATTCTTTACCTTATTTACTTCTGTATTAGTTGCTTCCACTTCTTTCAACAGCTTAGCCATCATATCTTCCATGGACATCTTCTCAGAGCCAGATGCCGTAGCCTCACGATTTCCAGGAGGAACGTACAAACCACTTCTGTCAGTCTTATTCTTGTATCCGGATTTATCATAATAGTTCTGACCTTGGTTTTCTTGGGCATTGCCTCAGAAACCCCTCTGGTTATTCAAATAATTTGCTTCCTCCTCAGAATTGGATTCATCTCTTCCCTGAGATACAACGGCTTTAACCTTTTCGGTCTTCCCTGATAATAAATGCTTGGTAAGAAGATCCATCTGTGTTTTTATGTGAGCCATATCTTGGTCACATTCCTCTTGTCTTCGCCTCTGTTCTGCTGTCATGCCAATAGATGCAGTAGAGCTTGCTATCTTAGAATCCCTGGTATGCCAAGATCTGCTCTGCGTTGTCATACGATCCAACATATCACTTGCCTCAATAAAAGTGAGGTCCATGAATGACCCACCTGCGGCATTATCAACCACTGGCTTTGTCACCGAGTTCAAAGCCCTATATAATATTTCCATCAAGTGAATATTGGTCATCTGATGATTTGGGTACCGCATAAGCTTCTTGAACCTCTCCCATGTTTCGTGGAGAGCTTCAGTTGGAAGCTGTCGAAAATTGCTGATCGCATCTCTTAATTGTGCTCTCTTGGATGGCGGAAAGAATCTTTCTAGGAAAGCATCTTTCAGTTGCCTCCAATTAGTAATAGAATCCGGAGTTAGCCCGTTTAACTATAGAGTTGCCTCTCTAGATAGAGACAATGGAAATAAGTGCAGCCGGATTGCATTCTGTCCAACTCCAGGATTGTCAAATGACTTGCATGTTGAAATAAAATTGATCAGATGCATATTCGAATCATCGCCTGGAAGTCCACCAAATAACCCCTTGAGCTACAATAACTGAATCATGGTGCTAGTGATATTGAACTTGGCTCCAGGTGCCAAGGGCGGAGGAATAATAGCCCCTGTGGCACCAGCTCCATCCATATCGTCATCATCATCATCAAAAGGAACCTGCACAGCTCGACGTTTAGGTCGCATTCTAGCTTGACGATCTCTCCTGTGTACAGGTGCCGCCACCTCATCAGTACGCCTAGGATTTAATAACTCATCATCACCCAGGTTCTCATCATCAGGATTTATTACCCGACCTGAGTTGTCAATATTCTGTTGATGCACTTGCGCAGCTACCAATGCAGCTAGTCTAGCCTGCTCCTGTTGAGCAGCCCTTCTTTTAATGTCCCGTTGTGCATCCATTCTGCCAATAAAATGTGGTTCAGGATTGATAGGTAATAACGGTTGACCTGAACTTCAAGTGTTTGGCATGCACTCAAACAAACCTGAATAAAACAAAAACAACAACTAAAATTAAAATTCGAGAATCTTTGACCAAAGGGTCTAATAACAATCACAAACTTAGTTGACAACCGTATTCCACGGCAATGGTGCCAAAATTTGATAACGCCCAAACTACAGCTCTCGTTAGAAAGTGTAAGCGGTCGCTGTCAAATATAGAACCCAACTGGGTTGGGTGTCGAATCTGATAACGCCCAAACTACAGCTCTCGTAAGAGTGTAAGCGGTCGCTGTAAAATATAGAACCCAACTGGGTTGGGTGTCGAATCCCACAGGGAATACTCGATCACTAAGTAAGCAACTATTAGTAGACTTTTGGTCAAAAATTCTACAAAAAAGGGGATTTTATGCGTGAAGTAAGAGTGTCAAAATAGTAAAGTAAAAACGGAATGTTTGGTAGGTTTGAATCAATGAGAATTGTAAGTTAGGGTTATGTCCACCTTATGAGTTTTACGTATCTATTGGCTATGAGTTATGCGGAATTCAGACATGCATGCGCTTATAGAGTTTCGTATTCTATGGTAAATCCTAGTGTCTTTCGACCATCAAGGATTATTTCACTTTAACTCTTTCGAGCTTAAAGCGTATAACTAATGGTACGAATTCTCCAAGAGGTTAATCCAGTTACGACACTAACTTTTAAACAGGGGTTGGTAGCCCTATTTCCTTGTCACTCTCTCTTTTCCAGACATGTAACTTTTCTTTCGAACAAGTTAATGCTATACTGGCGTATTCTATATGTTTGCAACCAAAAGAATTCAATTAAGATGAAGAGAGTAATGATATAAGCAGCATACGTATCAAGAATTCACAAACTCATAGCAATAGATAGTATCTCATAAGGCTTCCATAACCCTAACAGAGAAGTTTAGCTACTCATGAGTGCAACGAAAAACACAATAGACATTATCATCATACCAAAATAATCACAAACTCATGAAAAGTCTGTCTTGGCGTTACTTGTGACGTGATTTCTGTTGCTAGTAGCGTTTCTCTTGTTGTGAAAAATTAAAAGTCGAATAGATGAAAGAAAATTGTAATGAATGAGGAAGAATGAGGCGGAATTCCCTGCTAAAAAGTTCAGCAAAATAGGGTTTTTATAACACCCATATCCTATTCCTACTAAGCTACTGCATACTTGTCCTAATCCTACTATGTTGCTGCGTCCTTGTCCTACTCCTACTAAGTTACTGCTGGTTCCCAAGTCTTTGGAAATACTGTTTTAGCCCAGGACAAGTTTTCCATACATCACTTTTAGTCCATAGGCTTCATAAAGCTGCCTTCCTTCTTACGTGAAACTTCCTTTGGCGTCAACCAGCCCACAAAATGCTGCAATCTTCATCATTTATACCTGAAAACTTGCTAATCATGTTGGTTAGCTCACTTACAGGAAAAAGGACTAAAAGTGCAGGCATTATATATTTTGTCCTTAAACCTTAGCTAAAATATGGGTAAATTAAGGTGCTTTAGGCGTGCAAAATACGCCTAACATCAACACCCCATACTTAAAGATTTGTTCATCCTCTAACAAAATATCATGTCCATATAAACATCTACTTAGGGTTTCACAGTAACAACACAAAATTTTCATCAAGACAGGCACGACAATTATTAACAAAGAGTAGTTTTCTGATCACTACTAGAAACAATTCAACCTCCAGCCTAGACTCGTGATGATGGTTAATTCGTATCCAAAAGTTAAGGCACAAAGAATCATACACACCTAACCAAAACTCATCAACCATGTGTGTCTCACAATATATCACCCATAATCACTCACAAGTATTTCATTTTTTGAAACATGGGTATAAGATTTTCCTTGCTCTCACTCTCACAAAGAATTCATATGTTGCAACTGATGACCATAGGCTTGCCTTTAGTGTAATGCTCTACTAATATCAGAATTCTAAGCTTAGGATCAAATAGGTCTTTACAGGTTGTAATGTAGTCTAAGGGACGGGTAGGACTATTTTGGCCAAAAATAGTGACTAAGTTCTCTAAGCGCTTTAATACATCACATTATGCCATTTACACTTTCTTTCAAACAACCTTTCTACTTTCTTTTAATCTACCACCCCTTCTTACCTCTTTTGTTATTCAATTTTAAACAGAACTAAGTTTTTAGTTTTCTTTTCATTTTTTTTATAACACACCTCTATGATAGCCACTCTTTTTCATAACTAATTCAAGTACCAATATACTCTAAGGCATCACTCTCACCCAATTTCCTCTTATTTTGTCACATGACTTTACAATTTAAAGCACTTAGGAATTTGGATCAAATTATGGTCTTGAAAAAAAATGGATTAGGCTTACATATGAGGCTGTCAAAGAAAATAGCTAAAAGGCTCAAAGAGGATTAACTAGGATAATGTCCATGGGTAGGTAATACGCAGGTAAACAAACACAGGTTGCCAAAGAAATGCCTAAATCATCTCCTAAACCCACACTCTTTATTTTGCTTCACACACACACCAGGCAAGTTCTAGCATCAGTCACCAACATAGAATATACTATCATCTCACACACACAAGGCACATGGTCGACTTTATTGGGAGTAGTATGGACTCTTGACCCAATAGATGAAGGAATTAAACCACACAATTATCACACAATGAGTCACATTTAGAGCCTAAACGTCTCAATAATAATGATTTTAGCACAAACTCTTGTTATAATACCATGCTGCCCATCAGAACAATTTCATGCAAAGTTAAAAATATTTTTTAAAAATTTAACTACTAACAAACAAAACAACTAAAAATAAATAAATGCAAATGCAGATAAAGAAGTATAGCTTACAAATACCCGCACCCCACACTTAGACGGGACACACTGCCCTCAGTGGAAAATAAATAAGAAGAACCTGGATTAGTCGGACTCCTCCTCTTTGTCTGGGGTCATACCCCCTGCATCGGAATCATTATCGGAGTTGTCGTCATCAGAATTCTCCTCCACGTCTGAGTTTGGCATTCGGCGATCATCATCGGTTGGCACATCGTCATCAAGAGGTTCCTCAAAATATACACCTACTCCACACATAGCTCTCGCATGCTCATTCATTGGGTAGTCATAATCCAATTGCTGGAGCTCTGCAGCAGTTGGAATACGACCTCCGCTCATCATGATAAACCTCATCATGCCATATAGATGGCGGAAGAAGCTTTCGTCGCGAGCATGCCTTTCTGCAGTGGTCAGGTTGACGCCATGCATAGATTCAACATCTTTAACCTTTGTAAGGTCAACCTTTTTCGGGTTGTGTGGAAGATTATGATCAGCCGACTCCTCTTTGATGTCCTCCTTCCTTAATATTGCAGTCAACAGGTTGCCAAAGCTGAAGTGGGACCTCTTGTGTAGCCTGGCCTTACGCATTGAAGATCGAATGATCTCCCCAATGTTGATGGGGACGTTCATCATCAATACGTACACCAAACATACTCTGTCTCATGTAATCTTCGTGTACTGTGTCTCTTGATTCAGGCAAGAGTTGACTATTCGCAACCATATTCGAGCTTCCCTGTTCAAGGAAGCGTAAGGGAAGGTGTTGTGCCGACCGGTGTCCTTGTGTCTGCTCCATCGTGCCATTAATGTTGTTCCGCATAGTGTATGTCTAATTGCCCTGTACGGAGGTCTGTTATACATCTCTTTGAGTGGTGATGGATCAACAGATGGCAAACCCAGAAAAGAGTTGAAGAACTCCGCATTTAGTTGTAGGACTTGGCCCCGAATCTTTACTTCACTCCCTGTAGTTTTCGGTGACCAGTTGGCATAGAATTCTCGTGTTAGATCAAGATTGAATTCTCCCATATCTTGGAAGATAAAATCAAGATGTAACGCCATTATTTTGGCCAACATACGAGGTTCTTTCTTTGCTAGGCTTTCCTTGTGTATCAACTCCACATGAACATATTTTTTTCTCTTTATTGTTCCTATACAACTCCTTTCCTTCCTCCTCTAGGACCCATTTGATTCCGAACATGCGGTGAGGTATTTGCAGCGAGGAGGATTCACCTTGCTCTTTTCGTCCCCTTTTCTGACCTTTTTGTGAGGTGGTCGCTTTATCCTTTCCTTGTCGTGCTTTTGGTGCCATTGTACCTGAGATAAATTCATGTTAGCTTCTTTTCGATAGATTCAGTCGACAATCAACAATAGTGGCACCACCCCACACTTAATTTGTTAGTACAAACTAATTAAGTGAATGATATCCATTAATCAGACTTCGTCGATATACGTTTGGGCGCTATGTTCCAACAATATAATCAGTGCAGTCATACTTTTCTTGTTATCTTAACTATCCTTTTGCAATTCTATTTCATGTAATCTTGACAATGCTTTTATGTTTGGACTAATACATCTCTTTGAATAAAACTACTACATAGATATTGTATCAATTTATGGCTTGAAATAATCACAACATCTCATGTTTGTAGTTAACCATGATTTTCATCTCAATGAACAAGTCATTCATGCAAGCTTTCAAGTTACAAGATTATGCAATTTTCTGAACCATGTCGACTTCGCAAGAAGTATGACAGTGTATCGAAATTAACTACAAGTTGGAACCAAGTTTAGAACACCAATACATATTCTTTCACTTTCTTAGTTGTATCACAACAAAGCAACCATATTCAAATCACCAACACTACTTCAAGATTTAACACCTTATTATAGGTGAAGTATTGTAATACTTACGGAATATAAGAGAAGAACAAAGAAGTACTTACATGGTTGATGGCCTCGGAAGATGTTCTTGCAAAGTAAAGGAGCAAAGGGAAATTTTTTGAGAGATTTTGGGGAGGTAGGCGGAGCCTAGGTTGAAGTTGCAATGCAATTTTGTTTTAAGACAAAGGTTCTATTTATAGGACAAACTTGGGTCGGGTTTTGACCTATTTGTAATTGGGTTAGGAGACCAAAAGTGCGCATATGCGGTGCCTAATGCTTTGCCTATGCTTGGCATAGGCGGCGCCTTTTGCAAAGCCTAGTTGAGAATAGGCGGCGCCTATGCTATGGCATTGTTGGGCATAGGCGGCGCCTATGCTGTGGCATTCTAGATTCAGAGACAAAAGGCTTTTGCATAGGCGGCGCCTATGCTATGGCATTGTTAGGCATAGGTGGCGCCTATGCTATAGCATTGTAGAATCCGAGAGCTTAGGCCATAGCATAGGCCTTGCCTTGTTCGTGGCCTAGATTTACATAGGCAATGCCTAAGCCATAGCCTTTTGCTTCTTCATTCCTAACTTACCACCTTCTACAAATAATACTTCCAAATCATAGTTTGAAACCAATCTCCTCCTTTACATCTCTTGCACCTACACTTACTCAAAAACAACAAAAACGATTAGAACGATGGGTTGCCTCCCATCAAGCCCCTTAGTTTTGGTCATGGCTCAACTCTTCTTTTTGGATTTTTATTTAACATAAAACAAACTTACAAAGAAAAATGAAAAACGATGGGTTGCCTCCCATCTAGCGCTTGAGTTATTGTCGCGGCATGGCATACTTACCTTGAGTACTTAGACTTCGTCGAGATAAATGGTGGCCATGCATTTTATCTAGTCAAGAGGACCGATATATGGTTTTACTCGTTGGCCATTCACCTTAAAGACAACACCATTATTGTCTTCTAACTCCACTACTCCAGACGAGTAGACTTGGCTAATTTTGTATGGACCAGACCATTTGGACTTTTACTTACCTGGGAATAGCTTTAGTCTAGAATTGAAAAGAAGTACCATATCACCCTTTTGGAAGTTTCATTGGATAATCCGCTGATCATGATACTTTTTTCATCCGCTCCTTGTAGAGGTCTAATCTTTCATAAGCATGTAGATGGAATTCATCCATTTCATTTAGCTGCTCCAATCTCATGTTCACAGCATCATCCCAATTCAAATTCAGTCGCTTCAACGCCCACAATGCTTTATGCTCGAGCTCAATGGGTAAGTGACAAGCCTTCCCATAAACTAGTTGGTATGGGGACATGCCAATTAGCGTTTTGAATGCAGTCCTATAAGCCCATAGTGCATCGTCCAGCTTCCGAGACCAATCTTTCCTATTAGCATTTACAGTCTTAGCAAGGATTTGATTGATCTCTTGATTGGAAACCTCTACCTTTCCACTAGTTTGTGGGTGATAAGGTGTGGCTAACTTATGTTGCTTGACACCATATTTCACCAACACGGCTCTAAACAGCTTGTTGCAAAAGTGTGATCCTCCATCACTTATGATGGTACGTGGTACCCCAAAACGAGAGAAGATGTTTCTTTTTAAGAATGCAACAACACGCTTACCTTCATTATCAGCCAATGCTACTGCTTCGTCCCATTTGGAAATATAATCTACAACAACTAGGATATATTTCATTCCAAACGAACTCAAAAATGGGCCCATAAAATCAATACCCCATACATCAAAGAGCTCTACTTCAAGAATTTTCGACATGGGCATCTCATGGTGTTTTGAAATCGCGCCTTGTCTCTGACATTGGTCGCATCTTCTCACAAAGTCGTAGGCATCTTTAAATATCGAAGGTCAATAATAGCCACTTTGCAATACCTTCCTTGCTGTCCGATTACCTGCGTGATGACCCCTAACTTGGGAAGTGTGACATGCTTCCAATATACTAGGCACCTCTACATGAGATATGCATCGCCTGATAACACCATCCGCACATCGTCGAAACAAATATGGCTCATCCCAGAAGTAGCGTCTCATATCATGCATGAACTTTCTCTTTTGATGAAAAGATGGCTTCGTGGGCATCACATTACTTACCACAAAGTTCGCGAAGTCTGCATACCATGGTAACTCTTCCATCATTGTGGCTAAGATCTCTTCATCGGGGAATGCATCATTGATCTCAAGATCAGGCTGCGTTATGTGCTCACTCTCAAGTCTAGATAGATGATCAGCCACTTGGTTTTTGCAACCTCTTCTATCTTTTACCTCGAAATCAAATTCTTGCAGCAATAACACCCATCGAATTAGCCTTGTCTTTGCATCCTTCTTTGCCATTAGATATCTAAGGGCTACATGATCAGTATGAACCACCACTTTGGTCCCCAACAAGTAAGCACGAAACTTTTCAAAAGCATAAACCACTGCTAGAAGCTCTTGTTCCATGACAGTATAATTTTTCTGGGCTCCGTTCAAGACCTTGCTCGCATAGTAAATTGGATGAAATAACTTTTCTCTTCTCTGTACAAGTACAGCACCCAGAGCTACCCCGCTTGCATCACACATGACTTCGAACGGTAACGACCAATTGGGTGCTACAATGATAGGAGCTTCTATTAGCTCCCCTTTGAGGCATTCAAATGCCTTCAAGCAATCTTCACTGAAGTCGAATTTTGCATCCTTCTCCAAAAGCTTGCATAACGGACTAGCAATCTTGGAGAAGTCTTTGATAAATCGTCGATAGAAACTTGCATGACCAAGGAAACTACGAACTCCCTTTATAGAAATTGGGGGTAGTAGCTTCTCGATAACTTCAATTTTATCACGATCAGCCTCAATTCCTCTTTCGGAGATTTTGTGCCCAAGAACAATACCTTCTTTAACCATAAAGTGGTACTTCTCCTAGTTTAGTACAAGTTGAATTTGACACACCTCTGCAATGCCACACTCGGGTTTGCTAAGCACGATTCAAACAATCATCAACGACTAAAAAATCATCCATGAACACCTCTAATGTATCTTCAACCATATCAGAAAAAATGGACATCATACAACGCTGAAAAGTGGCTGGTGCGTTACATAGCCCAAATGGCATGCGTTTGAAGGCAAACATACTATATGGGCATGTAAACGTTGTCTTCTCTTGATCTTCGGGAGCAATACAAATCTGATTATAGACAGAATAACCATCTAAGAAAAAAAACCATCCTTTCCCTGCCAATCGATCAAGCATTTGGTCCATGAATGGCATTGGGAAGTGGTCCTTAAGCGTCCACGAATTCAACTTCCGGTAGTCCATGCATACTCTCCACCCTGTGACAGGTCTGAGTGGAATTAACTCATTCTTTTCATTCGCAACTACCATCATGCCATCTTTCTTGGGTACACATTGTACCGGGATTACCTATTTACTGTCAGAGATTGGATACACAACCCCTGCATCTAACCACTTAATAATTTCTTTCTTCACCACCTATTGCATAGGTGGATTTAGACGCCTTTGATGCTCAATAGTGGGTATGCAATTTTCTTCAAGCTGAATCTTGTGTGTACAAATCCCATGCGGAATACCAATAATATCAGCGATGGTCCAACCGATGGCTCTCATGTACTTTCGTAGAACAACGATGGGAGCTGCAACTTGCTGCTCACCCAAATCTACCACCATAATAACCGGGAGTGTGTTTCCGTTTCCCAAGAACGCATACTTTAAATGACTAGGCAGTTTTTTCAATTCTAACGTGGGTGGCTCTTCAATAGATGGTTTAGCTGGTGGTGTAGGTCGGTTTTTGAGATCAAGGTCCAGATTCTTGGGAGTATGAGGATACGACCCTCTTCCTGTTAGAGCACAAATAGTTTCTTCATAATTTTCAGCATCCTTACGCTCAACATTCATAAGCACAACTGCCAATGGGTCATCAATAAGCTGCTCCTCTGCAGATAATTCTTTGCTATCATCAAAATAAACATCGGTTACTGAGAACACGTTTAGATATTTTGGTTGCTTCATTGATTTGCACACATCAAAGCGGACTACTTTGTCATTCATCCGGAATAGAAGCTCATTAGCTCTTAAATCAATAAGCACACTTTCTGTTGCAAGGAAAGGGCACCCCAAGATTATAGGAACTTCTGAGTACACCTCACAATCCAAGATAACGAAGTCTGCCAGAAAGATGAATGAAGAAACCTTCACCAATACATCACATAAAATACCAACAGGTCGTTTTACCGACCTATCTGCCATTACAAGCCTCATATTGGTTGGAGTAGGATCACCCAACCCCAACTTTTTGTAAATAGATAGTGGCATTAAGTTGATACTGGCTCCTAAATCGCATAATGCCTTGGCAAAATTCAAAGATCCTTCAGTGCAAGGAATAGTGAAGGCACCGGGATTGGCCTTTTTCTGAACTAGTGATCTGGTAGAGATTGCACTGCAATGATGAACAGTATCTGTCAACTCATAGCTTGCTACCCTCTTCTTCGTAAACAGATCCTTCATAAATTTCGCGTACCCGGGCATCTATTCTAGTGCCTCGACCAAAGGAACATTAATAGCCAGCTGCTTTAACATAGTTATAAAGTTATTGAACCTGGTATCATCAGCTTTCTTCTTCAATCTCTGCGGAAAAGGTGGTGGTGGAAGGGGAATAGTTTTCTCCACCGCTTTCTTTTCATATTGCTTCAGTTCAGCGATCTTTTCAGTCTGTGGACGTCGAGGGGTGACATCACGAATGACTTTATCAGATTTTTCGGTGTCTTCTGGTTCTGCATTATCTATGATATCATCGACCACTTGCTTGCTTTGGGATGAATTTTCTAGCACCTTACCACTCCTGGTAGTAATAGCCATGCATGATCCGTCGTTCCTTGGATTTTGCACCGTGTCGCTAGGTAAGGTGCTAGCTTTTCTTTGATTTAATGCTGCTGAAAGTTGACTTAATTGCTGCTTTAGCTGTTTTATAGCAGTAGAATGTGAGTCAACCAATTGATTTATTGAAGACAAGTCGTTCTTCACCTCATTCACTCCCGTATTGGTTGCCTCTACTCCTTTCAATAGCTTTGCCATCATATCTTCTATTGTCATCTTTCCCGAACCAGATGCCGCGGCCTCTCGATTTCCAGGAGGAATATACAAACCACTCCTGTCAGTCTTGTTCTTCCAACTACCTTGGTCCTTGTTTCCAGATTTATCGTAATAGTTCCGACCTTGGTTTCCTTGGGAATTGCCTCGGAAACCCCCTGATTGTTCAAGTAGTTGGCTTCTTCTTCAGAATCGGATTCCTCTCTTCTTTTTGACGTAACCGCTTTGACTTTTTTGGTCTTCCCTGATAATAGATGCTTTGTAAGAAGATCCATCTGTGTTTTCATGTGCGCCATATCTTGATCGCGTTCCTCCTCTCTTCGCCTTTGTTCTTTCATCATGCCAATAGATATAGTGGGGCTTGTTACCTCAGAATACCTAGTATGCCAAGCTCTACTTTGCTTTGTCATCCGGTCTAGCATATCGCTTTCCTGAACAAAGGTGAGGTCCATAAATGATCCTCCACCTGCATTATCTACCACTAGTTTTGTTACTGAATTCAAGGACCTGTATAGTATCTCCATCAAGTGGACATTGGTCATGTGATGGTTTGGGCACCTCATAAGCTTCTTCTTGAATCTCTCCAATGTTTTGTGGAGGGCTTCAGTTGGAAGCTGATGAAAGTTACTGATTTTATCTCTCAATTGTGCTCTTTTGGATGGCAGAAAGAATCTTTCTAGGAAAGCGTCTTTCAATTGCGTCCAATTTATAATAGCATCAGGAGTCAGCCCTTTCAACCATAGAGTTGCCTCCCCAGATAGAGACAATGGAAATAAGCGCAGCCGAATTGCATTCTATCCAACGCCTGGATTGTCGAATGACTTGCATGTAGAGATAAAGTTGACCAGATGCATATTCGGATCATCACCTGCAAGTCCACTGAATAATCCCTTGAGTTGAAATAATTGAATCATGGTGCTAGTGATGTTGAACTTGGCTCTGGGTGCTAATAGCAGAGGAATAATAGCTCCTGTGGCACCAACTCCATCCAGATCGTCATCATCATCATCAAAGGGAATCTGCATAGCTCGGCGTTCAGGCCCAAATCTGTCTTGATGATCTCTTCTGTTTGCAGGTGTCGCCACCTCAGCATCACGCCTAGGGTTTAGTAGCTCGTCATCACCTAGGTCCTCATCGTCAGGATTTGTTGCCCGCCCAGGGTTATTAATAATCTGTTGATGTACTTGGGCAGCGGCCAATGCAGCTAGTCTAGCCTGCTCCTGTTGAGCAGCCCTTCTCTCAATGTCACGTTGTGCATCCATCCTTCTAATAAGTTATGGTTCAGGGTTTATGGGTAATAATGGTTGTCCCAAACTTCGAGTATTTGGCCTGCACTGAACAAAAACCTGCAGAAAACAAAAACAACAACTAAAAGTAAAGTACGAGAATCTTTGACCAAAGGGTCTAGTAATTATCACAAACTTAGTTGACAACCGTATTCCCCGGCAACGGTGCCAAAATTTGATAACGCCCAAACTCCAGCTCTCGTAAGAGTGTAAGCGGTCGCTGTCAAATATAGAACCCAACTGGGTTGGGTGTCGAATCCCACAGGGAATATTCGGTCACTAAGTAAGCAACTATTAGTAGACTTTTGATCGAAAATTCTACAAAAAGGGGGGATTTTATGCGTGAAGTTAAAGTGTCAAAATAGTAAAGTAAAAACGGAATGTTTGGTAGGTTTTAATCAATGAGAATTGTAAGTTGGGTTTATGTCCACCTTATGAGTTTTACGTATTTATTGGCTATGAGTTATGCGGAATTCAGACATGCATGCGCTTATAGAGTTTCGTATTCTATGGTAAATCCTAGTGTCTTTCGACCATCAAGGATTATTTCACTTTAACTCTTTTGAGCTTAAAGGGTATAACTAATGGTACGAATTCTCCAAGAGGTTAATCCAGTTACGGCACTAACTTTTAAACAGGGGTTGGTAGCCCTATTTCCTTGTCACTCTCTCTTTTCCAGACATGTAACTTTTCTTTCGAACAAGTTAATGCTATACTGGTGTATTCTATATGTTTGCAACCACAAGAATTCAATTAAGATGAAGAGAGTAATGATATAAGCAGCATACGTATCAAGAATTCACAAACTCATAGCAATAGATAGTATCTCATAAGGATTCCATAACCCTAACAGAGAAGTTTAGCTACTCATGAGTGCAACGAAAAACACAATAGACATTATCATCATACCAAAATAATCACAAACTCATGAAAAGTCTGTCTTGGCGTTACTTGTGACGTGATTTCTGTTGCTAGTAGCGTTTCTCTTGTTGTGAAAAATTAAAAGTCGAATAGATGAAAGAAAATTGTAATGAATGAGGAAGAATGAGGCGGAATTCCCTGCTAAAAAGTTCAGCAAAATAGGGTTTTTATAACACCCATATCCTATTCCTACTAAGCTACTGCATACTTGTCCTAATCCTACTATGTTGCTGCGTCCTTGTCCTACTCCTTCTAAGTTACTGCTGGTCCCCAAGTCTTTGGAAATACTGTTTTTGCCCAGGACAAGTTTTCCATACATCACTTTCAGTCCATAGGCTTCATATAGCTGCCTTCCTTCTTACGTGAAACTTCCTTTGGCGTCAACCAGCCCACAAAATGCTGCAATCTTCATCATTTATACCTGAAAACTTGCTAATCATGTTGGTTAGCTCACTTACAGGAAAAAGGACTAAAAGTGCAGGCATTATATATTTTGTCCTTAAAACTTAGCTAAAATATGGGTAAATTAAGGTGCTTTAGGCGTGTAAATACGCCTAACATCAGAATCCCACAGGGAATACTTGGTCACTAAGTGTTGCAATTATTAGTAGACTGTTGGTCGTTAATTCCACGAAAATGGGGGGATTTGATTATGCGTGAATAATAATATCAAGTAACGAATGAAATGATGTATGTAGTAAGATTTAACCATAGAGAATAATAAGTTAGGGTTATGTCCACCTTATGAGTTCTACGTATCTATTAACTATGAGTAATGTGGAATTTAGACATGTATGCACTTATAGAGATTCGTATTATAATGGTAGATCCTAGTGTTTCTCAACCATCCAGGATTATTTCACTTTAACTCTCGAGCCTAAAGCGTATAACTAATGGTACGAACTCTCCAAGAAATTAATCCGGTTAAGGCATTAACGTGTATACAGGGGTTGGTATCCCTATTTCCTTGTCATACTCTCTTTTCCAGACATGTAACTTTTCTCTCGAACAAGTTAATGTTATACTGGCATATTCCCTATGTTTACAACCATGAGAGTTTAATTAAAACGAAGAGAGTAATGATATAAGTAGCATACACATCAAGAATTCACAAACTCATAGCAATAGATAGTATCTCACAAGGTTTCCATAACCCTAACAGAGAAGTTTAGCTACTCATGATTACAATGGAAATCACAATAGACATAATCATCATACCACAACTAGAATAATCTTGGCGATGTGGATGATTTTTGGCTTCAAAAGGGATTGAAGTTTTCTTTCCTTCGTCCGTTGCTCTCTGAGCCGTGTTTCTCTGTCTAAACTTACAGAATCTGTAAACTGAATAATGTAAAGTGCTGAATAATAATGATCGAATCAATGCTGAAAAATTCAGCAAATAAGGTTTTTATAACATCCTTGTCCTACTAAGTTACTGCTGCACCCCTAAGTATTTAAAAATACTGCTTTTTCCCGGGACAAATTCTCCATGCGTCACATTTAGTCCACAAGCTTCCAAAAGCTGCCTTCCCTCTTATGTGAAGTTTTTCTTTGCTGCCCAAAGGTCCACAAAGTGCTGAAATCTTCATCATTAATACCTGAAAACATGCTAATCACATAGGTTAGCTCACTTATAGGAAAATGGACTAAAAGTGCAGGAATTATATATTTTATCCTCAAAACTTAGCCTAAAATATGGGTAAATTATGGTTCTTAGGGGTATAAATACGCCCAACATCAACCATCGACTCTAAATCTCAAAGTACAAAGCCTACAGTTAACATAATTCTTCTGCCCGCTCTAAGCTGCTCGTAACCTATCATGAATAACACGAACTCTTTTAATGACTCTCAAAGTAAATTTCTATCTCACATCCTAGACTCTAAAATCTCAAACTGTCCAAAGAAGGTCGACATTACCTACCATATAATGCTTCAAATGGGACCATCAGAATACTTGAATGGTAGCTATTATTATAGGCAAAATCCACTAAGGCTAGAAATTGCTTGTAACACCCTGGGTGTTACGGGGTATAAAATGCGTTAAAATGATCTTAGGTATGTTATCCCCAAGGTTTTGATGAATTTATTTTGATATTCCCTTAGTGTTTAACGGTGATTTTTGAGCAGAATTATGGTAAGGGTGGTAATGGACACTAAGATACATTTTAGAATTTTTCGATCACATTTTGGGATGTTGTGGTACCCTAAAACAGTAAAGGTTCATATTAAGGACATGCCATAGAGAGGTAGGAACACCCTTATGATGAACCAGTAAAAGTTTACAATGAGAGAATGTTACGCTCTTGTCACTCTACGATAAGGGCGTGTCACATCCTTGGGATGACGCCATAAGGGCATGCCACACTTAAGGGTGCAAAACAAAAATTGTCTATTTTTGGGTTAGGTCAAGGGCTTTTTGTTTTTTTTTTCATATTTAAATGACATTAAACATTACTTAACCCTTATTCCTGTATAAGTTATCAAAAATATTTCACCATTCTTCCTCCTCTCAGTTCTCAAGACAAATGAAAAACTAAGGTTCTTCTTATGAATTCATTAGAGCTCTAAAATCAAGTTCTTCTCAAATTCCTTTCATTAAAAAGACGTATTAAATAGACCGTTATTTTGATTATCTTTTAATTGTGTTATTTACTCGGTATTCTTATATTTTAATGCTTTGTTAAATTGAGGGTTGTGAATTTTGGTTGTCACATATTTGTATTGGCTTTCCCCTTTGTCTTAATGGTTTTCCATGTTTCAGTAATAGTTGCCAATTGAATTATGATTTACAAAGAGGGGAAAATTGGTATCTTAATTGCATAGTGGATATGAGTTTTGCATGGTAAATATATAAACCTCAACCTATTGCATAACTTGGTTTTAAATGGAGATTTTAAAGTGTTTTAACTCATTATTTGAAACATTCTAAAGGATAAATGGTGAAAATGGTCTATATTGGATTTTCAAATTGGAAATTTGGAGTTTAAATGGTTAAATGAAAATGGCATGGCATTATTTAGATGGATTGAAAGTCTTGGTATGATGATACCAATTTGGGAATGTCTTAATGGAAACTCCACAGTTAATAATTTTGAAAAATATTTTAATTAGACTTAATGGGAATTGTGTGCCTTTACCGAGAAGGTATAGTCCTTATGACCAACACATGAAACCACATTTTCTAACATTAGGGGTTTATGACCACTGTGTACTGACTTTGAGTGGTGGTATAAGTTATATTTTTTTGGGAGGTTATTGTCTGTTGGTGGCTTTAGCCTATTCCTCGGTCCATGCAACTATTATGGACTGAGGCCCTCTGATGGGTAGAACTAGACCCATATAGCCCATAGGTATCTAATGGTCGGTGTAAGCTAGATAGCTCAGGAGTAATTTTCAAATGATCATGTCTTATTCCCCGCCCCTTATTTTGTGTTTATTATGGATAGTGATTCTATTTTATGACTGATATTGGTAAATTACTTTTTTCCCTATCCTTCTTCTTGGGTTACATGTCATTACTTGCCGTACTGATCATCCCCGAAAGATACATCATTTCATGATGTAGGTTTGGAGGCCTATTTTTGTGACCTTGTGCTTCTTTAGGTGGATTGTTACTTCTTTGAAAAGTTACTCCTTTGGATAGATGGTGAGAAGTGGTGAGCCCTCCATCCTCTGGAAGGCCATATTATTTTTCAATCATCTCTTTATATTATTTGTTCTTTTGGTTTTCTTTTATCATAGTCTGGGTCATGTCCCAAATTGATAGATGTTTTGTGGATAGAGGCTTTTAGACTAAATTGGGTTGTGGTTTTCTAGATTTAAATTTGATTTCTAAATTTTATTTTCTTATATATCAAACTCTTTCATTTTATGGGTTGGCTTCCATAATTTCTTTATATTACTATGCTTATGATGTAAGTTTAGGGGATATCTCATGCCTTGGTTGGCTTGGGTTGTCCGTCATGACTAGGGTCTCGGTTTGGGTTATGATAAGCCTGGTATCAGAGCATGGTTCAGGGTCACTGGGTATCTACAAGCCATGTACAGTAGAGTCCCATTTATGGATGTGAAGAATGCCACACTACTAAGAGGGGAGGCTGCAAGACAATTAGGAATGTTTCCTTTCTTTGTGTTTGATTTTGTGCTACTAAGTCTAGTTACTATTAAATTTCTCTAAATTTTGGCTTACTCACATTTCGAATCATGCCTCCACAAAGATCCGATGGTCACAGAAATTCAACTAGAACCTTTGTCTCAATTGGGGAAAATATTGAGGATGTTTACCCTACTCACGGAATACAGACTCAGTATACGACCCATACTCTTAATTTTTTTCTAATCCTAGGGTTCTATTAGTCCCTTCTAGTCCTCCTTGATCTCCTCGAGCTGGTGTTGTTCATACTCAGTCCCTATAGAGAGATGCCTCTATTGCAAAGTTCTATTAGTCCATTCATATGCTTGCTCATATTGTGGCATTGTAATATTGTTGGTCTAATCATTCTGGTCCTATTACTAGCTCATTTGAGATCGCTCAGGTTGGTCAAAATATGAGGTTGAATCCACCAACTTTTTAGGGTTCTAAGGTTAAGGAGGATCCTTAAGGGTTTATGTATGAGATGGAAAATATTTTTAGGGTTATGCATGCTACTTATGTAGAGGTGGTAGAGTTTGTAGCTTATCAGTTGAAATAGGTAGCTTATCAATGGTATGAGAAGTAAGAAGAGTTAAGAGGTGAATATGTTGAGACAGTGGTATGGGAAGAATTCTCAAGCGCTTTTCTTGGCTATCTATTTCTGTAGGAGTTAAGAGAAGCAAAGTTTGAGGAGTTTATTAATCTAAAGCAAGGTAAGATGAGTATTATGAAGTACACATTGAACTTAACCCAACTATCCCACTATGCCCCAAAGCTTGTGTCTAATATGAATTCTAGGATGAGGAAGTTTACTTTAGGTCTTTCCCATGATTTGGTGCTAGAGTGTAAGGCTACAATGCTAAATAGTGACATAGATATATCTAGTCTGGTGATTTATATATAGCAGGTGGAAGATGAGAAAAGGAAATGGGTAGAAATAGAACAAAGGCAGAGTAAGAAAATTAAGCCGGTAGAGCAGGATGTAATTTAGAAGAATAATGGAAAAGAGGGTAGGCATTGGCCCATGAGGAAGACTTGGGGAAATTATTATCCTTCAGCTAGTGCTCTAGTCTACAAGCTGTCAGGTGATCAGTGTTTCTATTTTATTAATGATCCTCGAGCTCAGGGTGCTTAGTCTCAGAACAATGTAGCTCAGTCAGCCCCACTTTGCTCTCCTTATTATTTTTGTTGAAAGCCTTATCGTGGCTATTGTCAAAAGGTATGAACTTGTGCTTCAGATGTGGTTAGCTTGGTCATATGCAGGAAGAATGCCCATTATCTAGGGCTATGTATGGGGCTAATAAGGTTTTGATTGGCATTTCATCAGCTCCTATAGCTAAAGGTACCATTTCAGGGACAAGAATGGCAAGAATTGCCTTTATGTACTTTTTACTCATCAGGAAATTGAGGTATACCCCGATGTCGTCATTGGTATGTTACAAATTTTCCTCATGATGTTTATGGCTTGCTTGATCCTGGTTCCACCCTATGCTGTGTGACTTCTTATATGACTGTATTACTTTGGTTTCGGTCCCAAAATTATTCTCAATCTCTTTTTAGTTTCTACCCCGGTGGGTAAGTCTATTGTTGCTAGAATAGTCTATAAGGGTTATGTGGTGTCCATCTTTCATAGGGAGACATTGGTAGATTTAATAGATCTTGACATGATGGATTTTGATGTTATCTTAGGGATGGTTTGGATTCACTCGTGCTATGCTCCTCTGGATTGTCGAACTCAAAAGATCATCTTTTATTTCCCTAATGGACCGATAATAGAATGAGAGGGGAGTTCCTTAGTACCAAAAAGGAATTTTATTTCTTATCTTATATCTCAAAAATTAATATCCAAAGGGTGTTTGTATTATCTAGTTTAGCTCAAGGATTCTAAATCTGGAAATCCCTCCTTGCACCTGTTTTCATAGTTAATGAGTTTTCTAAAGTTTTTCGATGCTCTTCCTAGGATCCCTCTGGATAGAGAGATAGACTTTAGGATTTATCTTTTATTGGATACCCATCCTATTTCTACTACTCCTTATAGAATGGCTCCGGCAAAGCTGAAAGAACTAAAGGAGAAATTAAAGGATCTCCCTAATAAGGGTATTATCCGTCCCAATATCTTTACTTAGGGCGCTCCTATAATTCTCATGTGAAAAAATGATGGGTCTCTATGGATGTGTATAGACTACCATCAACTGAATAACGTCACCGTGGAAAATAAGTATCCCCTTGCTATTATTGATGACCTTTTTGATAAACTCCAGGGAGTTAGGTGTTTATCTAAAATAGACTTTCATTTAGGTTACCTTGAGTTAAAGATTAGAGAGGAAGATATTTCCAAGACTACTTCTTGAACCTGCTATGGACACTATGAATTCTTGGTTATGTCATTTGGGTTAACTAATGCTGCTGAAAATTATGCAAATCACCTCCGAATTGTATTGAAGACTTTTAAGAATCAGGAGTTGTATGCAAAGTTTTTTGAATATGAATTTTTGTTGAGTGCTGTGACATTTCTTTGGAATGTTGTCTCTAGTGAAGGGATTAAAGTGGATCTTCAAATTATTGAGGTGGTAAAGAAATGTCCTGGACCCATGAATCTAACCCACATTAAGAGCTACTTGGGCTAGGGATATTATTATAGGAGATCTATGGAGATTTTTTCATCCATTGCTTCACCACAGATGAGATTGACTCAAAAAAAGGTAAAATTTCTATGGGCTGATGCTTGTGAGGGTAAATTTGTAAGATTGAAGGTTTAATTGACATCTACTCAGGTTTTGACCCTATTCAAGGGTACTGAAGGGTTTGTAGTATATCATTATATGGCTCGTTTGAGACTTGGGTGTGTCTTGATGCAACATTAGAAGGTTGTGGCTTATGCATCTAGACAACTTAAGATGCGCGAGAGAAATTACCCAACTTATGATTTAGAGTTAGTGTCTATGGTTTTTACATTGAAAAATTGGTGTCACTACTTCTATGGGGTACATGTGGATATTTAATCAACCATAAGAGTTTGCAGTATGTTTTCACTTTGAAAGAATTAAACCTCAGGAAAAAAAGGTAGTTTGAATTGCTTAAGGATTACTACATGAGCCTGCAATATCACCCAGGTAAAGCTAATATTATTGTTGATGATCTTAGCAGGTTTTCTATGGAAAGTTTGTTTCACGTTGAGGAGGATAAGAGAGGATTACTGAAGGATATTCATCGGCTTGCAAATTTAAAAGCCTTACTGTTGGACTTTGAAGACAGGAGAGTGCTTGTATATGAAGTGGCCAATTTACCTCTTGGGGCTGAAGTTAAGAAAAAGCAGGTTTATGATACATTCTTATACAAATCAAGGAGTATGTGGGTCAACTGAAAGTTATGGATTTCGAGATTGGGGAGATGTCATTCTAAGATATCAAGGGAGACTATGTGTTCCTAATATAGATGGGACGCGAGAGAGGATTTTGACCAAAACTCATGTGTCCAGATATATGGTTCATCCAGGTTCGACAAAGATGTATTATGACTTGAAAGAAATATTTTGGTGAAATAATATGAAGAGGGATATGGTAAATTTTATTTGTCAAGTGTATGGTTTGTCAACAAGTCAAGGTTGAGCATTTGATTCCAGATAACACCTCTCAAGAGATAGCTCTACTCATGTGGAAGTGGGAAATTATTAATATGGATTTTGTTACTAGTTTTCCAGGATCTCAAAATCAGTGTGATTCTATTTGGGTCATTACGGATAAAATGACCAAGTCCTCTTACTTCGTGTGTGTGAGGACAAATTACACGGGATAGGACAATGGGAAGTTGTTCATCTAGGAGATAGTTTGGTTGTATGAAGCCCCGATGTCTATTATATCCAATCGAGGTACACAAGTTTTTCTCCATTTTTACGGTCCTTTCAAAAGGGGTTAAGTATACCGGTGAGCCTTAGTACTTCTTTACACCCTCAGACGCATGGGCAAGCAGAGCATACTATTTAAACTTTAGAGTATATAATAAGGGATTGCGTAATTGACTTCAAGAAAAGTTGGGCTGGTCGTTTGCTTCCTATTGAATTTATGTGTAATAATAGCTATCATTGTAGCATCCAAATGGCTCTTTTTGAGGCCCTTTCTAGTAGAAGTTGTAGATCACCAATTGGGTGGTAAAAGTTAAATGACACGAGTTTCTCGATGTTGACTTGGTATATTAAGTGATGTGGAAAGTGAAGGTGATTTGAGAGAGGCTTAAGACTGCTCAAAGTCGCCAAAAGTCCTCTGCGGATGTAAGGCAAAGAGAACTAGAGTTTGAAGTTTATGATTGTGTGTTCTTACTTTGGGAGTCATTGGATAGAGTCAGGGTGATTTAGGATAGACTGAGGGTAGCACATAGTAGGCAGAAGGCTTATACAGATTGTAGACTTTGTGCCTTAAGATTTAGAGTCATAGTTCGGGTTTTCCTTTGAGTATCACCCATGAAGTGTGTGATGACGTTCAAGAGGAAAGGCAAGATCAACCTATGATATATTAGGTCTTTTGAAATCCTTCATATGGTTAAAGATATAACTTATGAGTTATCCTTTCCCACTAATTTTGCCGTTGTTCATGCAGCTTTCCATGCTTCTATGTTGCGGCATTATATTTCAAATAAGTCATATGTGCTTTGGTAGGACTTAGTTCAATTGGATAAGAGGTTGACCTTCGTGGAGGATCCAATGTTCATATTAGCCAAGGTGTTCATATTATCCAGGGACTTGTGGCGATTATGCTCTAGGGAGATTCTTGTAGTTAAGGTTCACTAGAGACATCGTCAGTAGAGGAGGCTTCTTGGGAGATTGAGAGAAAGATGGAGGCTTGGTATCCTCACTGGTTTGACCCTTCAGGTACATCCTTATACTTTACTTTCATGGATGAAAGTTTTTTTAGTAGTAGATATTATAATGACCCTCCGAGTTATTTTCTGTATTTCTATGCATTTTTACTATTTAAAGCTTTCCTATAGCTTCCCCAAGTCATTTGTGACATGCTGGAGCTGATAGTTTAGTTACCAGAAAGTTTCTTTTCCTTTTGAGAGCAAATTCTCTATTTTGAAGTCTTCATTGGTAAGGATTGACTATCAGGTATAACCATAAATTTAACAACCTCGTATGCCAATTCTAACAATTCCATTAGCTCAAAAAATATTAATTTTAGTCTAGAGGGACCTTTGGTTTGGGTCCCAAGACCTTTGGACTCATTTCAGGCTATTGGTTAGAATTTGATAGAAATGTCCAATAGATGTGAAGCCCATTTTTCATCAAACCGACGTTGGGTTGAAATTTCGGTTATGCTATTAAGTATGAAATGTCAAATTTAATAGGCTTAAAAAGTTTGTTTTCGTTCTTAAGATTTTGAATGGATCTCGAGTGGTCGATGGTAAACATGAAATTTTCCAAGTTTTAGCTGGTGCATCCTCTAAAGTGGTACTTTGGTCACTAAAGAGGAAGCCACTTACGCAGCCAGCCAATCACTTAAGTGACCATGGCTTGCCTAGCTGGGTAGCTAAAGTGGAGGCCGCTTAATTAATAGCCAACCCTCCATAGCAGAAAGAGCAGGACTAGTAGTTACTGCTTTAGTGGTACATATCCACTTTAGTAGTGACCGCTTAAGCAATCAAGTGGCTGCTTATGCGGCTCTTGGCAGGCCATTAAATTCTATCCTTAACCAGTTTTATCCCATTTTTCCCTCAAGTCTCAAGAGCTAAAGCGTAGAGTGTGTTGGAAATTAGGAGAGTGATTATTAGGAGATTTTAGGGTGTTTGTAAGGTTGAATTTATCACTCCCTCATCGAAATCTTGCCAAGTTTCTATCTAATTATAAGTTTAATTCCCCAATTTAGACCAGAATCTCTAGATTATTATTGGGTTGATTTTAGTATTATTTGAGCTCAGAATTTTTCCATTCCTGAGGATAAATAATCCTTGAGAATAGGGGGACGTGTTGATGGCTTCAAAAGTGTGATTCCGCAAGCGAGCCCCACATGGGATTTTGACTTTATTTTTGACTAGAAGTAAAAAAATGCAATTTGGGTATCGTTATTCTCTTATTGATGAGTAGATTACTTTTTGATAGTGTGGCATCGGGAGAAATCCTATCCAATGGGGGAAATCATTAATTTAGCAGACTTTATTGAGCTTTATCTGTTTTCTAGGTAGGCTAGGTTGACTGTTCTCTCAAATTGAGCTTGATTGTAGTATATATATGATGATATGCTAGTTGTAGGTTGGGAATTTGGTCTTAGATATGTTTGTAGCATAAATTGAATTACTTAGCAGTTATGGGACCGTAATTAGGCGTAATTGACTTAATTGCTCGTTCTTAGGTAGAGTTGTTATCTTAGTACTCAAGTGGCTTAAGTAACATCTAGTAGTGAAATTAGATACCATTTCCTAGTTTAGGGTAGAAATTTCCATAGAATGGACTTTAGGGTAAGAAGTGGGACTCTCCGGCCCACCACAGGTTAAGATTACTATTAGTTCCTTGTTGAATATATAAGACCTGTGCATTCCTTAAATTGTGTTCTTAAGTTTGCTGAGGTTTAGATATATGATACATTATTCTAGATTGGTACTTGGGAAGTGGCAAGTTCTCGTTCAAGTTTGGCAAATGATAGTATGTGTTTTGATTTAAGTCTGGCATTAAGAGGCTATTTATGATGTTATACAATCGGTTCGAATTCGATGTTTACAGTATGGAAGCACCCACAGTTATGATTTCAAGACATGGTTAATTAGTATAATTTTTATTATTGTTTCTCCATGATTCCCCCTTTCGGGCTTATGGGGGGACGCATCGGATTATTTACTTTATTTGCACCTTCTGGCTTTTGGCGATCAGTTATGTAGAGATAGTTATGATTTTCTTTAATATGATCATTTTGTCTATTTATTTCAGTATGCAGAGTATAATTCAAGGTTTGCCCTCTTCCTTTGACTTAGATTAACTATCTCATATTTTATTATATTTATATTATGATTAAGCGCAGTCGATCGATGATGCCTACTGAGTACCCATGAATTTAGTATTCATACTGTAGTTTTGTACCTTTTTAGTGTAGATATGAGTACTACCATTCACCATTGATGTTTTGTTTGTGTTGGTCAGAGTTCGAAGATAGGGTGAGCTCTTGGAGCTAGAGCTAACCTTTTCTCCATCTTTTATTTTTGGTAGTCTTTCTATTCTCGAGACGATTATGTATTGACCTTTATATTACATGTATTCTTTTGGACTAAAGACACTTGTACCAACATTACTAGGTCGTGGATGATATTACTTCTCTTTATTTATCTTCCATTATATTCTTACTTTATGATTTATTGTTTGTAATTCTTTTACTTGCATATTTTTAACATGTATGCCATTTTCCACTAATTAACCTATTGCTTAAAGCTAAGGGCTACAGTTTGGGTTATCTACTAGTGGAATAAATTAGGGTCCATCATGACTCATGAAATTGGGTCGTGACATTTTGTTCACCATAACTCTGATACAAATTCATCATGACCTAAAAATCTTGGTCACAATGGCACCTACTGAAACCCACCTATAAGTAAGTTGAATCATGTAGCCTAAAATAGTAAGATAATGAGCTAATGAGTCAATAGAACAAATCATAAGATATTCCTCTTAGAGTTGGAACAAACACAAGTAATAAGTCCCATACAGATATAAATAGAGAGTGAAGGAAACAAAATATACAAATTAACCACCAAGACCTGGCATCAATCAGTGCAGGAACTGCTACAGATATAAGGTGTCCAACATAGATTTAATAAATATCAAAATATATTTGAATATACATAATAAAGACTATTCCAACAGTAGAGGAAGATAGAACAACTATGGCTGTCAAAATCTCACCCTAAGTATATGATCAAAATAGCTCCACTGGAGATGGATGCTAGAGGTGGTAACTTGTACTAGGGTCTGCAATAAGGAAAAATATTCAGAAGTGTTGTATGAATACCAAACATGCAGTACTTAGTAGGCATCAGAGGCAGATTAAGCTCTGAAAAGACATAAATAAGATAAAAATGTCAGTATTAGATAAGGCTTGAAAGATAGTAAATAATGCATGTCTAGATAATAGTAAAAAATATATGTAGGCTACCTATGGTTATAAAATAATAATCTAAGTATGACCTAATCTGAAATAATGGCCCAAGTTTTAAATCTCTTGACCCACAAAAATATAGGCCATTAAATTATCTTTCCAACGCCACTAGTCTCGCCTTAATCTGAGATCGTTGTAAGAAGTTATGGAAAATTTTCTAAGGCACAGTCAAACTTATAGTGACAACAGCTCTGGCAACGACCCATTATCTAACACAATGAGTCATAGCCAAGACTCATTGTAATAGGAGTGAGTGACCAAAAAATTAGCCTCTTGACTATAAATCCTTATAACGACTCTTTATCAGACCTAATGAGTCATCAATGGGAAGTCGTCATAACAGAAAGGACCCAAAAGTTCAGTCCTCAGGTCACAACTCAGGACACGACTTGTGATCAGACATAACGAGCCATTCACCGATCCATGGTGATTGTTTCTAAGAATTTCCTTAACATTTTAAGAAGGGCTTTTTGGTATTTCCCCATTCTTTTAACTCCTAACACAAGTTTTTTAGGCTTATTTAGGGTGGAATATAAAGATATTTCCCCCAAATTCATCACCTAGTTTTAAAGTTAATACACAACAAAAAATAAGTGACTTTCTCATCTCTAAAAGTAAATTAGGGTTCTTCAATCTTCAAGTCCAATTTCCAAGAATTCATCAAAGGTTTCACCTCCAGGTATGTAGGATACCATCAATGGGTTCCATACATACATTGAGTCCCAAAGATTTCTTGAAACACTCAAGTTTAATTCACCCTTTTGACTAGGGTTCCATGATATTTATGAGTTTTATTGGAATTTCAATTTAATTCTTGAATCAACCATGAGTACATGTTTTCTCATATGATTAGCATTCTCTCCCATTCACCACCACAAATTTTGTTACTATTGATAAATTATTAAGTTTGGGTTTTATCGATGAATTTCTCTATTATGATCTATTTTAAAATATTATCATGTTAAGTTGCATTAGACAGAGTTGGTGGGTTATGAAAACCCGATACCTCAAATTTCAATCATGTATCAGTTGACATGTTTTGAGCTCTTTAGATTATGCATATGTTTCTTTTTTTGAAGATTATTACGATATTTAGCTTATATTAATTTTTAGTGTCATTCAGTTTAGAGTAGTACTTAGCACCGAGAAGAACAGGGATGAAGGCTCACCCATCTATTAGGACTGAGACCTTTAGTAAAAGTCCCTAAGTTCCAAAACTATGGAGCCTCCATAGGTTATAAGGGGTCACCATCTAGATTAGTACTAACACACTAGTCTTTTGGGACACCTATTAGTGGATCCATGCCAGCCAGTGTTGGTACCCTTGGTAAGGTACTAGCATCCTTTCAACTGAGGTTATAGGTTGGACCCTGATTTGCTCAGATTTTGGTATGTCAGTTATTCTCATCTCCCACAGTCCTCAGTTTATGTTTTAGTTTATGTCCAGGTCAGGTTTGCTTGGCCGAGTATTCAGTTATTTAGTTTTATCCAGTACATATTTATACTTGGTCTTTCATTAAGTTTACATGTTCATGCATTCATGTTTCGTTTATACCAGTTAGTTTCCCATCCTGCTTATTCAGTATATTTAAAGTACTGAACGTATACTACTTTGCGTTATATTGTCTCATTATATAGGTTCGAACGCTTAGTATCTGGATCATACTTAGCAAGTTACCGTATCACTTAGTAGCTGTGTAGTGAGTCCCCATCATTTGAGAACTAGTTATCAGTTATCTATTTTAACATTTAATTTTGTTTTATATAGTTAGAGTTAGTTGGGGGCTTGTCCCAACAACTTACTATGATTTAAAGATTTTCAGACAGTAAGATATATTTTTATTTGTTGAGTATTTCAGACAATACTAGCATTATTTCCATTAATATTTATTATTAGTTTATTTCTAGTTTAGCTTCCCGCCAGTATTTTGTTAATTTTCTTCAGTATCCTAATGCATGCTAGGCCATGGGTTAGCTTAGGGTCACTTGTGGCTTTAAGTACCATGTTATGATTAGGGGGCAGTCTCGGATTGTGGAAAGTTTAGTAACAGAGTTAGGTTTAAAGTGTCCTAAGGTGTCTTAAAGCTAGGTTAAGTAGAGTTTTGTTCATGGGTATGAAATGCGCCACACTTTGGGCGAGAGGCTACAAAATATTTTGGGGAAGTGTAAATTCTTTCATGATTCATATAATGTGGTAAAGTGTGATATCTTTTAAGATTCTCCTTTTAACTCGTACTCTATCAATTTATAGAAAATTCCTCCTAAGAGAACCAACAGAATAAAAAATACGAACCAGCAAGCCCCACACTAGTTTGAAGACTCTTTGAATTAGTAGGTCTCTCATGTTGAATTTATGACTGCTTTCATAACATTAGCCCACTCTATGACTGCTCAGAATAATCATCAAGTTGTTGGCCTAATCAACCCAACAATGAATACGATAGAAACTAGAATCCGATACTTCAACTTGGATGAATCCTCAGGTGTTCTTTGGATCCAAGCTAGAAGAGGATCCACCAAATTTCTTGGATAGTGTTCAAAAAGTGACTGAGCTCATGGATGTAACTTCTACTGAAAGTGATGACTTGGCTACTTACCAATTGCAAAAAGTGGCTCACACGTGGTTTAAGTAGAAAAGAAGGATAGAGATGCAGAGGCAGGGTTAGTTGAGTAGGATGAGTTTATTGCTGAATTTTTGGTAGGTTATTCTTCTTGAGTTGAGGGAAGCCAAAGTGTAGGAGCTGATCAATTAAAATAGAAAAGTATGAGTGTTAAGGAGTATTCACTTAGGTTTACTCAGTTGGCAAGGTGTACTCCGACTATAGTAGCTGATTCCAGGGCCTGAATGAGTAAGTTTGTGTTTGGTGTTTTAGAGGATGTGGTCAAGGAGTGCAAGATGACCATGTTTATTAAGGATAGGGACATCTCCAAATTGACGTTCCATTCTCAACAGATTGAGGAGGAGAATATCAATAAGAAGGAAATAGAGAATAAGAGGGCTAGAACTGGTAGGTTTAATTTCTCTTAGCAGAGGTTGGATGATGGAAATTGCTCCTAGTTCTGTTAGAAATCTTCAGCTTCAGCCCCATCTTCTACTAGTGCTCTAGTGCCTAAGTTCAGACAAGATACTCGAGATACAGCGCCAGACTCTAAGTCCCAGGGTAGTATGAACAATGCTTGCACTAACACAGTTTGCTGTCGATATGGTAAGAACCACAAAGATGAATGCATGACTAGCAGTGATACTTTTTTAGGGTGTGACAAGTCAGATCACAGAGTGAGAGAGTGCCCATTAACTATGCTAAGGGGTAAAGATGTTTGTCAGCAGAGTCAGTCTAACTCTTCAACAGTTCCAGTAGGTTGCTCGACTCAGCAAGGTGCCACCTCTAGTGTAATTGGTGGACAATGTTAGAGTAGGTTCTATGCCCTTCAAAGACGATAGGATTAAGAGGGTTCTCCTGATGTGGTTACTGGTATGTTACAAGTTTTTCACCTTTATGTTTATGCACTGTTAGATTTTGGAGATACACTTTCCTTCGTGGATCCTTAAATAACAGTAGATTTTAGTGTCATCCCTAAAATTCTTGTAGCACCCTTCCAAATTTCTAATCCAGTCGGTAGTTCAATCATAACCAATCGAGTATACAAAAATTGCCAAATCACAGTACCCCAAAGAATTACTTCAGTCTATCTCATAGAGTTAGACATGATAGATTTTAATGTTATTCTTGGCATAGATTGGATCCACTCTTACTATGCCTTAGTTGATTGAAGAAACTGAGAACTCCAGTTTTAGTTTCCAAATGAGCAAGTCTTAGAATGGAAGTCTAGTTCCTCTGTGCCTATAGGTAGGTTTGTTTCATTCCTTAAGGAGAGCAAAATGATTCCTAAAGGGTGCATCTATCAACTTGTTTGATTCAAGGACTCAAGGTCAGAAATCCCACGTCTTGAGTTAGTTCCTATAGTAAATGAATTTCTAAAAGTTTTTCCTTAAGATCTTCCCAAATTTTCTCCCTAGTGAGAAATTGACATCAGAATATATCTCCATTTAGATTCCCAACCTATTTTAATTCCACCATACAGAGTGGCTCTAGAAGAGCTTAAGGAATTGAAAGAACAGTTAAAAGATATCTTATACAAGGGTTTTTATTAGGCCTAGTGTCTCTTCATGAGGTGCTTCAGTTCTTTTCTTGTGTAAGAAAGACAGTTCTCTCAGAATGTGCATTGACTACCGCCAATTAAACAAAGTCACAATTAAGAATAAGTATCTTATTCCCAGAACTACTGACTTGTTTGACCAACTTTAGGGTGGCAATTGTCTTTCTAAGATAGACCTCAGCTATAGCTATTATCAGCTCAGAGTCTGAGATTATGACATTCTAAAAGTAGCCTTCAAAACTCGATATGGTTACTATGAATTCTTTGTTATGACTTGGACTAAGAAATACTCCTACTACTTTTATGGATTTGATGAACAGGGTGTTCAAGAAGTACTTGGGCATGTTTGTTATAGTCTTCATAGATGGTATACTCATTTATTCTCATAGTAAAGGTGAACATGCAGATCATTTGAGGATTGTCTTGCAAGCCCTTAAAAATCACATATTAATCCCTAAGTTTAGAAAGTGTGAATTCTGGTTGGAATCTGTAACATTCCTAGGTTATATTATCCCTAGTGAAGGAATTCAAGTTGATACTCAAAAGACCGAAGCAGTAAAGAACTAGCCTAGACCCATATATCCATCAGATATTAGGAGTTTCTTGGGTTTAGCTAGTTACTACTGATGTTTTGTTGAAGGATGTTCCTTTATTTCTTCTCCCATGTCCAGAATGACTCAAAAGAAAGTCAAATTTTTGTGGTCCGATTCTTACAAAAAAAAGTTGTAGGAGTTAAAGACTCGACTAACCTCCACTCCAGTTTTGACTCTACTAGAGGTTCAGATGGTTTTATTGTATATTGTGATGCTTTTAGAGTTAGTCTTGGTTGTGTGTTGATGTACCGGGGCAAGTTTATAACATATGCCTTTAGGCAGCTCAAGCCTCATGAGAAGAACTACCCAACTCATGGTCTTGAGTTGGGAACAGTTGTGTTTGACTTAAAGATTTGAAGGCTTTACCTTTATGGGGTTCATGTTGATGTGTTCACTTATCACAAGAGCCTTCAATATGTCTTCATTCAAAAATATCTAAATCTTCGTCAGAGGAGGTGTCTAGAGTTATAGAAGGATTATGATATTATAGTCTTATATCACCGGGGTAAGGCCAATGTTGTGGTCGACACTCTTAGTATATTGTCTATGGAACATTTTTCTCACGTGGAGGATGAAAAATAAAGTTAGTTGGTGAGGTTCATCAGCTTTCCAGGTTGGCAGTTTGGTTGGTTGATTCTACTGAAGGTAGTATCTGGGTTCAGACTCTTCTTTGGTAGCAAAAGTAAAGGAAAAGTAAGAAAAAGATCCTATTATGCTTATGTTGAAAGATCAAAATCAAAATGTTGAGGTTTTCTTCCAAGGGAGAGATGGTGTTCTTCACTATCAGGGCAAATTATGTATTTTGAATGTGGATGGTTTGAGGCAGCGAATGTTAGCGGAAACTCATGGTTCTCGATACTCTATTTATCCAAGATCCACTAAGATGTACCGTGACCTATGGGAAGTCTATTAGTGGAATATCGTGAAGAAAGATATCGTGGAATCATAGTTAAGTGTCCAAATTACTAGTAGGTTAAGGTTGAGAACCAAAGTCCTAGTGGTATACTTAAGGAATTTAGTATTCCTACTTGGAAGTGGGAGATAGTGAATATAGACTTCATTGCAGGGTTGCCTTATACTCATTGAATACATGATTCTTTTTAGGATATCGTGGACCTATTGACTGAGTCAATTCACTTATTGCCAGTTAATACTTTAGATACAGACAAAAAGTATGCTAAGCTCTATCTTAAGGATTTGGTAAAATTTCATGGGGTCCCTTTGACCATTGTTTTAGTTAGAGGTACCCAGCTTACTTTTCAATTCCGAAAGACGTTTTAGAAAGGTCTTGGTACCCAAGTTTATCTCAGTACAACTTTTCACCCACAGGCAGATGGTCAGGCAGAGAGGACCATTTAAACCTTGGAGAATATGTTTAGGGCATGGGTGATTTCTTTTAAGGGTAGTTGGGATGATCATTTGCCTTTGATTAAGTTTTCTTACAATAATAGTTATCACTCTAGTATTCAGATGGCCACATTTGAGGCTCTTTATGGTAGGATATGTAGGTATCCTATTTGTTAGTTTGAGGTTGGTGAAGCTTCTTTGATAGAGATAGAGTCAGTGAACTTGTGGAGTAGGTATGGAAGGGGAGGCCTCTTCAAAGGTAGTTTTGGATGAGGCAATGCTAAAAGTTCAGCCTATTAGACAAATGCTAAAGACTACTCAGAGTTGTCAGAAATCCTATGCAGATATGAGAAGAAGGGAGCTTGAGTATGATGTGGGTTATTTTATCTACTTAAAGCTTTCTCCTATGAATGGCGTAAAGATGTGTGGTAAGGAAGGGACGATCAATCCCCGTTATGTCGGTCCTTACAAGATTTTAAGTGGATAAGGTAAGGTAGCTTACAAGTTGGAATTTCCTGCAGAGTTTGCATCAGTGTATATAGTCTTCCTGTCTCCTTGCTTAAGAAATGTATTGGTAACCCAACATCAGTAGTTCCTTTAGAAGGATGGAAAATAGCCTCTATTATGAAGAGGTCCCAATTGATGTCCTTGACCATCAGATTCGTAGGTTGAGGAATAAAAAGGTCGCTTTGGTAAAGGTTCTATGGAGAAATCAATCAGTTGAGAGAGCTACTTGGGAAGCAGAGGTAGATATGATGACCAATTACCACCATATTTTCTCTTCAAACTTAGTTCTAGCTTGAGGTAATAGTTCCCTTAATTAATTTATTCTTTTATTTCTATCTCAGGCCATTCAACTATTTTCATGTCATAACATGAATTCATCAGTACAGTTCAGTCCATGCATCAGTCATAGAATTAGATATCAGTTCATGGTTCAGTCCGCAAGCATTCAGTGTTAAATCTCAGCCTTTTCCCCTAATGCTTCAGCTTTGTCAGTTTTATTTAGGGATGAATAATCCCAAGGGGGAGATATTGTAATGCCCCAAATTTTTAAGCTCTAGATCCATTGAAAGATAGGACATTAACTTAGCTTTCCAATTCCACTAATCTAACCATAATGCGAAATCACAGTAAGAAGTCCTAGAAAATTTTCTAAGGCGCTGTCAAACTGCCAGTGACAACGACTCAGGCAATGACTCATTGTCAGACACAACGAGTTGTAGCCTAGACTCATTGTCACAATAGTGAGTGACCAAGAAATTAACCTCTTGACTACGAATCCTTATAACAACTCATTATCAAACCTAATAAGTCATCAGGAGGAAGTTATTATCATAACCAAAAGACCTAAATGCTCAGGTCCTCAAGTCACAACTCATGACCATGCATAATGAGTCGTTACCCGAGCTGTGACGACTGCTTCTCAGAATTTCCTCAACATTTTAAGAAAGGCTTTTTGGTCTTTTGCCATTCTTTTAACTCCTAACCCACATCATTTAGGCTTCTTTAAGGGTGGAATATTAGGCTATTTCCCCCAAAATTCATCATTTAGTCTTAAAATTAATCCACAAAGAGAAAATAAAAGATTCTCCCATCTCCAAAAACAAGTTAGGGTTCTTCAATCTACATGTATAATTTCCAAGGGTTCATCAATGGTTTCACCTCCAGGTATGTGGAATTTCATCAGTGGGTTCCTTCTACCCATTGAGTCCAAATGATTTCTTCAACTCTCAAGTTTAATTCACCCTTTTTTCCTAGGGTTTCATGATAGTTATGAGTTTCCTTGGAATTTTAGTTTAATTCTTGAATTCAACTATGAGTACATGTTTTATCATAAGATTAGCATTCTCTTTTATTAACCATTATAACTTTCCTTATTATCGATAAATTGTTGAGTTTGGCTTTATTGGTGAATTTCTCAATTATGATAAGTTTTTAAATATTATCATGTTCAGTTACATTAGACAGAGCTGGTGGGTTATGAGCAAACCATACCTAGGATTTCATTCATTTATCAGTTAACACATTTTGAGCACTTCAGATTATGCATATGTTTTCTATTCTCAAGAATAGTACTATATTAAGCATATATTAGCTTTTAGTATCGTTCAGTTGAGAGTAGTACTTAGCACCAAGCAAACACCGGGATGAAGGCTCACCCATCAGTTAGTATTAAGATATTTTGTAGAAGCACCTATGTTCCAGAACTACGATGCCACCGTAGGTTATAAGGGGTCTCCGCCAGATTAGGATTGATACCCTATTCCTTTGGGAAATTAGTTAGTGGATCCACGCCAGCCAGTGTTGGTACCCTAGGAAAGGTACTAGAACCCTTTCAATTGGGGATATAGGTTGGACCCCAAGTTTTTTAGAGTGGGGTATGTTGGTTATTGTGAGCTTCCATAGTCCTCAGTTCATGTTTTCATTTATGTTTAGTTCGGGTTTGTTGAATCAATTATTTAGTTAAACTGTTATCTATTTATCCAGTTTTATCCAGTACATGTTTATACTTGGTCTTGTATTTAGTTTATCTGTTCATGCATTCATGTTTAGTTTATACCAGTTAGTTTTCCATCCCGCATACTCAGTACATTAAGAATATTGATCACATACTTCTTGTCACTATATTGTTTCATAATATAGGTTCGGACGCTCAACTCTCGGATCACACTTAACACGTTCCAATATCACTCGAAAGCAGTGTAGTGCATCCTTATCATTTGAGAACTAGTTATCAATTGTCTATTGCAATATTTCATTTTATTTCAGTCAGTAGGAGTTCCCCAGAATATCCCCAGCCACAATATCTCAACAAAGGAGGAAGATCATAATCATAAGCTAAAATAAAGCTAAAGAGTATATATATACTGAGAATATTTTTGCTAAAAAATCAACAAGTGACTACAAATGTCATGATCGTAAAAAAAGTCCTAGTTCACAAAAGTGATAACCGTAAATGCAGTAAAGGACTGCATTTGTGGTGCACCATTAATTATCCCATATTGGGATTTTATCTGAACTGGTCCTTAAGATTCATTCAAAAATCCCTGAACATAAATTCTATCAAAAATGGCATTTCAGGCTCAACAGAATCAATAAGTTCTGTTAAAAATGGCATTTCAAACTCAGCAGAATCAACAAAATTCCCAATTAAGGTCATTTTGATGAATGTGGTACCAAGAAACTTATTTTTATAACAAAAATCCTTCCAATAGCCTAAAATGAGTCCAAAAGACTCAGGACACGAACTGAAGTTCCTGTAATCTAAAATTTATGCCATAGAGCTAACAAAACTATCAGAATCCGAGGCCGTTTACTAGAAGTTTTGATCAAAGTCCTATCTCTTAACTTCAAAAACTTCAAAATAGGATTGTTGCCTTGAAACATGAATAGACTGCTTAAAAAGTGAATTTTCGGTTCGAGCAAGTCATAAATGAGATTTATCAGCCAAAGAAAAACATGAAATGAAGAAAATGCATGATATAGAGAAAATAACACGGAGGGTCCTAACAATATTAAATCTATACATATATTATATTTATGTTTTATATGTATAAAAGGATATTTTGCATGAAATTTAAGCTATGGCAATCTACTAGAATGTTGCTCAACAATTAAAAAATACTATTTATTTCTTGTAATAATATTTAATTTAAATTGTTTAAATTTGTAAATAATTATTTTGAATTTAACGAAACATATAATATTTTTGAATTATAGGATTGAAGAAAATCAACAATTTTCTCCTTAATAGAGTTATTACCACTTGAGTCTAATAAAATAAAGATTTAAAATATGGTGGCTAAGATTATGTCAACAAAACATTATTGATTGAGTTAGTGCATTGACACTATACGTTTAACAAAACAAATTTGCTCTAGTAGGACACTTGTATAACATCTATTTCCTTGGAGTTTATTCGTCTCCATTACTCTTTCTCATAATTTCCTTATGACATACTTGGATGAATGGCACTTCTCTATTATAAGATTTAAAGGTATAGATTAATTAAGTTAACAAACACTTTGGAAATTACTTTGACGAATATCTGAACTTCTACAAATTTGGGAACTCATTAAATCACTATTTTTAGTTTTATTTTTTTATTGTTTATCTATAACTAAGAAAAAGACGACGAATAACAATAATAATGAGATTAAATGCCTAACATTACCATACTCTTAGTGGTTTTGTTAAATTACCTATTTTTACATTTTAACCCTCTCTTTAGATTAATTAAGTTAACAAACACTTCGGAAATCACTTTTAGGTATAGATTAATTAAGTTAACAAACACTTTTGGAAATCACTTTGAGGAATATCTGAACTTCCACAAATTTAGGAACTCATTAAAATCACTATTTAGACAAATAAGAAAAAGGCGACCAATAACAATAATGATGAGATTAAATACCTAACGTTACCATACTCCTAGTGGTTTTGTTAAATTAACTATTTTTACACTTTAAACCTCGCTTTACACTTAATATTTTATTTATGAATAATTGCCAGGAATTCTAGAAATTTGGAAAATTTAGAGTTGACTTTAATTAATTTTCAGCCAAGACAATCTCACATCCGTGATCTTACGTTCCCAACTTATTTGAAACATGCTTTTTAGTTGTTCGTCATGTTTTTTGTTTCCATGTGGTTCTGAACGAATATCGTGGATCCCTTTAGAGAATTATAAATTTTGGATAAAACTGATTCAACTATTATGTGATCTAACTAAACTCCTTCATTATGTTCCTGGTGAAGGAAGAAGTTCGACATTTGCTTTCGTGCTTGGTTTCCCACTTTTGCAAAGAATAGAGTTGGTGGACCGAGAATGGTTAGTGTTTTGTGTTTATGGTTGGCATCCATGTTCACAAGAAGGAATATTAGGTTGGTCAGGATTTAACCATCACATTCATGACTTGTCCATCATGTTCGGAATGAAGGAAGGTTAATCCCCTATTGTCACGACCCCAAAAATGTGGTTAGTGATGGAACCTATCTACCATATAATTGGTAAGCCAACCCAAAACTCAACAGTAATCATGTCACAAACCAAAATTTGGACCACAATAATGTCCACTATGGCCCCCCAGTTGAAAAGACGACCCGCATAAGTTAGAACAACAAGTAATGGGCTAGTAACAGAAGAACAAGTTCATAGGATCAACGAGCCAAGTATGTAATAAACACCGATAATAAGGGCCCACACATATATAAACGCACATGCATACACACACATTGAGTGGAACAAAACAAAAATAAAAAATCCAATCCCTAAAACTTGCTATCAGTGGAAATGAGAGCAACTAATAATAGTACTAAATAACTATAAATATATAGATCTATCTCCAAAATTTAAAATAAGGATATGTCCAAAGGAAAGAGATGGCACAACTTCAGATACAAAAAGCTCACCCTAATCTCCTGTAAAAAGATTCTTGAATGAGTGGACAATTAGTGGGATGACTCGCACTAGGATCTGCACCAGGAGAAAAGATGCTGAAATATAATATGAGTACCAAAATATGTTGTACTCAATAAGATAATAGTTGACTGACTATAGAAAAATAATATATAAGATAAAGTATGAACAAAGTCTACTACTGTGGATATTAATACTAGAAGTACAACAATTTGTACATAATTATATAATGAGCGAATACATACAATGTGTATATAAATAAATAGGTGTAAATGATTAAGTACAATGCAGTATGGAATTAAGGTTATGACCAATGCTTGCCATATACTCCTCCTTTAACATAAATGTTCAATAAGGCAGGAACCATGGGGCATTTGTAATATCCATATATCTTGCCCATACTCAAACCCGAAATTCAATATCAATTTTACTCATAGTACGATCCAAACTCATACTGGGACTAAAGTAACCCCTTTTAATATTTTAAAAATAAGGTCCATATAACTTGTCAGCATACACTTGTAAGGACAAATACCATGTGTTCCATCAATTCTAAACATATGCCATTGAATACATAATTATGAACAGGCGTAAACAGATACAAATAACTAATCAATTAATCAGTTCACACACATGATAGTGAATTCGATGATATTCCAAATAAAACTTACAATAAGGGACATTATAACAAAATTGGGACCTTAACTATTAATATTCTTAACTCGGAGGACCTCACAATCCCCCCAACCTAAGGGTATACTAAGTAAATAAATGTTACAAAGTAATGCGTCTAGGAAATACCAAACCTCATATGTCAATGTACACACTCCTATGATAAAGCTTCCAATAGTAACCCCAATACTATTCAATTGACCTAACTAGGGCTCAAGCACTAAGAAACTACCTATACGAAGGTCTGAATGCTAACCCTATTCTAAGGCTATGAAATACTAAGAATATCAAATATTCTTCCACATCACAACCTTAATCCAAATATCTTATCACTTATATGCAATTTATGTCAAATATATCTCTCCCAAGATAAGTCTGAAAAAGGAAAAGTTGTAATCTACTTAGAGGTCAAACAATGCACTCGTGATCAATCACACCGAGACTTTTTCTTTTCTGTATAGCTCCCGACTTCTGCCATGCTATCTAAAATATAATCTACTAATTATTAAGAGAAATTACCCATATTGCAATTTTATATTCCAATACAAAAATGGGATCAAGAAGTTGGCTCTTGGGGATTGATAACAAAACTTAAATGTGAGCCCATAATTACCCCCTCCTAAGAAACTTATGCCCAAAGGTAGAGATGATGGAATATGATTTCAATCCCAATTTGGTATAAAGCTCACTTTAAGTAAAGAAAAATTCAATAAATAGAAGATCAACTAATGGATTAAAAAAGGAATTTGAGCTGAAAAAAGTAAGGAAACAAGATGAGGAAGAGAATGAACTTACCAAGTAAGGGATATGTTAGAAGTTCCACTTGTCGCCTAAGAATCAAGCTCTAAAAATGGATGATTTAAAGGTGAAATTTTTTGTTATGAAGAGAATATAAATGCTTGGTGATCGTCGCTTAAGTGGTGGACATGCCGTAAAAGCAACTTCTCTTAGGCAAGGGAATTTTCAAAAAAGAGGAAGCCACTAAATGGCAAGCCTCCGCTAAAGCAGAGGACAACTTGAAAAAGCAGCATCACTTTAGAAGGAAAGGCTACACTTAAGCGGAAGGTGCTGATATCAATAGCCTCCACTGAAGTAACAAGCCTTTCTCTTATGTAGCTCCGCTGGTGCGTGCTCACCTCCACAAAGCGGCTTCACCAACAACTTTGGCTCCATTAGTAACCACCTGATTTACGAGTCATGATAGCACCTACTAATTCTCACTAGTAGGTAAGCCAACACCATAACCCAGACTAACACAATGGGGTTAATCCAGAAAGAAAATCCCAACATTGGCATAATTCAAGAACATAAAGTAAAACATAAAGGTTTTAGATAGAATAACAATCATGAAAGATAACAATCCCAAAACTTAGTACATCTAATACAAGAGCAACTAATAGTTTCAATACAACTCCTAGTCTAGAATAGTCAATACATTTGTCTTGAATACTAAAGACTGAGTACAAAAAATTAAAGAAAATTAGGTGACTCAAACACCAAGAGCAAAACTTATCTCTGGGAAGCAAACAACGCACAAGCCACGATCAACGACGACAGTTAATACTAGATATACACCAAAAAGGTACAAATATGTAGTATGATTACCAAAACAACGGGTACTCAGTAGGAATCATCAATTGACTGAGCTAAATTATGTTATAAGATTGATAAAATATAAGATAATCGTAAATAAGTCAAGGTACAGAATCGAACCTGAATCATGTCCATCATTACTGTATATATTATAAGTAAGCAATTCAAAATAACAGTATAACATAAGGCATAAACGGATATCCATATCGTCATGCATAAAGAATAAATGATTCGAAATCATTAAGCAACACAAGTGCTATCACGAGCGAATACAAGTAAAAGGTTGGTGCCTATACACAAACTAGGCTTAGAGTAAATAACCCATCACAACATCCCATATCACTGGAGACACACCTAAGAGACATAAAAGAATCAAATCTCCAATATATATATACATATAAATTTCTCGTTAGCCATAGTTTTCCACAATTTCCATCAAACGGTCATTTGCCAACATTCATTATCATCATCAATAATCATAATTGAATAATATATACCAATACACTCATAATCATAACCATACCACCACATAGGAATCTATTTCATCAATACACCCTAATAAATCATCATTAGCTAGCTAACACTTATAACTAAATCACTAACTTAGTAGTTATCATATGACCTCTAATTATTATCCATCCTCTATTCCTAATTCACTATTTATGGATCAACGACTAACCATTATTTACACACTAGTCAAATGTAGTATCTAGCCAAGATTCACCACTCGACCATATTCTTCAATTAACCAATATTCATTTCTAGCCATTATATTCTCACAAGTCACCATTCATCATACAACCATTAATCACCATTGATACACTCATTTATCTCTCAACTAACATCTCTTAATAACTAGCATTATTAATCCACAATCCTTGTTTAACAATTAATCAACATTATAGACATAGTCATCAATAATAACTAATCACCATCATTTACTAGACTCATTACCACCTATCTCTTTAATAAGTTAATCACTACTATAAATAGTTATCGATGTCACTACTATAAATCACTACACTATTTTTTTTACCTCAACTCATTAGAAGACTATAACTAACACCCCTAATTTCAATATTATACCCAACTGCACAAGAGCATAAATAAACACATAATTGCCATACATAGGGCTAGCCAGACTCGAAGACATAAATGTACACATAGACACATCAATAATCACCCCCCAGCCTTTTCGGACGTCATCATAACATCATAGTATACTCCGGCCTTACCAGATATCAACATAACATCATAATATCCTCTAACCATATCGGGCATCATCATATTATCATAATATCATTTTACCGCACCGATTTCATCATATTATCAAAACTTCATCAGTCCTTCCTGGATATCAACATATAATCATAGTATTCTCCAGCCTTTTTGGGTATCATCATATCATTACCGCATTATTTGGCCTTATCGGGTATCAATATATCATTATAGTATCTTCGATCTTGCCGGGTATCATCATATCATCATAATATCCTACGACCTTATTGGGTATTATCATCACATTAATATATCTGCTGGCCTTGCCGAGCATCATCACATCAATATATATATATATATATATATATATATAATAAGGAATAAGCCCCACAAGGGCTAAAGTAAATGATAAGTAAATAAAGGACAAACACTACGAGGGATAAAGTATAGAGCAAGCCCCATAAGGGCTAAAGTAAATTACAACCCACACAAGGGCTAAAGTAAAAGAGAAGCAAGGATAGGCATATATTTATATCTCATCATTCATCGTTAACGATAATTTTTTCCTAAAATATATGATTACATGTAGGATGAATATTATAAGGCATTATGGGGTTCAACATGGTTAGTAGCATAGTTTCTTATGTAGTAAATAAACATATCTTCTAGAGCCCATGACTCACAATATTAGCAACACGAGGGCTTTCTAGCATAATTACTAGTTTGGTTATTAAACAAAAGTATAACACGAGTCCAAACACAATATATATAGTATTTTTCTACATAGTCAATAAGTGTGCCTCTTAGCACCATTTACATCATCGTTTCTAATACCGACAATAAAGAAGATTTCAAATTGATTTATTAGCATAATTATTAAGAATGATCATAACTTGGGCAATAATATAGTTAACGACCTGAACATTGGCCTAAACAATGGCTTAATCAAATGTATAATAGATGAATCATCTTTACATAATCCCTAATCTAGTCATTTAGACCTTAGGCATAACCATAAGCGAAATCATGAATAGTGGCTCATTAGTAGCATATTCGTCGGCCTACTATTAGCCTAACGATAATTTATCATTAGTATGAATGATGGCTAAAGCATGAAATGATATATATAGCTTATTCACATCATGATCGATAACATCATTTATGGCTTAGGCCATATTATAGTCAAGGGCCCATTTAATAGCACTTTCTTTAGCCCAAACATTAGTTAATCTCAATAACATAATTAGTACTTGGCATAAGCTTAAGCCAAGAAGTCATATAAAGGCTAGTCACTTAGGAATCATTTACAATTCCATTCCACATAACCAAAAAGTACCAAGAATCATCAATATTGCCACAAAGGGGCACTCTCTAGTCATTTTTAAGCATAATGTGTCAAGGGAAATAATCATAAGTCCTGCCTTAAGGTGGGACAACAAGCCCACATCTAAATACACGAATGCATTCTAAGTCCATTTCTACTCTGGACTAGGCTATGGTATCTAAATAAACTCTTAGATGTAAGACAAAAAACCATACTCCCTATGGTAGATATTCTACTCAAGCACTTTTACTAGGTCCAGTGGAACTAAGGCAACCTTCACTAGTATTAGCAACTAAGAACAACTTACTCTAAGCATGAGAAACTAGAGCATTTCACCTAAGGTTAAGTGTTCTAAAGTATTCTCATGATAAACATGAGCAATGAAGTTTATTCAACCTAAAAGTAATGGGAAACAAGTCAACTTTTCAACCTCTAAGATTCACATAGCTTAATTGGTCCAACCAACTCAAGTCTTGCATTTCATTAAAATAATACTTAAAACCTCACCCAATCTAACATAATATCTCAATTATATCAAAGCATAGCTCAATCTAACAAGGGTTAAACCTAGCCTACCTCAAATCTGACAAATGCTTAACAATCCACTAAGTCTTCGCTTTTCCATTTTGAGAAGCTTATTCAATGTGCCAAGCTATCAAAAGCACAGTCTACACATCATAAAGAGAACATCGATACCCATATTCCACCATGGAGCTTTGGGTTCAAAAATGACACAAAAAACCCCAAATGGGTCCCACATATAGAAGACACGTTTCCCAGATCAAACCAACATTCAAACACCATTATGGAATCATAATCCTCAAGAAGTAAAAGCCAAGATTATTTGGTCTAACATCCAGCCCACAAACAAATTGGGGGTTTTGGCAAAAAATCTAAGAAATTACAGGTTGCAAATGATGGATTATTACTCAAATACATTTTTAATCATAAATATATATGTTAAACAAGCTTCCAACTCACCCCAAGGATCAATTGGATGTTATCATGTCATTCTAGGGTTTCTAGAGTTCAAAGAGAGGTGGAAAATGGCCAAATCTCAAACAAGGGGGATATTTATAATCCCACCATGAGAAGAGGTGCCATATTTGCACTACATAGGACTGGGATCGTACTCCCTCTAGCACCCTTCATTGGCTGCGATTGCCATTTCCCAATGCCAATAAGGTTAAAGCTTATTTTTTACCTCCAGGACTCATTTTGACTCTTATTTTCACAAATAAACTATGTAACCTCACTAAATTCAATATTTTAGATGCATTGGTAAAGTTAGATTTTATATTCAAGGTCATTATGCCACTTGTAGTTCCCACACCCATATCTTTTGATTTTTGACTTTCTGACTAATGGGTCAAAATGAGCTCGAGTGCAATGGGACCCAAGCCAAGGGTATACCTAGCCTAATATTGATATTTTGGAGCTGCTGGTGCAGTTGGAATTATCATCTAAGATAATTTTACTGAGGTTTTTGATCAGTGACCATTTTGAAACTGCGAATACTTCTAAATAGGGAATTGATTCTAAAAATAAAATAAACTACCCAGTAATCAGACTATCTGTTCCAGTAAGTCATAATTGACTTAGGATAGCTATGAAAAATCTCTAATAGTAAAAAATAGGTGGGATTGCAAAAATATGGATAGAAGCAACATTCAGAGGTAAAGCTAACTCATAAGCTACCTCACTAACAACATGGAGAATCTCAAAGGGTCCAACATATCTCGAACTAAGCTTATCCTTACTCTCAAACCTCATCACTCCATCATAGGCGAAACATGAAGAAATACACGGCTGCACTCTGAAGCTGGTTAAAAAATCATCAATGTGAGGCATATGATAATAGTTCTTCACGGTCACCTTAATAAGCTGCCTATAATACATACACATACACAAAAGGGCCATCCTTCTTCTTTATGAACTATACAGGGGCACCCCAAGGGGACACACTCATTCTAATAAAATCCTCCCAAGAAGATTCTAAACCCGAGAATTCAATGCTTTAATCTCGACAGGAGCCATTAGGTAAAGAGCCATAGAAATAGGTGAGTGGTAGGCTCAAGGTCAATAGGAAACTCAACTTCACGGACCAGGGGAATACTAGTAAGGTTAGAAGGGAACATATATGGAAACTCACAAATAATAAGAATAGAGCCAGGTGATGGACTCTCCATACTAGCGTCACAACATAAGCAAGATAAGACTCACAAACCCTAGAGATACGTATCCTACCACAACATAAGATATGACTTTCGCTGGCTCGTGGCTAACTACTCTCTGCCACACGACTAGGGGCACGCCAAGCATAGCTAAAGAAATGATCTAGGAAAAATAGTCCATGATTGGATGATAGTGGAATAATCAGACCATGCCCAAAAAATTACATCAAAATCCACCATAATAAGAATAATACATTGACTTAAGGATCAACCTCACTGACAGTCACAATACCTTATCAGAATACATCAATCCACTACTAAAGAATCACCCACTGGAGTATATACATGCAATGACACATATAATAAATTAATAGATAACCCAAAGCATGGTGCATAATAAGCATATATATATATATATAAGGATAAGTAAATATGAAATCTAATAAAGCAAGGTCCGGCTGGTGGTACATCAATATCACACCTACATCTATACTATCCAAAGTCTAAGCCTCATTTCCAAGAGGTACAGTATCCAACTGACCATACCCACTACCTAATTAGTCATCTAATCGACATCCTATCCCGCCTATCTGGGAATCTCCTCAAGCGCACTGGAAACTACCCATGTGACCATGAGAACCACTTCTATCTAAGGGTTGAACAACTCTAAGATGAACCAACCATCATCCCACAACTAGGTCACTCTCGTAAATAATGACTAAGAAGTCCACAAGTAAATCAAAAAATCTGAGCAGAACCAACACCTAAGAATCTGGATGACCCGAAATGACCACTACGTCAAGACAGGCTATAAAATAACCTCCCTTGAAGACTGACTACTACTCTTACTAGGGCGATGTTCTAGTACAAGATTGACCTCAACCAATAATCTAAAGAATTGTCAAAATAGGTCGACTCTGTAGACTCTAAGGCTGAAAGCATGAACACTGAGGATACCTATTCTGAGGAGACATGTGAATAAAAAGCCTCAACTCTCTAAAAAAGTAGTGAACTATTTCTTTCTCAACAACTATAATGGATCCTGCTCAAATATAAAAAACTAATCTCCTAGTCGATCTCTAAGGCCGCAAGGCATATACTTCTCCCAAGAACATCTCAGAGAACTAAGTGCATGACAAGGAAGAAAATCCAGCTAGCCTAGATTCTATAAAATCTCTCCACCAATTATGAGTAGACAAGTCCAACTAAAATGTGGCTTAATCCTCTTCATGAGTCTCAACAAGGGCAAACAATGATGCCTGTCCTTATACTCAGTCAGGAACACATGTGCATCCTCTCTAAAAACACCATAAAATCTCAGCAGAGTTAATCTTAGGATCCTGCCCAACATCTTTTGCTCCTCAGAAGACATACTAGGCTGGGAAACAACTAGCTAGGCACCTATCAATTGAAAAACTACTAGTGTAGGAGGAATCTCAACTTTGGAAGTTATAGTTACTGGTAGTGCCATACCGCAATACGACTTTGATCCATTGACTCTGCACCATCCAATGATATGCCCCACCAATAATACCCAACAAATGAACTAATGCATTTTTAGCACTGCTGAAGAAATAAAACCTAATGGAGCCTAGCCTGATCCCCGGCCCACAATTGGCTATGACAAAAGTATCTCCTGCTCAGGTACATGAATAGGGTCAGGGAAAAATAACCTATCCTATCCTCTAATTGAGGGTATGTCTCTAGGCTATCCATAACCTTTAGTTCACCTGTTCTATAAAAGAAGTAGGATTCCCTGTGCTCTGTCTTGGGGCCCTTGTCTCGTGTAGAGATAGCACATGTCGTGGACTTCTGTGGAAGAGCAAAGTCAAGAAAATATTCTACAAACCAACTCAGACTCTTGGCATGATATGAGTGAAAGAAATGAAGAACTCCTAAGAATGTCCAATTGCCCCCCGAAGATAGAAAATAGACGTTAACGTTCTGATCCACATGACTCTATTAGACACTTGCTCTTGTACCAACAATATCAGTGAAACCTAGGATCTGATACCAATTCGTCATGACCTAATTTATGAGTCATGATAGCACCTACCAATTTCCACCAGCAGGTAAGCCAATACCATAAGTCAAAGCTAACACAATGGGTTAATTCGATAAGAAAGTCCCAACATATGCAAAATTCAAGAACATCAATTGAAACATAAAGGGTCTAGATAGAATAACAATTATACAAGATACCAATCCTAAAACCTGGTAGAGCTAATACAAGGGCAACTAATAGTTTCAATACAACTACAAGTCAAGAATAGTCAATATATCTGTCTTGAATAATAAAGATTGAGTACAAGAGATGGAAGAAAATTGGGTGACTCAAACTCCAAAAGCTCACCTTTTCTCTAGGAATCAATCATTATATGAGCCACAATCAATGGTAACAACTAATACTTAGATATGCACCAAAAAGTACAAAAATATAGTATGAGTAACAAAATAATGGGTACTCAATAGGAATCATCGGCTGTTTGAGCTAAATCATGAAATAAGAAAGATAAAATACATGACAATGATAAATAAGTCAAGGTACTAAATCAAACTTGAATCATCTCCATCATCTCCATCATCACTGTATATAAAAGTAATCAATTTGAAATAACAATATAACATAGGGCATCAATGGATATCCATATCGTCATGCATAAAGAATAAATGATTTGTAATTATAAAGCAACACAAGTGCAACCATGGGCAAACATATGTAAAAAGTTGGCACCCATACACCAGCTAGTGCATAATGTAATGAACCTATCATGACATCCCATACCACCGAAGAGTATATCCAATAAAGCATAGAGTAAAGAACACATCACACAGTGGTATATCCAGAAAGCATAGAGTAAAGAACACATCACAACATCCCATACCATCAGAGAGCACACCCAAGAGATATAAAAGAATCCAATCACCAATATATATATATATATATATATATATATATGTGTATTTATATATATACCTTTCTAGTTAGGCATAGTTTTTCATAATTTCCATCAAACGGCCATTTGCCAACATTGTTAATCATAATCAATAATCATAATTGATAACATATATCAATACACTCATAACTGTAATCATACCACCACATAGGAATCTAGGTCATCAATACACCCTAATTACTCATTATTAGCTAGAAATACTTATTATTAGATCACTAACTCATTAGTCATCATATGACTTCTAATTATATAATACCCCGTATTTTGCCCAGTTCAATTCAGCTCAGAATGGGCGCATTGGAGACTTAGGACATGAAATTTTAGCTAAGTGTTGGAGACTTAGTCTCATTTTTGGCCTTGAAACTTTGATGACTTTATTTTTGACCTTACTGACCTTGGAATGTAAATTTTAAAGATTTTTTATGATCGGGGTAGTCTATAGTACCTCTCTGCTGAGTTTTATAATTTTTGAAGAAGGTTTGGGGCATGTTAGGATGGCCTCAATAGAATTTCAATGCGATATGGATGCATCGCGTCGGTGGTCGTATCGAGGAGGGTAACACAACACATATCCTATCATATCACAGTGAGTGATGTAATGCATTGCTTATCTCATCGGTGCCTAATTTTATGTTGTTAAATGATGGGTCCATGGGGGTATTTGAGTCATTGACACTCCATCAAATCTGCCCAAAATAATTTAAGCCCTAAATAGCATAAATACTTTATTATTCATCTTTTTTCTATCTAATAACAAAACCCTAGATCTAAGAAATCATGAACAATCCCATTTCTCCTTCTCCAAGAAAATCAATAATCCAAGCTTCCGGGTTCATGAACTTCAAGAACACCATTATAGATTAAAAATACCAAGCCTTTACATTCAATTACTCCAGCAATGTATGTGGGGTTATGAACAAGGATACTTCTTTCATATTTGTGCCCAAAACTAGTTTTAAAAGTTGAATTTTACATGAATTTCAATTTAGGATTCATACCTAATTATTGTAATTTGAAGCTTACAAAATTACAAGTGATTTACGTGTTGAATTGCCAATCTACTTTCACATGTTTATGCGTGAGACTTGATTTCACATATTGAGAATTGAATTTTATTATCTTGTCTAGAATTGTTAAAGTATTTCATGATTATTATTGTTGAGAATGAAGTTTGTTGTGATTTGACATGATTTTCAAGCATGGTTTATAATACCTAATCTTAATCCTTGATATTTCAAGAAAGATGATGTTTAAGAATTTCTTGATAAACATGTATTCAGATTTTAAGCAAGATTTGATCTTTTGATCCGCAGCTAAGATATGGAATCAACATATTTCGTCTTGATTACAGTTTAAAACAGATAGATGCATAATTGGTTTTCATTATAAACCCTTCTACTATTTTAAGGTGGATTTCTTATAGAATGAGCATATAAGTAAGGGAGTAGTATTTAGCATTGAGTTGGGTATGTGTCTCAGTTCACATGCCCAAGAACTATGATCCAACATAGGTACAAATTTAGATTATTCCCATTTATATGGATTCAGAAAAAGATTGTAGTCATTTATCTCAGGTTATACTCCTTGGCAAGAGTATGAGACCTCTCTCTAACATGAGGTTTTCTCCTTAGGGGAACTAGACGTTGGACACTATGATAGCTCTCATAGTGTATGTCGGATAGAAGAACTTCCCTAATAGAAAAAATAACATAAAAGTTTTTAAAAGAAACTCCCAAAGTCCTAAAACAGAATAACAGAACAACTTTTAGAAACTAAGTGTAAAGTCTCATGATTTTATTCATATATTGTTTTACAGAAGTCAATATCTATGAGATTTCAGCTTTTAGTTTACAGAGATGAGTCCTTGTACACTTAGCCTGTATGGTTTGAAATCAGACTTAACTTCAGTCCTACTCAATTTATGATAAGAAAGAGTAAAAGTACAACTTTTAGAACTAAGTGTTATTGCTAAAAAGATTTATGCAGTATGCCTATTTCTCTTGATTTATGATTTTCAGCTTTCAGTCATCCAAGCCAATGTGCGTCACTTACACTTAGCATGCAGATTTTGAAAGTTTTTTTAATACTACATTATTGTTTTACTTATGCATTCACCCTTATATGCTTAGTACATTTCAAAAGTACTGATTCACAAATACATCTATTTGCTACATTGTTTAATAATGTAGGTTCAGGTGATCAGTTCCAACAGTGTGAATGACCATGAGCATCTCTATCTACATCCCAACAGTTGGTGAGTCCTTACAGTTCAAGTAATAATTTATTCAGATTTTCAGCTTCATGTAGTTTTGATTTGTTGTTTTTAGTTCAGTTCGAGTCAGTTGAGGGTCTGTCCTAGTGGCTCTCTAGTTAGTAGAAGTAGAGGCTTGTTGGACTCCTAGTTATATTTCATATTTCAATTATTGGTTGTCTAGACATTAAGTTAAATACTTTCGGACATTATGTTCAGTTAAAGCTAGTTCAGTTTAGACAGTATTCAGTATTATAGTTTTTTGCATGCCTAGATTATTTTATTATGAGTTCCATATTTAGTAGAAGGCTTATAGGGTTAGCTTGAGACTACTCGTAGTCTTGAGCACTGTGTGACATCTCGGGATATGTTTTTGGTGCATCACAAATTATTATCCATCCACTATTCCTTATGTAGACAATATTCATGGATCAAAAACTAACTATTATTTACTCATTAGTCAAATGTAGCATCTAGTCAAGATTCACCAGAAGACCATATTCTCCAATTAACCAATATTCATTTCTAGCCATCATAATTCTACTAGTCACCATTCATCATACGACCACTAAACACTATGGTATAAACACATTCATCTCTCAACTAACATCTCTTATTAACTAGTATCATTAATCCACAATCTTCGTTTAACAATTAATAACCATCATATACTTAGTGATATATAACAACTAATCACTGTTATTTACTAGACTCATTACCACCTATCTCTTTAATAAGTTAATAATTACTATAAATAGTTATTGATGTCATTAGTCCATTTTTTCACTAAGATTCATAAATCCACTAGTAACTATTAGCCACTTAATTAATATTCATCAATAAGCATCTTTCATCCATAAATAAACAACTACACTATTTTATTCCTCAACTCATTAGAAGACTATAACTGACACCCCTAATATCAATATTATACCCAACTACACAAAAGCTTTATCCAAAAAGTCATATAAAAGCCTAGTCACTTGGGCATCTTTTCCAATGCTATTCCAAGAAACCAACAAGTACCAAGAATCACCAATATTGCCACAAAGGGGCACTGTCTAGTCAATTAATAAGCATAAGTGTTCAGGGGATCCAATCATGAGTTTTTCCTTAAGGTGGGTTAACAATACCACATCTAAATACCCGAATGCATTATAAGTCGATTTCTACCCCAAACTAGGCTATGGTATCTAAATCAACTCTTAGATGTAAGGCAACCCATCATAAGCCCTAAGGTAGATATTCTATTCAAGCACTTTTACTAGGTCTAATGGAACTAAGAAAACCTTCACTAGTATTAGAAACTAAGGCCAACTTACTTTAAGTGTGATAAACTAGAGAATTTCACCTAAGGTTAAGTTTTCTAAGGCATTCTCATACTAAACCCTAACAATGATGTCTATTCTACCTAAAAGCAATAGGAAATAAATCAACTTTTCAACCTCTAAGATTCACATAGCTTAATTGGTCCAACTAACCCAAGTATAGCATTTCATCAAACCAATACATAAAATCCATTCCAATCTAACAAGATATCATAATTATATCAATACATAGCACTATCTAAGAAAAGATAAACCTAGCCTTCCACAAATCTGACGAATGCTTACCAATCCACTAAATCTTTGCTTTTCCTATTCAAGAAGCTTATTCAAGGTGCAAAGCTATCAAAAATACAATCTATATATCATAACGAGATCATTGATACCCATATTGTATGATTGTGCTTTGGGTCCAAAAATGACACCAAAAAGTGGGTCACATATATGGAAAACACATTTTTAAGATCAACCCAATGTTTAAATATTATTAGGGAATCATAACCCTCAAGAATAAAGTAAAACCCAAGATTATTTGGGCTAAAATAAAGCCCTCAAAAAAATTTTGGGTTTTGGACAAAAATCCATGAAATTAAAGCATGAAAAGGAATGATTCTTACCTTAAATCCATTGTTAATCACGAATATATATATGTTAAACAACCTTCTAACTCACCCCTAAGACTCAATTTGAGGTTATCATGTCATTTTAGGGTTTCTAAAGCTCAAAGGGAGGTCGAAAATGTCTAAATCTCAACTAAGGGGTATACTTATAACCTCACCAGGAAAAGACGTACCATGTTCGCGCTGCATAGGGCCGCGATCGCACTCCCATGATTGCTCTTCATTCGGACTCCAATTATCACAAATGAACTATGTAACCCAACTAAATTCCATGTTCTTGACGCATGAAGTCAATTTTTCATCTGAGTTTATCTTGGCCGCTTATAGGTCCCACTCCCTTATCTTCTGATTTTTGACTTTTTTGAACAACGGGTCAAAATGAGCTTGGGTGCAGTGAGACCCAAATTAAAGTTCTTCCTAGCATAGAATCGATATTCTAGAGCTGATGACGCAGTCGAAATTCACATCCGAGATTGTTTTGGTAAGGTTTTCACTCAGTGACCATTTGGAACTAATGAAGACTTCTAAATGGGGAATTGATTCTAAAAACCAAACGAACTTCCCGGTAACCTAACTATCGGTTCTAAAAAGTCATAATTGACTTAGGACAACCATGGAAAATCTCTAATGTCTAAAAAAATGGGATTACAAAAAATGACCAGAAGGCTCATTATATCAACTTCAAATGACATTCCAAACTCAACAGAATCAAGGAAATAACTAATGGAGGCCATTATGATAAAATGTTGATTGAACTCTACACTTTTTTGGTTTTCATTAAATCATCTACTAAGCATAAAAATGAGTCTTAAAGCCTTGGTTTCACGACCCGAACCAGGGCATGGTCGTGACGGGTATATCATGTCCACCGAAGGCCAGAGTACACCCCTTAGCCTATTCCAACGTAACTAATATATATATATATATATATATGAAAAGATAGGAAAGATAAACCCAAAAGTCAATATGATATCACTATCCGAAAACCATGCATAATACCAAAACTAATACTGAACATCAACCATAATGCCCATATCCATAGTAGTCCAACAAAGCCTCTAACCAAATTGAATAATAATAAAATGTCTGGATATGCCCCCGACCATAGCCAAAACAAATCTAAAATAAAGTCTAAGACAAGGGAAACCAAAACATAAAATAAAGTCTTTTGAATGATGGAAGCTCACCACTTCCATTCAACACTCGATCTAACTACAAACAATTGATAACTGTGCAGAAAAGGTAAAATTACCTTTAGAACCTTCATTGAGTGGGGATATAACATGTAAAGATGGTTAGCGATTAGAGCGCTAGTATGTAAGTCAGGGATAACGTAGTAAACTAATGCCATAATCCTAAATATGAATATTAGTAAATCCCAATGCAAAACATCATATACTATACGTACATATATATATGTATATCATATGCCGGGGAAAAAAAACAAGATTTAGCATGCATTTTTAAATCATTAACCTGGACTGGTTAGCTCTACCATCCTAAAGGTACCCACAGGCTATATGGTTTCAGATCCTCTTGCTGAAAGGGCTATATGGGTTCATCTCTACCTCATGACATGGTCAACATGATCTAACCTCACATCGATAAATATGATTTTCTAGTATCGGTCCCCCTGGACCTCTACTTTCCATGGCTTTGCTACATAACCCTCTTTAATCCCACATTAAAACCATTTACACATTCCCAACCATTTACCAAGGAGTCTTTTTATTAGGCATTTCCTGTTGGTATCGTTATACAAAAATTAGATCTTGCAAGTCTTCCTTTAATGCCATACAAAAACATTAAACCAAATCGAACTCCAAAGTTTCCAATTAAACCAAAACTGTGGCCACTAAGGACTTTTCAAAACCATTTGAAAACAAAACCAAACCAATTCACATTCTATTTACCACTTATAGAATGCAATGTTTCAGAAAGAATAGCCAAACCAAGTGATAAATCATATTCCAAAGCCAATTATGCAAGTGGGTTGAGGTTATTGTCAATTTCCATACAAAAACCATTTATTTAGGGAATTCATTGTACCCCTAAATTAATTCGCCATCCCTATGCAACCAAAGAGTTCATAAATCATGAATTCAAACCATAAAAATTCAATAATAATCATGGGAAAACATTTAAGCCAAATACATTCGGAACCTTCAATCCATAGTTCAAAATCTAACATAAAAAACATGCATAATTATAACCAATTCATTCCATACAGAAAAGATAAGTACAGGGAAAGAGGTACATGTCATAATTTCTAAGAAATTCAAAGAAAATCACACCCTTAGGACCCTAGATGATCACATCTTTGAACCCTAGCCTTGAGTTGAAAAGAGAAATTTGAGAGAGGATGGTTGAGAGTAATGAGAATGACCTTCGTATATTAAAAACTTATAGAAATAGGTACTTATAGAGATTAATTTTTTTGTATAGGTGTAAGGACTCCTTTACGCCTTATTACATTTTAAAAAGAACAAGACAAGCAAAAATTACTATAGGTTCGTGGCACGGACCTTATCGCGGAGGTCCAACCTCCATGTCACAAACCTTGTTGGGGTAATTATCTTTTATTTCACAGAGGTTATCGTGGAGACTAACCTCCATGTCATGCCAATATCACAGAGGCATACTGCCTCTATGACCCAAACCCACCCTGTAGCTCATTCAAAAATTCCAAAACTCTTTCTGGTTACCCTTTTAACATACCCAAACATAATTTGAGTCAAAAATCAACATTTTAAATATGGGAAGGGTAAAATCAAAATATCCAAAATTTTGAAGGCGTTGCACTATCCATCCCTTAGGATTATTCATCCTCGAATGATGAGCTAGGACACATTTTGCATGAGAATGTTAACAACACACCACAATAAAAAGATAATCCGAATAACAACAAAGAAGAATGGAATTCATTCCCCAAGCTTCTTCATCCATCACATAGAATAGAAATGAATACTTATCCTTCATATCCTCTTCCGCCTCCCAAGTAGATTCTTTCACTTTAAGGTTCCTCCAAAAGACCATTACCAATGATACATCTTTAGTCCATAATCTACAAACTTGTTTATCTAAGATCTCTACTGGAACCTCTTTGTAAGATTGGGAATCCGAGACACCAACATTCTCAATAGGAACTACCAAAGAAGGATCACCTATGTATTTTCTCAACATAGACACATGAAACTCAGGGTGGATAAAACCTAAACTAGTAGGAAATGCTATTTCTTGCGATGACCCACCAGGCCTGAAGTGTTCTACTTTTACTTGCTAACACACCGTGCACTTAGCCAAAAAATTAGGCATGTCCCTCTTCATGTTATTCCACCAATAGATCTCTTAAAGGTAGTGATACATCTTTATCAAACTAGGATAAACTGAATAACGTGACTCATGATCTTTGGCAAAAATTCTACCCCACGTCCTATCCATATCAAGAACACACAACCTCCCTTGGTATCTTAAGATACCGTCACCACTAATCTCTAAAGCCATCACCTTCTGTCTATCCACATAATTCTTGATTTGCATCAAGATCAGGTCCAACACCTACTTCTCCTTCACCTCAGTTCCAAGAGATAACTTTTCTACCTCTTCTACAAACCCACCACTATCCTCAGAATCTAAGAGATGAAATCCAAGATTAGCCAAATTGTGAATATCCTTCAGTAAGTCTCAATTCTCCTACCCCACATATGACAAACTCCCCATAAATAACCGGCTAAGAGCATTAGGACCACGTTAGCCTTACTTGGATAATAGTGGAGACTCATGTCATAGTCCTTGAGAAACTTAAGCTACCTCCTTTGTTTGAGATTCAACTCCTTTTGGATAAATACTTATTGAGGGCCCTTATGATCTAAAAAAATATCAATATGGACCCTATATAGATAATGTTGCCAAATATTTAATGCTAACACCATAACCAACAACTCAAAATCATGATTTGGATAATTCTGCTCATGAACTTTTAACTGCCCAGAAGCATACGCTACCACCTTGCCATGCTGCATTAATACATAACTAAGTCCCACACGAGATGCATTATAATAAACATAAACCCATCACTATCCTCGACCAAAGTCTAAACCAGAGGAGAAGTTAATTTATCTTTCAACTTCTCAAAACTCCCTTCACAAGCATCGGACCATAGAAACTTTACCTTTTTCTGTGGATCCGCTATGATCCCTTCACTATAAATAATAGACACAGAAAAGGAAAAACATTCAACCAAAACTCATATTTTAAGAACTTAGCATACAATAGCTGATCTTTTAGGGTTTGTATCACAACATGAAGGTAATTTGCATGATCCACCTTATTTTTCAAATATACTAGAATATCATTTATAAACACAATTATGAATTAGTCCAAAAGCTGATGGAATACTTGATTCATAAGTCTATAAATATCGCAATAGCATTGGTCAACCCAAAAGACATGAACAAGAACTCAAAATCGACATACCGAGTGCGAAAGACAGTCTTAGGGATATCCTACTCCCTAATCTTAAGCTGATGATAACTCGACATGAGGTCAATGCTAAAGAAATCTTAGCACTCTGAAGTTGTTCACATAGATCATTAGTCCTAGAAAGAGGGTACTTATTCTTCATAGTTACCTTGTTCAACTGATGATAATCAATACACATCCGAAGAGAACTATTCTTCTTACACACGAAAAAATAGGAGCACCCAATGGAGACACTCTAAGGCTGATAAAACCTTTGTCAAGAAGATCTTTTGACTACTTCTGAAGTTTTTTTAACTTAGCTAGAGCCATTCATTAAGGAGGGACAGAGATAGGGAGAGTGTCTGAAAGAAGATCAATCCCAAATTTAATTTCCCTGTCCAAAGTGATACCAAGAAGATCATCAGGGAAGACCTTTAAAAATTCACTAACCACGAAAATGAATCATAAAGAAGGACCCTTCAAGTTAGAATCCTTAACCCAGACCAAATGATTAAGACACCCCTTGGAAATTATTTTTTAGACTCTAAGATATGATATGAACCTTTCTTTAGGCACTAAGGAACTCTTTTTCCACTAAATAACTATCTCATTAGGGAATTTGGAAATGACCTTACGGGTCGGACAGTCTAAAGAGGCATTACACGAATGCAACCAGTCCATCCCCAAGATGAGATCAAAATCTAACATGTCTAATTCAAATTAATCTACAAAAGTTTCCCTACCACCAAGATTCCACACAACCCCTATAGACCCTTTTAGTAACCATATAGTCACCTATCGGGGTAGAAACAAAAAAGAGGTTCAAAATACACTCGCCACCAAAACCAAAATGCACAACCATAAATGGGGTTAGAAAAGAAAGAGTAGACCAGGGGTTAAGTAAATAGTACACATCAAGAGAGAAGAATTTTAACATACCAGTGATGACATTAGGTGATGCCTTAAACTCCTGATGGGTTGTAAAAACATACAAGTGATTTTGGCCTATGTGGGTACTAGATATGGCACCCCTTGGTGTAGGAGCTGAAGATGTGGTAACTGGAACCTTATTATCCCCCGAAGCAACTTTTCTCCCCAGGAAATCCCTAGAATATGTCTCAGCTATCCATAATTGGATCATTAATTCTCCTCTTCATCATAAAAGACACGATGCAACCGACCATGTAGAATACAAGGAGGATATGATGGAGCTGACTGGGCCCTACTGGCTTGAGATTTGGCACCCTATGCCCTAGAACCATCAAGGCTCTAAAAATAATGAATTTGGACGGCTTCAAAAAAGGACCACTAGCCATCAAATATGAGGCAGAGTTGCCCCACCTCTTCTTAGACTATTTCCCACCATTTATACTACTCTACTGCTAAACCTCCACCCTAATTTGAATACCAAAACTTCTTACTCCATCTCTCTCCCATATCCATTTTCTTTTATTTTCCTTCTCAACCTATTGGATATATACCATAAGTCTAGATATGTCCATATCCTTGTTCAACAAGGCAGCTTTGCTCTCTAAAATCAACTCACGTGATAAACCAGAAGAAAATTTCCTCATTCTAGCCCTAATGCTAAACTTTAGCTTATGAGCATGTCAAGACAATTGGTGGAATTTCAAGGCATACTCCTTCACTGACCTCTTGTCTAGCTTTAAATACACAAGCTCCTCCGCTTTCGTTGCCCTCAACTCCTAAGAAAAGAAGTGGTCAAGGGAAATCCTCCCACATAGAAAATTTAGCATTATTACCCCTAAGATGCTCCCACTTCTCATACCATTGGTACGCAACATCCTTCAACTGATAACCAGTGAATTCCACACCCTCTACCTAAGTAGTATGAATAACCTAAAAGATCTTCTTCATCTCATCTATAGAACTTTGAGGATCCTCCTCAACCTTAGTGCCAGTGAAAGTCGGAGGGATCAATCTTATAAACTGGCCAACTCTAGTGTCCTTAGATGAACTCCCAATAATACAAGCCGAACCCCATCTGATGTGATTGAGATGTAACTAAATGAGTCCACAGATAAATAGATTGGTGAAACTCAACATTAGTGATATCTCCCCGAGGTGATTGATCAGGAGTAACACCTCTAGAGAAGGATCTGTGGATCTAGGTGGGACTCCATGGATCAACAACCATAGACCGATTCTGTTCCCCCATAAGTTGGATAAGATTAGCCAACATTGTCCTCAGGCAGGAAAGATAAGTTTCTATGAGCTTCAGATCATCTTGAAGGCATGATCTGAAAGATGAATAAACAAAAGTTAGAGGAATCTATGACCTTAGACTCTATATCCCAAAATAAAAGAAACAACAAAATAAATTCCTCTCTCTTATAAGTGTGATGCGCTACATACCCATAAAATACTCTCCACTAGACAACTTTGTGAATATCAAAATGACCATGAACCAAGGCTCTGATACCAACTTTGTCATGACCCGAACTAGTGCCTGGCCATGACTAGTATCTAACGTCCACTAAGGATCGGAGACCTCCCTTAATCCTATTCCAATTAACCAATATATATATATATATATATAGGAAATATAAACCCAAAATCCTACATGAGATCAATATTTGAAAACCATCCACAATACCAAAACTAATACCGAACATTCGAAATCTTTTTGGACGAGCAGAAGGATTTCACCCTTTACCTTTTGAGTCTCAGGATGTCGCCTTACTAACCCTTATCTTGATCCTAATTAACTATTTAATTTTGAGTCTCTAGTTTTAGATGAAATCTAACCATCTTATGTAGATAATACCTAAAAGCGTAGATCGACAACTAACTCTAAATTACTATTGTCCTTACCTTTTCCTAGTCACTACTCCTCTTTTGGAGTAAGTAGTAATAATCTAGGCAGGATCTTAACATTGGCCCAAACTAAAATATCTATTAAAGTAAGTTAATACAATGCATATATGGGTATCGATTCAGAACAACAATAGAATTTCCCTTACTTTGTTAATCCTCCAAGATTTCCACAACCCTAGCCATAGGTTTTAGCCGCTCATGCTTGTGAAATAATTAATAACATTCTTGATTGAAAGCATAGATGATATCACAATAATAAGAAGTAGAAAAAACCCTATTTTTATACTTATGAGTTAATCAATACACAAGAATTCCTAGACCAAAGTTAGATCTCAAAATCAAAATATGTTTGTAAGTATCAAGAGTAAATTAATCCTATTAAAAAGGACAAAAAGGGTATTTATAGTACATGGGGAAACCCTACAACCAAAGCCCAAATAAAATTGAAGAAAACAGGGTCGGTGGCCACTTATGGTTTGCATTTTCTCCCTCACCCTAGGCATAGGTAGAACTTGCATCTTGCAGGGGGTGAAAGTGCCAAGATAGAATTTTTCTGCAAGTCAACTCTTGGGATTTTGGACTTCTGGAACTTGATTTGCCCATTTGCGGTCCATATGTCCTACTTGCGGTCCATATGTTGACTTAGTAAGTGTTAGGAGTTATCTTTTTAGCTATTCTTCAATTTTCAAACATCTTTGATCATGAAAAAGTTGGAAAGTGTCCCAAACATCCATAATTGCTCAAATAAGTAGCCAGTAACACGTTTTACATCTTTAACATTAACTTAGCATCCAAAATGTGATTTCTTGCAAAACATACCCAAAATACATCATATCTAAAAAATAACCTCAAAAACTTACATATTTTCCTTATTTTAAGCTTCGAAAGTGCTATATTTCTATAGCACATCAACACCCTCAACTTAGAAGATTTGGATGTCCTCAGCCAAGAAGACACAACAAATAAAAAATGATGCTTAACTAGGAGAATCTAAGCTATTCATGGTGGTCAATCAACACTCTTATGCTCTTAACACAACTCCCTCTCTAACCTTACTTTTCAAAATGAACTGTGTATGAACATGAAGCACAACAATGTGAAATAATGGGAGCAAGGTATGACATTATATTTTCAATAGGAAACCACCAATATGTATGAGTTACACTACCCAAAAGAAGCATATAGCTAGTAATATGACACAAGTGACCTAACAATAAAGAAGTCCCAACTCACTCGTATGAAATAATGCATGTCAATGCAGGGATAGTCAAGAGACACTCACATTCAAAAGAGAAGTTCTAATCAATGTGCAACAAATACCATAGGTTTGCCCATATTTTCTTTAGCTTAGTATTCAGACTGTCAAGTTAGGATCACTATAGGACTATTCTCGACTTGTAATGTAGGCTTTGGGGATGGTATGGTACATATAAGCATATCAAGTGACTTGGCCTTTTTTTTAACCAATTTTGGGGTCTCACTTATTAGCTAATTTCCTTTTTATTCCACCCTTATATCCCCCTTTTTATTCTTTATTGCACATTCAGGTTGGGTGTGGTCTTTCTTTTCACAATTTTTCTTTTCCGTTTCTTTTTCTTTTCTTTTACTACCATGGCCAACCCTATTAACTTTTTTCCTCTTATTTTAACCTTCTTCATACCCATTTTACACTATGCACCCCTATGAAAGCCACCCTCAACTTAGGTATTTTGCCTGTATTGAGGTGCACAATGTCCTATGAAAGCCACCCTCAACCAGGGCCAAAATAGGTTCATTGTAATACAAATGGGATGGTGAAAACAAAGAAATAGACTACAAGGCTCAAAACAGGGATCAAGGGATACTATTTCACACATAGAAGGTCATTTAGGCTAAAAGTAGAGTATAATACAAAACGGTCTATGATCCTTTTCTAACTGACTATCCTATAACCTAGGTAAGACTAACCGAGCAAGTTTTGAATTTAACACACAAAGAGAACTTAAGTAATATCTCACACACACTTGGCACAGAGTCACATCATATGCTATTACATGTTCGGTTCATGCAATTGTTAGCAATGACTATGATTTACTGAATTCTAATGCCATAACTAGATTAATAATGTTCACACATATATACATATACACAATTCTAAGACACAATAATTTGGAGGGGTATCATTTTCTCAAAAATCCATAAAAAATAATTACTACCTAAATACTTAAAAATGTCTTAATTACACAAATCATATCACAATATGAAATAAATCACAATACAACACAAATTAACCTAAACATGTCGATTCTGCAACCATACCACGACTGACAGGAATAGAAGCAGGACAACAAAAAATCCACAGTGGTGATGGTATGTACCACCCCTAACTAAAAATAGTGTTATGTCTACAATGCCCTAAAATAATCAAAAACAAAAGGAATGAGGACATATCTGGGATACACTAAGCATCCGTGTATTGATCTTTCCTATATGGGGGGGGGGAGGTATATCCACTAGTAGAGGCCATGGTGGTAGTGGTGCACTATAAGGAGATGCAACAACAGCTAGCTCGACATGCTTCTACCTATCAAGAAACACAGTATCCATCAAATCACAGCCTTTTCAGTCATCAAAATAGAAAAACAAACTTCAAAAAATAATGAATTTCCTTTTCACACAGCTCTTAAATCCTAATTCTACAAAATATAACTACAATTCATGCTGAAAAGTAACAAAAATTCAAAAAAACAACAAAAAACCCCAAATTTAACTAAGATGTAGAGTTATATGTCATACACCACAAAGATGAAACAAAAGTACGAATGAAAAGAAAATTGCAACAAACCAATTTTATGTGAGAAGAAATTTCTAAGAAGAGGCGATGTACAAACCAAAAATCAAACAATGGGAATCAAAAGCCTCACAAAAAATAAAAAGAACAAAATTTGAAGAACATACAAAGGCAATACAAACCAAAAGTGAAGACTCTAATAGCTAAAAACCAAGATTTAGCAGCTAAACAAACAATATTATACCTGTGAACATAAAATTTATGAAATTGATGTCGTAAGAGAAAAGCCAAGTTAAAATTGAAGAAATAAAGATGAAGAAGCAACATTACAAGCAAGAAAGAAGAAGAAATTGCTCATATGGCATGTCTGAATTCTGTAATTCCCCCTCTTGGCCTCTCTTGGTCCCAACTATGGGGACTAGAACATTATACTTCCCGAATAAATCAAAGTGTTTGGGACCACACAAATGCGCTGGCTGAATTATTAGGGATAAAATTGGAGAGATGGCTAATATATGGCTCCCAGTGAGAGAGAACAAATCTTATTACAAGATATCCACCTACTGCCTCATATGTCCTAGATCCATCATCTCAAACTCTGAAATCGGTCTACCACACTAATCTCATCAACATTTGGTGCAGTTGGTAAACTGGCCTCTGTAGCAATATCCTCAATAATAGTGTCTATTACAGACAACACTTTCATATTATCTAGTTGCTGCACTATCATACACATATCAAACACTACTTGCTCATCATTCAGTTTGAAGGTTATTTCCCCTAAGTCCATATAAACCAATACCCTACTAGTGGATAGGAAGGGTCTATTCAATATAATGGAGGCTTGATAATCACCTCACAATCAAGAACCATGAAATCAGTGGGAAATATAAGGGATGCCACCCTTACTTCTACATCACACTAAATACCTACCAGTTTTTTTTATAGATGAGTTAGCCATCAACAGTTTTATGGATGTAGGTTTGAGTCCCCCTTCCTCAACAGCTTGTACACAACCCTTGGTATCATATTTACTGTTGATCCCAAGTCACATAACACCTGATTGACATTGAAAGGACTAATAGAACATAAAATGGTGACTATTCTTGGATCCTCCTTCTTTTTTACTATCGGTAAGGAATGAGTCACACTATAAGGGTACACATGATTATTGGTCTCAGTGACCCTATCCTCACCATTATCATACTCAAAATCATCGTCAGCCTATGCCGCTTTCTCAAACTCTACCTCAGGTGTCTCATCACTCCTAGTGCTATCAATATTCAACTCCTCAATAGTAAGTACAGGAGGATCATCAGTAGTGTCATCACAATTAGTTATGATATCTAGACAATAACTTATAGCTGGTGGATTCTAAACTTTTTCACTCGAAAGACTAATAGGCTATTTCTGTTTGATCATAGTAGGCATTTGCCTGAACTGGTGCTCTAACAACTTGATAAGAGTAGCATGAGACTCCACCTTTTGTGTCGACCCTAAAATTTTAGCCTTAATCTCCTTAAGGTTGTTCTCCTGATTTTCTTGACCCTTCACCAGTTTGGTAAACATTTCTTCCATTCTTGATTTCCTATCTTATCTACCAAGCGGAATGTACCTATATCCCTTTAACTTGTAATCATCTATCCATCTCTAGTCACCTTCTCTATCCTTACTACAATATCTATATCTATCATCATAGTTGTTCAAACCTTGGTTTCCCTACCTTTTGGCTAGAAAAACCTCTAAATGACAATCCAAATAGCTAGCCTCCTCTTTTAATGCAGACTCATAGCTCTGGAAGCTACACCCTGTGCTTCTAATACATGAACTTTCTTGAAATTCATAGTCATGAACTGCTTTGCCATCAACCTAAGATTAGTCCTCAGTATGATAATCTCTTGCACTACAGAATCATCAGCTACTCTTTGGTCACTAGCAGCTCCAATGGCATAAGTGCCAGAACCCCTCTTTTCCTCCCAAGTTTGCCACCCTCAATTAGTGATATAGATCTGGACTAGAATATCATAAGCTCTCTCCTTGAATAATCTCATAAAATACCTCCAAAGATAGTATCTACCATGGCCTTGGAACTGATGGCCAGGGCTCTATAAAATAACCTCAATATGTTCATCCCTAAAATCCGATGGTCGAGCACCATACTTAACTTCTTGTTGAACCTGAACCAAGCCTCATACATAGACACAGACTGTAGTTAGCTAAAATTTTAGCTCTCATCATTAAACTGCAACATCCTAGATGGAGAAAATAACTAATTCAAGAATTATCTGCTTAACTCATTCCATGTAGAGAGATATCCTTTTGGAAGTTACCTAACCATAACGATGCTTCTCCTGTAAGCAATAAAGGGAACAACCTCAATCTAAGATACTCCTGGTTCACCCCTATATATGCATATAAAGTGAAAATTCCAATAAAATTAGCTAGATACATATTTGTGTCATATGTAGGAAACTCCACTAACACACCCTTTATGTATAAGAGTTGGATCATAACACTTGATTTATTGAACTTAATGGCTAGGGGTAAAATAAGTGGAATAATGGCACCTATATCTATCATCTCAACATACCCCAGATCATTTTTATTATCCTCATATAGTTAGAAGTACTGGTATGCTGGGATCATATAGGCTCAATTCCCTCAAACTCTATTCTGGTTTCCTTCGAGTGCTGATCAGTGGTCTACTTCACGTCGATGCACAACTAGATCTGCCTCATGATCTAAGTGATGGGATTTTTCATCCCTCCTCTAGTTAAGAGCTTGTTCTAACAACACCTCCATCTGTTGGTCAATAATATCCTGAACTATTTTGGGAGGAGGGGAGGCACATCATTACGAACTCCTTTAGAAAGATTGTCTCTCTTCAAATCTGTCATTCTACTAGGTGTTTGTAGGATTCTCTCTGTATTCAGATTTAGTGGAACTAAGGGATTGCCTCTACTTTATGTTCTAAGAATACACCGAGGTATACCCAACTAAGAACACAAAGAAAAATAAAATCCTAAAACTGCAACAACTTTAATTCGCAACTCAATACAGTATTCCCTATCAACGATGCCAAAATTTAATAACGCCCAAAATACACCTTCACTCCAAAGATGATTGTGTTCAATGTAAAATATAGTAACCCAACAAAGGTTGGGGTAGAATCCCAAGGAAAAACATACACTTGTGGATCTCAGATGCTATAATCAATAGGTAAAACCTAGAAAGTAAATAGGGGGATTTGAATAGCAATATCAAATAAAGGGAAAATATCAAATTTGGTTGTAATCAGTATTGGTGAACATTAGGATTGTGTTCCCTCTAGCTTCTCAACTATGTATGCTTATCGTGCTTTGTTTTACTAACCCAATACCTTGTATGCAGAATCGGTAAGTTAGGTACCTTCTAAAGTCTTTTGGACGAGTAGAAGGATTTCATCTTTTACCTTTTAAGACTCGAGATGTCATCTTACTAACCCTTATCTTGATACCAGTTAACTATTACCTTTTGAGTCTCTAGCTATTAGATGAAAGCTAACCATCTTACGTAGATAATACCTAATAGCATTGATCGACAACTAAACTCTAAATTACTATTGTCATTATATTTCCTAGTCATCACTCCTCTTTTGGAGTAAGTAGCTATAATCTAGTATGATGTTAATGTTGTCCACCACTAAAATAACTATTAAAGTAAAGATAATACAATGCATGCATGGGTATCTGTTCAGAACAACAATAACACTTTCCTTACTTTGTTAATCCTCTGGGGTTTCCATAACCCTAGTTATTGGTTTTAGCCGCTCATGCTTATGAAGTAATCAATAACATTCAAGATTGAAAGCATAGATGATATCACAATAATAAGAAGTTGAAAAACCCATAACCATAACTGAATTAATCAACTGAAATCAATAAACAAGAATTCCAAGACCAAAGTTGGATCTCGGAATAAAAATATGTTTGTAAGTATCAAGAGTGCATTACTCCTACCAAAAAACATATAAAGGATATTTATAGTACATAAGGAAACACTAAAAGCAAAGTCCTATGAAATAAGAGAAAGCACCGGTGGCCACTTATGGTCTACACTTGTTCCCTGACCCTAGGCATATGTAGCACTTGTGTCCTACAGAGTGGGTGCAAGTGCCAAGAAAGAACTTTCCTGCTAGTCAGCTCTTAGGATTTTGGAATTATGGCACTTGCTATGCCTACTTGCGGTTCACATATCCTACTTACAATCCACATGTTGATTTAGTAAGTGCTAGGAGTTATCTTTTCAGCTCTTTTTCAATTTCCAAACATGCTTTGATCACAAAGAAGCCGAAAAGTGTCCTAACCATCCATAATGCTCCAATAAGTAGACAAAAACACCTTTTTTCATCTTTTTCATGAACTTTGCATCCAAAACATGATTTCCTGCAAAAACATACCTAAAATACATCATATCTAACAAAATAACCTCATAAACTTGCATATTTTCCTCCATTTAAGCGACGAAAGTGCTATATTTCTATAGCACATCAATACCTCCAATGTATCCTCCACCATATCTAAGAAAATAAACATCACACACCTGTGAAAATTAGCAGGCGTATTACACAACCCAAAACTCATCTGCTTGAAGAAGAAAATGTCATAGCGACATGTGAATGTGGTATTTTCTTTGGCTTCAGGTGTAATGGATAAGAAATATAACTAGAAAAGACTAAAATAAGATAAATACTACACTAAAGAAGCAAACACAAAATTATTTTAAGAAGCAAACAACAAACTAATTACATAAATGTAAAGGATAGGTAACTTTACATAAGATACTATAAATAATAGAAACCAAAATATGTATCAAATCTTAAGACCCCTAAGACCTATAGTATCAATACCAAGATCTTACGTGAAAACAAGTGGAACTCAACCTCCCCAAGCACTCACATTTCTAAGAAAAAGATCAACAATAGTGAAATCCACACTGGCCCTAGTTACAATCTCACAAGAGAGAAGAAAAGGTATTTCAATGTTTTGTATTTCAATATCAGTAAGAAACTAACTAGAAAATAAGCCTAATAGAGTCTATTTATAGCTATTACATCAAATAACTAAACTGCCCTTATTGAAAAGGGGCGCCTATGGAGTGTAAGAGTCATTCTTCTCTCTTCAACTTGTGCCAATGACCAAAACACCCTCAATAAGGGGCAGTCATGAAGTGTAAGGAATCATTCTTCACTCTTCAACTTGTGTTGGAGTGTTTCAAGAGATCTTCACACACTTCTATATTTATGAATATGTATTGAATTTGGATCCTTATGAAAGGTCTTGTACTCTTTGTACCCGTATCAAAAAGGGGTTTAGGAATTTTGTCTAGTGGCATTTCTACTTCCTTCCCCTTGTTCTTCTCAATGACATCATTTAGAGATTGCCCAATAGGAGCCTTCTTTTCACCTGCATCTTCAAGTTTCTCAAACTCAGTTGAACTACTTTTTAACTCAATATCATCAACAATGACTTCTTCTACGGATGCAACATCATCTATATATGACTGAACTATTAGATAAGATTTAGGTAACACTCTACTACTTCTTATGGTAATTGATACACATGTTCCATAATTTCTCGAGTTCTGCACCATATTACTTGGCAAAGTTCCATTTTTTTATTAGTTGAAATTCTTGGAAAATTGATTCATTTGGTGCTTTAACTACTTAATATTAGTAGAACGAGAATCAACCAGTTGACTCATAGTTGATGTCACTTTTCATCTCCTTAAAACCTATATTAGTTTATTTTACCATTTTCAGTAATTTAGCAATCATGGATTCCATGGAAAACTTTCTCGAATCATTGGCAGCATTATTACAATTTTTGGGTAGCACATACAACCCACTCCGGTCATCCATATTCTTCCAATTCCCTTGATTTTAATCTCTATAAGTAGACTTGTCATAATAATTATCCCATTGATAGTTTCGACCTTAATTTTCTTGGCCATTTGCTTGGAAACCCGTTGGTTATTAAAATAGATAGTTTATTCCTTAGAATTAGATTAGGCTTATCTACCATGTAACCTTCACCTTCTCAATATTACTGGACAATTAATGTTTAGTAAGAAAAATTATCTACGGCTTCATATGTATCATGTATTGGTTATGCTTATATTTTCTTTAGTGTATTCCACCAAAATAGAAAGTGAATACATGTTGCTTGCTGCCTGAGAATCCCTGGTATGCCAAGCTCTACAAGTTCTTGTAAAACTATCCAGTATCATAGTCACATTCATAAAAGTAAGAGCCATAAAGGCACCTCCCACTTTACTATCAACTAGCGACTTTATGTTAGAATTCAATGCCCTGTAGAATGTCTCCATCAAGTCCTCATTAGTCATTTTATGATTAGGAAATAGAATCAACTTTTTTTGGGTTTTTCCTCTAAAGAGAATGGGTGAAAAATGGCCAAAATCGAGCAAAATAGAGGCCATTTTTTACGCAATCTAGGTACTCAGGAGTCGCTATCGCAACCCCGAGGTATGCGATTGCCACATCTTATAGCTACATAGACCAGTCATGATTGTGACATCCCCTCAACGATCACACCATCTTTGGGATGTGTAGGCTAGTTGCGATTGCAACATATGTTATGTGATCGCGGCCCTTCCTCACGATAGTATCTACACCACATAACAACTAAAACTTTGAATTCTTCAAAGTTTCCATCAAGACCTCGAGATTCATCCGAAATCCTATGTACACAAGCAAACTATGTAACCATACAAAATTTGACATTCCATATGCGATAACGCACTCAAATTTTCCATCCGAGGTTATTTTGACCAAATATGGGTGCCACACCCATATTTCAATTTCTCAACTTTCTGACCAATAAGTAAAAATGAGCTTAGGTTCCTCAAGACCTAAACGAAAGGACTAACTAGCCTACAATTGACATTTCAGAGTTGTTAGCACAGTTGAAATTTGCACTTAAGATTGTTTTACTAAAGTTTTTGCCTGGTGGCCATTTGGAACTAGTGAAGACTCCAAAATAGGGAATTTTCTTTAAAAACCAAATAAACTACCCAATAACTAAACTATCTTCCCTAGTAAGTCATAAATGACTTAGGGAAACTATAGAAAAACCCTACTAGTGAAAATGTATGAAAATATGGAAAATGACTTGAACCGTCATTATAATATCCACTACTAAAGGAACTTTTGGCTGCAAAAGTTAAGGATTAGGATATACCTGAAGTCTTAAATAGGTAAGGGAACTGGGTCTGCATCACGCTATCGATCTCCCAAGTGGCCTCCTCTGCTGGGCAATGCCTCCACTGAACCTTAACTACCAAAGTCTCTTTAGTGCACAACCTCCTAACATCACTAGCTAAAATAAGTACAAGCTCCTCTACAAAGGTCAAGCGCTCAACCACTTGGATTAATTCCCATCTAAGTACATAAGAAGGACCAGGAATATATTGTCACATCATAGATACATGGAAAATTGGATGAACAACAGTAAAATCTTGAGATGGAGCTAACTCATAAGCTACCTCACCAACCACTTGAAGCATCTAAAAAGGTCTAATATATCTAGGATCGAGCTTGCCCTTAATCTTGGAACTCATCACACCCTTCCTTAGTGATACACAGAGGAATACAAAATCACCAACTCCAAATCTAAAGGAACAAAGCCTACGGTTTGCTTAGACCTTCTGCATACTGTAGGCCACTCTCATCCTATCCTGAATCACCTTGACTCTATCCAATGAATCATGAATTAAATAAGTACCATAAGGCCTAACCTCGGAAGTATCAAACCATCCAACTAGAGAATAACCTATCATACAATAGAAAGCCTTAAAAGGGTGGCATCTCAATACTTGAATGATAGCTGTTGTTATATGCAAAATCTACCAACGCTAAGTTTTACTCTCACTGGCCTTCGAAATCCATAAAACAGGATTGAAGTATATCCTCAAGAACCTAAATAGTTCGCTCTGACTGACAATTTGTCTGGGGTGAAAAGTTGTACTAAGATCTACCTTAGTGCCCAAATCCTCCTGAAAAGATCTCCAAAACCTCAAAGTGAACACAGAATCACGATATGAAATAATTAAAATGGGCCCACTATGAAAATAGACTATCTCCTAAACATAGATATAGTCTAACCTCAAAGTACTGGATAACATCTAAATAGGAATGAAATATGTTGACTTGATCAAACGATCTATAATAACACAAATACCATCAAAACTATGGGAAGTGTGAGGCAAACTACTTACAAAATCCATGGTAATCTGTTCCTATTTCCATACAGGATGGGGCAATCTCTGAATCAAACCACCCGGTTGCTGATGTTTGTCCCTTACCTGCTGACAACATAGTCAACAACTATAAAGTATGCCATATTGCTATCTATACCACTCCACCATAATGCTTCCTCAAATCTCTATAAATCTTTGTTGTGCTGGGATAAATAAAATATCTAGCACTGTAAGCCTCATTAAAAATCAATTAAATTAAGTCATCAACCCTCAAAACATAATTGCAACCATCAAACCTCAAAATACCCTCAAAATCTATTATGTTCCTCTTGAAATCACCACTCAACATCTAATCACGAAGGAATTAAAGCTTATTATCCTCAAATTGATGATCTTAAATCTGCTCAAAAAGTGAAGACCTCACCTTAACACTAGCAAGAATCCTCCTAGGGTTTAAATTATCAAGTCAAACCATTAAGTTCACTAAGGATTGAATGTCTAATGCCAATGGACTTTAAGAAAATGAAATGCAAACCAAGCTACCCATTCTAACTGCCTTTTAACTCAAGGCATTCTCTACCACATTTGTGTTGCTTGGATGATACAAGATCAAAGTATCATAATCCTTAAGCAACTTCATCCATATACATTGTCCAGTATTAAGCTCCCTCTGGGTCATAAGATGCATAAGATTGCAATAATCGATGAAAATCTTATAATGCACACCATAATGATAATGCCTCCAAAACTTAAATGTGAAAACTACTATCGACAACTGCAATTCATGAGTAGGGTAGTTGCGCTCATGCACTTTAAGCTGTGTAGAAGCATAAGCAACAAAATGACCTTATTTCATTAATACACAACCCAAACTGACAACAGATAAAATAAGAAAGTCTTTGAGATTTCCAAAGCTTGACTCATACTCTTTGGACCATAAGAAAAAACCTCCTTCCGAGTCAATTTGCTCATAGGGGATGAAATAGTGGTAAACCCCTCAATAAAGTGTCTATAATAATCAGCCAAACTAATGAAGCTATGAAGCTCAGTCAGAGATGTAGGTTTAACCCATTCATGAATCGCTTTAATATTGGCCAGGTCTACCATAATACTATCCTTAGACCCAACGTGTCTATGGAATGTCACCGACACAAGCCAAAACTCACACTAAGAGAACATGACAAAAATTACCCTATCTCTCAAAGTCTAGAGCACTATCCTCAAACATTGCATATGTTTCTCTCTACTCCTCAAATAAATAATGATATCTTTGATGAACAGAATCATGAAAAAAATACAAATAAGACCTAAATACATGGTCCATCAAGTCCATGAGTGGAGTTAGGGCATTAGTCAACCCAAATGACATCACTTAAGAACTCATAATGACCATAACGGGTCCTAAAAGCTATCTTTGAGATATCTTCGGCCTGAATCCTTAACTGATGGTAACCAAATTTCAAATCAATCTTAGAACTGCTCCTTGAAGTTGGTCAAACAAATCATCAATACGACGCATAGGATAAAGGTCCTTCACTATCACCTTATTAATCTACCAATAATTAATACACATTCGCATGGGACCATATTTCTTCTTCATAAAAATTATAGAAGATCCCCAAGGAGACACACTCGATCTATTAAAACCCTTACCAAAAAGATTCTAAAGTTGGAGTTTATCTCCTTAAGCTCTACATGAGCCATATCGCAAAGTGCCATAGAAATAAGTCGAGTGCCCAGATAGAAATCAATAGAAAAATCAATCTCACAGATAAGTAGAATACCAGATAGGTCGGTAGGGAACACATTAGGAAACTCATAAACAATAAGAATAGAGTGAAGTGATTGAGTCTCCATAATAGTATCATAAATATAAGTGAGATAAGACTTGTAACCTCTCAAAATAAGCCTTCTAGTTTAAACATAACAAATAATCCCCATCGGCTTATAGCTAACCACCCGCTGCCACATAACTGAAGATACGTCAGACATGGCTAAGGTAACAAGTTTTGCAAACTAATCCATGACTGTATGATAGTGGGATAACTAGTCAATGCCCAGAATCACATCAAAATCTGCAATATCTAGAATAATAAGATCAACATAAGTTTTAGCATCACTAAGTCATAACACATAATTTGAAAACCCAATCCACTACTAAAGAATCACCCATAAAAGTAGATACACGCAATGTCACAGATAATAAATCACAAGAAAACTCCAATCATGGTGCATAATAAGAAGATATATACGAATAAGTGTATGATGGATAAAATAAAGCAAGGGTCAACTAGCGACACACTGAAGTTGTACCTGTAACACTAGCATCCGAAGTCTCAGTCTTAGGTCTAGTAGGTACTATATATAACTCACCACGCTCGCCAACTGGCTGGGCACCTATCTAGCCTATTATCCTTTTTTCCTAATAAACTCCTTGAATACCCTTAAAACCCCCACTACGACCATAAGAACTATCTCTAAGCAAGGGGTAAACGACCCTAATAGGGGTAACACTTTGACCTAAAGCAAAAATATCCTTATGAAGAGGGCACTCTCAAGAATAATGACTAAGACCCTCACAGATATAGCATAAAGCCAAAGCAAAACAAAAACCAATATAATTAACTAACCCAAAGTAACTACCATGACTAGAATTAACAAAGGATGAATCCATTAATTACTAACTGCCACCATGACTAGGGCAAGCGCTGGCACTAGACTGACCTCTATTTATAATTTGAAGCACTACTTGAATAGGTTGACTAGGATAACTTTGATTCTTATAGGATGGAAGCAGAGAATACCTAGAATGAGGACTACTACCCCTGAATTGGGAGATTCTATGGCACCCACTGAAACTTCTCTGATATTAAGGCCTCTTATTATTGCCTTTTGGGCCTCACAATGCACTTCTTCCATCACTTGAGTGTGATCTGACACCTTAACAAAATTCCTGTATGCAACAACTAAACTCTGAGTAGACATATGAATAAGGAGTCTTAAGCCTCCAATAAATCTACAAACTATCTCATACTCAATATCCAGAATAGAAGTCGCATACATAGCCAACTTGGGAAAATGATCCTTAGACCATGCAACTGTCATGGAGACCTACTCCTGTGTAGAAAATTTATCCCTCAAATGATCTCAAAGGTTGAGATGCATATACTTCTCCATGATCATCTCGAATAACTAAGTTTAAGTCAAAAAAGAAGATCCAGCTGGTCTAGAATCCTTATAACCTCTGAACAAATGTTGAACAGCTAAATCTAATTAAAATATGATGGAATCCATATTGCAAGTCTAAATAAGTCCAGAATTATAGAGCCTATCCTCACAAACAATCAAAAACTCATACAAATCCTCACTCGAAGCACTAGAAAACATATGCAAAGCCAAAATTAAGAATTCATCCAATGTCTTCTACTCCTCAGAAGACATAATAGGCTAAGAAACCACTAGTTGAGCAACTATCAGTTGAGAAACTACCAGTGTAGGAGGAACCTCAACTCTAGGAGCCTCAGTACCACTTTGATCAGTAGACTGTCCACCATCAGATGGCACACATCAACTATCCCTAAAAGTTAAACCAATACATCTCTGAGCATCGAAGAAGAAATAAACCCTGATAGAGCCTGGGCCAGTCCTTGGCCCACCACCAACTGGGTTGAAAAATCTCTGGCTTAGGAGCATGAATAAGACCTAGGGAAGGCAGTCTATCTTGGACTCAAGTTGGGAACACATCATACAGCTATCGATGACCTCTATTTCATCCATAAATAGAAGTAGCATACTTAGTCTTAGTCTTGGGACCCTCATTTGGTGTAGATGTAGCATGTTTCCTAGTCATCTTTGAAAAAGTAAAGTCAAGGGAATACTTGTACAAACCAACTCAAACTCTTAGAATGAAACGAGTGAAAGAAGTGAAGAACTCCTAAGAATGTCTCATATCCTCCCAAGTATAGGAAATACATGTTATCATTCTGATCCATAAGACTCTACTAGACACTTTCTCTTGTAACAACTATACTGATGAAACCTAGGCTCTGATACCAATTTGTCATGACTCAATTTACCAGTCATGATGACAGCTACTCGAACTCGCTAGTAGGTAAGCCAGATCATAACTCGAGTTAATAACAATGGGTTAACTTGGTGGAAAATGACAAACATAGGAAAATTTTAAGCATAAAAATATAACAAAGTTGAGTATTCCACATAGATAAAAATAGTCAATACAAGATACCATCCCATGACTTGGTAGAGCTAGTAAAAAAGCATCTAAAAAAAATACAACACAAATGTCTATAATATATAGCAACATATGTCTCAAAAATAAAAGACTGAATGTAAACGATAAAGGGAAATAGGCAACTCAAGCTCCAAGAGCTCACCTTATCTCCGTAAATCAATTTATAATGACCTTTCTAGTCATTTTCAATAATTCCACTTATTTTTTCCATTTGAGATTCTCCACAGCTAGCTCAAGATATTTATGACTTGCTAGGACTGACCGTTTGGTTATCGAACAGTTCGTTTGGTTTCTAGAATCAATTCCCTATTTGGAAGTCTTCATTGATCCGAAATAGCCATTGAGAAAAATCTTTAGTAAAACAATGTTGGTTGTGAATTTTGACTGCCCCAAAAGCTTTGGAATATCAATTTTAGGCTAGGTAGACCATTGGCTTGGGTCCCAATGTATCCTATCTCACTTTGACCTATTGGTTAGAAAGTTAAAAATTTAGAAATACTACTGTGGGACCCACATTTACTCACAATAACTTCAGATTAAAAATCTAAAGTTGCCAAAGCTCTGGAATGTTGAATTTAGTAGGTTTCCATAGTTCATTTGTAAAAATTGAATTCTGAATAAATCTCGAGGCATCATTGCAAACTCTAAAAATTTTCATGCTTTGTTGGTTTTGGTGCGATGGTGATCACATTATGGTGATCGCAGCGAGACATGGTTAATTAACTAATTCAATAGTAATCCGTTGATGGTGATTTCGATATCATTTTGTCCGAGGGGTCTATAAATAGACCCCAATGTTATGATTTTAGCCAATCTTTTAACATTATTATCATCGGATTTAAGTTAATAATCCTTTGAATTCATACTTAAATTTTTTAATTTGGACCTAAAGACCTAATATAGCTTGGTTTTAGCCCAAATTAACTTTTATTTCACCCATTTCATGAGGGTTATGATTTCTTGTTCATGTATAAACATTGACTTGACCTAGAAAATACATTTTCCATAAGTGGAACCCACTTGAGGTTTTTGGTGTTGTTTTTGTACCCAAAGTACATTAGTGCAATATGGATATCGCTAGCCTCGTATTGATGAATAGATCACTGTTTTAATAGTGTTATGGCTTTTAAGGTATTGTAAAGTGAAGATGGATGGGTTGTGAATGATGTAAGATTTTTTGGTTCAACTTTGAGGTAGGCTTTTGTCTATTCTTCTTCGTGTATAATGTGTGATATGAATTACGTGTGAATGTGGATGTTAAGATTGATCATGAGTAGAATGAATTATTCTTGACTATTGAAGTTAGGAAATTAGATGAAGGTTTTAGAACCGTAAGGTGAAATTCTTAGTACCTTTTATAATCCTATTGCCTTCTCCCTAGATTGAACTAATTCGTAGAATGAATGCGATATGATGCTAGGTTTGATATGTGATTTAACATTGGAAGTATATTAATATGTTTCACCTTATTTGTGCTATTATTGTTATCATGAAACCTTAGTTTAGGTGAGGTTGACCTAAAGGCCCTTGTTTCTAGAAAATTTCCTATCATAGGATTGGTAATGTCTTCCTTGACATCTAGAAGTTGAACTAGATACCTTAGCTTAGTTTGAGATGTAGACTGCCTAAGTATGGACATTAAGGATTTGAAGTGGATTTTTCTGAACAACTTAGGCCAAGACTTGTGTTAGCCATTATGGACTTGTTGCAGATGTTAGGCCTAGTTGAGACTATTGAGCCCTTGGAAAAAGCTTACTTTGTGGCTTGATAAATTATGATGACTTTCCTCGAATTTTGATTAATGGTATTTAGAGATGATATTTTGTTTTTAGGTATAGTATTGGACCTTTAGAAATATTTTTTCCTCTTAGACATGATGTTTGGCCCTTATATATGATATTCCTCCTAGATATGATAATTGGCCAATAGAGATGATATTCCTCATATTCATGATATATGACCCATAGATACGACATGCCTCATAGATGTGATATGTCTCGTAGTTATGAATTATTCTTATTGATGCATTATTCCCCTATAAGTGAGATTCCTCCAATACATGAGATGAGTAGAGATATATTTCATAGATTATAGAGATGTTATGCCTCATGAATATGATATGTCCTATAGTTATGATATCATTTATTTATACATGATTATTGTATGAGATCCGGATATGTATGTGGGCCTAGGGACATGATTATGATGTTATGACTATTCTAAACACTTTATTAGGCCAAATGCCATGTTATTATATGAGTTGTACATCCTGGAAGTAATTATCCTTGTGAATCATATGGTTGTAGTTATGAATATATGAATGTCGATATATAAATCTTCTGGCATGGGATGGGGAAGATGTGGTATGATGTTATGATTCCAATGTTTGAATACTAGTGATGGCACGCATAGATTTAGTACATTCATGATTATTTCATAGTTGATTGATACGATTTCAATTAGATTATAATCTTATTACTGCTTACATTAACTAAGGGATAAAGCCTACTTTCTACACTAAGATGGATTTCTTCACAATAATAACTGCCAAACTTAATGAATAATTTACATGTATAAAAGAGTTTAATAATGACGATTTAAGGATTTGACTGAGATATATTTTGGTCCATTATTCGACACCGCTATTCACTCTGGTCGTGAGATATTCTGACCCTTTCTACACTTTTACAGAGATTTAGTCCTGAAGTTTGCTTCGGGCCACCAACTTATTGATTTACACTCTTTTAGTGATGGGTTGAGTCCGTGTGCCTATTATGTGTGTGTATATATATATATACTTATGGATAATGTGTTACTTTTTATAATACCTAGAAAAGTCAAAGGATATTATAATGATACCCAACAAGGCCGGAGGATACTATGATGCTGTGATGATACTCGACAAGGACGAAGGATGTTAAGATGATGACATTGATACCTGGAAAGTCCACAGGATGATTATGATGGTTATGGTATTATGAACTCTGTTGCATTCATACTTACATGCATATTGCTTATCACTAGTATATACCTTTGTCTATCAACTGGTATGGGATGGCTGCATAGATATGGCCGATGATTATGCCTTGTGCTGCTGTATGCTGATTGAACCATTTGAGCCTAAGGTGGTGGGGGTATACATAGGCTCGTCTAGTAATTGGTTGTCCGAAATAGATGGTTACTTATGGTGTTATTGATATTGTTATTGTCATTGTTATGATCATTTTTATATTTAGCTTATGATAGATTGGTCATTGATTCGATATTGAGATCGAGGTATGATTTTGTCCTTTTCTATCAAAAGATTTCATTATTATGCATGATTAAATTCATGATGAGATATATGGATTAGAAACCTTGAGCATGTTAGTACTAAATCCTGATAGGATTATAATAAGACCTTAAAATAAGGACATGATGATCTAGGTTGTTCCTTGAGATGATCCTACATCCATATATATATATAGCTATGGTGGTATTACCGTACATCCCCTCCTTCATATGTTCCTATTGTGTTTTCATTCCTTGGCATTGTATATTGATATATATATATATATATATATATATATATATATAAAATCTTTCTTTATTTTTTATTCATATATTTGCCAAGGATATATGGTATAGTGTTGAGATTTCTGAGTATGGAGGGAATAGGATAGTTCATACTCAATACTTTCTTTGCCTTATTATGTTAGTTTATTATACATGAATAGGATAAGTTATCCTTATTATCTTACTAGCTATATTATGTAGTTGTTGAACATTGGGTGTAGTTTCCATTTTGTTTATATGTTTTATATATTTGCTTAATAATTGGATCTCAGTACACAGTTGCCTGCTGAGTACCATTCATTTGGTACTCATACTACACTTTTGCATCCTACAGATCATAAGTATGAGTTATTGCCATTTATGTGTAAATCGTGCAGAGAAACTATGGTTCAGATACTAGAGTGAGTTCCTGACGTTTGGAGTATTGTTATCTCTCTCTTATGCATTAGACTAGTCTCAATATTTTTTTCAGAGATAAGTTATATCAGTGTAGTTATTTGTACTTCACTTGAAATCTTATTGTAATGACCCGAGACTACCTCTTAGTTGTTACACGATGCATACAATCCCGAGGGACCACATGCTAACCCATGAGCTGGTACCTGCTGTGAGCACTGGATAATATAAACATGGATTGCGGAAGAATAACTCAAATGCCATAAGGTTTTAAATATTTGAATTCAAACTGAAATATAAATCTAGGAAAATGAATGTCTGAATCTAATTAAGTACTAATAAACTAAACAACTAACTGACTGTAATGTCTGAAAAGCCTATACGACTGACTGACTGAAAGTTGATGGGACAAGCCCCCAACTAAATCCACTGACTACTGAAATAAAGACATGAAATAAGATAGCATCTCCTCGGGTGATGAAGACTCACCACTGCTACTGTACTGCTAAAATCTAAGGGACTAAGTGCGATCTGGGAACTAAGCGTCATCACCTATTATACAAGACATCATAGCACAAAAGAAAGGTATGCGATCAGGACTTTGAATGTACTGGTATACTAAATGAGGTAGGATAACATGCAAAGTTTCATGAAAAGGAGTAATGATCTATCTGAATATACATGTAAAGTATAGAATACAGAATAGAGAGCATAAAATCTGTAGATACTGAACAAACATGAAAATTTGTAGACACTGAGGATGCATGACCAAGCATATGACATGAACTAAGTAAAATCTATAAACTAAAACACTAAAATTAATAGAAATTTCTACGCTTTGGTCAAACAATGCTAAGACTGAAGAATTGTATTGGAATTGGAACTGTAACTGAGACTATATTTGAGACTGTGGAAGGTATCATCTAACTAACATTCCCTAATTTGAGCTAATTGGTGTCAAACCTGTAACCCTATTTGGAAGGGTGCTAATACCGTGCCGGGTACTAACGTTCGCTGTGTGGATCCATTAAACTAATATCATATCCATAGGACCAAGGGTGTCAAGCCTGAACTGACGGGTGACCCCGGCGAGATAGTCAAGCCTAATCTGATGGGTGACTACACATATCCTATGTTGGCTACGTAGTTCTGGAGTATAAGGAGTGATACAAACGACTATACTTATCTGATGTGGAAGATGACATCCCTACACTCGCTCCGTGCTAAATCCTACTCCCAACTGAATGACACTGAGGTACTAGACTATTCTGAGTTTAACTGACTGTTCTGATAATGCTCATGATATAATTTGAAGTTATTCTGAATATCATTCTGTAAAGTACTGTGACTAGACTAAATAAAAAGCTATGGTTTTTGGGTATTCAATACCCCCAGTACTCAAAACAATAGTAGAATATGACACTAAAACTTGGGGGACACAACATGAAAGTTTTCATATAACATTTACTTTTGTAGGCATTTTATCAATCGCTTGTAGTTCATGATTTAAAATAATCATAAAAATACTAAAGGGCTGGATTAATTGACACGAAATCAACATAGAAAACAATAATTCATGGTTTAATTTAGCAAACGGCAATACCAAAACATGGAGAACCGAAGAATGACATTAATTTCATGGAATCATGGTATAAAATCCTAGTTCATAGAGATTAATGGATGAAATCATGCTTTAAAATCAAATAACTTAAGAAGATTACAACTTTGCAATTAAAATGGGATACTTGTACTCCATGGATGAAAGGGATCCATGGATGAACATCTAACATACCTAGAATGATGAATTTGGAAGGATTGATGGAGAGTTCTTGAGAAATTGCCTTGAATTTGAGAGATAGGGTTTCTTATTCTTGAAAAGGGGATCTTTACTTTTGAAGAATAATTGAATACTGATGATTACTTAGGGTGTTTAAGGGCTAAATTTTGTGTTTTAGTTTAATTAGGGTGGTTGAAAAAGACTTAATTACCCCTGGATGAATTTAAAAATAGAAGCTGAAAACTGAAAAACCTAATTTTTAGCCTTGGTGTGATGCGCCACTATCGTTCCAAGCCACTGAAAAAAGAGACAACTGGGACCTGGATAAATGGTACGATGAGCCATTATTGCAGTAATCCTTAGAATGCCATTTTGGCAACCTCCGCAATGCGCCATGATCACGGTGGCCCACTGGAAATTGACAAATGGGAAATTGGTCTGCTCCACGATGCACCGTGATCGTGGAGTCACACTTGAAATTGAAAATTGTCATTTGGGATGTCTACGCGATGCGTTGAGGGTTAAGATTATGATGTTTTGCAACTGAAACATAAAATCTCCATAACTTCTTACCCAATTATCGAAATTGGGGGAATTTTATATCATTAGAAAGCTAATTTGATTTTCTACACAATGGAAAGCTCTAAATTGAAAAATAATGAGCTTTTCAAAAATTTCATATATGAATACTCATACACTGAGACTTAGATTATGCTAGGGAAATATGGGGTGTTACAATATCTCCCCCTTAGGATCATTCATCCCCGAATGAAACTGGTTAAGCTGAGGCACTAATAGACTGAGCTTACCCACTGAATACCCTTGTCTGATGCATAGAATGCATGACTAAACTATTTCATGAATGCATAAATGAGATGAATATGATGTGCAAATGAAACTGAGCATGATGAATAAATATCGCAAGAATATTTGGTACCTTATAATGAATTTGGATTTGCAGAGAAAAGATGAGGGTACTTGGTCCGCATATCTGCTTCTACTTCCTAATTGGCTCCCTCAACGGACTGATTCCACCAAAGAACTTTGACTAGTGGAACTTTTTTGTTCCTTTGTCTGCGAACTTGATGATCAAGAATTTCGACTGGAACTTTCTCAATGGAAAGACTATTCCAAATATCTATACTTTCTAAGGGAACAACTACAGCTGGGTCACGAATACACTTTTTCATCAATGAGACATAGAGCACTCGGTGTACTGAGGCTAAATCTGAAGGCAACTCTAGCTCATAATCTTCCTTTCCAAAACGACTGAGAATTCTGAAGGGACCGACATATCGGGGACTGAGTTTTCCTTTCTTGCCGAATGTCTTCATTCCCTTTATGGGAGAGATTTCTAAGAATAAAAGATACCGACCTCAAACTTGAGATCCTTTCTCCTCATATCTGCATATGATTTCTGTCAGATCTGGGTAGCCTTAAGTCTTTCTCTGATCAACTGAACCTTTTCCAAAGCATAAAACACTAAGTCAGGCCCTACTACTGCAGCCTCACCTACTTAAAACCAACCAGTTGGAGTTCTATATCTCCTACCATATAGAGCCACAAATGGAGACATACGAATACTGGAATGATAGCTATTATTGTATGCGAATTAAATTAAAGAAAAATGGTCATACCAACTATCTTTAAAATCAACAATGCACGCTCTCAGCATATCCTCAAGAGTCTGAATGGCTCTTTCTTCTTGACCGTCTGTCTGAGGGTGGAAGGTTGTATTGAGGTGGACTTGAGTACCAAGACCTTTTTGGAATACTTTCCAAAAGTGAGAGATAAACTGGGTATGTTTATCTAAGATGATAGATAAGGGAACACCTTAAAACCTAACCAACTCTCTAAGATAGAGATTGGCATAGTCCTCGGCTGAGTAAGAGGTATGACTGGAAAAAAATGAGTTGATTTGGGCATCTAATCTACGATAAACCAAATAGAGTCATGTTGATGACAGGTACGAGGCAAACCTATCACAAAGTCCATATTCACTTTCTCCTATTTCCATATAGAAATAGTGAACTCCTTTATGGACCCACTAGGCATCTGGTACTCAATATTATCTTGATGGCATGTAGAGAACTTAGCTAGAAACTATGCAATATCTTTTTTCATCCCACTCCACCAACAGATTTCCCATAAATCGTGGTACATCTTAGTGGCCCTTAGATGAATAGTGTAACACACACCACACACTTTTATAAGGATTCATTTCCTCAACTTATCAACACCAGGCATACACAATCTACCCTAACAACGCAAAACACCATCTCTCCCTTGAGAGAAAACCTCTAATTTCTGATCTCTGACTGAATCTTTCAACTCATGAGCTACACTACCCATAGATATTTACTGAGAGCATCAGCCACTATATTAGCCTTGCCCAAATGATACAAAATGCTCATGTCATAATCTTTCAATAACTCTAACCATCTTCTTTGACGCAAATTCAAATCTTTCTGAGAGAACACATACTGAAGGCTTTTGTGATCTGTGAACACATCTACATACACCCTATGCAACTAATGCCTCTAAATCTTTAGGGCGAATACTACTGCTGCTAGCTCAAGATCATGAGTCAAATAATTTTTCTCATGAGGCTAAAGTTGTCTGGAATCGTAGGCTATGACCTTACATCTCTGCATGGGAAAGTAATCCAAACCTACTCTAGATGTATCACAGTACACAACAAACCCATCAGAACCATCTGGTAGAGTAAGAACTGGGATTGAGGTGAGTCGAGTCTTCAACTCTTAAAAACTCTTCTCGCATGAATTTGACCAATGAAACTTAACTTTCTTTGGAGTCAATCTATACATGCGGGATGTAATAAAAGAAAACCCTTTAACAAACTGATGATTATAGCCAGCTAAACCCAAGAAACTCTTAATATCTGATAGAGAGATGGGTCTAGGATAGTTTCTCACCGCTTCGGTCTTTTAAGGATCAACTCTATTGCCATCACCAAAAATAAAATGACCAAGGAATACTACTGATCTTAACCAGAATTCACACTTACTAAATTTAGCGAATAACTAATGAGCTCTAAGAGTCTGAAGCACTACTCTGAGGTGGTCTGAATGCTCATTTTTGCTACGGGAGTAAACAAGGATGTCATCAATGAAGACTATGATGAACATGTCCAATTACTACTTGAACACTCGGTTCATTAACTCCATGAAGGATGTTGGGGCATTTGTAAGACCAAAGGACATGACTAGAAATTTGAATTGACCATACCGAGTTCAAAAATCTATTTTTGAAATATCACATTCACTGACTCTTGATCTATCTTGGAAAAGTAACTGGCACCCTGTCGTTGGTCAAATAAGTCATCTATTCTAGGAAGTGGGTATTTATTCTTTACTGTGACCTTGTTCAACTGACGGTAGCCTATGCATATTCTGAGAGAATCATCTTTCTTACTCATGAATAAAATAGGTGCGCCCCATGGGGAGATGCTGGGTCTAATAAATCCCTTCTCTAGGAGATTCTTTAACTGTTCTTTCAGTTCTTTGAGTTCAACTGGAGCCATTTTGTATGGCGGAATATATATAGGTTGAGTATCTTGGAGAAGGTCTATTCTGAAGTCAATTTCCCTTTTGGAAGGAACTCTGGGAAGATCTTACAAAAACATATCTGAGAAATCTTTCACTAATGGGACTGACTTAAGAGTAGGAGTTTCTAAGTTAGAGTATTTTACTCAAATAAGATGGTAAATACATCCATTCAATAACATTTTTTTGGCTCTAAGGTACAAAATCAACTGACCCCTAAGAGCTATAGTACTACCCCTCCATTCAAGGACTGGTTCATTTGGAAATTAAAAATGAACTATTCTATTTTTATAATCAACTGAGGCATAGCATGAGTGGAGCCAATCCATGCCTAGAATGACATCAAAATTTGTCATCTCTAACTCCATAAGATCAACTGAGGTAACTTTCTAAGATATTGTGACTGGACAGTTCCTGTATACCTATCTGGCTACAATGGAAACACCTACTGGGGCAGACACTGAAAGGGGCTCTGCTAGAGTTTTAGGAATGACTCCAAAATTGACAGCTATATATGGAGTTACAAGAGAAAGAGAATATAAACATATAAGTGAAATACCTGCAACCTACCATAACTACGTCAAGAGAATTTTCTTGATCTTGGCGGGACTGAAGAGCATATAATCTATTCAGACGCTGATCACTGGTAGCACCGAAATTGGCACCCTGCTGAGTTGGGCGGCCGGATGGAACTGACGACTGATGGGACTGGCCCAATTGGCATGCATCCCTACCTTTCTGAGCAACTACCCAACACTTCTGAATCTGATGGCCTGGCTTACCACACCCGAAGCACACATAACTACCCGGTCTACACTCACCTTAATGGTGTTTGTCATACTTCTAACATAAAGGATTGGTACAAATACTGCTAACACTAACCTGGGACTTAGAGCGTGGCGCCCTATCCCTATTATCGTTTTTGAATTTAGGTGCTGGGGAATTGGATAAAGAAGGTACTGGGGCTGATGACCTATAATGAAACTAAGGATGCTTACCACCTTCTGACTTTCATTGATTGAAAGTAAAACTACCCCTCCTAGCTCTCTTGTTTCCTCTCTCCCTCTCCTTAATCTATTGATCATGGACCATCAGTTTAGATAATTCCATCTTGCTAATCAACATTACGGTCCTACACTTCTTGACCACACAGTCAGATATGCCAGACATAAACTTACTCATCTTGGACCTACTGTCAGCCACCACATATGGAGCGTATCTAGCTAATTGAGTGAACTTAAGAGAATACTCCCTCACACTCATACGACCTTGCCTCAAATTAATGAACTCCAACACTTTGGCCTCTCTCAACTATAATGGAAAGAATCTGTCCAAGAAAGCCATGGCAAACCTTTCTCATTCTGTAGGCCCTACATCAATACCTCTATCAACTTTCCACTGCTTAATCCAAGTATGGGCTACATCCTGTAATTGATATGCATTCAACTCAAAACTCTAACTAGACACCACCCCCATAGCATCCATGTTCTTCTGAACCATATCTAAGAATTCCTGTGGATCCTCTTTAGAATTAGATCCCATGAAAGAAGAAGGATTCATCTGAGTGAAATCCTAAATTCTAGTTGTAGCCGTATTGGACACTGGGTTGGCCAAAAAAGTGGTTGGCCGTTCATTCTATGCTACTATGGAGTTTGCTAGAGTAGTGAACACAACCCTAAATTCTGCGTGAGAGACATGCTTGTACAGAGGGTCTGCCTGGACGGGCTGAGGGGTTGGCTGAGTTCCTATTCTTCTTCTGTTCTTCTTGTGAGGCGTGTTTGGTAAATGGAAGGAGGAAATAGATTAGACAAAGATTTTAACTTAAGCTCATGCTCACTCTTATGACATGAATACTAAAATAAGGGAAATATTTTCCTAAATGCCTTGTAGACTCTCTTCCATAAGTGTGGTGCGCTACACACCCATGCACAAGACTCTACCCGATGTGGCTTTTAGATATCCTAGGACACTTTAAAACCTTTGTCTCTGATACAAGTTTGTAATGACCTGAGACTTCCCCCAAGTCATTACACGGTGCTTACAGTCCCGAGGGACCACAAGCTAACCCATGAGCTGGTACCTACTATGAAGACTAGATAATATAATCATGGATTGCGGAAGAATAAATGAAGTGCCATAAGGTTTTAAATATTTGAATTCAAACTGAAATATAAGTCTAGGAAAATGACTTGCTAAATCTAATTAAGTACTGATAAACTGAACAACTATCTGACCATAATGTCTGAAAAGTATCTAAAACTTACTGACTGGGAGTTGATGGGACAAGCCCCCCAACGAACTCCACTGACTACTAAAATAAAGACATAAAATAAATAGCTTGTCCTCGGGTAATGAAAACTCGCCACTGCTACTGTACAACTGTGAATCTGAGGGACTAAGTGTGATTCGAGAACTGAGCATCATCACCTATGATATGAGACATCATAGCGCAAAATAAAATTAAGCAATCAAAACTTTGAATGTACTGGTATGCTAAATGAGGTAGGCTAACATACAATGTTTCATGAATAGGAGTAATAATTTATCTGAATATATATGTAAAGCATGGAATACAGAATAGATAGCATGATATTGTACATACTAAACATGCATGAAAATTTGTAAACACTGAGGATGCATAACCAAGTATATGACATGAACTGAGTAAAATCTGTAAACTGAAATACTGAAATTAACTGAAATTTGTACGCTTTGGTCAAACAATACAAAGACTGAAGAACTGAACTGGAATTGGAAATAAGACTATATTTGAGACTGTAGGAGGTATCATCTAGCTGATATTCCCTAATTTAAGCTAATCGGGGTCCAACCTGCGGGGTCCAACCTGTAACCTAGTTGGAAGGGTGTTAATACTGTGCCATAGGTACTAACGCTGGTTGTGTGGATCCACTAAACTTATATCATGTCCATAGGACTAATGGTGTTAAGCCTGAACTGACGGGTGACCCCTGCGATATAGTCAAGCCTAATTTGATAGGTGACTACTCATAGCCTATGTTGGCTACGTAGTTCTGGAGTATAGGGATTGCTACCAACCACTTTGCCTATGTGATAGGGAAGCCACCATCCCTATGCTAGCTCGGTGCTAAATCATACTCCCAACTAAATGACACTGAGATACTAGACTATTCTGAGTTTAACTGACTGTTCTGATAATGCTCATGATATAACATGAAGTTATTCTGAAGACCATTCTGTAAAGTACTGTGACTGGACCAAATAAATAGCTATGATTTTTGGGTATTCAATATCCCCTGGACTCAAACACAATAGTAGAACATGACACTAAAACTTGGGGGACATAACACGAAGATTTTCATAAAACATTTACTCATTTAGGCATTTTATCAAACGCTATCATAAAAATACTAAAGGATTGGCATAATTGACATGAAATCAACATAGAAAATAATAATTCATGGTTTAATTCAGCAAACGACAACACCAAAATATGGAGAACCGAAGAACGACATTAATTTCATAGAATCATAGTATGCAATCCTAGTTCATGGAGATTAATGGATGAAATCATGATTTAAAATCAAATAACTTCAAAAGATTACAACTTTGCAATTAAAGTGGGTTGATTGGACTCCATGGATGAAAGGGATCCATGGATGAACATCTAACATACCTAGAATGATGAATTTGGAAGGATTGATGGATAGTTCTTGAGAAATTGCCTTGAATTTAAGAGCTAGGGTTTCTTGTTCTTGAAAAGGGGATCTTTAATTTTGAAGAATAATTGAATAATGATGACTAATTAGGGTGTTTAGGGGTTAAATTTCATGTTTTAGGTTAATTAGGGCCATGGAAAAAGACCCAATTACCCTTGGACGAATATAAAAATGGATGTTGGAAACTGAAAAACCTGATTTTTGGCCTTGGAGTGATGCGATAGTGGAGGCCCACTGGCCACCTCCCCAACACCGGTAAGCCTTGCAAAGCCATTTTGTCCACCTCCGCGACATGAAATGATCGCGGAGGTCCTACTGGAAATTGACAAATGGAAAATTGGCCTGCTCCACAATGCGCTGTGATCGCGGAGTGACACTGGAAATCAACAATTGCCATTTGGGATGTATACAGATGCTTTGCGGGTTAAGATGACGATGTTTTGCGACTGAAACATAAAATCGCTATAACTTCTTACCCGGTTATCGGATTTGGGCAAATTTTATATCAGTGGAAATCTAATTCGATTTCCTACATAATGGAAGGTTGTAAACTGAAAACTAAAGAGCATTTCAAAAATTTCATACAAGAATACTAATGCATTAGGACTTAGATTATGCTAGGGAAATACAGGGTGTTACACTTATTAGTGTACTTATTAGTGTAGAAGCTCTTGTACTGATAACACCAGGTTTTGGGATTATATTACGTAATTGATTCTTTATTTCATCTATTTCACATGTTTTGTTTACATATTGAGTAGTCCTTACTATTCATGCTAGATAACGAGTTTGGCTTGCCTACTGGTGGTTTATAGTTGGTGCCATCATGACTTGAGAAACTGGGTTGTGACACAATCACCACACGAACGTCAATTAATGGTGGTAACTAGTACTTGGATCTACACAAAAAAGGTACAAAAGTATAGTATGAGTACCAAAAAATGGATACTCAGTAGGCATCATCAGCTATCTGAGCTAAATTACGACATAAGTATGATAAATACAATATAACATTACTAAGTCGAGGTACAAAAACAAACTTGAGTCATCTCCAATACTGCTATACATAATAAATAAATAACCAAGATATAATATAACGTAACATATTATAACATAAGCAACCATAAACTACAAAATTGGATCAAATACGCCAATTAGTGCAGAAAAGTAAAGAACTTGTCACAGCCTCCACATAACCGGAGAGTGAACTCAAGAGAAGAATAACCAATCAACCAACATTATAACTAACCTTCATTGTCATCTAACCATCATTCTAAAATTTACCCATATTACGTAATGTTGCCATCATTTAACAACCTTATCCTCAATGCTCACTAATCACCATTTATTAGCTAATCATCATTTATTAATCAATCCATTTAATTACTAGAGTTCATTTATGGCATACCACATTATAACCATTTTCTCATTTTCTGACTTAGTCAAATTCCTACCTTTCAATCTCGCATCCTGATATTGTCAATCATAAGAATTATTTCATCATAGCATAATATACATATCCGGACTTAAATCGGTAAATAATTAATAGCCAGACTTGAATCGATAAATAATCAATAGTCGGAGTCAAACCAATAAATATAATCAATCTCCAAACTTGAATTGGTAAATAATCAATAGTTGGACTCAAATTAGGTATATATAATCATTAACATAATCATCTTTCGGACTCAAAATGGATATATATATATATACATACATATATATATATATAATACACATTATAAATAGTATCATCAATATGCATAAATAATAGCATAGTCAATAGGTGTCAACCCTCACATCAACCAACATAACCATCACGTATCAATATTTCTCAATGTTATATTAATATATATATTTCCAAGAGTCTAATAAGTGCAAAGGGTTTAAATAACTAGCATAAAGTGGATTAAGAGTTCACATCTAATCGTTAAGTTCCATTTTAGACAAAATCTACTTGAACAAGGGTTAATGTATCTAAATCCACTTTTAGATGTATAATAAGCCATAATTTGTCCTAAGGTAAAGATTATTCCCGAATGCATTAGCTAAGCCCAATAGAAAATAAGGAAACCTTCATGGGTGTAAGTAACTAAGGAAAAACTTAGCCTAAACATTTTTAAATAAAGTATTTTTTATATAACTTAGGTGATCGAAGGCGTTCTCATGCCAAGCATGAGAAATGAAGCCTAATTCACCTAAAATATAAGGAACAAGCTTAAGTGTTTCAACTCTACAGTTTTAATTTAGCCTAAAAGATCCAACTAACCCAAGTATTTCATTTTATCAATCCAACACTAAGATATTATAAGCATAATATAACATAGCTCAATCTTACAAGGGATAAACCTAGCTTACCTCGATGCTGAAGAAAGCTCAACGAACTGCTAAACTAGCACTTTTTCCCTTCTGAAAATCCTCCTCAAGATGCTGAGCTATCAAAAGCTTATTATACATATCAATATGATAATAATGACACCCATATTGCACCATTGTGCTTCTTTTCCAAAAATTACCTCGAAACCCCATATAGGTCTAACTTATAGAAATTGCATTTCCAAAACCAACCCAACATTTATACAAGACCAAGGAATAATTACCCGTAAAATGGGTATAAACTAAGCTAAATTGGGGCTAAAATCAATCCTTAAAGGTTTTGGGTTTTGGGGTTTTGAGCAAATAATTAAGGAATTTCACTAAGAAAAGGGTGAATTCTTATCTTCAAATGTTAATCACAAAAATAAATGTTAGTCTAGCTTCCCAATCACCAATGATCTTCAAAGTTAAAATATCTCACTCCTTAGGGTTTTTTTTTAATCTTAAGTGAATGAGTGAAGAATGGACAAAATCAGGAAAGAAAAAGACTATTTTATACCCATTCCAGGTACTTGGGAGTTACTATTGCAACCCTGAAGTATGCAATTGCCACATCTTATGGCTACATAGACCAGTCATGATCGCAACCTCCCCTCAGTGATCACCTCTTCCTTGGGTTGAACAGTCTGGTTGCGATCACATCCCATGCTATGTGATTGCACCACCACGATCATGGCCCTTTCTCATGATAGAAATTGCACTAGAAGACAGTTGAACCTTATAAATTTATCCAAGTTTTTATCAAGCCCTCGAGATTCATCCAGAATCTCATATATGTAAGAAAACTATATAACCACACCAAACTTGATATTTTGGATATAATGGAACTCTCAAATTTTCCATCTTGAGGTCATTTCGACCAAATATGGGTCCCATACCTATATTTCTAATTTCTTAACTTTTTGATAAATAGGTCGCAATGAGCTCGGGTTCCTAGAGATATAAACCAAAGGTCTACCTAGCCAAAAATCAACATTATGAATCCACTGTCATAGTTGAAATTTGCATTCAAGATCGTTTTACTAAAGTTTTTGCTAGTGGTCATTTGAAACAAGTTAAAACTCCAAAATAGGGAATTGGCTCTAAAAAATAAATGAACTACTCGTTAACCAAACTTTTAGTCCTAGAAAGTCATAAATGACTTGGGGAAGATATATAAAAGCTATAATAGTGAAAAATATGTAGAAATATGGAAAATAACCTGAAGGGTCATTACACCCATAGTTTAGACTAGTATTATTGTGTTATGTGTAGTACCTTGTGACTTTGAGTTAGGCTTGAACATGGTTAGAGTATGTAGTCAACTCAAAATTTTGTAGGAGGAGTTACTTGTACCCATGTGAATATTATAAGTTGCATCGCATAAAGCATAGTACTTACGAAGATGAATATAGTTGAGAAAAGGATTTGGGAAGTGTTGCTAATGTTGATAGTAAACAGTTGCTTTGACTAAACACATAGTAATCTTATTATGGATTTTATATATACCTATATTATATGTTCTATAGTTTGGTCATGTTGTGATTCCTTATTTAAATTCCATACTCAAATCAGGCCCAAAATTCTTTTAATAGATTGTTAGTAGAACTTACGATGAGGGGAGTCTATGGAAACTCATACTTCCTTTTTAGTAACCTTGGAAATATTATCACATTTGCTATGTATTCATAATTCTATATGTATGATCATGTCATAAATGTTTTATGTGAGTTTTAAACTCTCAGCAAGAATCAATTCTTTATGATCCATCATGTCAGCTAAAACATTATTTTTGTGATAGATGTTTATCGTTTCAGTTTATTAATATCCTTCATTATTAGAAATGTCATGTCAACATTATTCCATAAAATTCCTATATATGGGTACCTATTCCATTTGTATCATCTTAGTCATTTTCTTATCAAAAGGTAATTCAAATTATGGAACATGATCCATTTTAGAAATTCAATTTCATGTTTTCTATCTTAAAGTAAACCAAGTTTTATATCTTAACCTAGTAAGCCTATGAGATAGTTGTTGTTTCTTCCCAACCTTAATTCAAGGACGAATGGTCCAAAGGGAAAGATAATGTTAGATCCTAAAATATCTACAATTTTATTTTGTTACCTCTTTCATGTTTTGCTGTGATTTTTGAGTTGAATTATGATAAGGAATGATAATGGGACTAATAAAAAGTATTTTAGAATTTTTAAAACACGTTTGGGGTCATTTCAGGACCCCAAATCATGGAGGGTCCACAACAAGAGAGTATCACAATCTGGGCATGTTGCAATAAGGTCCATGCCCTTAGAGTGGTGAAATAAGGGCATGCCAGGACCTTAGAGTGGCGTGATAAATGTGTGCCACGCCCAAGGTTTCAGAAATGCCAATTTCACTTTTTTAGTTTGGGTCAAAGGTTTTTTGGTACCTATCAAATGACTTAGCAATCATATATAACACAATTCCCAATCTCATAACTCTAATTATTTGATCCCCTTTCTCCCAACCCCCCCCCCCCCCCCTCCCTAAGAACACACAAAAAGTGAGTTTTCACCAAAATTCAAGATTGCAAGGTCCTAATTTGAGTTTTTCTCAAGAATTTCACTAAGTCTTGGTGTGGGAGGTCTAAACAAGGATAATCTTTCACCCTTTTTCCGAAAAGTTGAGTTTTTACATGAGTTTTAAGGAATTGATAACTAGGGTTCATACCCACTTTTCATATGCTTTGAGATTATGACATTTCCCCATTGGTTTCACATTTAACACAATATTTCATGCTTACTTTTGTTTTTATCCACGAAATTAATTTTATGAGATGAGTTTTAGTATTTTGACTTGAGGATTCATAAGTTGATATATGTACATAATTTTAAGCATGATTCAGTCAGTTTACCAGTAAAAGTATGTAATTTTCATGCTTATTTTAATTTATATAGGAAAGCAATTTCAAGAATTGAGTTATGACTTTTGATATGAAGTTTTCATGAGTTGATAAAAGATTACAATTTGGGCATTGAGTATTTAGTTTACAAGAAGATCAATTTTACTAGTTTGAGTTGTAAAAGCATTGAAATATAATCAGAGTTTCAATTTTGATATAAAATTTTAGACTATCCATGGAGTTCACATAAGAAATCAAGATTTTGAGATAGAATAGAAGAATATTATGTTTTTAGACTTCTGAGCTCATATGCTTATTTTTTTAGGTGAACTTCTTAGACAGAGTACGAGCAATAGTATCAGTTTTATGAGTAGTATCTAGCACCAAGAGGGAAATGTCGGTTTAGAGCTTCCTATTTTCCAAAAACTATATGCCATCATAGGTTATTTCATCTTGTCTAAATGGGCATATATATTGTCCAAATGAGCATGTCATTTATATTATTCAGTTTGTGCAATCATATATGTTCAGGTGATGACCAGAGCCTTCATAACTTAGCAAGGTATATTGGGCCGTTTTGATGAGGGTTTGAGTCATTATGCCCTTTAGATGAGGGTTTGAGTCATCAGATTCTATGTTGCTCGCATAGTGTATGTCGATTACGAGAATCTCCATATAAAAGAGAATTATATAAACTAAATGTAATAACTTACAGTTGTTGTTCAGATATTTTTTTATGAGTTATTTCTTATGAGATATCAATTTTATGTCTTACTTATGATCAAGGTGAATCCTTTTACACTTAGCATACATGTTTAAACATTATGCATTGATTCAGTTTTACTTATTAAATTCACTCCCACTTACTTATTATATTCAAAAAGTACTGACTACATGTAAGTCTGTTTGGCTACATTGTTTTATAATGTAGGTACCAATTGCAACCCATAATATCATGGTCAGGCAGTTCGTAGCAACCAACCAGTAGGTGATGACTTCTCTTTATTCAATGACTCAAATCAGTTTAAAAATTTAGTATTTTTTTATTCATTCGTATTGATTGGGGATAGTTGGGGGTCATGTCTCAGCTACTTACAGTTAGTATTAGTAGAGGCTTCATAGATAGCCAGTTAGAGGTGATACATTCAGTTTTAGTTTTCTTTTGTATAACCAGTGTTGTAAGTTTTTAAATAATATTGTAGTGAACAAGTTTATCTAAAGACATCACTTTCGCTTATTATTTCTATTTTTATGTATTTTATTAAGTTACTCACGAATTATTCCAATATCATGTGTTAGCGTGGGATCGCTAGTTTTAAACACCTTTTGACATCCATGGGGTAGTCTCGAGGTGTTACAAAAATGTATTAGCAGGGAAAACAACGATATTTAAGCTAGATTTTTCCTCAACTGATCAACAATGGAATTGTCCTGGACTTTTATCTTCTTGAGGATTTTCTTAGACTCTTAATCTATGATAGATTTATTCACTGGCCCTTGATTATTTTTAGACTGTTTGGATCTTCTTAATTCTTATGGAGCATAACATCTTCTATAGTTGGTCAAACTTCTTGTTTAATTAGTCTCTTTAATGATCTCTTTTCCCTTATAAGCCATAGTCATTTTGTTGTAGTTCCATCAGACAGTTTTTTAGTTTGTCACTATAAAGTGTGTTGTGTGCCTTATAAAAATTCGATTCTATCACCTTTCCCATACTACTTTTCTTTTGATTAAACTTTGTAGGACCATTCAAAATAAAAAAAAAATTGCCAATCTTCCAATATTTCCTTTAGCTTTGTAGGAACACATAATACCAGCTTTCTAGAGCCTTCGGTCCTTGTAATAGAACTTGCATTTGTCACAATTAATGGTCCTTTTTTAAGGACTTTATTATTTTACTCAAATCTTCTTTTAAGGTAAAAATTATCACTATCGCTCGTCTTTTTTATTTATGATCACTATCATTATAAATCATCCCCACTACATATGCATTATTGTGATCAGGAAGTGTATTATTAGTGACATTTGGTGTTTTTTCTCTTTGTATCATAATCGCTTTACTTTCAATCAACTTGTCAAGAGCTTTCTCCAAAGTCCAAGAATTCTTTATACTATGACCTTGGGTGTTCAAATGATATTTGCACCTTAAATTTAGGTTAACACCTTTTTCATTTAGGTTCATATTGAATGGAATTACAAGTTTGATCAATCCAAATTATATCTTTTTTTCAATAAGCTTATGTATCATTCCCTAATTGGGGCAAATTGTCCCTATGTACTTGATTTCGTGTATAATCTATCCTTGGAAGTGGATTATAAGGTGTTTTAAAGTGTTTATGTTATGGATAAAAACCTTTTAGAGCAAGTGTTCACCATTGTGGGTGTTGAAGAGATCGAGCATATACCTGGGTGTTGAGAATAACATATTAAGGAAAAGCTATAAGAGTAGTGGGAATTTAGATGCAGGTTGTAATGTTTCTTATTAGATTTGAACATAAGGCTAGTTCATTACTCTTTGAATATCTCTTAACCATGATGCCATCATGGATGCCTCTTTATTTATTTTTGATTCCAAAACCCCCTCAGCCACTCTGAATTGCTTATGTAATAGCCTTAAGGGTTGTATGACTCATAATTTTCCTTGAATTTATGCCATTTTCCACCAGCTCTCCAATTTTTATGACCTCAGTAAATGGTTTACCTACTGTGGCTAGCTAATAATAGAAATAATCAGGATCTTGAGCTTATCGAAAGACGTTAATCAATTCATGATCATTGATTAGTGGTTTGACTCTAGTTGTCTGTTCTCTCCATTTTAGGGCATATTCCCAAAAACTTTTAGGTAGTTTCATCTTCATATTAATGAAGGGAAATTAGATATAGTACAATGTCAAGATTTTATTTGAATTGTTGGACAAAATCTTGAGCCATATCATCCCAAACATGCCAATAAGAGATGTCTTGATCAATAAACCATTTTGAGGATACCCCTATCAGACTTTCTCCAAAATAAGCCATGAGTAGTTCCTCTTTTCCCTGATCCTCTAAGTTAATTATAGAACCTTTTCAAGTGAGCCACGGGGTTACCATGACCACTTTATTTGACAAACTTTGGGGTATTGAACCCTATGGGAATATGAACATTAGGGAACATGGACAGATCCTTAAAAGAAACACGTTTGTGTCCTGCTAATCCTTGTATATTTCTTATGTTTTTCTCCAGGATTTTAATTTTCTTAGATATTTCTTCTTGTTCCTTTTCTTTAGTAGTCTTCTCATCCATAATAGAAAGAGTATACTGATATGGGTTGTCGTAAGAGTTTGGGACTTTTGAAGTTAATCAGGAGAATAATATTGATCATTATGAACTTATAATGGTGGTTCATTGTATGATTATTATAACAGTGTTAGTTAATGGACTGTACTAGCCCGTATATGCAGCATGAAAAGTAGATTACTTATCATAGACATTCAAAGGGCACACCCTAGAAGTTTAAGCAATGTTGGATGTGTGAACATACTAGCCAAATCTAGGTAGATAAAGAGGATCAATTATTAACACTTGGATGGGAGATGACATAATCACATCTGAATAACTAGGGATTGATGATCTAGAGCTTGCGGATTTATCCAAGCTTGATACATTTCAACCATTTCTTGTTTCAAAATCCTCACTTCCTCCATAGAGGTTAAGACTTGTTGAGCCAATTGATTTTGAAATTCTTCATTATCTGACTTTGTTCCTTTATTTTAAGTCATTTTCTTTTCCCTTTTTATCTGGTATTTTACAGATGATATGCCAGCTTAACCACAAACCAACCACTTTAAAACCTTCTTTTGAGACAAAACCAATGTGTTCGAATTTATAATATTACATATGGATAACACATTGTATGTCATGCACCTAAATGCACCTAATCTCTTTTGTTTCATCCCGGATTTTGGGTAAATTAAATTTGACTCTTCTTATTTACTTGTTAGCTTATTATTTTCTCTTTTGTAACTTTTGAAAGCATTTGATCAAATTTGTTGACGGTTGCCTATGTATTATGTTTAACATGAATCAGTTCATTTCGTAGTTCATGAAGATGATAAGTAATAGTCTTTTCTTAGAAAATAAATAAGTAAATAAATAAAAATTTAACCAAAAGCAAATCATTTTCATTTATTTTCAAATATTCTTAGTACAACGACTCAAACGAAAGGAAACTAGAAGAACCTAAGATTGTAATAGGATCGAAATACTAAAGAAATAAAATAAAAATAAATATCTAAAAGAAAGACTGTGAGAATAGATTCTAAAAGGAATTAATAAACCAGAGTCAGGATGTCTCCCAAATGTGGACGTTTTAGTTGCCTCTTAGACTTGAATATATCTTAGACAATGTTGTCAATAAATATGGAGCGAGAGCACATGTCTGTCAACCCAAAAATTCATTATCTCAATGAACATAACCATTATAAACATCAGTCAGGGTATCCTTGAGCTGAAGTACTTGCTCTTTAGCCTCATTCGTACTTTCACGATAATTCTGCACAATGTTGAGTAGTATGGACTACATGCTTCAAATTTTCTTCTCAGTTCTGAAGCTCGTCGACTTGATAGTATCTTGCATCTCGCTCATTCATCCACTGGTTTTTCTTGGTCTTAAACTTTCACTGAGAATTTGTGAAGTTCCCTGATATTTTTCTCACTCTTTTCATAGAATCCTTTAACTAAGCCTGAAGTCTAGATTATGTGCACGTCAATAAGCCTTCTCTTTTTCAAAATCATTAGACTGCTACTCCATAGAGCCTATGAAAATGCCTAAGTCTTCATTTAAGGCTTGCATGGTAAAATAATGTTCTCTCTCAATTATACTATGAAGCAATCTAATCCTAGCTTTAAATCTTGCCATATGTTGGGCTAACTCATCTATAGCACTCTTCAGGTTCGTATTTAGAACATAGAGAGTAGACTTATAGTTCTCTTCCATCTCGCACTGAGCATGTTTAATGCTAACCTTAATTTCAACTTCACTATCTACCGATCCTCTCGCTGACCATTTTGGCATGACCCTAAAAGGGGGTTGATTATGAAACTATGGTAATGTCCAATAATCTACCTCACTTTTATTTTGATGTTTCACCATATCACCAAAACTTGAGAGTTTACATCCTCCCCAAATCCTAAATATTTTAGACTACCAAAATAAAATATCTTTATTTAGGGAGGAACTCATAAATAAAATATTACATATCTTCAACTGTAGGTAAATATTGGTGTCGACCAAATTGTCTCATGATCCTGAGTGCTACATAATGTTGGACACCTCGAACTCCCATTAGGACAATGAATGATAAAAAAGTAGACATGTATATCACCTCTTCTAAAGGGAACTAATGATAGTTCCACATAACTTGTGAGCAGTCAAAACCTTCAAGTACTCCTCCCAAGCTCCAATTTCCTATGGAAATATTTGATCTTTCATCCTATCCTTATAGCCTTTAATATAATCATTCCACTAAACTTTGAAATTGTCTATGATAACAAACATGTTTGATCATCCATAATTGTATTAGAATATTACATCCTTCAAAATAATCCAATCCATTTTTGCATATTGTCAGGGCACAGTAAATATTGGCTAAAACTATAGGCACGAGGGTGATGTTAGACTTCTTCTCAAAAGCTGTATTGATTGTAGTTAAGTTTATGTTGATCTTTCCTTTTTTTTTTTTGAAAATACCATGATCCCTAAAAAATCAGTTGTGAAGGCTTCATAACTATGTTTTTCCAAGTCAGGCGATGTCCATCATTGTTGAGTTTCTATTCAAACAAATCAAATCCATCTCTTTGGCCATATCTTTTGTAAAAAAATCCAAATGAACTCATACATTATCAAGGCAACCACATATTCTTTTTCTCACTGATGTGAAACAACTCCAAAAACTTTTCATCACTAACAAGTTCTTGTATGCTAGGCTCTCCTCGATGAAGATTTGTAACCCTTTCCATAAACGCTCTTATTTTGCCTAGCATGGTGGTGAGTTCAAAGTATGAAAAGCAAAATACATTATTCAACGGATCTCAAAAATGAACTAAGGCTTCTTTAATCCCTCAGTAGATCAACATACAAGTGTCTCTATAAATATCTCAAAAGTTTAAACGCTACTACTCTTTGTGATTTGTCATACTCTTATACCAAGTCCACAAAAATACTAGGGACTTATCTTGAACCATAAATTGAGGCGATTCGTCATCTCTTCGTCTTTTATCCCTCTTTCTAGTTGAGTTCATATTGCCATATAGGATGATGATGACAAATTAAAACTTATCTATATTCTAATTGAAATATCCAAACATTAAGATGAATCAATTTTTTTAATAAAAAATAAAAAAATAAAAAAATAATGTAATAGCCAAACAAAAGTGAAACTTGATTTAAGAAAAATAGGAGGAAAAAAAATTGGTATGACAGAGAGTATTGGAGTTCTTATAAAAGTATCTTAGAGTCGGGATAAGATCTTAATGACGTTTGGACTAAAATCATTAAAAATGACCAAATTATTAGTGTTTTTTCCCTTTTCGATTCGAAGGGTTGGAAAATATTATTTTTGACTTTTTAAACTATTTCGAAACCATAAGAAAAGTTCAAAACAGTTTAAGAAATTACAAAGTCGCCACTTGATTTTTGAGAAAATACCAAGAAAAATTAAAAATATTACTTAAAAGATTCAAAACAGAAAAAATCTTTTAAGTTTAGAAATTTTCAATAATTGGTTCCTATTAATACTCTTGGAAGGTTGTTAAGGAATTAAGAGTATTCGCTAACTTTCAGTTATCCGAACAATTTGAAAACAACTTTTTGACTAACTTTAGAAAAGGAAAGATGATTTTTGAAAGGAAATCGATTAAGCAAATTTTTGTTTTTTCAAGATTTGTACAAAATAAGTTTTGACGACTTAGCGGAGATTTTTAACTAAGTCTAAGAAAACTAAAAATAATTAGCATATAAAGGGGAAAGGGGAGACAAAGACTTATAGGCCATTAGGAAAAAACCAATAAACTTTGACCTAAGCTAATTTGGGCTTTTGGCCCATCTTCACCTATCCTAATCTAATTACTTGGGGTTTTGGCTCATAACTTATCCTAATCTAATCATTTGGGATTTTGGCCTATGACCTATCCTAATCTAGTTTTCGGACCTTGAAGGCCCAAAAATTCGTTTCACCTATATTAAATTACAACTTTGGCTTCGAGGCCCAAATGAATGAACAAATAGATAAATAAATAAATAAATAAATAAAAAGAATAATAAAATAATAAAATTTGAGACTTTTCAAGTCTCTTAGCGACCTCATCAATGGGTTTTGACCCATTTTCCTTCTTCTTCCATCTTCTTGCAATCGGATGTCATATAATCAACTTGGGGTTTAAACATCGTACTTGAGTCAAAGAGGTGGGCCTCATTGACTCATTAAGAAATGCAAAAGGAAAGGAGTCCATTTGAACTCCAAAATAGATTCAGGTAAAGAAAATAAAAAGAAAAAGAATTAATATATGTTCGAAAATTCTACACTTGATAGATAAATGATGAGATGGAAAAATAGTATTATCAAGCATAAAGAAATAGTATACTATGATATCAAAGACAAGTCAAATTATCCAACGGAAATAAAATTAACCTATTTTTCAAACAATCTTACAATAAATTAAGCCTAGCACAATATAATCAAGTAATCCTTAAAAAGAAGACATTGACCCACAAGTATAGTTGCTTAAAATTTGGACAAACATTTCCTTTAGATTAACACATATTTGCATCAAATACTATGATATGTTATAGTCTAAGACATGTTTTCATTATGAAAGAAAAGGGTACTGAGCATAAGATGTGGAAAACTTGTGTGATCTCTCAGATATGAAATACAAGATATACTAATGCAAAAATACTTTGTCAATACCAAATGGAGTCAATCAACAGATTTGAAGAAAAATTCATGGTAGTATATTAATAACAATGGGATGTCTAAATGCACAAAAATACTTCAAGTAATAAATCAATAAGCGAGGTGAAGCAAATAACCTATATTAAACATGTTTGACAAATTATATTCAAAGACAAGATAAGAAAAATAGTAAAAGATTAATTCTAAGAGAAAGTGTCCAATTATGCCAACTCCTATTACAGTTTTATACTATTTCAAAAAAATCTATAACCCTAATAACTTTGCAATATATACAAGAGAAAATCAAAAACAGTTTTGATCACGAAAATGAGTAAATCATGACGGCAAACATATATCAAAAGAACTTAGCAATTCATTGGGGCATATAATCATGGATAAAAATAACTCTTTCATTAAAAGAATTAAGGATCAAAAAAGGAGTTAGATCTTAAAAGTAACAGTTCAATTACAATTTTTGCAAGTGAATGAGCCAACTATTATGTGTATGCCAAAGTGGTCAACTTCAATCTTAGGCGGTGATTTTGTCAATCGCTAGGCCACAAACATAGCACACTATGATATGTCTTTCAAAAATAACATCAAATCTCTAGAGACAAGTAACTCACTACTTCAAATTGATAAACAACTTCAAAACCCTTAACAATAGTAACTATTCTTTTCTGACATAAAGAAAACAACTTTACATGCAAAAAGCAAACATATCCGCCAACAACGAATTTAAACAAGGCATAAGTACGTATTTTAATCAAGCAAAGATCAAAATTTTATCCATCTAATTTATTAAGGCAAAAGAAACAATAATGATTATTCTTTTTTCGACAAAAAGGAAACAACTGTACATGGTAAAAGTGAACATATTCAGTAACAACAAATTTAAACAAGACATGAGTACATATTTTAATCAGGTAAAGGTAAAAACCTTATCTATCTAATCATAATAATCAAAGAATAAAGTCAAAGAAACACGTTCATCTATTGTTAGCTCATTTTATACCGTGAACATAAAAATAGTCATAATATTGATAACACAAAATTCTATGGCTTCAACGCCGACTACAACAAACAATCTCAGCAAACAAAATTAAAATTATGCAACTATGAAGAAGGAGATGCAGAAAATAAAGATAACAAAACTAATAAGGAAAGGTGTGTTTACCTTTTTTGGAGCAGCAAAATGGGACTTCAAGCTTTCTTCGGAGTCTTGATCACCGGCGGAAAGCAATCTTTCGAGAACCCCGATTAGATTACCTCTTGAAAAATAAAATTTTAAAAATATAACTCTTTGCTCAACAAAACAATTCCACTCTTTTAGACTTGACCTTCTACAAAATAGTAGTAACATTTATAGGAAAGAATGGGGATTCAATTCTTTGAATCCATCAATGTGAGAGAAAGAATTTAGGGGTGTTTTGAGAATTTAAAACGGAGGGTAAGGTTTGTTGGAGGATAAGGTGAGTTGAAATTGTATAATCTAGTGCAAATTTTGAATTTCAAAAATGAAAATAGGATAAGGTTGAGGTAGAATTGTACAATCTAGTATAAATTTTGAATTTTAAAATAGAAGAGGACAAGGTTGAGGGAGAATTGTACAATCTAGAGCAAATATTAAATTTCAAAATGGAAAAAGGACAGGGTTGAGGGGAATTTAGGATTTGGGGTTATTTTGAAAATAACCCCAATCAATTTAGGATTTAGTCAATTTATTAAATATTTGGCCAAATTGGAAAATCAATTGGTCAATTACATAACAATTATGATCAATTTAATTTCAACTTTTGTCAAATTTTATAGATCGGTTAAATTAAATTTAAATTCGATACGAATTAATACCTTGTGTAATCGCGAGCTTTTTGATTTAATAAAATCAAATAAATATTTCTCCAAATAAATTAATCTTGAGGATAAATTATATTTAAATAAGGACATTATTCATTCAGATTAATTTTCAAGCTTAATCTTAGAAAAAGTCTAATTTTTATAAAAATATTCATTTAAGTAACAGGATTTAAAGAATCTCATCTATGTAAATACGAAAATGTATAATCGCCACTTAAATGACAAAATCGGCCCAAATAAATATTTTAGAGCACATTTATTCGGATGAAATAAATATTTCAATTTTATTAAAAAATGAAGAAATCTAGGTTTAAATCTAGTCATGGAGGAAAAAATTATGTGTCAACCACTGGCCCCTCCCATTGTGTAGGGAATCAAACTGCTTGTAGTTCGACTCGATCGGTAGAAAAAATGGTCTTTTATTTTAGACAATTTTTTGCCCGAAATGAGTGACAAGTCGTTCAAGTTATGAAAAAGAAGGTTGTAACTGCTTAACCATTAATGTGGGATCCTTCACATACATAGGCAAAAATTTACCCGAACATAATTTCCACAGCTCTAAGTGTCCTATCACTCGAATTTGAAGAAAAGAGAATGTTAACCTTGCTATGAGTGTAGAAATATCCCAAAAGTAAAGTTAAAATTGAAATATCCTAAAGTACCCACAGGCCTTCTATCAGGGGTGTGGTTTGAGGATGGTGGAAATCATCCTTTAGCTTGCGTCCAAAGAGTTTGATGTCCCTCTCTAGACTACGTCTCATTTTGTTGTTAAGAAAACATTCCACGTTGTGTTGCGTCCTTTTTGGAGTCATTCACACCTATGTTTCATTTGAGAAATTCATCCTTTTATATTCTCCTGACAACAACTCAAACAACTGATTAGTGGTAAATGTAGAATTACACAAATAAAAATGAGCGCAAACCTGTTTGAATATGCTATGCCAAGATAGTTAATGAACCAATTTGCATACCCTGTTCTAAAAAATATAATCACACTTTGAATAGGGTGACAACCCAACATGTACCAGTGAAAGGTGAATGACTTATTTTGAATGTAATATGTCATTTTGAACTGAGTAACGGTCCAATGTGTCTCATTGAAAGGAGGATACCCATTTTGACTATAACATGCCACTTTGAATAGAGTGATGGTATAACGTGTCTCATTGAAGGGTGGACGACCCATTTTGAATATAATATGCCACTTTGAACGAAGTGATGATGCAACGTATCTCGTTGAAGGACGAACGACCCAATTTAAATGTAACATGCCACTTTGAATGGAGTGATTGTCCAACATGTCTCATTGATAAGTGGACAACCCAATTTAAATGTAACATGCCATTTTTAATAGAGTGGCGGTCCAACATATCTCATTGAAAGGAAAACGACCTAATTTAAATATATTGTGTCACTTTAAATGGAGTGACGGTCCAATGTGTCTCATTGAAGGGCGATTGACCCAATTTAAATGTAACATGACTCTTTGAATGGAGTGATAGTCCAATGTGTCTTATTGAAGGGTGGACAACCCAATTTAAATGTAACATTCCACTTTGAATGGAGTGACACTCCAACGTGTCTCATTGAGGGTGGACAACACAATTTAAAGGTAACATGCCACTTTGAATAGAATGATGGTCTAACGTGTCTCATTAAAGAGCGGATGACCCAATTTAAATGTAACATGCTACTTTTAGTGGAGTGACGGTCCAACATCTCTCATTGAAGGATGGATGACCCAATTTAAATATATCATACCACTATTAATGGAGTGACAGTACAACGTGTCTCATTAAAGGGTAGACGACCCATTTTGAATATAACATGCCACTTTACACGGAGTGACGATGCAACATGCCTATTAATAACCTGAACTATACTTATTAGTAGCAAATGCAATATAAGGGGAATTGTGCAAACCTAGTTTTGATGTGCCACTGTAACGCCCTGGAAAATGGGTCCCGGAGCGTCACACGGTGCTTGAGGCTACGAGTAGAACCAAGTTAACCCTTTGAGCCATTTTCATTCAGTTCAACACAAATCAACGAGGTTTCCATAAATAACCCTCAAACATCAACAGAGTAATCATCATCCAAGAATAAAAGAATTTGAGAAAGATAAAAAAATACAAGTTATTAGTCAACTCCCAACATCTATACTAGTCTGACAAGACTCTAAGAAAATTAATAAAACCAACGAGCCATTGAGACATGCCCCAACTGACTCATACACAGTTATCAAATGTAAACAATTCCGTGAAACCGACATCAGACATCACGTCCGCGGAACATGAAGACTCACCACGACAGAGGATGTAGAACAGCATGCCCAAAGAATCACTGTCGAACCTGGAACTGAGCACCTGAACCTACATTCCTAGAAAATGCAGCCCGCATCCGAAGATGTGGGTCAGTACCATGGAAAGGAACCGAGTATATGGGGGTGTATACAGTTTTATAAACATCATCATCATAGATATTTATAAGAAATATGCAGGATGTATGAACGACTTACATAGCCTGAAGAAAATCATCATAATCATGAGAGGATGAAATAAATACAATAACACATATGAGTCATCATATAATTTGTCAATCACTTTCAGTTCATTAAGAATATCAATTCTCATAATGTAAATATCATTTAAATCTTTTGAAAGAATAACTTTCACAATTCCACTTTCAAATCACTTCTCCATTCACCATAGACACAAGGAAACACACACACACGCTGGGAGATCCTATAACCGACATAAACCATGTGAGCTACATGGAGTCCAACTTACAACCCACGTTGGGGAGAGCCGTCCTATCCTTGACATCGGTGTAGGATTATCGATATCAAATCCTCATAAACAAGTGATCACCATATAAATCAGCCTCAGGCTAACTCCTACGGGGGCACGTAGTTCTAGGGAAGTAAGGTTGCTTTATACCTCCCACTCGGTGCTAAAGATTTTTCCCGGACTTAGCTCAGATCATTTCAAAGACAATCCATAATAAAATAATTTCAGTAATATATAAATATACATCAGGAGCCATCATGCTTCCCATCTATCAAAATCAACCACGTTGTGGATTTCTTTCACACTCGAGTTCAAAATACCTCTATTAAGACCAAAAGATCAAATCATTCAAAATATCTCAAATATTCAACATCAACGTGCTTATAACACACACTTTCTCAAAAAAAAATCCAATGGGGATTCACGACCAAAATATCAAAATCATGATAAATTTTATTCAAGATACATGCTTTATATCTCCACATATATAAATTCATCTTTCAAAATCATAAACATCCAGATTTCATAATAATCATCATAAGATATGGGTTCATGCTTCAAATTCATAAAATTCAAATAAAAATCATGCTATTGTAAAGAAAATTACTTTTGGGCAAAAGAACGAAAGAGAGTTCTTGTGGAAAAAATCCACGTACCTTGAATGATGAACTTTAGATCGATACTCATTTTTGAGATGTTAATCGTGCCTTTGAATGATGGTTCTTGGAGTTCTTGAACTAGGAACTTTGAATCTTGAATAAATTTACAGAATTAATGGTGAACTTTGGAGGTTCTTGAAGTTCTTGAACTAGGAACTTGGAATCTTGAATAAATTTGCAGAATTAATGGTGAACTTTGGAGGTTCTTGAAGTTGGATGTAGGAGCTTAGGGTTTCCTTTTTGAGGGAATTTGATGAAATATAACATATAATCCTTCTAATAGTCTTTAATATGGGATTTGGATGGATTTTGGGTGAGGGGGAATGACCAAAATGCCCCTAAAAATCAAATAATTCTAGAATCTGTCCTTTGGTGGACTGTTTTGATAGTCTGAAGTAGATCAATCATAACGTTTTACTCCAATATCTAAATTGGATGAAACCAATTTCATTAGAAAGAGAACTCTCATATATTTCCGTTGATATATAGTATCTCACCCAGATCATTGTGTACAAGGAGTTATAATCATTTGAAGTTGACCTAAAAATTTGCTTTTGATAGGTTGAAGAAGATCGACCATAACTTTTTGCTCCGATAGACAAATTGGATGAAACCAATTTCATTGGAAAGAGGACTCGCAGATATTTCCGTTGATATATAGTATATCAACCAGATCATTATGTAGAGTTTGCTTTCCAATACTAGAGTAGAAACTATTATTGTAAGCAAACTCTATCAACGGTAAGTGATCATTCCAACTTCCCTTAAAGTCAATGTACAAGCTCTCAACATATCCTCTAAGGTATGGATGGTCCGCTCAGCCTGATCATCGGTCTGTGGATGAAAAGAAGAACTCAAAAGCACTTGGGTACCAAGACCCTTCTGAAAAGCTTTCCAAAATTTCTAAGTGAATTGAGTACCCCTATCCGAAATAATAGACAAGGAAACTCCATGCAGTCTGAATAGATCTCGGATATACAATTTAGCGTAATCCTTAGCAGTATATGAAGTATGAACAGGTAATAAATAAGCAGACTTAGTCTACCTATCAACCACAACCCAAATGGAATCATGATGGCATCGGGAAGGAGGTAAACTAATCACGAAGTCCATATTTATCTCTTCCCACTTCCAGGTCGGAATACTAAACTCTTGCATCATACCACCAGGTCTTTGGTGTTCAACCTTAAACTGTTGGCATGTTGCACACTTAGCTACAAACACTGCTATATCTTTCTTCATGCCACTCCACCAATAGATTTCCCAGAAGTCTTGGTACATCTTGGTGGAACCAGGATGAATAAAATATCGTGCCTCGTGAGCTTCAGTCATAATCCTCTGAATCAGATCATCAACATTTGGGACACACAATCTACCCTGCAATCTCAACATACCATCTCCCCCTTGGGAGAAAACCTCTACTTTTTGGTCCTTGACTGACTTCTTCAGTCTAACCAAACTAGCATCTAAGTATTTCTTTTCCTCCACTTCCGAAACCAAGGAGGATTCGGAACTACTCTGAACCCCTATACTACCTTCAACAGAGTTAAACAACCTAACCCCCAATCTAGCCAAATGATTTACATCATGAGACAACTCTTTATTACCTTCTACCATATGCGAAACTCTACCCATGGACACTCTGCTTAGGGAATACGCCATAATATTGGCCTTTCCCGGATGGTACAACACACTCATATAATAGTTCTTTAACAATTCTAACCATCGTCTCTGCCTAAGATTCAATTCTCTCTGGGTAAACACATACTGCAGACTCTTATGATCAGTGAAAATATCAACATGGACACCATACAAATAGTGTCTCCAGATTTTCAAAGCAAATAAAACAACAGCCAACTCAAGGTCATGGGTGGGGTAATTTTTCTCATGGGTTTTCAACTGTCTAGAAGCATAACCTATCAACCTACCATTCTGCATCAATATGCAACCCAACCCAACTCTCAAAGCATCACAGTACACCACAAAACCATCAATAACATCAAGCAAAGTCAAAATAGGGGCTGAAGTGAGTCGAGTCTTCAACTCCTGAAAACTCTTCTCACAAGATTCGGACCATAAGAACTTCACTTTCTTTTGGGTCAACCGAGTCATAGAAGACGCTATAATGGTGAAACCCTCAACAAAATAGCAGTAATAGCCAGCTAAACCCAAGAAACTTCAGATATCAGTCGGAGAAATAGGTCTAGGCCAATTTCTAATAGCTTCGGTCTTTTGGGGATCAACTCTAATACCCTCAGAAGAAATGATATGACCCAGAAAAGCAATTGACCTTAGCCAAAAGTCACACTTACTGAACTTGGAAAATAACTTTTGATCTTTAAGGGTTTACAAGACAGTTCGGAGATGATCAGAATGTTCATTCCCACTACGGGAGTACACCAGTATATCATCGATATTCATTTTTAAGATGTTAATCATTCCTTTGAATGATGGTTCTTGGAGTTCTTGAACTAGGAACATGGAATCTTGAATAAATTTACAGAATTAAAGGTGAACTTTGGAGGTTCTTGAAGTTGGATGTAGGAGCTTAGTATCTCACCCAGATCATTGTGTACGAGGAGTTATGATCGTTTGAAGTGGACCAAAAAATTTTCTTTTGATAGGTTGAAGTAGATCGACCATAACTTTTTTCTTCGATAGACAAATTGGATGAAACCAATTTCATTGGAAAGAGAACTCATAGAGCTTTCCGTTGATACATAATACATCACCCAGATCATTATGTACAAGGAGTTATGATTGTTTAAAGTTGGAGAAAAAATACTACAGGCCTCAGTACTTTTTCCTTCACATTTTACTGTTCACTACTATTCACGATTCTATCGGAATGTTCATAAATCGTCGTTCGGGTGTCCGTTTTGGATGATCCACTTATCGTTGGAAATCTTATTTGATACTATACACAATGGTGGGTGATAATCTAAGACATTTCGTACAGAAAATTTATAATTTATTCTAGAAGATAGAACCCAACACGTTTACGCACAGAATTTCAACAAAAAGTTTTTCGGGGTATTATAGCCACTTTGAAGGAGGTGCAATCCATAATATAGTAAAATGTCAATCTGAAGGAAGTGACGGTCCATAATATAGTGATGTGTCACTTTGAAGGAGGTGGCAATCCATAACATAATAACACGTTACTACGAAGATGGTGATGATCTATAACATAATAACATTTCACTCTGAAAGAGGTGACGATCCATAACATAATAAAATATCACTTTGAAGGAGGTTACAGTATATAAAATAATAAATATCACTCTGAAGGAGGTGATAGTCCATAACATAATAACATGTCACTCAGAAGAAGGTGATGATCCATAACATAATAACGTTGTCACTCTGAAGAGGGTGATGGTCCATAACATAATAACGTGTCACTCTGAAGGATGTGATGGTCCATAACATAATAACATATCCCTCTGAAAGAAGTGACGGTCCATAAAAACATGTCACTCTGAAGGAGGTAACGGTCTATAACATAATAGCATGTCCCTCTGAAACAGGTGACGGTCCATAACATAATAACAAGTCACTCAGATGGAGGTGACAGACCATAATAATATGTCACACTGAAGGAGGTGACATTCCATAATATAATAATACATCTCAAATAAAGTAATGGTCTAATGCATCCTCTTAACGGATGGAATACCCGAATATAACAATGTGATCCTTTTGAAATAGTATATGATTCAAATATAATATAATATGCCACCTCAAATGGGCTGACATTCCAATAAGTTTCTTAGAGGGTAGAAAACCCTAATATATACGAAAAATAGAAGTTGATTTATCAAACTTCATCCTTTGAATAAAGTAAACTTTAAAAGGACTTGTGCACGTCCTGAGTTTCTGGATTGAATCCTCAAACTTTGAGAGAATTTTTTTATGTTAGTTCTTAGAGATGGTATTGCATACATTAACTTCATGACTCAAGAAACATTCATTAATAATGTAAAAATTTATTACTGCCAAGTTAAGTGTGCAACAGAAGATAAAATCATTTGACTCATGATGATTTAGAGATAGTGTTTTTAGTGATCCCTATAACTTAATATTTTTGGTCGGTCATTTCCCTACAAAATTAGAGAAAGTTTTAGAGATGATAATAAAGTAATGTAAACATAAATCAAGAGAAAAAAAGGAGAAGAGAAGTTGACTGGATCATTATGGCAAGGCCATAGTGGATTTGAGAGGCTGACTGTCTTGATTTTTCCTTTCTCTCCTAATACACCTTGTTGATCATTGATTTGCGGTTTAAGTGCAATCTTTGTGTAATTTTTTAGGATCTCCTAAAAAATTCTGCCCAAGTTTAGAAACTCTCGAACTTGTTTGTAACTTAAGACATCATTTAGTATAGAATTTTTGAGATCTTGTGTAGCATAACTTTAAATTTTAGAACTTCTCAAAACTATGAACGATTCAATTTCAGCAACATCTGATGTTTAACTTTGCAGAAAATGTCAAGTTCTTGTGAACTTTTTGAGACCTCAAAAATTTTTGCCCCAGTTACACGCTTCAATGTCATCTCCATGTAACTTGAAAAAAGATCCTCTTAAAGAAAATCTTATGGAGAATATGATCTAGCTAGTGTGGTGCTCATATATTCTATCGAGGTAGGAATCATACCAAATGTAGTTCCACCATAAGACAAAAAAATAAATTTTCTGAGGGATTGACCAAAGCCGACATAGGCTGCCTACATATTCCATTCTTGGAAATTTAGGTCAAATATAGTTCGTATAACTAAATGGAATATTTAATATTTTTGATAACGTGACCAAAGCCAATACAGGCTGCCTACATATTTCACTAGGGAAATCAAGTCGAATGCTGTTCATTACAAGTAAAAGGAGCGATTACAAGGAAAAAAAGCTATAAAGTGTGATACAAGGAATGTATGATTACAAGAAAAGAAAAACGATAACTTTGGCATACAAGATAGAAGGATGTCAAATGTGCGCCTTTGAGAAAGCTCCATTCTTCTCCTCGATTGATGATGCCAATGAGTACTTTTCTTTTAGTCTTTGTGAAGCAAGCAAGTTTGATTACCAACACAAATCAACCTCTCTCTGAAAGAAAAAACACTCAAAAAGTAAAATGTTAGTTCATAAATTTTAATAATTGACCAAAATAATATATGATACAAATCAAGCAAACATAGTCAAACAAAAATGATAAAGTACTTTAGCACATAAATAATTTTTCACGTGTCTTAACATACTTGGGACCTTGTAAGCCAAAGGTTAGCCTAATGTTTAAAGGATATATATGTCGTTTGTAAAACGTTCAATTACCCCCAAAATATTATACAAACTTCATTAATAAATTAAATGGGGATACAAAATAAGGGAAAAGGGAAAAACATGATATCAATCCCACACAGGGGAGAAAATCTAACTAAACCTCCTTGGAAGCCCTTTGATATTTGAACTTCGTAAAACGTCTGCATATCCTTCTGATGAAAATCATCTTTTGATTAAAAGAAACTATATAAATAAAACCCTCAAACTCGAGGGACAATGGTCCATACAATCTAACATTATATACTTTAATTTAACACATAAAGAATGATCGTCTATTATGATTCATGGTCAAATAGACGTAAGATAGATTTTCTAATAGGCTTAATACCCCCTCGGGTATTGGGTCATCCTAGGCTAATTCCTAACTAGGTTTTTAGTTTTTCTCTATCCTAGGTGTCTAGAATGGGCTTCGACCAGATTACCAAGTGGACGACTTGGGTCTGGAAATATGAATATCTATCAAATGCCTAACGTGCTAATAAACCGTTGTATTCCCAACACTTTATTTGGAATGAACAATAGGGGACGGGATATGCACGAAACCCCAAACAATTTATATATATTGAATGGAAAGCATGCCAAGAAATGTAACAGTTTAATTTCGCAGAATTTAAACACATAAGCACATAAACAGTGCAAACATTACAATAGTTAATCAATGAAACTTATTTAGATATTTGGTTAGAACCTAGTTAAAATCCCCAGCAGAGTCGCCATTTCTATTTTGCCCCTTTTCGATTTAAAGTATTGGAAAATATTATTTTTGACTTTTAAACTATTTTAATACCTTACAAAAAAGTTTGAAACAATTTAAGAAATTACAGAGTCGCCACTTGATTTTTGAGAAAATATCAGAAAAACTAAAAATACTACTTAAAAGATTCAAAACATAAAAAGTCTTTTAAGTTTAGAAATTCCAAGTAAGTGGTTCCTATAAATACTCTTTGAAGGTTCTTAAGGCACCAAGAGTATCTGCTAACTTGCAGTTATCCGGACTATTTAAAAACAACTTTTTGACTAACTTTACAAAAGGAACGATGATTTTTGAAAGGAAATCGATTAAGGAAAAAAATTATTTTCAAGATTTGTGCAAATCAAGTTTTGACGACTTAGCAGTGATTTTTAACTAAGTCTAAGAAAACTAAAAACAATTAGCATATAAAGGGGAAAGGAAAAACTAAAAGACTTAGGCCATTAGGCCAAAATCCATAAACTCTGTCGTAAGCTAATTTGGAATTTTAGCTCATTTTCACCTGTCCTAATCTAATCATTTAGGATTTTGGCTCATAACCTGTCCTAAGCTAGTTTTCGGACCTTGAAGGTCCAAAAAGCTGTTTCACCTATTTTAAATTACAACTTTAGCTTTGAGCCCACATGAATGGATAAATAGATAAATAAATAAATGAATAAAGTATAAGACAATGATAAAAATTAAGACTTTTCAAGTCTCTTAGCGACCTCATCAATGGGTTTTGACCCATTTTTCTTTTTCCATCTTCTTGCACCAGCACGTCAAATAATCGACTTTTAGTTTAAACTTCAGACTTGCCTCGAAGAGGTGGGCCTCATTGACCCATTACGAAATGCCAGAGGAAAGGAGTCCATTTGGACTCCAAAACAGATTCATGCAAAGAAATGACCGAAAAAGAGAATTAATATGTGTTTGAAAATTCAACACTTGATGGAAAAATGATAAGATGGAAAACTAGTCTTCTCAAGAATAAAGAAATAGTATACTATGATATCAAAAAAAGTCAAATTATCCAATGAAAAGGAAATTAACTTATTTCTCAAACAATCTTACAAAAAATCGAGCCTTGAACAATATAAACAACTAATTTTAAAAAGAAGACATTGACCCACAAGTATAGTTACTTAAAATTTGGACAAATATTTCCTATAGATTAACACATATTTGCATCAAATACTATGACATGATATATTCTTAGACAAGTTTTCATTAAATAAAGAAAAGGGGAAAGAACATAAGATGAGGAAATCTTTTTTGTGACCTCTCATATATAAAATACAAGACATACTAATGCAACAACACTTTTTCAATACCAATGGAGTCAATAAAAAGATTTAAAAAAAATTCATGGTAGTATATGAATAACAATGGAACGTCTAAATGCACAAAGATACTTCAACCAATAAATCAATAAGAAAGGTGAAAAAATAACATATATTAAACATGTTTGTGAAATTATATTCAAAGACAAGATAAGAAAAATAGTAAAAGATTAATTCTAAAAGAAAGTGTCCAATTATGTCAACTAGTTTTACAACATTTCAAAATAATCTATAACCCTAACAACTTTTAAACCTAAACAAGAGAAAATAAAAACCAGTTTTGACCACGAAAACTTGTAAATTATGACTGCAAACATATATCAAAAGAACATAGCATTTCATCATGTCATATAATCAAGGATAAAAATAATTTTTTAATATAAAGAATTAAGAATCAATAAAGGAGTTAGATCTTAAAAGTAGCAGTTAAATTATAATTTTCGCATATGAATGAGCCAACTATAATGTGTATGCCAAAGTGGTCAACTTCAACCTTAAGTGGTGATTTTACAAATCACTAGGCCACAAACATAGCATACTTTGATATATCTTTCAAAATAACACCAAATCTCTAGATACAAGTTACTCACTACTTCAAATTTAGAAACAATTTCAAGACCCTTAACAATAGTAACTATTACTTTTCGATATTATAAAATAACTTCACATGCTAAAAGCAAACATACCCGCCAATAATGAACTTAAACAAGGCATGAGTATGTATTTTAATCAAGCAAAGATCGAGATTTTATCCATCTAATTTATTAAGGAAAAATAAACAATAGTGACTATTCTTTTTTCAACATAAAGGAAACAACTTTACATACTAAAAGCGAACATATCCATCAATATCGAATTTAAAAAAGACATGAGTACATATTTTAATCAAGTAAAGGTCCAAACTTTATCCATCTAATCATAATAAACAAAGTATAAAGCCTAAGAAACACGTTCAACTATTGTTAGCTCATTTTATATCATGGACATAAAAATAGTCATAATATTGATATCACAACATCCTATGGTCTTCAAGGGTGTCTACAACAAATAATCCCAGCAAATAAAATTACAATTAAGAAACTATGAAGAAGGAATGAAGAAAATAACGATAACAAAACTAACAAAGAAAGGTGTGTTTACCTTTTTTAGAGCAGCAAAATGGAACTTCAAGCTTTCTTAGGAGTCCGGATCAGCACCGGAAAGCAATCTTTTTAAGAACCTCGATTAGACTACAACTTGAAAAGAAAATTAAAAGATATAACTCTTTGCTCAAAAGTTTTTTCCACTCTTTCAGACTTGACCTTCTACCAAAATAGTAGTAGCATTTATAATAAAGAATGGGGATTTAATTCTTTGAATTCACTAGTGTAGGAGAAAGAATTTAGGACTGTTTTGGAAATTTGAAATTGAGGGTAAGGTTTGTTAGAGGATAAGGTGAGGTGAAATTGTAGAATCTAGTACAAATTTTAAATTTCAGAAATTGAAAAAGGATAAGATGAGATGGAATTGTACAATCTGGTACAAATTTTGAATTTCAAAATGGAAAGAGGACAAAGTTGAGGGAAAATTGTACAATCTAGTACAAATTTTGAATTTCAAAATGGACAAAGGACGAGGTTAAGGGGAATTTAGGATTTGGGGTTATTTTAAAAATGACCCCCAATCAATTTAGGATTTAGTCAATTTGTTAAATATTTTTCCTTACTAAAAATCAACTAGTCAATTCATCGCATTTATGATTAATATAACTGCAATTATTGTCAAATTTAATAGATCAGCTAAATTAAATTGAAATTCAATATGAATTAATGCTTTGTTTAATTCTGAGCTTCTTTATTTAATAAAATCAAACATATATTTCTCCAAATAAATAAATTTTGAGAATAAATTATATTTAAATAAGGACTTTATCCATTTGAATTAATTTTTAAGGTTAATCTCAGTAAAAGTCCTATTTTTTATAAATATATTCATTTAAGTAACAAAATTTATACAATCTCGTATATGTAAATACAAAAATATATAATCGTCACTTAAATGACAAAAATTAACCCAAATAAATATTTTAGAGCATAATTATCCAGATGAAGTAAATATTTGAATTTTATTAAAAATTGAAGAAACTCTGGTTTAAATTTAGTGGTGGAGGGAAAAAATTAGGTATCAATAATTGCCCCTTCTTTTTTAGTAGGGTGAATGCAAGTAACCCTAGGCAAAGGGAGTTTGACATTTCTAATTTTTATCCGACCACAAATTCTCTCCAGAAAGAGATTGGCTCTCGCACGAGTTTCATAGAGTTATGGTCAGACCCCAGTATGGGTTTCCTACATATATCAGGTTGCATAAGAACTCAGACCACCTATAATTTATAAAGCTTAATTTTAAGCCCGATTTTAAAGAATTCACAAGTTATCTCGATTTGTGAATTTTGGTCAAATTGAAAATCTGGGGAATAAAAGGATTGGGGGAGGTTGGAATGAAAATTCGAGTTTTCAACATAGAGACCAACCTACATATCTCAAAGACTTAGGGAATTAGACTATTTATAGTTCGACTCGATCAGTAGAAAAGATAGTCTTTTATTTAGACAATCTTTGTATCAGAATAGTGACAAGTTGTTCGAGTTATTAAAAAAAGGCTAGTAACCTCTTAACCATGAATGTGAGATCCTTCATATCCATAAACAAGAATTTACTCGAACATAATTTCCACAGCTCTAGGTGTCCTATAACTCAAATATGAAAGAAAGAGAAGGTTACCCTTGGTATGAGTGTAGAAATATCCCAAAAGTGAAGCTAAAATCGAAATATCCTAAAGTACCCACATGCCTTCTAACAAGGGTGTGGTTTGAGGGTGGTGGTAGTCATTCTTTAGCTCACGTCCAAAGAGTTTGATGTCCCTCTCTAGACTATGTCCCATTTTCCTGATAAGAAAACATTCCACATTATGCTACGTCCTATTTGGAGTCGTCCAAACTTGTATTTTATTTGAGAATTTCATCCTTTTGGATTCTCTCGACAACAACTCAAACAAACAGTTAGTTGTAAATGTAACATTACACAAATGTAAATTATTACAAACCTATTTGAAAATGCTATACCAAGATAATTGATGAACCAATTTGCACAACCTATTCAAAAAAATATTATGCCACTTTGAATGGGGTGACAACCCAACACGTACCAGTAAAAAGCGAATAACTTATTTTGAATGTAACAGGCCACTTTAAATAAAGTGATAGTCTAATATGTCTCATTGAGAGGCGGACGGACCATTTTGAATGTAAAATGTCACTTTGAATGGAGTGATGGTACAACGTATCTTATTGAAGGGCGGACGACCCATTTTGAATGTAACATGCCACTTTGATTAGAGAAATCGTCCAACGTGTCTCATTGAAAGACGACCAACCCAATTTAAATGTAACATGCTACTTTGAATGGAGTGAAGTTCTAATGTGTCTCATTAAAGGGTGGACGACCCTATTTAAATGTAACAAGCCACATTGAACGAAGCAACAATCCAACGTGTATTATTTAAATACGGATGATTCAATTTAAATCTAACATGCCATCTTGATTGGAGTGACGGTTCAACACATCTCGTTGAAAGGCAGATGACCCAATTTAAATGTAATATGATACTTTGAATAGAGTGATTGTCAAACGTGTCTCATTGAAGGACGAATGACTCAATTTAAATATAATATGCCACTTTGAATGAAGTGATGCTCCAACATATCTTACTGAAGATCAGACGACCCAATTTAAATGTAATGTACCACTTTGAACGAAGTGATGGTCTAATGTGTCTCATTTAAGGGAAGATGATCCAATTTAAATGTAACTTACCACTTTGAACGGAGAGACGGTCCAACGTGTCTTATTGAAGGGAGGATGACCCCCTTTATATGTAACATACTACTTTGAACGGAGTGACGGTCCAACATATCTCATTAAAGGGTAGACAAACCGATTTAAATGTAAAATACCACTTTAAATGGGGTGACGATCTAACGTGTCATTAAAGGCAGGACGACCCAATTTAAATGTACATGACACTTTGAACAGAGTAACAGTCTAATATGTCTCATTTAAGGTAGTGACAATCTATAATATAGTAACATATCACTCTGAAGGATGTGACGGTCCATAATATAATGATGTATCACTTTGAAGGAAGTGGCAATCCATAACATAATAACATGTCACTCAGAAGGAGGTGATGGTCTATGACATAATAATATGTCACTCTGAAGGAGGTAGCAATCTATAACATAATAAAATATCACTATGAAGGAGGTGACGGTCCATAACATAATAAATATCACTCAAAAGGAGGTGATGCTCCAAAACATAATACATGTCACTATGAAGGAGGTGACGATCCATAACATAATAACATGTCACTCTAAAGGAGGTGGTGACATTCCATAACATAATAACGTGTCATTCTGAAGGATGTGAGTCACTCTGAAGGAGGTGATGGTCCATAACATAACAACATGTCACTCTATAGGAGGTAACAGTTCATAACATAATAACATGTCCCTTTAAAGGAGGTGATGGTCCATAACAAAATAACATGTCACTCTGATGGAGGTGATGGTCCATTATAATATGTCACGGTGAATGTAACGCCTCGGAAAATGGGTCTCGGAGCATTACACAGTGCTTGAGGCTACGAGTAGCCCCAAGCTAACCCTTTGAGACATTTTCATTCAGTTCAACACAAATCAATGGGGTTTTCATAAATAACCCTCAAATATCAACAGTGTAATCATCATCCAAGAGTAAAAGAATTTTAGAAAGATAACAAAATACGACTTATTAGTCAACTCCCAACATCTATACTAGTCTGACAAGCCTCTAAGAAAATCAATAAAACTAGCGAGCCATTGAGACATGCCCCAACTGACTCATACTCAGTTATCAAATGTAAACAATTTCGTGAAACCAACATCAGACATCACGTCCTCGGAACATGAGGATTTACCACAACAGAGGATGTAGAACAGCGTGTCTGAAGAATCACTATCAAACCTGAAACTAAGCACCTGAACCTACATTTCGAGAAATTGCAGCTCACATCCAAAAATATGGGTCAGTAGCATGGAAAGAAACTGAGAATATGGGAGTGTATCCAGTTGTATAAACATCATCATCTTAAAAATTTATAAAAAATATGCAGGATGTATGAAAGACTCACATAGCCCGAAGAAAATCATCATAATCATGAGAGGATGAAATAAGTACAATAACACATGTGAGTCATCATATAATTTGTCAATCACTTTCAGTTCATTAAGAATATCAATTCTCATAATGTAAATATCATTTAAATCTTTTGAAAGAATAACTTTCACAATTCCACTTTCAAATCACTTCACCATTCACCATAGGCACAAGGAAACACACACACACTAGGAGATCCTATAACTGACATAAACCATGTGAGCTACATGGAGTCCAATGTACAACCCACATTGGAGAGAGTCGTCCTATCCTTGCCATCGGAGTAGGACTATTGATATCAAATCCACACAAACTAGTGATCACTATATAAATCAGCCTCAGGCTCACTTATATGGGGGCACACAGTTCTAGGGATATAAGGTCGCTTTATACCTCCCACTCAGTACTAAAGATTTCTCCCCGACTTAGCTCAGATTATTTCAAAGACAATCCACAACAAAACAATTTCAGTAATATATAAATATATATTCGGGAGCCAGCATGCTTCCCATCTATCAAAATCAACCACGTTGTGGATTTCTTTCACACTCGAGTACAAAACAACTCCAATAAGACCAAAAGGTCAAATCATTCAAAATATCTCAAATATTCAACATCAACGTGCTTATAATACACACTTTCTCAAAAAAAACACAATTTTCAATGGGGATTCACGACCCAAATATCAAAATCATGATAAATATCGTTCAAGATTCATGCTTTATATCTCTACACATGTAAATTCATCTTTCAAAAATCATAAACATCAAGATTTCATAATAATCATCATAAGATATGGGTTCAATCTTTAAATTCGTAAAAATCAAATAAAAATCATGCCTTTGTAAAAAAAAATTACTTTTGGGCACATGAACGAAAGAGAGTTCTTGTTGAAAAATCCCATATATCTTGAATGATGAAATTTAGATCGATACTCATTTTTGAGATGTTAATCGTGCCTTTGAATGATGGTTCTTGGAGTTCTTGAACTAGGAACTTGGAATCTTGAATAAATCTGCAGAATTAATGGTGAACTTTGGAGGTTCTTGAAGTTGGATGTTGGAGCTTAGGGTTTTCTTTTTGAGGTAATTTGATGAAATATAACATATAATGCTTCTAATAGGCTTTAATATAGGGTTTGGACGGATTTTTGGTGAGGAGGAATGACCAAAACACCCCTAAAAATAAAATAATTCTCGAATCTATCCTTTGGTGGACTGTTTTGATAGTTTGAAGTAGATCAACCATAACTTTTTACTCCGATATCCAAATTGGATAAAACTAATTTCATTTGAAAAAGGACTCTCATATCTTTCCATTGATATATAGTATCTCACCCAGATCATTGTGTACGAGTAGTTATGATCATTTGAAGTTGACCCAAAAATTAGCTTTTGGTAGAATGAAGTAGATCGAACATAACTTTTTGCTCCTATAGACAAATTGGATGAAACTAATTTCATTGGAAGAGGACTCGCAGAGCTTTCCTTTGATATATAGTAGATCACCCATATCATTATGTATAAGGAGTTATGATTGTTTAAAGTTGGAGCAAAAATACACCAGGCCTCAGTACATTTTCCTACACGTTTTACTGTTCACTACTATTCACGGTTTGATTGGAATGTTCATAACTCGTCGCTCAGGTGTTCATTTTGTACTATCCATATATCGTTGGAAAGATTATTCGATACTCTACGGAATGGTGGGTCATAATCTAAGACATTTCACACAGAAAATTCATAATTCATTCTAGAAGATAAAACCCGAAACGTTTACGCACAAAATTTAAATTAAAAATTTCCTGGGGTATTACATCATCTCCCCCTTGTAAACATTCATCCTCGAATGACACTAGACATGCCAAGATTATATAGGGAATAGATCATACAGCTGAAACTATTTGTTAGACTCATCACCACATCGTTGCTCACTCCGAATGCAACATAGAATGCATAAATTTAAGAAACTACAGCTAAACACATAATAAATGATAACTGAACTACTGCAACTATTATCCAAAGTGCATGATTTAGGAAAGAATGGTACCTTCGGCTTGATCGGAGTTCACGAAAAATAGGTGCGGGTACTTGGATTACATATCCGCCTCAGCTTCCCAAGTTGCACCCTCAACAAATTGATTTCGCCACAACACCTTGACCAAGGAAACTTCTTTGTTCCTTAGTCTTCGGACACTGAAATCAAGAATCTCAACAGGAATACCATCAAAAGAAAGATTTTCTTAAATGTCAGCACTCATAGAGGAATCCACTACCACAGCATCGCTAATATGATTTCTAAGCATGGAGACATGGAATATTGGATGAACAGAGGACAACTCGAAAGGCAAATCGACCACATAAGCTACCTTACCAAAATGGCTAAGAATTTTGTAAGGACCAACATAACGGGAACTAAGCTTCCCCTTCTTTCCGAACCTCTTCACCCCCCTCATGGGTGAAATTTTTAGATAGACTAGGTCACCAACTTCAAACTCAAGGTCTCTCCTGCTAACATCCCCATATGACTTCTGACGACTTTGCGCAGTTTTTAACCTTTCCCTAATTAACTTAACTTTTTCCATAGCCTCAAATACTGAATCAGGACCACTCACAGCCGCTTCACCCACCTCAAACCAACCTATGGGTGATTTATACTTCCTCCCATATAAGGCTTGAAACAAAGCTATTCTAATAATAGAGTGAAAACTATTATTGTATGCAAACTCCATCAACAGTAAGTAATCATCCCAACATCCCTTAAAGTCAAGTGCACAAGCTCTCAACATATCCTCTAAGGTCTGGATGGTGGATGATAGGCGAATTTACACGCCTATAGCACTAGATTTTGCCCATATTTTAGCCAAGTTTTGAGAATAAATTATATAATTCATGCACTTTTAGTCCTTTTTCCTGTAAGTGAGCTAACGAACATGATTAGAAAGTTTTCAGGTATAAATGATGCAAAATTCAGCATTTTATGGATTACTTAACGCCAAAGAAAGCTTCACAAAAGGAGGAAAACAAAGCTTGGGCGCCAAGGACCAAAAGTGGCACATGGAAAATCTGTCTCGGGCAAAAACAGCATTTCTGAAGACTTTGGGGACCAGCAGTAACCTATTAGGATTAGGAGAATAATGCAGTAATTTATTAGGATTAGGATAATGATACATTAACCTAGTAGGATTGGGTTAAGTAATGCAGTAGCTTATTAGGAATAGGATATGGGTGTTATAAATACCCTATTTTGCTAGAGATTTTAATTCATTCCGCCATTCCACACAATTCCCCCATTCCATCAATTCCCATCCATCCACCATCCATCCATCCATCCATCAAAAAAATTTTCTTTATTAATTCATTGTTGACATTATTTTTCATCTATTCAATTCTTAATTTCCGCAACAAGAGAAACGTTACTTTGCAAAGAAGTCACGCCTAAACGCCTACCACCCTATACCTAACGAGATCTTTCTTGTGGTATAATAACAATGTCGATTGTGATTTCCTTCGCACTCATGGGTAACTGAACTTCTCTGTTGGGGTTATGGAAGCCTTATGAGATACTATCTAAGGCTATGAGTTTGTGAATTCGTGACAAGTGTGTTGCTTATATCATTATTCTCTTCATCTTAATGCAAATTCTTGTGGCTGCAGACGCATAGAATAACGCCAGTATAGCATTAACTTGTTCGAAAGAAAAGTTATATGTTTGGAAAAGAGATAATGTCAAGGTAATAGGGTCCCATCCCCTATTAAAATGTTAGTTCCGTAACTGGATTAACCTCTTGGAGAATTTGTACCGTTAGATAAGCTTTAAGCTCGAAAGAGTTAAAGTGAAATAGTCCTTGTTGAGGTTGAAAGACGCTTGGATTTACCATCGAATACAATTCTCTATAAGCACATGCATGTCTGAATTCCGCATAACTCATAGCCAATAAAGACGTACAACTCATAAGGTGGACATAACCCCAACTTCTCAATTCTCATTGTTTTACATCTTACTAAACATTCTTTCTTTTTACTTTGCTATTTTCTGTTTTACTCTATTATTTTGTTCACATCAATTGCACGTTACAATCCCCCCTCTTTTACGAGACTTGCACCAAAAGTCTAATAATCTTTGCTTACTTATTGACCGGCTATTCCCTGTGGGATCGATACCCAACCCAGTTGGGTTATATATTTGACAACGACCGCTTTACACTCCTACGAGAGCTGCAGATTGAGCGTTATCAAAAATTGGCGCCGTTGCCGGGGAATAAGGTTGTCAACTAAGTTTGTGATAATTACTAGACCCTTTGGTCAAAGATTCTCGTACTTTTACTTTAAGTTGTTGTTTTTGTTTTATTCAGGTTTGTTCAGTGAATCAATGGATGCACAACGTGAAATTGAAAGGATAACCACTCAAGTGCATCAACAGAATATTGATAACCCAGGTCGTGCAACAAATCCTGATGATGAGGACCTGGGCAATGAGGAGCTACTAAACCCACGGCGTACTGCTGAGATGGAGGCACCCACGCAGAGGAGAGATCGTCAATCGCGATTGAGGCCTGATTGCCGTGCTGTGCAGATTCCTTTTGATGACGATGATGACGATTTGGATGAAGCTGGTGCCACAGGAGCCATTATTCTGCCACCCTTGGCACCTGGAGCAAAGTTCAATATCGCTAGCACAATGATTCAACTATTGCAGCTTAAGGGATTATTTGGTGGACTTGTGGGTGATGATCCGAATATGCATCTGATCAACTTTATTTCTACATGCAAGTCATTCGACAATCCTGGCGTTGGACAGAATGCAATTCGACTGCGCTTATTTCCATTGTCTCTGTCTGGGGAGGCAACTCTATGGTTGAATGGGATGACTCCTGATTCTATTACTAATTGGAGGCAATTGAAAGATGCTTTCCTAAAAAGATTCTTTCCGCCATCCAAAAGAGCACAGTTGAGAGATGAGATCATAAATTTTCGGCAGCTTCCAACTGAAGCCCTCCACGAAACATGGGAGAGGTTCAAGACGAAGCTTAGGCGGTGCCCAAATCACCATATGACCAATATCCACTTGATGGAGATATTATACAGATCTTTGAATTCAGTGACTAAGCCAGTGGTAGATAATGCAGCAGGTGGATCATTTATGGACCTCACCTTTGTGCAGGCAAGCAATATGCTAGATCAGATGACAAAGCAAAGTAGAGCTTGGTATACCTGGGATTCTGAGGTAGCAAGCTCTACTGTATCTTTTGGCATGACTACAGAGCAGAGGCGAAGACAAGAGGATCGTGACCAAGACATGGCTCACATGAAAATACAGATGGATCTTCTTACAAAGCATCTATTATCAGGGAAGACCAAAAAACTTAAAGCTGTTGCATCAAAAGGAAGAGAGGAATCCAATTCCGAGGAAAAAGCCAACTACTTGAACAATCAGGGGGGTTTCCGAGGCAATGCCCAAGGAAACCAAGGTCAGAACTATTATGATAATTCAGGATATAAGGACCGTGATCAAGGTAGTTGGAAGGATAAGACTGACAGGAGTGGTTTGTATGCTCCTCCTGGAAGACGTGACGCCGCTGCATCTGGTTCTGGAAATATGTCAATGGAAGATATGATGGCTAAACTATTGAAAGGAGTAGAGGCAACTAATACGGGAGTGAATGAGGTGAAGAACGACTTGTCCTCAATGAAGCAATTGGTTGACTCACATTCCACTTCAATAAAACAACTGGAGCAACAATTGAGTCAATTATCTGCGGCATTCAATCAAAGAAAGGCTGGTACTTTACCTAGCAACACTGTGAAAAATCCAAGGAACGATGGATCATGCATGGATATTACTACCAGGAGTGGTAAGATGCTGGAAAATTCATCCCAAAATAAGCAAGTGGCCAAAAATAAAGAAGATGAGGACGCCATAGACAATGACCAAGACGTCCATAACGTCACCCCTAGTGGTTTGCAGCCTGAAAAGACCAAAATTCGAAAGCAAGAGGAGACGAAAGCCATGGAGAAAACAATTCCATATCCACCACAACCTTTTCCTCAAAGATTGAAAAAGATTGCGGATGATACAAAGTTCAGCAAATTCATGACGATGTTTAAGCAGCTGACCATTAATGTTCCGTTGGTAGAGGCACTAGAGCAAATGCCTGGGTACGCAAAATTCATGAAAGACCTTTTAACAAAGAAGCGGGCGGTAAGCTATGAGCCGACAGATAATGTTCACCATTGCAGTGCAATCGCTATAAGATTGCTAGTTCAGAAAAAGGTCGACCCTGGTGCCTTCACTATTCCTTGCACTGTTGGCTCTTTGAACTTTGCCAAGGCATTGTGCGATCTGGGTGCTAGCATCAATTTGATGCCACTATCTATCTACAGGAAGTTGGGGTTAGGCGATCCGACACCAACCAATATGAGGCTCGTGACGGCTGATAGGTCGGTAAAATAACCTGTGGGTATCTTGAATGATGTGTTGGTGAAGATTTCTTCATTCATCTTTCCTGAAGACTTCGTTATTTTGGATTGCGAGGTGGATTCTGAAGTTCCCATAATCTTGGGACGTCCTTTCCTTGCAACAGGAAGTGTGCTTATTGACATGAGAGCTAATGAGCTTTTTTTTCGGTTGAATGACGAAGTGGTCCGCTTTGATATATGCAAAGCAATGAAGCAGCCCAGCGATATGGATGTGTTCTCTGTAGCTTATAAGGATAAGAAAGCATTATCTGTAAAGAAACATCTTACTGTTGAGCCATTGTATGTTGCGCTACTGAATGTTGAGCATAAGGATGATGAAGATTATGAAGAAACTACGTGTGCTCTAACAGAAATAGGGTCCTATTCTCATACTCCTGAACAGCTGGACCTTGATATTAAGAATCAACTGTCACCAACAGCGAAGACTTCCATTGAAGAGCCACCAATGCTAGTATCAAAAGAGCTCCCCGATTATCTAAGGTATGTGTTCTTGGAATATGGAAATACACTTCCGGAAAGTGTTGCGGATGATTTAAGCGAACAGCACGTAGAGGCTCTCATCTCTGCTCTGATTAGGTACAAGAGAGCTGTGGGTAGAAAGATTGATGATATAATTGGTATCCCTCTTGGGATATGTATGCACAAGAGTCATCTCGAAGAAAATTGCATGCCTTCAAGTAAGTATCAGCGTCGTCCGAATCCATTCAGAAAATGATGCCCTATCTATCTCGATGAAGACTAAGTAATCGAGATAGCTATGTCATGCCGCGATAATAAATCAAGCTCTTGGTGGGAGGCAACCCATCATTTTTAAATGTTTTTAATTGTTTTTGTTTTCTTAGGATTTTGTCGAGCCACAACCAAAACTAAGGCGCTTGATGGGAGGCAACCCATCGTTCTAATCGTTTTTGTTGTTTTTGAGTGAATGTAGGTACAAGAGGTGTCAAAGAGGAGATTGGTTTCAAATTTTGATTTGGAAGTATTGCATGTTGAAGGTGGTAAGTTAGGAATGAAGAAGCAAAAGGCTATGGATTGAGCATTGCTCATGAAAATATAGGCATCGAACAAGGATAGGCCTAGGTAAAACTAGGCCACGAACAAGGCAAGGCCTATACTATGGCCTAAAGTCTCGAAATCTAGTGTGCCATAGCATAGGCGCCGCCCATGCCCAAGTATGCCATAGCATAGGCGCCGCCTATGCTAATGCCTTTTGTCTCTGAATCTCATATGCCATGCTAAAGGCGCCGCCTATGGTCACTAAAGGCTTTGCAATAGGCGCCGCCTATGGTCACCAAATGCTTTGCAAAAGGCGCCGCCTATGCTCACACAATGCCATAGCATAGGCTCCGCCTATGCAAAAGCATTCTGCTCAACTAGGCATGGCCTATGCTATGGCATTCTGCTCAACTAGGCAAAGCCTTAGGCGCCGCCTATGGTTACTTTTGGTCTCCAAATCTGATTTTAAATGGGTTAAAACCCGACCCAACCTTTTCCTATAGATATGAGACTTAGTCTTGAACCAAAAACACATTGGAAACCTAGCTTATGCGCCGCCTATAGCCTTCAAATCCTCTCAAAAATTTTCTTTTGCTCTTTTTCTTCACAAGAACATCATCCAAAGGCATCAATCAAGTAAGTACTACTCTGTTCTTCAGTTATCTTCCGTAAGTACTACGTTACTACGCCTATTATGAATTGCTAAATCTTGAACAAGTATTGGTGATGTGAATGTGTTTGAATTTTTGTGATGCAACCAAGTGAGTGAATGAATATGTAAGGATGATCTTAACTTATTTCCAACTTGAATTTGATTTTGATGCATTGTCATACTTTTGTGGAATCGAATTGGTCCCAAATATTGCATAATCTTGTTACTTGAATACTTACATGTTGGAATGACTTGTTCATCGGAATAAGGATTATAGTTGCCTACCAACATAGGAGGTTGTGATTATTGTTAGATACTATCCCTTGATTCAATCCCTATGTAGTAGTCTTGATATATGCAACATGAATGTATTGCCAAGATTACAAGAAGTTTGACTGCTCTGATTTTATTCTGGATTGAATGCTCAAACTTTGAGAGGATTGGTTTAGGTTAGTTCTTAGAGACGGTTTTGCGTACATCACCTTCATGACTCAAACAATACTCATTAATAACATAATAATTTATTGCAACTAAGTTAAGAGTGCAACAAAATATAAAATCATTTGACTCATGATTATTTAGAGATAGTGTTTTGAGTGATATCCCCATATCTTAATCGTTTTTCTAGGTCATTTCCCTACAAAAAATTAGAAAGTTTTAGTCATCATAAGAATGTAATAGAAACGTAAATCAAGAGAAAAAAGAAGAAGATAAGTTGTCTGGATTATTATGGCAAGGCCATAGTGGATCTGGTAATGCCCTTTATCAAGATTAACATTGTCAACGTTGTGAATTCATTGTTCCTTCATCTAAAGAAAAATTCTTAGCTTTGAGGGGCTTCCTGTGTTGATCTTTCCTTGCTCTCCTGATACTCCTGGTTGATCATTGATTTGTAGGGTTTAAGTGTAGTCTTTGTGGAATGTTTGAGGATCTCCTCAAAAGTTCTGCCCTAGTTTTGAAACTCTCGAACTTCTTTGTAACTAATGACATCATTTAGTATGAAATTTTTGAGATCTTCTAAAAAATTCTGCCCCAATCTAAAATGCAAAATACTTGAGTCCTTTCTGGCATAGCATAACTTCAAATTTTAGAACTTCTCAAAATTATGCTCTAATTCAGCTTTAGAAACATCTGATGTTTAACGTTGTAGAAAATATCAAGTTCTTGTGAAATTTTTGATCCCTTCTAAAAAAATTTTACCCTAGGTATATGTTTCAATGTCATCGCCATATAACTTGAAAAAAAATCCTCTTAAATAAAATCATATGGAGATTATGGTCGAGTTAGTATAGTGCTCACATATTCCATTGAGGTAGGAATCGTACCAAACGTAGTTCCACCAAAAGACGAAAAAATAAATTTTTTAAGGGATAGACCGAAGCCGATATAGGCCGTCTACATAGTACATTCTTGAAAATTTAGGTCAAACGTAGTTAGTATAACTAAAGGGAAAATTTAATATTTTTGATAACGTGATCGAATCTAATACAGGTCGCCAACGTATTTGACTAGAAAAATCAGGTCAAACGTAGTTCATTACAACTAAAAGGAGCAACTACAAGGAAATCAAACTATAAAGTGCCTAACAAAGAAAGTATGATTACAATAAAAAAAATTGATAACTCCAGCATATAAGAGAGAAGGATGTAAAAAGTGCTCCTTTGAGAAAGCTTCATTCTTCTCCTCGACTGATGATGCCAATGAGTACTTTGCTTTTAGTCTTTGTGAAGAAAGAAAGTTTGATTACCAACACAAATCATCCACTCTCTAAAAGAAAAAATACTCAAAAATTAAAATGCTATTTCATAAATTGTAATAATTGACCAAAGTATTATATGAGACAAATCAAGCAAACATAGACAAAGCAAAATAATGAAGTACTTTAGCACATAAATAATTTTTAATGCATCCTGACACACTTGGGACCTATCAAGACAAAGATAAGTCTAACATTTAAAGGTTATATATGTCGTTTGTAAGACGTTCCATTGCCCCCAAAATATTATACAAACTTCATTAATAAATTAAATGGGGATACAAAATGAGAGAAAGGGGAAATGGATGATATCAATCCCACACAGGGGAGAAAACCTAAACTAAGACTCCTTGGAAGCCCTTCGATATATGAACATCTTAAAACGTCTGCATTTCCTTCTGATGAAATTCTTCTTTTGATTAAAAGAAACTATCTAAATAAAATCCTCAAACCCAAGGGACAATGGTTCATACAATTTAGCATTGTATCCTTCAATTTATTACATAAACAATGATCGTCTATTATGACTTGTGGTTAAATAGACGTAAGACAAGTTTTCTAATAGGCCCAATACCCCTTTGGGTATTGGGTCATCCTAGGCTCATACCTAAATTGGGTTTTGGTTTTGCTCTATTCTTTGTGCCTAGAATAGGCTTCGACCAGGTTATCAAGTGGACGACTTGGGTTTGGAAATATGAAATGCCATCAGACATCTAATATGCTAATAAACCATCGTATTTCCAACACTTTATTTGGAATTTAACAATAGGGGATAGGACATCCACAAAACCCCAATCAATTTATATATTTCAAATAGAAAGCATGCCATGAAATGTAATAGTTTAATTTCGCAGAATTTAAACACATAAGCACGTAAACAGTTCAAACATTACAATAGTTTGTCAACGAAGCTAATTCAATTATTTGGTTAGAACCTGGCTAAAATTCCCAATAGAGTCGCCATTTTTGTTTTTCCCATTTTTGATTTGAAGGTGTGAAAAAATGATTTTTGACTTTTTAAACTATTTTCAAACCTTAAAGAAAAGTTCAAAATAATTTAAGAAATCACAGAGTCGCCACTTGATTTTTGAGAAAATATCAAGAAAACTATAAATACTACTTAAAAGATTCAAAACAGAAAAAATCTTTTAAGTTTAGAAATTCTGAGTAAGTGGTTCATGTTAATACTCTTGGAAGGTTGTTAAGTCACCAAGAGTATCCGCTAACTTGCGGATATCTGGACTATTTCAAAATAACTTTTGAAAGATGATTTTTGAAAGGAAATCGATTATGAAAAAATTTGTTTTCGAGATTTGTACAAAACAAGTTTTGACAACTTAGTGGGGATTTTTAACTAAGTCTAAGAAAACTAAAAACAATTAGCATATAAAGGGGTACTAGGAGACTAAAATACTTAAGCCATTAGGCCCAAATCCATAAGACTTGTCCTAATCTTATTTGGGCTTTCGGTCCGTCTTCACCTATCTTAATCTAAATACTTAGACATAGTGACTATTCTTTTTTCGACATAAAAAAAAACACTTTACATGCTAAAAGTGAACATATCCATCAATAACAAATTTAAACAAGACATTAGTATATATTAATCAAGTAAAGGTAAAAAATTTCACCATCTAATCTTAATAATCAAAGAATAAACCGATAGAAAAACGTTCAATTATTGTTAGCTCATTTTATACCATGAATATAAAAATAGCCATAATATTGATATTACAATATCCTATGGACTTCAAGGCCGTCTGCAACAAACAATTCCAGCAAATAAAATTACAATGACGAAACTAGAAGAAAAAATGATAACAAAACCGATAGGGAAAGGTGTGTTTACCTTTTTCAAAGCATAAAAATGAGACTTCAAGATTTCTTTGGAGTCTTGATCACCACCGAAAAGCAATCTTTCGAGAAACCACGATTAGACTACCGCTTGAAATTTTTTTTAAAAAAAAAAGAAATATAACTCTTTGCTCAAAAATTTTTTTCACTCTTTTAAACTTTACCTCCTACCAAAATAGTAGTAACATTTATAGGAAAGAATGGGATTCAATTCTTTGAATCCACCGATTTGTGGGAGAAAGAATTTAGAGGTGTTTTGGGAATTTGAAATTGAGGGTAAGGTTTGTTGGAGGAGAAGGTGAGGTGCAATTGTACAATATATTACCAATTTTGAATTTCAAAAAAGGAAAAAGGATAAGATTGAGGTGGAATTGTACAATCTAGTACAAATTTTAAATTTCAAAATGGAAAGAGGACAAGGTTGTGGGGGGAATTGTACAATCAAGTAAAGATTTTGAATTTCAAAATGAAAAAATGATGAGGTTGAGGGGAATTTAGGATTTGGGGTTATTTTAAAAATAACCCCAATCAATTTAGGATTTAGTCAATTCATAAAATATTTGGCCAAACTAAAAATCAACTGGTCAATTGCATCGCAATTATGATCAATTTAATTTTAATTATGGCAAAATTTAATAGATCCGTTAAATTAAATTGAAATTCGATATGAATTAATTCCGAGCTTCTTGATTTAATAAAATCAAATAAATATTTTTCCAAATAAATTTATTTTGAGAATAAATTATATGTAAATAAGGGTAATTATCCGTTTGAATTAACTTTCAAGCTTAATCTCAATAAAAGTCCAATTTTTATAAAAATATTCATTTAAGTAACAAAATTTATACAATCTCGTATATGTAAATACAAAAATGTATAATTGTCACTTAAATAAAAAAAAAATAACCCACATATTTTAGAGCACATTTATCCGGATGAAATAAATATTTAATTTTATAAAAAATTGAAGAAACTCAAATTTAAATTTAGTCGTGGAGGAAAAAAATTAGGTGTCAACAATTTAAACAAGTGTAATGTACTGAATGGTTTGATAAAATTTCAAGCTTATTTTGTAAAATTGGACTCTATGATACTCATTAAATATATTTAAAGATGTTTGGATATCAAAAGAAATGGGCATAACAATACGACGAAATAAAAATGGCAATCCCTTCGTAGAAGAGTTCAAGTTATTTTGAAAGGAAAAAAATGACTAGACCCTATGAGGAAAACACAGTATATTTTATTTTTTTTCGAAACAAGCCATTAAGGTTTTTGTAGTTTAACTTATCTGTTTTATTCTTAAAGAAAATCACGAATTGGATAATCTAAATACACAAAATTTCATTTCCTTTTTTCAATAAAGAATAAAAGATTATTTTAGAGGGATATATATATATATGTATTGAATGATGAATTTTGACAAAGAAAAGGTACTTGATAAATTTAAAAGAAAATTAAGGCTCTTTTTTTTTATTAATTAAAATTCATTTCAAAGTCGGTCAACATTCAGTATGACATTTCCTAAAATACAACAAGTACTAAATAAGTTGTAAAAAGAGACCTAAAAATGAGACCTCATGAGGTCTCATTCCCTAGAAAAGAGACTTCGAAAGCAACCTTAACGAATGGTCTCTAAAACATAAGTCACTTTTTGTAATAGACCTCATGAGGTCGCTTAAAGTAAACTCATGAGGTCACTAGGTTATTTTTGAATTTTTCATTAAGAGACCTCGTGAAGTCTCTAAATTATTATCTATAATTATTATTATTTTTTCAAAAAAGACCTCATAAAGTCTCTATTTGATTGTATTTTTATTTATTTTTCAATTAAAAGAGACCTCATAAGGTCTCTATTTGATTTTATTTTTTCATTTTTTTAATTGAAAGACACCTCATCAGGTGACTATCTAGAAAATGTAATTGCAAAAAAGAGACCTCATGTGGTCGCTTTTGTTCATTTACTGGAAAATTAAAATGCAAAATAACGACCTCATGAGGTCTCTTTTATGCAAAAAAAAATGGCACTAACAACTTTTATAGATACCTGCCATTTTAATTCAATTTAATAAAATGTACAATCTAATCAACTAAATCGAGCTCCAGGAGCTCACACCAATCAAAACAACAACACACTCCAATGAACTATAAATGAAAATCAACTTAGAGTACCTTGAAATTGAATTAAAATACATAGTCAAGTTATTTATACAGTAGTACTATTGATTAGACTACTTCAAAGATCTCATGCATGAAAAACACTTAATAATGTAAATAAATCATCATAAAGTATATAGTTTAGATTAACTAACACAACACTCAAATTTAACAAAGCAGCGGTGTATTCTCCACATAATAATCCTCATCATCTTCATCACTGTTGGGATCCTCAGTCACATCTCTGTATTGACCATAAACTCCATGTGAAATAGGTAGAGACTATGAAAGTCGAGGAGGGCGAACTGCATCACCAGAATAAGGGGGAGTCCCTCCTAAAAAATTAATGCATCGAGTTGGGCCTTCATTGCAACATATTTTATATACCTTTTCCTTTTCCTTGCTTGTGAGGCCTTAAATTCATTATATAACTCAACCATTTGTTGTTTCAAAGCCAAATATTTCCTTTAACTCATCATCATTGGAGTACCAAGGCCTTCTAGTTCCAAATAAAATTCACAACAGGTTCATTGTGGTAACCCATAAGCATACCCATACTTACTCGGACTACCAAGCACATCTAACCATATTCTCTCATTTTGTTCTTGGATAAGTGGAAAGTCCTTGAAAATCATCTGACAAAGTCCAGTGGAAATCCTCTATGGATTACAAATATGGATTTTGATTTTAATGATTACAACATTAGATATAATTTTAGAAATAAACTAATTATGACTAGAAATAGAGGCTTACATAGGTCAGTTGAGCTCATGGCTTAACCCTAATATCAAGATCTCTGGGGATTTTCTTCCTCCTTGTGTGTGTAGCCTTGAAAGCCTCAGCCTCCCAAGGTCTTTTTCCTACAAGCAAAATGTATTAATATGCAAGAAATATTTCATAACTTAATAAAATAGGAATGTGAAGCTGCCAAATACATGTCACATTAACAACCAAAATATGATCAATAATGTTGTCCACGTCCACTCGAATCTTTTTCGGTCAACTTGGAAACCTTCAGCTTGTTACTGCTTCACGTGGCAACAAAGCCATCTAGTTTTGTGATTATGGCCTTATGGTATACATTTATGTTTTTGAGTTTCTTTCACAAATCATAGTATAATGTTAGTTGCTTATATTTGTCCATTTGGTATTTATGGGTATGAAAGTTTCAACTTAAACTATGATAGTAAAGAAAAATAAAGTTGAGAACCTATAAGTCTAAAATAGGAAAAATAGAGAAATTTTGATGATAAAACAACATTACATGTATAACTTTTCCAACATTCTTCTTTTTCTTCTTTTCAGTTTTCCCTTGTTATTGCACCTAAGAATGGGCAGTGCAGAGAAAACTTTATGTAGAAAAGCTTATGGAGCAAATAGATATGAAAATGTTGTGTTAGGAGTCTACTTACAAAGATCAACAATAGTACTTTCAATAACAACCATTTCACTAGTTGTGGTATATTTTTTTCTCAGTAGTTAAAAAGCTATTATTTTTGTGGATTGACTACATTGGTATAAACACCTACATTGGCTTTATTTGAAGTTAAGGTACCACTAATAAGTCACAATTCAATGGAAATTACTAAAATCACATGAACCTACCAGTTTCCTCCTTATATTTCCCTGACTTTGAGCTCAACTCGTATGTAAAGAACTACCCTTTATAGATGCTCTAACTTTCTAGCCTATCTCTCTCATCTACTTAAACCTCAAATCAATTGCCCAATAGTCAATTAACTTTTGCCAATTTTCAGGAAGAATCCACCTAGGCCTTTAGTTATTTTCACGAGCTTTTGACAGCAAGCCAACAAGTAAGTGTGTGACTTTTAACTTGAAGTTTGTAATAATCTGACGTTAATGTTCTAGACACCAGAAACACTTTCTTTGTAATGACAAGATAAATTAATTTGCTAATGCTGCAAAACAATATGAACGTCTATGAAATTAATTGATTGTAAAATATTATTTATGAAAAAGCTTAACCCTTTTTTTATAATTAGTATTGTTATGTAAAGCATCATATCTTTTAGAGAAAATAGGTCAATAAGGTAACTTTCAGCATGTAGATACAGAATGTAATAAACTATTTATAAAATAAAATTCTAGCTAAAATGGTTAAGTGGTTATATCCAAAGACCAGACAACAAAGAGAATGAAGAAAAACAAATTCATCAAAGTCGAAACAGATAAAAACTTGAACCTGAAGAGAATCCTATTCAATCAAATTCATTTATCCTAAAAAAACTTACAATCTAAATCCTAAGGTAAGAAACTAGGGTGGAATTCCCCTGGAAAAGAGTTATTTAGTCCATATATAGTGCAAAAAATAGTTCTTTATTGAATGCAACCATTTGTGGCATCTAGGTAAAGAGTAGGGAACCTAATTTGCTGATTTTAAAAAAGAAAAGGTTAATCATTCAGGAAATAAGCGAAAATATAGATAATAAAATGTCAAGAGTGAAATATCAATGTTATCGAAAAAATAAATTCAATGTATCTAGTAAACTCAAGTTTAGGACTCATTATTATTTTTTCTTGTACCTATGTTAATATCTTTAATATTCAATTTGTATATACTCTGTAGTTCACTTATTGAAGAGGTTACAAGATTGAATGTAAATTACATCTGAGATAATAAGACACATGAAAAATGAAAGGGAAGGTTTGAAATGATTTCTTAAATTATCAGTCAAGTGTTGAATGTTGATATCTTTATTGTTATTGCTCCCCTAACATGGCAAGTGTTGAGTCACTCGTGTGGTATTGTTAGCGCGCTTTGAATTAGAACCAGTTTCTTTCTCTACTTAAATTAGGTGAATTACTTGGTTATGAGTTGGAGTGTGTTCAATCGAGCGCTGATACGAGTAACAATATTGTTTAGTTGTTCATCTCATTTGATGTTGGTTGCCTCTACGAAGATTGCATTCTACTTGAGTTAGTCCAACAACTTATGTTTAATGCTTGTAATGGAGTTGGCATAGTTGAGTTTCCAAGACTTAAAACCACATGTCACCACTTCTCAACCATGTTTAACAACTTTCTTTACAATGTCCAATAAGGTTAGACCAAGAGCAAAAAATGAGACAGCATAAGATAAAACCTAAGATCATTTTTATTCGAAACCTCGCAGGTTTGAAATTTTTTAATGGTATGACATCCAAAGAAATGAATCTCATGAGAAAGGTTTAACTATTCTTAATAAAAATAAGGTAATTGTGACAATCTATATGTATACATGCTAAGGAAAAAAGTCAAAGCTATATATCCACAACCTTTTAGGCTTAGCACTACTTACTAGGGAGCCTATTCTTATTGAACTGTTTAAACTCTTCACTATATTGAAACACACCTAAAAAAGTTCAATTCGTTGTCCAAAGATTGATAGACAAATTACTAAAGGAGGATACTAGCAATTGTATAAAGGCAACAAATATTCTACTAATTTCATCAGCCAAGAGGGAGAAAAAAAGATTTTGGGGGTTGGGGGGAACAATCAAGGAGAATAGTCTACCATTCATGAGGTCTTCAAATGAAGTTCAAATATCTTGATATTAAATGAATGGAAAAGCAATTGTATCATAGAAGACAAGTAAAAACAATAAGGGAATCGAAGTTCATAGATTTTCTAAGTTTCCCTTGCTAAAAATTATCATAGCTCTACAATTGTTGGATCAATGTCTTATTAGAACTTTTCTGTGACAAAATGACTTATTGTTGACTTCGAAGTTCCGTATATTCTTCTGTTTTTGAGAATAATTCTATTTTCCATATATTTTTCTGTTAGTATTTCACATTTATTATTATTGATACAAAATCCAGCTAAAAAGCTAAAAACTACCAAGACCAGGGAATACAGTTCTTCGTATGTGTTTATCCTTTTATTAGGTATCGAAGATTCTACCGTAAGATCAATAAAACTCTATTTTTATATGGAATGATCAATAGAACTGAACCAATTTTTTCTTAATTAGTGGTGTTCGCTAAGCTAATGTGTGTCACGAATAATTCACAGAGTAGTTTGTTACTACTTCAAATAAATTTTTTGGGACGTTTGGTCCAATGCTATAGATGTATTATAGTAAGAATGAACACGTTGGATACATGTAAGCTTCGCAATCACATATGATCCTTCCTTACTATAAAGGATGAATTTGTCCTTTACTAAATTAGTTATGGGATCACACAAGAATACCACTCCTTTATCATTCTTAGGTACAATGTCACCATTTTTCAAACAATCCAAGATTTGGTCAAACCTGAATGACGTTCCAACAATGTATTTCATACTCCAACCATTTACATCATCTAGTACCCAAACATCTATATGGGAATCATCTTTGTGATCACAATCAAACATAAAAAGAGAATCCTCCAACTCCACAAGAAATTGATGTTACCTATGTCTTCATATTGATGGTAACTTCTCAAAGACTGTTTTGCTCACACCAAAGTGCAAAAACACACCTTTCTCTCCAAATTTATCGGGCTTACAAATCAACCAATAAGGCACCTCCTTAACAATACCATTGCAAATAAACTCAGGAATATAAAAAACCATCTCCTTTTCAGCTTTTTCGATATGCCACTCTTAGTAGAATACATTTCAATATAGTTTAGGACTGGAGACATTAGCCTAACACCAAAGAGTGCAATCCTTGAATTGATAAACTTTCAGAGAGCTATACCATTTTATGCTACTTTATTTTTGGGTTCCAAAGGGTAATCAATTCACCCCAAGGTGAACTAAAGAAACAGACAAATGAAACTAAAGATCCAACAAGTACCCTTTGACTATCATATATTAATCACTTTCACCATCTATTATCTTTTAGTGTCAAAATTTCTAAAAATTATACTACCACGTATATATTTTATTAGATAGTGTGAACTCAAGGCAAACTGTAAACATACAACAATATATCACAAGAAAGCTTAACAGTTATTTCTTGAAGAAACAACACTGAAAAAAGTGAGGGCTACCAATAGTTTGATGACCAGCACAAGAACAAACTATAAAAACCACCAATAATTATGTACTAAACCTCAAACCATTTAGTACTTTTTCAAAACCAACCAAAGCATGCACACAGTATATATGTTCTTGGTGTTTTTCCAAAATCGACCAAAGCATGCATACAGTATATTTGTTCCTGCTATCTTATCGCCTATAAGTATTACACTTATTCAAATACACCTTATGATGTTACAGGAAAGTGTCCCATGAGCAATTTATTCAAGGCATTATAAGAAGTCCATAAAAGACATTACTAACACTTAAACGAACCACATGGACTAATTAGTTCATATAGATGTTGATCTAGATAAAACAACTAGTTTGGCCAGTTCCTTTTTGGTCCACATAATAGAATCGATAAGCCAAACAAGCTTACAAGATCATGGAATATACTTTAACATATCTAACCATAGTTTCCTTTCTTAGCTAACAAATCATGGAACACTTCCAACTAAAGAAAGTCTGCACAGATTTGTATAAGCAAGTATGGCAAATGCATGATATTAATAAGGATAAAGAATATACCATCATCTATTTTTTGAATGTTAGTTTTCTACTATTTGTCTGATGAAGTTCTTATATGATTAAATATTAGGAATGGAGAAGGTACAATGATATAGAGAAGAATACTAGAGTAGCAAAAGGAAATATATACAGTAAATTTAGATACCATAAAAATAAAAGCATGACATACTGGATACCCAAATTTTGGTAGAAATTCTAAGCCTCAATTGGTGATTAGATGGGTACATCAAAAGTGTCAATTTAGATACCATAAAAATAAAAGCATGACCTACAGGATAACTAAATTTTGGTAGAAATCCTAAGCCTCAAGTAGTGATTAGATGGGTACATCAGAAGTGTCAATTTAGATAGTATAAAAATAAAAGCATGACACACTAGATACCCAAGTTTTGTTAGAAATAAGTATATATGTAGTATTAGTTAAAATTAGAATTGATATATTTTCTCTTTGTCTGTCCTCTCCCCTCTCTCTTCTAAAGCATTTTAACAAAATATGAACACTTAATTTCTTTTATTTTTGAGCTTTTTTTTATAAATCAATAAGGAAAAAAAGAGTGAAGAAAAGAATAGACCCTAAATTCCAACAAAATCTAGTTTTTGAGATTGCCTGGAATCTTGCCTCAACTCATGACATCACCTCTATAAAGATCTTTGATGATTTGACAAAGGATCCTCATAGAAGCATCTAGATTAAAACTGTATTCCAAAATTTAAACATTTATAAATGAGATATTCATAAGCTAAATACATTTTGTAAAAACAAATAAACCATACTCATAGCCGTCAGGCTCTACTATTAGTCTATTGTGCATGTCCCTTGTCAGCTTGTGAATGAACCTAATCATGAATAATAGACTGGTCTATGGAAGGAATGTCGGGTTTAGAGATGTTGCCTCGATAGGGAAGACTTGATATCCCAATCTGTGCAGTAGATATTGATGAAGATTGTAAGTCAGCAAGGTTACGAGTAATTGTATAAGAGGCACTTGGTGTATGCTACTATATGTTGAGAGGCAATTGATTGTATGCATGTGAGGTAGCATGACCTGATGTGGCCTCAAAATAGACGTGAGTGGAGGCTGCTGAGTATATGCTAGTGGTGGATCCATATAGGATGACGGAGGATACATTTGTTTAAATGGTTGACTATAAAACTGATTAGTTGGTCTAGAATGTCGATGTATTAGTGCGCCTCATGATGTATGAGATGGTGTAGAGTCTGATCTAATGTGTATACCCATCGATCGTCCATTGATCATACTAGCCTTCTTTAATTTATTTTTGGGAGCATTGGAATTACCCTTATCCTAATCGCTACCTACCATCTACACAAATTTTCATACAATATCTTCAAGTAAATAATAGTTTAGAGAAACCATCAGCACTTCAACATAAACACAAGGAAAATGGAAAAGATTCAATCAACAAAAATTTAATGAGAGAAAAATCAAACATGAACAACTATCAATGCACTAACAAACGTAGTCACAACAATATATTTTGAGAAATATACCAATCAGAGATTACAGCTGGAAGTTCCATTTCAAGAATTCCAAACAAAATATTTAAATGAGAATAACACTAGTTCAAACTAATATTTCTTAGCTAAAAAGCACATTAATGGATCATTAAAAATTGAAATAGAGTAAACGAAAAACTCATTGATCAAATAAGAGAAATAAATGAGAATAAACTAGATCAAACAAAGAAAAAAACACGCAGATTTGTTCAAATTATTATTACTCCTCATCGTCATCCTCCTCTTCTTACCTCTTTCCTCTTCTGGCCATTCTTCCCCTTCTGACCCTCTTTTATTTTCTGGCCATTCTTCCTTATTTGTTGTTTTATTTTTAATATTTGATTCATTCACCTCTTTATTTGTTGCCAATTCTACTTCTTCTATATCAACCTCTTCTATATGTGTTCAGGATGCTCTAAATTATCTTCTAAGTCACCATCAATAGGTTGGTGAACATATGATATGTCATCGAACTGGTATGCAACATTTAATATATTTATAACTTTCGCTCGATGCACATGTTTGATTTTAATTATTGCCCACCAATCCGATTTATCTGCAGACAAGGGATAAAGAGCGTAATACACTTGCTTAGCATTATGTGCAATGATAAAAGGATAGTACGCTCAATACTCCCTTGTGTGCCTTACTTTGATTATATTATATTGTTTGATTTCCCTCATCCCTCTTTTTAGGTTAGGGTCAAATTCCTTGCATCTAAATAATATAATTTTTTTGGCTAACCAGGATACTCCATTTTAAAATCCCCTTAAGTAACCTATAATAATCATTCCCATTATAATCTCCAACATCACATTTTACCCAAATCTCACTATTATTAGTTTTTTATGTTTGGAACATTCTTCGGTATTAAATTTAAATTCATTCACAATATACTTGTTCATAGAATAGACTTTAATGGGCCCTTAAGATAAATTCTTCAAAAATTTGTCAAATTGACCATTTCTTGTATCATAAACCTATTAATAGTTGAGAATAGAAAATTATCATGAGTCAAACATGGACATTCTAATGATTAGAGCTTTAGGAAAAAAATTGCAATACTTAAATAGTCTTTAAAGTATGTTGAAAAATAGCCAAACACTTTATTATTGCCATACAACTGCACAAAGTAGCTTTAAAAGAGGATGGAAATTGAGTCAGTCGATTTGCTTGTAATTCATATGTAATTCAAAATAATAACAACTTACTCAAGAAATGATTTAACTTGAGGAAAATAAAACAAGACATGTATTGATGTAGACATAAATCTTCATTGAACTAAGAGCCTCCTTGTATGATTTTTGGAACATTTACCTAGTTAATTGAACATTGATAACGACTCTCTACCAACCTGACCACCATCGATGTGATGATTGGGCCTATTTTGTGAACATGGAATATCACTTGCAAAGTAATACGAACAAAAATTGGTCATTTTCTTAGCAAGATAGGATTCGCACATTGAGCCTTCAATTCTATGTTGTTGCTTGATACTCAGTTTATTTTTACCAATAGTCCTACATAATATTATATAATGATAATTCTTAAAAAGAATTAATGGAAAGGAATATATTAAGATTTATAGTAGCTACCTCTCAAATGGATACATCCATCAACGTTGAATCGGACCTCCAAGACGAGCTTTATGCACAAGTCACAGGAAGATGTTCCATCACATCCCAAAATCCAGGTGGAAGAATTTTATCTAGCTTATTTGTGATTATAGGAATATTTTTTCCATCCAAACCAGGTTCTTTTCCATCAATGTACTGAACACAAGTCTTTGGAAAACAAACTAACATGGGTTTCCAGATTCTATCAGGCAAGCTACTAAATGCTATGGGCAGTAACATTTCCATGGAAAAATGTCAATCATGACTTTTCATTAAAAATAACTTTCCATGCTCCATATCAACACGCTTCTCCAAATTTGAAGCATGACCAATAGGCATTTTCAGTTGCTCAACCCATTTACATATCTTACGTTTTTGGTTTATTGTAAATGAATAGCTAGTCTTATGTTTGAAGACCTTTTTGTTTGATTTCTCCTATAGCCATAACTCTTTTTGCCAATAATATTCTATTAAGTCCATTCTAGCTTTAACATTGTCTTTTGTCTTCCAATTGCCATCCATTATCTTGTTAAATAAATTATCAAAGTAATTTTTTTCAAGATGCATGGGATCAAGATCATGTCGAAGAAGATGATTCTTCCAATATGATAGTTCCCAAAATATACTCTATTTTGTCCAATTATGTGCAACATCATACCCATCAAATTTGTAAAGTTGTTATTCTATAACCTTTGGAAAGTGTCGAACCCTCTCCCAAACTTGTTCTCCCGTAAATATTGGAGGTGGGCAGTTTTGTTCAAATGTATTCTTTCTAAATGCATTTTTCATAGTCCTAAACTCATGATCCATGGGCAAAAATCGATGGTGACAATCAAACCAACAATTTTTTCGGCCATGTTTCAAAGTAAATAATTTAGTATTTTCCATATAGTAAGTGAAGGCTGACTTGCCAGCTATCATCCACCCAGACAATATTTCATATATAGGAAAATAACAAATAGTCCACATTAAGACAACCCACAAATTAAAATTTTTCTTAAGCAACACATCAAATGTTTCAACTCCTTCAAACCACAATTCATTCAGCTGATCAATCAACGCTGAAAGTATACATCAATCATGATTTTTTTTATTACACGGACAAGAAAAAATGCAATTGAGAAATATATATTGACTGGTTATGCACATTGCAGGTAAAATATTATACGCTGTTAAATATACAAACCAACAAAAATATGGTACACTAGAAACAGAATATAGAGTGAATCCATCTGAACATAAACCCAACCTAATATTTCATGGTTCAACTGTGAACTCATGATATATTATATCAAACTGCTTCCAGGCCTCTCAATCATATGGATGACACATAACACTAGGTGTTCTTTTATTTCATGGTGCCATCTCAAATGAGGAGCTGACCTTTTTGATACGTACAACCTCTTTATCCTTGGTATAAGAGGTAAGTAATGCACTGCCTTTACAACAACTTTCTTCCCCCTAGGAGCTTGCTTAAAACAAGCCCTTCCATAAAACTTATAGGATTCTAGATCAATGGCATCCTTGTAGTATAACAAGCAGGCATTTTCACAATAATCAATTCTCATCGACGACCGTCCTAATTTTGACACCAACCTTTTTGCCTTGTAGAAATTATCAGGTATCTCTAGATTTGGGTCAACTAATTTATGCATAAGATCAATCACAGAGTCAATTTCCCCCGAGGAATATTCCAATTTAATTTGATACTTAATAATAGACAATGGGGAGTATGGACTCCCCTCGTATAGAGACCAACTAGCAGTTTCTAACTGTTCAAAGAACCATTTAGATTCATCATTGGGAGTTTATTCAACATAATCACCATATTCAAAATCATAATGAATCTTTAACCTTGTCGTGCATTCTATAATTTTTGACATTAGGTTCCACTGCCTTACAACTTTTACTAGTAACATAGTGTTGAGATCAGTCAAAACTATTATCAACTTTTCCATGACTAGTCCACACTGTATAATCTTCTTTAAACCCATTTTGATAGAGATATAGTGTAATAATATCAGTTTTTTCATAATTCCTACATTTTCATTTACTAAAAGGACACTTACCTAACCCATCAGGTTGAAAAGGTTTCTTAGTATCATTGCATAATCGACAAAATTGTTGACACCAGATATAAATTCAGGCCTCAACCTCACACGACCAATAGTAGTCATATTATACATCCAACTACAATCCATCTACACAGAAATCACATAATTTAAAATTATTAATCTCTAAAATAAGAAAGAAAATTTATAGCAAATCAAGAATTTGCATAAGTAAGCATAATGAGCTCATTAAAAGCAAAGAACTTATTTTACCAAATATCCTGGATAATACAAAAGCTACTACAAAGTTTTATCAACATATGAGAGGGTAAATTACCAAGGTGAGTTGGAGAAGATTAATATACAGTAACCTTAGTGCCCCAAAGTGAAATTTTCTACTAAATCTGGAAGCACATATCAGATCACTATACACTAAAAATGGGTTGACCAAATGGGGCATAGTTTTTTATCCTACTTCCTATGTTCCCCATAAGAAGCTTAGATGATGAATTAGTATATCACTTGGTCATCCAATGTGATATTTCAGCTAATATATTGCATAAAATCCTACAGCGAAAAGGGATCCAGTGACAAGTACTTGGTTGAAGTTTTGTGTAATTCCTCCCTTAGTCATGAAATCAATTAGTTACCACAAAAGAAATACAAATGCTCCTTAAAAATTTTTCCATGTCTTATAATTTCGCAAGTAACTCTATTCCAAATGGAGGTTCCTCAACTGCGGCATCATCAAAATTTCTAATGGCAATATCAAAAGATATCTCTCTTTGTGAAGATGACTCTTAAGAGGTGATCGATAAAGTAGTAAAATTTGCAGATAACATAGGCCTGATATCGATATAGGAATCATGTTTATTAGTGATGAGGGAAAGTAGTAATTTACATAAGGACAAAAACACAAATCTAGGTATCTCAAGTGAAGTAAATGAAATTTTCCATTGGGAAAAACTGGATGGTGAACTTAAGTAAGATTTAGTACTCTTACATGCTTCTAAGACAACTTAGGCATGAACTGATGGAATCTACCAAATATGATAATAGAATGAGCCTTGCTTTTATGGTACATAACCAATTCTTTCTCACCTTAGAGACTGATTCGACTTCGACTCTTCAAGGAACACTGCAAGGACTATGGAGGTGAATTTAGAAAACTCTTTACTCCAAGACAATTCACAATATTGATGGGTTGAGAGTTTCACAAGAAGAGTTCACGGATCATAACATATATGCCACAACTCTCTATTTTTCCATCAAATCTCATATGATCGATGGAAATTAAATTTTTGTCTATAACATCTTTTAGATACTTTTCTGTCACCACTTCTACTTTCAAAAATCCCTCTACAACCCATAATTCCACAAGTTTTTCTATAAAATTAGTTTATACTCCGGTAAAATTCAAAAATACAGAAAGCACGATTTTAGGTTAGAAGGCAAGTGATAGTAACTCAAATCCAACACTTTCATGCATTAGACTTCTGTGCTTATCACTGAACTTACATTCTCAGCCACAATTCTCCACATATTCAATATTTTATCACTATTAGAGAGAAGTCATGCAAATAGAACAATTATTAGAGGCAATCCTCTGTATTTTAATGCAATTTGTTTCCCAATGTTTTCAAATTCAGGAGAAATTATGTAATGAATGTTATTTTTAATACACCAAAAAAAATTAGGAATCTACCTTAGAGTCACCTGTATGTACCCCTATAAGATTAATATTCTCAAACAACTAAATGATAACTAAATTGATAGTCAAGTCTCTCATAACCTCAAGCTCGTATTTTTTTCAACCTAACAAAGATTTCTCAATCAAAAATTGTAACGTCAAACTAGATGCCAACCCAAACTTACATATTACCTCAAATTCCTCAATGTTATATGCAATTCCACTACTCGTCCCACCCAATGTACAAGCCAAAATAATAATCAACAAAAACTCCCCGATTTAAATTATTGAGTTTGAAAATATAACAATTGCCTTAGCTGAAACATGGAATAAAATACAACTAAAACAAAAGTTAAGCCCTCATTAATATTAAGAAAGAGAATAGACTCCAAGAAGACTTTTCACTTATTCTGAAATAGGTTAGATAAAATGTTAACAAAAGCACCATAAAAGCAAAGAAGTAATCAAATCTTAGAATAAAAAAGGCAAAAAATAAACACAAAATACATAAAGGTACAAGACAATTGATAACTCAACCGAACATGGATAAAATCAACAAGAATGTCAGAAAGCATAAATGTTGTTCTGAAACAAGGCAAGAAAACCCCTAACTAGTCATTCACATTTTAGGAAAAATAAAGGAGACCCAAAATATCCATATATTCAAATACAATTCTATACATAAATAAGAAAAAAAATAAAAGTTGCAACCTTACTTGGAATGGATGAATAGATGGATTATTTTGGATTTGGGAAAGAGAGTTTTTAGAGAGAAGATTTTGAGCGAGGGGCGATTTAAGAGAGAGAGTGTTCAGTGGAGATGATTTTGAGAGGGGGCAGATTTGAGAGACAATTTTGAGAGAGCTGGATCTTTAGTTTTGGTTTTGTATATTTTTAATTATAATAATAAATATTATAAGAATTAAATAAATATAAATTTTGACTTTACACACTTCATAAAAGTAATAAACAATTATTTTTAATAATAATTATTAATTTATTAAAATTGTAGCAACCTTATGAGGTCACAATGTTTAATATTTTAAATAGTTTTAATTATTTTGGCGCTAACTTTTTCCACTCTTTATTTTCGGCCTCTTGAAGTCCCAAATATTGAGTCGCTGAATTTTTTTTATCATTTACCAACTTCATGAGGTCTCTCTGTTTTAAAAAAAATAAATCGAGGGGATAAGCGGCCTCATGAAGTCTCTTATTTTCAACTTATTTTTGAGGTCTCTTTTTACATCTTTTTTAGTAGTGACATAAAATTTACATGATAGTTTCAAAAGGGGGTACCTGTCTTAGACTTACTCGACTCCTGTGCCAAGCCCCACTAAGTAAAAATTGAATGCAATGCAGATAAAGCAGATCCTATTAGCGATAGCCCACGTCTGAGTCTTGTTCAACTAAGTTTAATATCCTGATGGAATAAGTGTCTGAACTAGTTGTAAAACGAGTGGATAACTCATATTGGGAAAAGATAGTTTATCGATACCAGTGCTTTGCCAATGTCACCATTGGTCTTTCCCATCATAAAATATGTCTGACTATAGAATCCTTTCGATGAGAATTTCGGCATCTATGATATTTCAAGGCTCAGGATTGTATACCGCATCTCCGAATGTAAATTATCTTTCAGAAGACCCAGATGTGTTCTCAAGAGAAGACAATTTACATTGCAATTCAAATAATATCAAAGCGGTAAACATGTAGGAAAATAACACATTTAGTCCAATAAATACAATATCCAAAAATTAAATAAAGTCAAACATGTCAATATAAAAGCTCAAATTCTAATTTTTCCAGTGGATTCGCATCTGTCACACTTCTATTTTTTTACCTTCCCGACTAAGAGTTGGTTTTAAAATATTTTTACAATTAAAGTGATATTTTGAGAAGGAATTATTTTTGTTACAGAGTCACCACTTGAAATTGAGTTTTTGGTGTTCTACGTCACCTTATTGAATCTCTAATCAAAAGAAAATAACTCTTTATTATTGTTCTATGAGATATAAATCTTTAAATAATTTTTTTTGACTAAGGAGAAGGTGTGAAAAACCCCTCGATTCCACCCGTAGTTTTAGCACTGTCTCTTTAACGACTTATGTCTGACTTAAATTAATCTTTTGGATATGTAATATTTGTTAGCCTAGAAATTACTTATATCCCCCTTTTTTATTTAATTTAAAATTATTTAAACTATCTTCTATATTAGTATGTGGCTTACCGGTAGCAGTACTTTCCAACCTTACTAGGAGTTTGGATATATTTCTCGCGCCTTTGAGGCATTTATGGATCATTCTTATTTTTTGTAGTCTAAATGATCATCTAACATGTTTAAAATCTACCCATCCAATTAGATTGGCTTCAAAATAGTATATAAAATTTTACGTAAACGAATGATTGTTATAAAACCAACAAGTGTGGATGTCCACTACTCTACAAATTACTCCCACTACTTATCTCCATTACTTTCTTCTATTATGAAGATAAATTCTACCATTTATGGCCATTATTTTTGTAACCCTTCATATCCAAAACCTCCTCCATTATGTTAATGATTAATGTCATGTTTATGACAACTTTTTGCATGCCTCTATATGACACTATAAATAGAGGCATAAGAATTCATATTGTAAATACTTGAAAGACTTGTATATTTGATTCATGGAAGAATGAAAAGTTCTAATTGTTTGTCTTTTCTTCTTATATCTACTTCTTCTTTCATATTGCTACTCTTTTAGATTAATTTTAGCACGGTATCAGCACTAGTCTCTAATTTTCATCTCAATATCATCTCCGAATTGAGTTTGATTTGATTGCATAAGTGGTGACTAATGTGATGCTTGGTAAGCTTTCCTAAAATAATCTATTGATGTTCATAGTTATGAATTTGATTGCAGAGGCCTACTATTTGTATGTCTTGGGTGTTCTATTATCTAATTAAATGCAAATAGTATGCATGTTTTATACACTAACTGTTTTATTTCTCATATTAAAAGAATTTTGTATTAGAAATAACTTAAATATTAATGAGTAATAAGTTGTGGGATCTTAATGGACTACCAATATTTATTTTTAGTGAATGCCACTATTTATTTTATTTTGAAATACAGAGTATTATCTTGATACCAACGTTCGGTCAACATTAAGTCTATTACTTATATAGCATTATAGTGTAGAATAATTATTTTAATTGGTTCATATGAATTAGATTTTCTTGCTTAAATTACATTGTTGAGGTGTTGCAGGAAATTCTATAAATAGTGAATCAATTGGCATTGTTAAGAGTAAATTTGAGAGGCTCAAGGATGAGTTTATTATACTCGGCCTACTATATAATTGGTTGATGGTAAGAGGGTGAATTCAAGTCCCATCGCAACAAGAGGATAAGACATCGGATTAAAGTATTGATGTATCATGCATATGAAAAAATATTCCCACCAAGTTATGGCCTAACACAGCCTTATATAGGTAAGACATTGGGTTTAAGTCCTAATGCACCATAGTAATAATATTAATGACTAAGACAAAAATAATGTACTTTGATGAAAGTCATGTAATCCGCCACATTTATTTGCTTCATTCTTTGATATGAATATGATAGCAGTGCATATAAGTCTAAAAGAAGACATGTGGTTAAAAATGCATGTGGACATAGATGAACAAAGTTATAATAGTCATCATTTTGATAATAATAAAGGAAGAACACTATGGGATCTTCAAATTGTCTTTCAAAATGTGAAGGCAATTTTTTATTCACCATCAATTTGGTATGAAAGGAAATGGGCACACGGTTATTGTGCAACCTAATTTGATAGGTTTTATAAATCCTCCATCAAAAGATAAAAGAACAAAAGTAAAGATACACTTGGTCTTTCAAAGCGATGTTGAAGTGGGTATAAAATATGATAAATGCCAAGGCATGACAATGAACCTATAAAATAAATTATGAAGTGCATATGATTATAGACCAATTCTTGAAGAGAATGTGACTGATGATAAATATCATGGATGCCCTACTGTTCATGAAAGTGAATGTGTCAAGATATGATGAAAATCACGGATAAAGACATGCATATATATGGTTGGATAAATACCACCTCTACGGAAGGTTTGAGGAAAATAAAGAATTTTAATTTGGTATAAAAAGGTTATTGATGCTATAGTATATTTTATCATAATCTACGAAAGGGTAAATCAAGAAGTCATTCATGACTATAAGAGCTTTGGATATGACCAAAATGAATATTATGGTGTGGCTAAATGAATTTGCCACTGATGATGTAAATATGGTACGCCAGAAAAAGAACTTTGCCCAATATTATAAAAAATATATTTTTTGAAGGCAAAGTAAAGCAAGGAAGAGGTCTTGCATAAAATAATTTTGACTATCAGGAAAATAATTTTCTCCGTAAAAGGAGATGGTACCCATGCAAATGGTGTTTTTGAAATCTGAGGTAGTACACACGTATTTGATAGCCTTGAAAAGCTAATGTGTTACTACTTGAAGGAATAAAATTATTCAAGCCATTAAAATTGTAGTAAGTCTCCAAAAGAAACTTTTTAAGTTTCAAGGAAATTGAAAAAAAATTATTATATTAAGACTGTAAATTATGAAAAGATTTTGTATCTTCATATTACTATAATCGAAAAGGGTTATAAATATTTATGAAAAAGGCTACTCATTTTCCTTCTATTTATTGATATAAATATATGGGCATAGTTACGGAATCACAAGCTGTAGGAAACTAAAAATTTATAGAAAATATATAAGTTGGCATCATCGGTTGACCATCCCGATTCAAATATGATGCGAAGATAATTGAGAATTCATGAGGTTTTACATTGAAAAAATAAATGATTTTTCAAAAATTCTCTCATGTTGCTTGTTCTCACGGTAAAATGCTATACCAATGAAGGTTGTGGTTATATTTTCTAAATTTTTGGAACGTACAGTAAGGTGAATATTGGCCCATTCACCTACCATGTAGACCGTTTATTTTAAAATGAGATGCATCTGTGGTTGGTCACATGCACTTTGCTATCAACTTGCAATTTAATTTTTGCAAGGTTGTTTGCTTAAATTGTTAAATTATGAGTATGGTTCCAAAGTTTAAAAGTTGATAATGTTGATTGGTTTAGCAGAAAAAAATTGTGTGCCTTCAATTATAGCTGAATCATTGATTATGAGAACAAATCTCCCAAAAAAAATTTTGGTATGAGACGATTTTATTTAAATGTAGCAATATTTGTATACATCAAGCCAACAAGGTTCCCCTATATTGTTGGTTCAGGATCAAGAACTAATTAAAATCCCTCTAAATAATTTGAATGTGCAATATCCACCACGCATAAAGATGGATCCCCAAAGAAGATTGGGTTGATGTTAGATTTTCTAACATTAGGGGAGATATGATTAATATCTGAAATGTATGAAATGAATTATCGAGATCCTCATAAGAAAATAGTGAACTTGAAGTTTAATTGATAATTCATGATTTGTAAAATATTGCAAGTTCATTGTGTATAATTCAGCTATAAATGCTCTAATGAAAAGTCCTTAAAGTACAGAGTCTATGGAACGCCTGAAGCGTGACAAACAAATTGATTCCAAACATAAAACTCCTTAAATAAGGAGAGGAGCAAATGATAAATATGGTCAATGATAATGAGGCAAGTTCTTTAAAAAGTACTATGACGTAACTCTTCATAAAACTTTGGCAAAGGTTTAGGCACCTGAAAATGATGAAAAAAAAGAGATTGATCTTAATATGTTTTGTCGTTATAGAATCAATATTAAATAACCGTCGACGGTATCTTTGGTATAATTTAGAGCTCACCATTATAAATGGTATTGAGGATCTTGAATTTAAATATGTCAAATAATGTGGACAAATAAATTATGCAATTCAAGTTTATTATTTTTCACTTGAAAAGTGATGTTTTGGAATTAGTCCATAGACTAAGGTATAATGCCGGTGAGATACAATTTGGTGATTGTGTGAAAAGAAAAATCATAAGATATAAAATACGATTTGTGCCTTGAGGCATAAAGGTTATTTGTAAAAGTTCTGGCATTATTGTTTAGATATGTCTTCTCCTATGGTGGATGCAATAAGGTTTCTTTAAATCTGGCAATGTATGAAAAAAAAAATTTGAATGCGTAGAATGAATGACTGTCATGTCTAGCTAGATGGAAAATACAATAGGAAAATTCTTGAAGGATTTAAAAGAGATTCGATTCATTAAATATCCAGTGGTTGCAAAATCTCTTATCATAAAGAAAAATCAATTTTGATCTCATAAAATGATTAGAAAATACCATATATTAGGTCAATTATTGCACTTATGTATCTTGCTATTCTGTACATGAGATAATAGTTTATATTAATGTGCAGAAAAGATATAATTTCACTTTAATGTGAATGTGAGTGAAATCAAATATTATTGATATGGATTTATTATTTCTAACAAATATTGTCAAAGGCTGGTTAGTTATACAAGTGCAGGAAGAATATTTGATGTATCATGCAAATGAGTTTACACGGGTAATTGGTTGGTGCTACAAACAAGTTCAATATGCAAATGACTTGCGACGATGAGGTCACATATTAAGTGATTTTCAAGAATTTATTTGTTTGTGTTCATGGGCTTAACATATCCAAGAAACAAGAAAATAACACATCAGTACGATTTTAAGAATGCAACATCTTCATGAATGTGATTTGATCACAATGGCACAATAAATATTAATATTTGAAAGAAGACATATAAGATTAAAGGCGTTGTCTTTGAGAAGTGAAATAATGTTTGCATCAAGGGGAGTAAAATACGTGCTGCACTCTTTTTCCCTTGGCCTAGGTTTTATCCCAATGGATTTTCCTATCAAGATTTTTAACGAGGCAGCAAACAAACAGATAAGTGCGGATGTCCGCTACTCTAGAAATTACTCCCACTACTTATCTCCATTACATTCCTCTATTATGAAGATAACTTTCATCATTGATGACCATTATTTTTGTAACATTTCATATTCATAACCTCCTCCATCATGCTAATGGTTAATGTCGCGTTTATGACAACCTTTTGCATGCCTCTATATGACATTATAAATAGAGGCATAAGGATTCATATTGTAGACACTTGAAAGACTTGTATATTTGATACTTGGGATAATGAAAAGTTCTAATCTTTTGTCTTGTCTTCGTATATCTACTTTTTCTTTCATATTGCTACTATTTTAGATTAATTTTAACAATGATCTGTATCAATGCTTTCCGTCTTCACCATTAAGTATTACTTATATTAAACTTCTAACTTTCTTTGGATAAGGAATCTAAAAGAAACATCACTTTCCAAGTAAATTTTTCTTTTTCAATAACGAGTTTGAAAGTTATTATTATTGTTATTTTCTTTTACGATTTTGAAAGTTAATAAAGAATCCAACTTCACTTTTTTACATATTGATTAATCGAATAAGCCTTTTCAATTGGTTTAGAACCCGAAAAGTTCAAATATGATCATAACTCAATCCCAACATTTAACTAATTCAAAATTGACAATGAAAAGTTAGATCACTTAAAAATTAATTTAACTCAAAATTTAAACAAACTGTAGATGAAATACGCCAAATAATAATGTCTAGTAAAAATATCATGGTAAACAAATAATTTTTCCAAAAGCGTATATTAAAAAAGTAGTAATATTTTGTGAAAAAAACTAATAAGATTAAACATTAAAACCCATTGTAGATGAAAATTCCCTATTCAAACCCAAAGGACTTTATTAAACTTGATAAAATCATCATTTGCATCTTATTTATAAAGTAGAAAAAAAAAACTTCTTATGTTTTTAAACCTAAGTAGATGATTAAAATCTAAAACACTGATTTTAAAAAATCCATCTAAGGAAAATTTAATTTACGCATGGTCAACAATATGATTAATTATAGTGGTTACATACCAAATTTAAAACCAACTAAATATCGACCTTGAATTGAATCCAAAGAAATGGTTAAACATGCATTTCAAATATGTAAAGAAAATATAACTGGGACAAAAGCAACTTAATGATACATCAAATATCTCATAATTCCAAATCAAAAATTGGTTACGATAATCATATGGGGTTCTATAACAAATTCAGATTTAGTACCATCTCAAGAATCCTACTATATTCTCTTAGCACTAATTACAATCTATCATATACTTGAAAGAATAAAGCACAAATAACCAGTTTTGTACGCCAAAAATGCTAATTACAATCTATCATATACTTGAAAGGATAAAGCACAAATAACCAGTTTTGTACACCAAAAAATACAAGAGATCATCTAAATAATTTTGTTCATGCTTTGGTTCATAATAAAACTTATAAAATAAATAGTGCAAAATCAAATAAGAACCTATGTGATGAACTAACTAAAAGAGAAACACAAACATCGTCAGTGAAAACTCGAACTCAAATAGACATTGTTGGTGTGTTTAGTATTAAAATTATAATTGTATGATAATTTATGGATATTATAAAGTGGAGAAAGTGGTGATCATTAGTTTGTGATAACTAGGGGTGGCAAAATTAGCCCAAACTCAAATAACCCGCCCAAGGTTTGATGGATTTGAGCAAGAGTGATTTTGATAATGGGCTAATTTGGGCTAGCCCAAGTCAATCCATTACAAATCACCAACCCAAATAGACTCATGATGATGCAAAACTTGACCCATCAAATTTCTTAAAACTTTTATAAAATCTTGTTTTAATAAGGAACTTACAAAAATAGTCTAGGTTTCAACAAAATAAGAGTATTTCTAACCGAACTTTCAAAATTACATTTTATAGCATTTTTTTTTTCATTTTTTTCTGTTTTATCTCTAGCCTCTACTTCTCTTTCTTTTTCATTTTTTACTTTTTTTTTTCCTTTTTAATTTCCTCTCCCTTCAAATAGGGATTGAGGTTTCCAAACCTTCCAATCCACCATTCAAGAGGTAGAGGATGTGACCGGTTTGGCTTGCAACAGGCAGCCTTTAATCTTTCCCAACGTTTAGATTGAGTCGAGAAAAGACGCGAACGGACTTCTTCTTTTTTCTCTTTCCCATTTTTCTTTTTTGTTTTTGTTTTATTTTATATTATTTTTGTATTTCTAAAAAATATGATTACGTCGAGTATAAGTCATGAAAAATGACAGATACATCATAATCGATCATTATATTTATATTCACGATTATTTTTTTTTCTTTTATCTCCTTTTCATTTTCTTTTACTTTTTGATTATTATTTTTTTATTTTCTTGTATTTTTTTCCTTTTTCATATTTTATCCCTTTTTGTTTTATTCTTATTTTCGTTTTTCTTCTTCTTTTTTTCTATTTTTATTTTTTTTAATTTTTTTCTTTTATTTTCTCTATTCTATCTATAGCTTGTATTTCTCTTTCTTTTAAAATTTAATTTAATTTATATTTTAAAAAAAATATGGCGATGTGGAGCACAAGTTATGATTGATAACGAAAATATCACAATGACTTATTGTATTTATATTTGCACTATCATTTATACCTTTGTATTTATTGATATAATTGCATTTGTATTTTATAATTCACTCTTGTATTTATATTTATATTTTATAGTTGACATTTATATTTGTATTTTATACTTCTACTTGTATTTATATTTTATAGTTCATATCATCATTTATATTTTTGTATTCGTTGATACAATTGTACTTATATTTTATAGTTCACGCTTGTGTTTATATTTGAATTTTTTACAGTTTGCACTTGTATTTGTATTTTATAGTTTTCACCATTATTTATATTTTATATGATTTATATTTATTGATATGAATTACATTTTATTAATAAAAATTGAAAAATATAAATATAAATGATAAATTACAAAATAAATGTTAAACTATACAAATACAATATTTACATTTGTATCAAATGATATATGTTTATACAACTTGAACCAGACACATAAAAATGACACTTGTTTTTATAAAAATGCAAATGATAAACTTGACATACAAATAACAACAATACATTTGCATTGAATGACACATTTCATATTAAATATTTTAGACTCAACTAAATACAATTATTCGTTATAACTATTTGTATATAAATATAAATGATAAATTATAATCACGGCTAAAGTATTCAAATATAACTAATAAATTTATTTGAATATATATTATACAAATATATATATAAAATTTAAAAATATATAAAATATAAAATACGATAACAACAATAAAAAATAAGAGAAAAGAAAAAGAAATTACCGAAAAAAATTTAAAAAAAGAAAAAACACAAAAAAAGGAAAAAAATGAAACAAAGAAAAAAGAAAATAAAAAAAAGCTACAAAGAAAAAAGTAATAAAAACAAAAAATAGATTAAAAATTAAAAAAATAAAAAATAAAATAGAAAATAAAAAAATAAAAAGGAAAAAAAGAAACAAAAAAGGGAAAAAATGGAATTAAAAAATGAAAAAAGAAAAAAAGGAAAAGGTAAAAAGACAGAAAAAAGAAAAAATTTGCTGGAGTTTTTAATTTTATTAAACTTGCATTTGGACAAGTCGGGTTATAGCCCATGACCCATAGTTTACCCTTCTTGCCCAGCCCATTTTGTCACCAAATGCATTTGGACAGGGTTGGACATTAGCCCAATTATTTGTTTAGTCTATCTTAACATGCCCAACTTCAGTCCAACACGCCTATTTGTCATTCCTAGTGATAATTCTTGTAACATCTCACTTTATTCATCCATAATTCTACCACTTAATATCTCTTTACTCTCATTATTTTTGTGTATTAAATCTCATGAGTTAGTGGTAAGAATGTGGGTTTGATTCTTTGATTTTTGGATGAGCTTGATCATCTACATTTTTGTAACCTAAATGGTCATTAGTTCTTGTAATATCTCACTTATTATTCTACCTCTTTCTGTCATGTAACTTATGTAACAACTAAGTATTCGTCTTCCTCACTTAATATTCCACTTCTCCCTCATTTACTAATGGAATAAGTATACACCTATATAAAGGGTGTCTTCTTTCTTTGTGTAGTAAGAAGAAAAATGATGAGTTGTAGTATAATGTGGAATATGGAAAGATGATGAGTGTGAAAATTATATTAGTGAAAGAAAGAGTTGAGACAAAGAAAATAGTTTAAGTCTTCAACTATATTCACTATACAAAAGAGAGTAACTATATAAGTGAATAAGAGAGTCTAGACAAAGAAAATATTCTAAGTATACAACTATATTCACTATGATAAAGAGAGTAATAATAAATCAAAGGAAGGTGTTCTTATGGTGGAGCTTTGGACTCTTCAACTGATCCGAAGTTGCTTGAGTTGTATATCGTTGATGGGTTGTGGTATCTTGGAGGGGACAATTCAAGAGATATACTGATGGATCAGTGTAGATTTTATCATAATGCGCTTGAATATCCTTAAAGAGAGCGAGATATCCGCGCCTCAGCTAAGAAAAAGATCATCTTATTTTTTTTATTTTTGTTCATTCTATTTCAACTGTAATAATTATTGTAATTTGTGGTATATTACACCAACCATTTTAAGGAGATTGATGTTTTGTTATAGTTTGAAAAACCGTGGATATCAAGTTGGAGATCTCAACATATCAACGTCGTTAGTCTCTTCAAGACATGGAAGGGAAGAGAGGAACGGTAAAGTATTTTTTACTTGCTCAACTCAAGTGAAGGAAAGGTAAAAAGAAATTTTCTACTTCTTGCGGAAGAAAGGTAAAAACCTTCTACCTTATATTTTTATGAATAAAATAATACTACTTTTCATGAACATAAGTGATATTCAAATTCTTGAAATAGTGGGGGCTAACGAAATGAGAAAAAATATATCATCATGAAAAATGTTATGTTTGCACTTTTGAGAATGTGTTTAAAAAAAATGTAACAAGTGCATAATTTATCTTGGAATCAATCATATGCATGTTACTATTTGCATATGACTTGATGTCTTTAAATTTGGCTCTAATATGATATCAAAGAAAGGATAAAAATTGTTGAGTAGTCATTAAATTGAGTGACACAAATTTCATTCTTCGAAAGAAAAATACCTAACACATGTGATAAAATTTTTCTTGACAACTCACATTATTGTGAAAAATTGCGAAATGCAACTTTGTTGATTGTAAGAGTTATGCAACTCCTTTTGATTTAAAGATGTAAAAGTTGTATGACAAATAAATAAGAAAATTTGCTAGCCTAATAAAAAAATATGAGATGTGTGACTTATTGCACTTGGCATGATAATGCGTATGCACTAAAATTACTTAGCAGATACAAGCAAATCAGGTATATTTACTTGGTACGAAATTTGAGGCTTGTTTAATAAAGAAGAAGTATTCTACTAAATTATTTTTTGATGCGCTGAAAAAAACTTGGTGTTATTTTTTGAAATGAAAAAAGCAAACTATTATTTGCTATCTCTACTATGAATGTTGAGTTTGATATTTTAACTTCAACTAGTGAAAAAAGTGAATTCATCAATCACTTTATTTTGAGAAATTAACTTCTCTAGTTTTGGAGATATTATGGTAACACCAAAATTTATTGAAAGAGTATAAGTTATTATTATTAAAATAATAAATTCAGATCATAAGGAGAAACACACAATATTGTGAGATCATATTGATCAATGGTATACCAATATTAATTGTATTAATTTGATGATAATCTTGCAGATGAAATAGTCAAGGCCTTGCCAAGATAAAGAGTCTGAAATGCATTGAGGTGAGGAAGAAAGCCAATAAAAATCATTAGTATATATGAGGAAACCCAATCTAGGGACTAGCGATCCTATAACCAGGTTCAATGAAAATAAGGAATCATATGATAACTTGCCGTCAGATGCACTATTGTTTAATCCTTCTTATGATGTGGGTGAATTTTTTTCCTGTAATAATTTGTGAAGGTTGAGTCTAAGAACTCTTAATGAAATTCTTTATCTCGTATGAGTGGGGTATGAAAATTACAGGAACACTCTTGACAAATTTCACCTATCTGAATGTGGAAGTAGGCCACTTCTTATGAGAATAGGGCTTATTCTCAAAAACGCTCATAAAAAAATAGAATAACACATGGGCGTAATATGTTGTCTATTAAAGCTTATGTCAACACCTTGATTGTTATGTGTAAGCAGTAATACTTTATTTATCTTAATCAGTCATAGTTGAAGTCTGAGACCACTACTGACTCTGAAGTAATATTTACTGTTTTACTAAGCGAAGGTTCAATGTAGAGGACACCTTCATTATGAATAATACTTTACCTTCAAATAATTTGGTGAAATGCTCTCTTAATTGAATATTGAAATGAGTTGAGCATGTTGGTGAATTTTAATATTAAAATTAAATTGTATGATAATTTATGGACATTATTACTAACCAAACCACCAAATTCAATATATTATTAACCTAGGCTATAAGAAGTGGTATCGGCATACCGACTATAGCTTGCAAGTAATGTCCTTAGCCAATCATCTAGGGGATTCACATGTACCCCGTAGGTCCATTATTAGATTCACTTGGGGGATTTTCATATATCCCACAAGGCTTTTAAATCAAAGCTATGGCACCATAGCCACCAAGGCCTTGCCATTTAGCTATTAAAATTATATAGCCAATTTAGGTCCCATTGCAAAGTTTTCAATAAAAGTCCTACTATGTAATAAAAGAATTCTCATAGGCATTTTAACAAACACATTGAGGGCATATATTTTCCAAAATCAAAACCTAGTACCAATGTACCATTCTCATGCAACCACATATTCAAACCACCATTATAATATGAAAACCATGAGTAAAAATATGTGAAAACATAAATCAACCATTAATAACCCAAACCCCCAACATATAATTCAAAACCCAAAATAATATCACAATTTTCCCATGAAAACCATTCATAAAACATGCCTTTAATTGAATTAACAATGAGGGAGGAGTAATATACCTTAGATTACAAAGAAGACGGAGAGAAATCACCCTTTTAGAATCTTAAAGGAAACCCTAGCCTTTGCTTAACCCAAGATCTTGAGAGAGATTTGGGAGAGTTTTGAGTGTTTAAGATTAGAATTATAGGGTAAATAAAGTCCCAATAGGATTTTAGGTCATGGGGTCATGATGGGTTAAGAGGGGAAATATCCATAATACCCCCAACTTAAACTGTAAAGAATTCCCGTGGGTGGTTATGGCTAACCCATCTAAATTGTACCCTAACATATGAGTGGTACCCACCACTCGTACCCTAGGCAGCCATTTAGACCCCAATACTGTCCAATATACGACCACCAAGACCAACTCATACCCAAGCATACGAAAAATACCCTTAACCCGTACCAAAAACAAAATCAAGAGGGGTTAGACAGTGTCCAACACAGAACTTGGACTATACCTTTAAGACCCCATAAAGTTCCCTCGTAGTCTGAGCCTTAGAGCGTGTTAACTGAAGTGTAGTTCTGATCCTAAAAGATTGAGAAGTGATTTTTCAATTGATTGGTACTTAAAACATATAGAATTTTCTTAAATTTGACTTTTTTTTTTCATGTAGAGAATTGAATTAGCTTTTCAACGATACCAATTTTATCCAAATCTGATATCAGGGTGAGAAGTTATAGCCATTTTACCGAGAGTTGTCGGAATCGCCCAGGTGCGACAGATGATCCGACGGACCGTCGAGTCTGTGATGGACCATCGATTGGATCGTTACAACCAAGGCAATAATTTTTTTTTGGCCTAAGTGCGACGGCCAAGACGATGGACCATCAAGTTTGCAACGGACCGTCATTGTGACCGCCGTGCTGAGTCAGTGTGGACTCACCCTGGCCATCGTGCGACAAATGATGCGATGGACCATCATACTTTTGACAGACCTTTGATCTGACCATTGCATCGAGGAAGTGTGTCCCATTTTTGTCCAACGTGTGACGGATGACTCGACGGACCATCGCTTCGACCGTCGCAGCCCCCATTTAGTGTTTTTAACTTATTTTAACAAGGGGATTTTTGATCTTTTCCTATTTTAACCCTCAGATATATTCCAAGAGAACTTGATAGACTCATTATCTCCCCAAATATCCAAAGGCTAGGGTTTCTTCCTCAAGAGAAAATCTAAAACCCTTCTCCAAGAAATCTAAGAACATACCATAGATTTAATAAATTGAGTTGAGATTTGAGTTCTCCAAGTTCAAGAGTTGCAAGAACCCTCTCTCAAGAGTAAGAAGAAGAGTTTAGAGAAAGCTTGTTCATCCAATTTCATAATATAGGGTATGTAGGATTTTAAATAAGGGTAATCCTTTCATCCTTATGCCCAAAGGCTTATTTAAACTATGATTTTCTGCAATCTATGAGATTTTACATGAATTTGAATTAGGGTTTTCACCCATTATTATTGATTGCAATATTTTGATGTTTCCCATGAATTGAGGGTCTAATGGCATGATTTTCACATGTTTTCTTGAGAAATTGCAGCTGGGTCTATACCCCATGATTTTAATCCTTGAGAAGTTAATAGTTGAAATGTTTGAGATATTAAAGAATATGAGTATGTTGAGATTTTGAGACAAATTTCTGAAATTTCCAGATTTCTACATGAGTTATGAATCTTTATGCTATCTATTATGCTTTTGATGAGTTTTAACTTGAGCATGAATTATGGGTTATTGAGCCCTACTTAAGATTTGAAATTTTATGAACTCTTATGCTATAAGCACCCATGATTTGAGTATTCTAAGATTGTTGAGAAATATTTTGACCTAATGATCATTAAGTTTTGAAATCCACTCTACTACATGGGATTGCAAATTTGATTGTTGGATTCTTATTGAACCATGAGATTATTATAAAGTGTATTTTCATGAGATGAGTGAGATAATCTAAAGGGAGTAGTATTTAGCACCGAGCGGGTAAGTTACTACGATTTCTTACCCTAAAACTATGTGCCATCGTAGGTTAGGCCTGAGGCCAAGTTTTTGATTATTATTGGGCCTAAGGCCAAGTTGATATTGGCCCCAAGAATGAGTTTGTTTAGTGATCACTGGACTTAGGTTATACTCCTTCAAAAGAGTATGATACCTCTCCCCAACGTGAGGTCTCTTTCTTAGGAGGAAAAACATTGGACTCCATGTAGCTTGCATGGTTTATGTCGATTAACAGAAACTTCCTAAACTAAAGTATTTTTCCATTGAGATAAGATTTTCCTTTAAAACTAAAATACTTTTCCTTGATATGAGTATTTTTCCCTAAAGCTTGATATGAGATATTTTTCTAACGTGAGTGAAATACCTTCATGCATGTTCCAAAGTTATATGATTTCGAATTCCAAGTATTTGAGTTCAAAAGACTTATGATTTATTGAGCATCGAAGAAGTTTTACTCTCTATGAGACATATGAATGATTTGAAAGTATTGTTTAAAGTTTCCTATAGTCTATAGACAATGAGAATAAGATAAGATTACCGATTTTAAAGTTAAACTATGATGAGTCGCAAGATTTGTGTTACATGCTCCATTCTACATGATTCATAAGCTTTACATTTTATACCTATTTAAGTCGTGTAAGTCATTACTTATTTCATGCATGATTTGATTAAAGAGTATTGATAATGTTTTATATAAATGCATGTACCCCCACATACTCAGTACATTCCTAAGTGTCGATCCATATATACGCCTATGTGCTATATTTTCTTATAATATAGGTTCAGGTGCTCAGTCCCAGCCTCGTCAGTGACTTCTGAGTACCTCTGTCTATATCCCTATAGTGGTGAATCCTTATGGTTCGAGGACCTATCATCAGACATTTTAGTATTTAAGAGATTATGTTATTACTTTCAGTTCATTTCGAGTTAGTTGGGGACCTGTACCAATAGCTCTCTAGTTCATGGATAAGTAGAGGCTTTGTCAGACTAGTTATCAGATTGTGGTTGTGTTGAGGTTTCCAGTATTGTGGTCGTTTGGACCGAGCATTTTCTCCGTATTTTCTTTCATATGATATGACTATGCTAGTGTTTGAATTATTTTATCTTTAAATAAGTGTTATTAGTAAAAATAGGATCAAAGGGTTAGCTTGGGGCTACTTGTAGCCTTAAGCACCATGTGACATCCTGGGAGGCAATTTTGAGCCGTTACAAACTTGGTCTTAGAGCCTAATATTTTTAAAGAGTCCTAGGGAGTTTAACAAGCCGCGTTAAGTAGAGTCCTGATCATTGGTGTGTAGCGCGCCTCATCTATCAGCAAGAGGCTACGAGACATTTTAGGAAAAAGTTATTTCTTTCTTTCAGATTCTATCGTGCCTACAGTTGTCTCTCTCACCTAATAATTCATGCTCTTCTATTTCAGAAAATGCCTCTCCGAAGAGCGAATGCCCGCAGAAACGATGATGAGTAACCCTCACCTATTGATCCTTAGAATAAGACTGTCTCATGCCGAGTTTTGGGTGGCCTTTCAGGCATTAGCCCAAGAAGTCACCATCAATGTTCAGGCCAATAACCAGGCTGCAGTTGCTAATCATCAAGGAGGTGATGTAACCCAGTTAGAATCCGTGATTTCATGCGGTTGAATCCGCCAGTGTTTTGTGGTTCTAAGGAAGATAAGAACCCATAGTTGTACCTTAAGGAGGTGAGAAAGATCACACAAATGATGCATGTTTCTGAGGAAAAAAGTATTGAGTTGGCATCTTACAGGTTGAAGGACATAGCTTATGACTAGGTTGTATCATAGAGGAAGGGTAGAGGTGAGGATATTGCTCCTATAACTTGGCAGGTGTTCCAAGATGCATACTTGGACAAGTTCTTTCCACTTGAGATGAGGGAAGCAAAGATTGAGGATTTTATGAAATCGAGGCAGGGCTTCATAACTATTAAGGAGTACTGCTTGAAGTTCAACCAGTTGGACAAGTATGCTCCTGGTTTGATTTCTGACACCCGAGCTAGTCTGAGCAAGTTCGTGACAGTTTTTTCTAGTTTGGTGCTAAAAGAGTGTAGGACTGCGATGCTGTATAAGGATATGGATCTGGATAGGTTGATGATACATACCTAGCAGATAGAAGTGGATAAGATTAGGGAGAGAGATCAAGTGAGGGGCAATAGGAGGGCTAGATCTGAGCAGCATGAGTTTATCCAGCCTAGGTTCCATGGAGGGAACTGCCCTCAATTTCAGAGCTGTCCATCTATGCCATTACCTTCTTCAGCTAGTACTTCCGTACCTAGAAGCAGGCAGGATCGAGGGGCACATCCTTTATGTCTAGGTCATAGAACAGTGTTGGTAACAGGCCCCATTATCCTCCTTGTCTAAGTGTGGTAGGGATCATCGTGGTGAGTGTTTCATAGATTTGAGCGGCTTTTTTGGATGTGGTAAGCAGGGCCACAAACTTAGAGATTGTCCTCATTCTAAACAGGGGAACAGATATGACCGACCTCAGGCACAGGCTATTAGTGCACCAGCTTTTATACCCCGTCCTACCCCTACTCAGGGCGCTTTATCCAGCACTACTGGCTATCAGTGCTAGAGTAGATTCTATGCCTTACCATCCTATCAAAAGCAGAAGGACTCTCCCCATGTTGTTACTGGTATGCTCCGCGTCTTTTTTTTTTGTGTATGTGTTATTGGACCCTAGGTCAAGTCTCTCTTATGTGACCCCACTTGTAGCTGTGAATTTCAAAATGAGTCCCGAAAAGATTCTTGAGCCTTTCCTAGTCTCCACCCCCATAGGGGCGTCAACTATTACTAAACAAGTGTATAGAGATTGTCTTGTTACTGTTCTTCATAGAGTCATACTTGTGGATTTGATAGAGTTAGATATAGTGGATTTTGACCTTATTCTGAGTATGGATTGACTTCATTCTTGCTATGCATTTATAGATTGTTGTACCCGTGCGGTCAAGTTTCAGTTTCCTGATGAACCAGCTTTTGAGTAGTCCGGGAGTTTGGTATCTCCCAAGAGTCATTTCATATCCTATCTCAAAGCCAGAAAGCTAATATCTAAGGTTGCATCTATCACCTAGTTAGATTCAAAGGCACTAGTCCGAAGCTCTAACTATTCAGTCAGTTGATATTGTTAACAAGTTTCCAGATATTTTCCAGAATATCTCCTAGAGGTACCTCTTGATAGAGAGATAGAATTTAGGATTAACCTTCTTCCTGACACTTGGCCTATTTCTATTCTGCCATATCGTATGGCACCTGTAGAGCACAAGAAGTTGAAAGAGTAACTGAAAGATCTCTTAGACAAAGGTTTTATTAGGCCAAACATTTCTCCTTGGGGCACACCTATCTTATTCGTGCGAAAGAAAGAAGGTTCTTTGTGTATGTGCATTAACTACCGTCAGCTTAACAAGGTCACCGTCAAGAACAAGTATCCTCTTCCGAGAATTGATGGCCTATTTGATCAGTTGCAAGGTGCAAGTTATTTCTCCAAGATAGACCTAAGATCCGGCTATCACTATCTTAAAGTCAGGGAATGTGATAATCCAAACACGGCTTTCTTAACCCGCTATGGTCACTTTGAGTTTTTAGTCATGTCCTTTGGGCTAACCAATGTCCCAGAAGCCTTCATGGATCTCATGAACTGAGTATTCAATAAATATCTCGATATGTTTGTCATTGTCTTCATAGATGACATCCTTTTGTACTCCTGTAATGAGAATGACCATGTGAATCATCTTAGAATTGTCTTGAAAACCCTCAGAGATCACCAGGTTTTCACCAAATTCAGTAAGTATGAATTTTGGCTAAGGTCTGTAGCCTTTCTGGGTCATATCGTTTCAGCCAAAGGTATTAGAGTTGATCCCCAAAAGACAGAAGCTATGAAAAATTATCCTAGACCTATCTCCCTATTTGACATTAGGAGTTTCTTGGGTCTAGCAGTCTACTACCACTGTTTTTTTGAAGGTTTATCTTCTATTGCCTCTCCCATGACCCGATTGATCTAAAAAAAAGTTAAGTTTCAATGGTCAAATTCTCGTGAGAAGAGTTTTCAGGAGTTGAAGACTCGACTTACTTCAACCCCTGTGTTGACTTTGCCTGATGGTACAGATGGTTTCGTGGTGTATTGTTATGCTTCTAGAATTAGTTTGGGTTGTGTGTTGATGCAAAGAGGTAAGGTTATACCCAACCCGTGATCTTGAATTAGCGGTTTTGGTCTTTGCTTTGAAAATTTGGAGAGATTATCTTTATGGTCTCTATGTTGATGTGTTTACTGATCATAAGATCCTACAGTATGTGTTTACTCAGAAAGAGTTGAATCTTAGGAAGAGGAGGTGGTTGGAGTTGTTGAAATACTATGATGTGAGTGTGCTGTATCACCCGGGCATAGCTAATATAGTGGCAGATGCTTTTAACAGGTTGTCTATGGGTAGTGTTGCCCATCTAGAGGAAGGTAAGAAAGAGTTAGCTCGTGATGTGCATTATTGGCTAGATTGGGTGTTAGGTTACTTGATTCTGCTAAGGGAAGTACTTTGGTGTAGAGTAGTTTTGAGTCCTCTTTAGTTTCGGAAGTGAAGGAGAAGTAAGATAAGGATCCTAGTTTAGTCAGACTGAAGGAGATAGTTAAGGAATAAAAGGTAGAGGTTTTCTCCCAAGGGGGAGATGGTATGTTGAGATTGCAAGGTAAATTGTGTGTTCCATGTGTTGATGACCTGAGGCATAGGATTATGGCTGAAGCGCATGGCGCGCGGTATTCTATTCATACCAGTACTACCAAGATGTACCGCAACTTGCGGGAAATCTATTGGTGGAATGGTATGATGAAGGATATAGACGAATTTGTAGAAAAGTATGAAACTTTCCAATAGGTTAAGGTAGAGCACCAAAGACCTGGTGGTGTGATGTAAGAGTTTGGTATACCAACTTAGAAGTGGGAGGTGGTGAATATGGACTTCGTGACCGGGTTGCCTCTTTTGCGTCCTCATCATGATTCAATTTGGGTTATTATGGATAGGCTGACTAAGTCCGCACATTTTTTCCCCATACATACATCTTATACAGCTGAGGATTATGCTACATTGTATATTCGGGAGTCAGTCAGGCTGCATGGAGTTCCCTCTTCCATCTTTTTGGATAGGGTCACCCAATTTAGTTCTCAGCAGCGTTTCAGCAGGGTCTTGGTCCCCACGTTCTTTTAAGTTCCGCTTTTTACCCGCAGACATATGGTCAGGCTGAGAGGACCATTCAGACCCTAGAGGATATGTTGCGGATGTGTGCTCTTGATTTTAAGGGTATTTGGGAGGAGCATTTGCCATTGATAGAGTTTGCTTATAACAACAGTTACCATGCTAGCATCGGAATGGCACGATTTGAGGCCTTGTATGGTAGGAGATGTAGGTCACCCATAGGTTGGTTTGAAGTAGGTGAAGCTGCCGTGATTTGGCCTGATGCAATGTTTGAGGCTATGGCAAAAGTTAATCTGATTAGAAAGAGGTTGAAGACCACTGAGTCATCAAAAGTCATATGCCTATGTGAGGAGAAGAGATCTTGAATTTGAGGTGGGTAATTTGGGGTACTTAAAGATTTCACCCATGAAAGGGTGATACGCCCAAATTACAACTCTCGTTAGAAAGTGTAAGCGGTCGCTGTCAAATATAGAACCCAACTGGGTTGGGTGTCGAATCCCACAGGCAATACTATAGTCACTAAGTATTGCAATTATTATTAGACTGTTGGTCAAAAATTCCAAGGAAAAGGGGGGGTTTAGTTTAGGCGCACAATAATATTATCAAAGTAACGATGGAACGTGTAGTAAGATTTCATCACAGAGAATAACAAGGTAGGGTTATGTCCACCTTGTAGTTTCTACTTCTCTATTAACTATGAGTAATGCGGAATTTAGACATGCATGCACTTATAGAGAGTCGTATTCTAATTCTAAATCCAAGTATTTTTCAACCATCAAGGATTTATTCACTTTAGCTCTCCCGAACCTAAAGTGTATAACAAATGGTACGAATTCTCCAAGAAGTTAATCCTGCTAAGGCATTAATGTGTAAATAGAGGTTGGAAATCCTATTTTCTTGTCACACTCTCTTTTCCAAACCTGTAACTTTTCTCTCGAACAAGTTAATGCTATACTGGCGCATTCCCTATGTTTGAAACCATGAGAATTCAATCAAAACAAAGAGAGTAATGATATAAGTGGCATGACACATCATAAATTCACAAACTCATAGCAATAGAGAGTATATTACAAGGTTTTCATAACCCTAACGAATAAGTTTAGCTACTCATGAATACAACGGAAATCAAAATCGACATAATCATCATACCAAAACTTAGAATAATCCTCACGATGGAGATGATTAGCGACAACAAGAGAAGAACGTGTTTCTCTTTTGTCGTTGCTCAAGCCTAGCGTTTTTCCTCTGTTCCCCAAAATATTACAGAAGCTGGATATTGAATAATGAATAATCATGCTGAAAATTCAGCAATAAGGTTTTTAATAATATCCTTCTCTACTAAGTTGCTACTACATCCTTAAGTATTTAAGAATACTGAGTTTGCCAAGGAAAAAGTTCCCATGCATCACATTCAGTCCAAAAGCAGCCTTCCCTCTTATGTGAAGTTTTCCTTTGCTGTCCACAGGTCCCCAAAGTGCTAAAATCTTCCTCATTGGTACCTGAAGAGTATGCTAATCACATAGGTCAGCTCACTTAATTGAAAATGGACTAAAAGTGCAAGAATTATATATTCTATCCTCAAAACTTAGCTACAACATGGGTAAATTATGGTGCTTGGACGTGTAAATACGCCCAACATCACCACCCTACACTTAAAGCTTTGTTTGTCCTCGAGCAAAATATTATATCCATGCAAACACCTAACTAGAATTTCTCAAGATCAGCACAAAATTTTCAACAAGACATACACGACAATTATTAACAAAGAGTAGATATCTTGATCATTACTAGAAACAACTCACCCTCCAACATAGACTCATCAAATTGGTTAATTCGTTTACATAAGTTAAGCCAAAAAAAATCAGATAAAAATACCCAACAATCATCAACCATGTGTGCTCACACAAAATGTTACCACTAATCACTCATAATTTTGCATTTTTCGAAACATGGGTATAAGACTTTGCTTGCTCTCACTCTCACAAAGAATTCTTAGATTACTACTGATGACCATATGCTTGCCCTTAGTGTGATGCTCTACTAATATTAGAATGTCAAGGTTAGGATCAAATAGGTTTTTACGGGTTGTAATGTAGGCTAAGGGACAGGTAGGACTATTTTGGCCAGAAATGGTGACTACGCTCCCTAAGCGCTTTAATACACTACCTTATGCCATTTACACCAACTTTTAATAACCCCTCTACCTTCCTTTCATTTACCAACCCCTTTTCACCCAATTAGTTATTCAATCAGAAACACAATGATGGGAATATACAATTCTTTTTTTTTCTTTTTTCTCTTTTTTTATAAGCATCCCTATGATATCCACTCTTTTTCACCAAATTTTCAAGTATCAATACACTCTGTGGCAGTACTTTTACCATTTTTCTCTTATTTTGCCACACTCTTTACTCAACTTGATTCTACAGTTTAAAGCGCTTAGGAGCTTTTGGATCAAAATTATGGTCTTAGAAAAAAAATGGATTAGTCTACATATGAGGCTGCCAAAGAAAATAGCTAAAGGCTCAAAGGGTGTTCACTAGGACAATGTACAAAGGTAGGTAAAAAGAAGATAAACAAAATCAGGGCTGCCAAAGAAATGCCTAAATCATCTCCTAAACTCACAATCTTTATTTCGCTTCACACACACACCAGGCAAGTTCTAGCATCGGTCACAACAAAGAATATACAATAACCTCACACACACAAGGCACATGGTCAACTTAATTGGGAGCATTATAGATTCTTGACCCAACAGATGAATAAATTAAACCATAAACAATTATCACACAATGAGTCACAACTTAGAGCCTAAATGTTTCAATAGTAATGATTCAACACAAACTCTTGTTACAATGCCATACCATCTATCAGAATAATTTCACGCAAAATCTAAAATCTAACCAACTAATTACGACTAACTAACTATGACTAATTCAAACAAACAAGAATAAATGTAGGCAAGCAGTACAATACAGCAGACATATACCCGCACCCCACACTTAGATGGAACACACTGCCCTCAGTGTAAATAAATAAGCAAAACCTGATTAGTCAGACTTCTGCTCTATATCTGGGGTCATACCCCCTGCGTCAGAATCATCATCAGAGTCGTCATTATCAGAGTTGTCTTCCACATCTGAGTCTGGCAGTCGATGATCGTCATCAGTCAGCATATCATCATCTAGAGGTTCCTTAAAATTCACCCCACTCTACACATGGCCCGAGCATGCTCATTAAGCGGGTATTCATAGTCCAAATGCCGCAGCTCTGCATCAGTTAGCACACGACCCCCACTCATCATGGTAAACCTAGTCAGGCCATACAGATGGCGTAAAAAACTTTCATCTCAAGCATGTCTCTCAGCAATAGTAAGGTTTATGCCTTGACCAGTTTCTGGATCTTTGATTTTTGTGAGATCTACCTTCTTCGGGTTGTGTGGCAGCTTATAGTCTGCTGGCTCCGCCTCAATGTGCTCTTTTCTCAAGATTGCAGTCAACAAATTTCCAAAACTGAAATAGGACCTTTTGTGCAGCCTTGCTTTGCGCATTGATGATCGTATAACCGCACCAATGTTGATGGGAACATTCGTCATTAAGCATACAATAAGCAGACTCGATCACGTGTGATCTTAGTGTACTGTGTCCCAGGAATCAAGCATGAGTTGACTATCCTTAACCATATGCGAGCTTCTTTGTTCAAAGAAGCATACGGGTAAGTGTTGTGACGGCCATTATCCTTGTGACGAGTCCACTGGGTCATGGACCTTGATCCACACAATGTATGTCTGATGGCCCTGTAGGGAGGTCTGTGATAAAGATCCTTGAGTGGTGATGGATCCACACTTGGAGTACCCAGAAAAGAGTTGAAGAGATCCGCATTCAATTGCAAGTCTTGACCCCGAATCTTTACTTCACTTCCGGTAGTCCTTGGAGACCAATTTGCATAAAACTCTCAAGTCAAATTGAGATTGCATTCCCCCATATCTCGGAAGATAAAGTCAAGATGTAATGCCATGATTTTAGCCAAAATGCGGGGGTCTCTCTTAGCTAAGATTTCCTTCTGCATTAAATCCACATGAACATATTTCTTCACTTTGTTGTTCCTATACCATTCCTTCCCTTCCTCCTCGAGAACCCACTTGATCCCAAAAGTGCGTTGAGGCACTTGAAGAGAGGAGGACTTAGCCTGGTCTTTTCTTGACCTTTTATGACCTTTCTGTGAGGTGGACGCTTTCTCTTTTCCCTGTCGTCCTTTCGGAGCCATTCTACCTGAGATCACAATAGAGTCATGTTAGTTTCATCTCGGAAGATTCACTATAATCGAACAACAAAATAGTGATGGCACCACCCCACACTTAATTTGTTTGCACGATTACTCAGACTTCATCGACATACAATTAGGCGGTATGTTCCAACAACATTATTAGCGCAGTCATACTTGCAACCCGTCACTTTACATAACAATTTCTCAGTTTGATATAGAGAAGCAACACACATTGATCATGTAATCTTGACTAATCTTTCCAACTTTATTTCATTGGATTAATGCAACTTTGAACAAGACTACCATATAAAAATCTTATCAGGTTATTGCATAGAAATAATCACACCATCGTATGCTTGTGGTCAATCATGATCAGTACATCGATGGACGAGTCATTCAAATATTCAAGCTTACAACTTTCAAGATTATGCATTAACTTCACAAATATGACTCCATAAAGAAATTATGACAGTGAATATCAATCAATACTAATCGTAGTAAAGTCAAGAATACCCACAAGAATCCTTTCACTCAATAAGGTGCATTCTAATGAATCAACCATATTCCTATCACCAAGCACTACTTTAAAATCTAATAAACCATTATAAGCGTAGCACTGCAACAACTACGGAATATAAAAGAATAACTTACTTGGTGATGGATTGGGAAGATGAGCTTGCAAGCTTAGATGAGAAAAAAAAACTTAGATAAAGTTGAAGATCTTGGGCGGTGCCTAGGTTTAATAAACAATTGAATGGTGTTTTAAGGTTGAGGATCTATTTAAAGGATAAGCCATGGGTCGGTTTTGGTCCATTTACAAACGGGTTAGGAGACAAATTACATAAGTAGGCGGCACTTATAGAATTGCCTATGCATAAGTAGGCGGCGCCTTTAGCATTGCCTATGCTAGCATAGGCGGCACCTATAGCATTGCCTACATTGGCATAGGCGACGCCTTGCCCATCACCTATGTGAGGCAGTGATCATAGGCAATGGTATAGGCGGCGCCTTGTCCATTGCCAACATTGGTATAGGCGGCGCCTTGCTCGTTTCCTACATTGGCATAGGCGGCGCCTTGCCCATTGCCTATGTGAAGCAGTGAGCATAGGCAATGGCATAGGCGGTGCCTTGTCCATTGCCTTCATTGGCATAGGCGGCGCCTAGCCCATTGCCTATGTTCGCATAGGCAACGCCTAGTCTATAGCCTTTGCTCCATCATTCCTACCCTTACCACCGTTGGCATGGCTCACTTTCAACTCAAAATTTGGGTCTAATCTCCTCCTTTGTACTCCATGCACCTACACTTAATCAAAATCAACAAAAACGATTAGAAGAATGGGTTGCCTCCCACCAAGTGCCTTAGTTTGGGTCGTGGCTCGACTCTTTTTTGGATTTTTTTATTTAACAAAAACAAACTCCTAGTAAAACAAAATTATTAAAAATGATGGGTTGCCTCCCATGTAGCGCTTGATTTATTGTCGCGGCACGACATAGTTATCTCGATTACTCAAACTTCATCGAGATATATGGTGGATATACATTTTATTGAGTTGGGTGGACCGATATATGGCTTTACTCGTTGGCCATTCACCTTAAAGACACCACCATTATTGTTTTCTAACTCCACTACTCCAGATGAGTAGACTTGGCTAATTCTGAATAATCTGGACCATTTAGACTTCAACTTACCTGGAAATAGCTTCAGTCTGGAGTTGAAAAGAAGTACCAAATCACCCTTCTAAAAGTTTCGTTGGATGATCCTCCGGTCATGGTACTTTTCCATCCTTTCCTTGTAGAGATCTGCTCTTTCATACGCATGTAGATGGAATTCGTCCATCTCATTTAGCTGTTCCAATCTCATATTAATCGCATCATCCCACTTCAGTGCCCACATTGCTTTATGTTATAGCTCAATTGGAAAGTGACAAGCCTTTCCATAAACTAGTTGGTATGGTGACATGCCAATTGGTGTTTTAAACGTGGTCCTATATGCCCATAAGGCATCGTCCAGCTTTTTGGACCAATCTTTCCTGCTGGCATTCACAGTCTTAGCAAGGATTAGCTTGATCTCACGATTTGGAACCTCTACCTGCCCACTAGTTTGTGGGTGGTACGGTTTAGCTACTTTATGTTTCTTAACCCCATATTTTACTAATACGGCTCTGAACAGCTTGTTGCAAAAATATGATCCTCCATCGCTTATGATGGTACGAGATACCCCAAAATGAGAGAAGATATTTCTCTTTAAGAATGCTACAACCCTCTTACTTTCATTATCAGCTAGCGTGACTGCTTCGACCCATTTGGATACATAGTCCACAGCAACTAGGATATATTTCATCCTAAATGAACTAATAAATGGGCCCATGAAATCAATACCCCAGACATCGAATAACTCTACCTCAAGCATTTTAGACATGGGCATCTCATGGTGCTTTGAGATAGCGCCTTGCCTCTGACACTGATGACATCTTCTTACAAAATCGTAGGCATCCTTGAATAATGAAGGCCAATAATAGCCACTTTGCAGTACCTTCCTAGCTGTCCGATCACCTGCATGGTGACCCCCAACTTGGGAAGCATGACTTGCTTCCAGTATGATAGGCACCTCCACATCTGAGATGCATCTCCTAATAATACCATCAGTACATCGTCGAAAAAGATACGGCTCATCCCAGAAGTAGTGTTTCACATCATGCATGAACTTTTTCTTTTGATGGAAGGAGAGATGTTCAGGAATCACCTTACTTACCACGTAGTTAGCAAAGTATGCATACCACGGTAAGTATTCCACCATAGTTGCTAAAATCTCTTCGTCGGGGAATGCATCATCAATATCAGGGTCGGTTTGCACTATGTGCTCACTCTCAAGTCTAGATAGATGATCAGATACTTGGTTTTCGTAACCTTTTCTATCCGTTACCTCGAAATCAAATTCTTGAAGCAGTAACACCCACCTAATTAGCCTTGGCTTCGCATCCTTCTTTGCCATTAGATATCTTAGAGTCGCATGATCTGTATGAACCACTACTTTGGTTCCCAACAAGTAAGCACGGAACTTTTCGAAATCATAAACAACTGCTAAAAGCTCTTGTTCAGTGACGGTATAGTTCTTCTGTGCTCCATTCAAGGACTTACTTGCATAGTAGATTGGATGAAATAGCCTTTCTCTTTTCTGACCAAGTACAGCACCCAAAGCTATCCCACTTGCATCACACATAACTTCAAAAGGTAGAGACCAATCGGGTGCTACAATAATAGGATCTTCAACTAGCTTTCTTTTGAGGCATTCAAATGCCTTCAAGCAATCTTCACCAAAGTCAAATTTTGCCTCCTTCTCCAAAATCTTGCATAATGGGTTAGCAATCTTGGAGAAGTCTTTGATAAACCTCTGATAAAAACCTGCATGACCGAGAAAACTACGAACCCCCTTTATAGAAATTGGAGGTGGTAGTCTCTCAATAACTTCAATCTTGGCTCGATCAACCTCAATTCCCTTTTCAGAGACTTTATGCCCAAGAACAATGCCTTCCTTAACCATAAAATGATACTTCTCCCAATTTAGCACCAGGTTGAATTCAACACATCTCTGCAAAGCCATACTCAGATTTGCCAAGCAAGATTCAAATGACTCAACTACAACCGAAAAGACATCCATAAACACCTCCAAGGTGTCTTCAACCATATCAGAGAAGATGGACATCATGCACCGCTGAAAAGTGGCAGGTGCGTTACATAGCCCAAATGACATTCATTTGAATGCAAAAGTACCATACGGGCATGTAAAAGTGGTCTTCTCCTGATCTTTAGGAGCTATGCAAATCTGATTATATTCGGAATAACCATCTAAGAAATAGAACCATCCCTTCTCTGCCAATCGATCAAGCATTTGATCCATGAATGGCATTGGGAAGTGATCCTTTAACGTCCACAAATTTAGCTACTGGTAGTCCATGCACACTCTCCACCCTGTGATAGGTCTGAGTGGAATTAGCTCATTCTTTTCGTTTGTGATTACTGTTATGCCCCTTTTCTTGGGCACACATTGCACCGGACTCACACATTTACTATCTGAGATTGAATACACCACCCCTGCATCTAACCACTTAATACTTTCTTTTTTCACCACCTCTTGCATAGATGGATTCAAATGACGTTAATGCTCAATAGTGGGCATGCAATCTTCCTCGAGCTGAATCTTGTGCATACATATCGCAGGAGGGATACCAATTATATCAGTAATAGTCTAACCAATGGCTCTCTTGTACCTCTTCAGAACAGAGATGAGAGCCGCTACTTGTTGTTCACCTAAATCAGCTACAATAATAACCAAAAGTGTATTTCCACTTCCCAAGAACGCATAATTTAGATGACTGGGTAGCTCTTTTTTTTCTAGCACTGGTAGCTCTTCAATGGATGGTTTCGCTGGTGGTGAAGGTCGATTATTAAGGTCAAGGTCCAGCTTCTTAGGGGCATGAGAATATGACCCCATTCCTATTAGAGCACAGATAGTTTCTTCATACTCTTCAACATCCTCATGCTCAAAGTTCAAAAGCACAGCAGCCAATGGCTCAATAGTAAGATGCTTCTCTACAAATAATTCTTTCTCATCTTCATAATAAACATCAGCTACAGAGAACACATTCACATCTTTAGGTTGCTTCATTGATTTGCAGACATCAAAATGGAACACTTCCTCATTCATCCAAAATAAAAGCTCATTTGCTCATAAATCAATAAGCACACCTTCTATTGCAAGGAACGGATGACCCAAGATTATGGGAACTTCAGAATCCACCTCGCAATCCAAAATAACAAAGTCTGCAGGAAAAATAAAGGTAGAAACCTTCACTAGTACATCATATAAGATACCAATAGGTCATTTTACCGACCTATCTGCCATTACAAGCCGCATGTTGGTTGGTGTAGGATCGCCCAACTCCAACTGTCTATAAATGGCTAGCGGCATCAAATTAATGCTAGCTCCCAAATCGCACAACGCCTTAGAAAAATCCAAAGATCCAATCGTGCAAGGGATAGTGAAAGCACCAGGATCTGCTTTCTTCTGTACTAAAGATCTTGTGGCAATTGCACTGCAATGATGAAAATTATCTTCCAGTTCATAGTTTGCTGCCCTTTTCTTTGTCAATAGGTCCTTCATAAATTTGGCGTACCCTGACATCTGCTCCAGTACTTCGACCAAAGGCATATTAATAGTCAGCTGCTTCAACATGGACATGAATTTACTAAACCTAGTATCATCATCCTTCTTCTTCAGTCTCTGAGGAAAAGGTGGTGGTGGATTTGGAAGAGTTTTCTCCACCACTTACTTTTTATTTTGCTTCCCATTAGCAATCTTTTTAGACTGTTGACCTCTAGGGGTAGTATCATGAACGTTCTCATTCTGATTTTCAGCTTCTACAAAAACATCACAATCTGCTTCAATAACATTCTCTTCAATATTATCAACCACCGGCTTGCCTTTAGATGGGTTTTCCAACACCTTACCACTCCTGGTAGTAATAGCCAAACATGATCCATCATTCCTTGGATTTTGCACAGTGTCACTAGGTAAAGTGCCAGCTTTTCTTTGATTGAATGCCACTGATAGTTGACTCATTTGTTGTTCCAGCTATTTTATTGTAGTGGAATATGAGTCAACCAATTAATTTATTGAGGATAAATCATTTTTTACCTCAGTTACTCCTATGTTGGTTGCCTCTACTCCTTTCAAAAGCTTAGCCATCATGTCCTCTATGGACATCTTCCCAAAACCAGACGCAGCAGCTTCACGATTTCCAGGAGGAACATACAAACCACTCCTGTCAGTCTTATTCTTCCAACTCTCTTGGTCTCAGTCCTTGTATCCAGATTTACCATAATAGTTCCGAACTTGGTTTCCTTGGGCATTGCCTCGGAAACCCCCCTGATTATTCAAGTAATTCACTTCCTCCTCAGAATCGGAGTCATTTCTTCCCTGTGATACAACAGCCTTGACCTTTTTTGTCTTTCCTGATAATAAATGCTTGGTAAGAAGATCCATCTGCGTTTTCATGTGAGCCATATCCTGGCCATGTTCCTCTTCTCTTCGTCTCTGTTCTGCCGTCATGCCAATAGATACAGTAGAGCTTGCTACCTCAAAATCCCTGGTATGCCAAGCTCTACTCTGCTTTGTCATACGGTCTAGCATATCACTTGCCTCAATAAAAGTAAGGTCCATGAAGGACCCACCCGCAGCATTATCAACCACTGGCTTAGTCACAGAGTTCAAAGCCCTATATAATATTTCCATCAAGTGGATATTGGTCATCTGATGATTTGGGAACCGCATAAGCTTTTTTTTGAACCTCTCCCATGTTTAGTGGAGAGCTTTAGTTGAAAGCTGTCGAAATTGCTTATCTCATCTATTAATTGGGATCTCTTGGATGGCGGAAAGAATCTTTCTTGGAAAGAGTCTTTCAGTTGCCTCCAATTAGTAATAGAATCAGGAGTTATCCCGTTTAACCATAGAGTAGCCTCTTCAGATAGAGACAATGGAAATAAGCGCAGCTCGATTGCATTCTTTCCAACTCCTGGATTGTCAAACGACTTGCATGTCGATATAAAATTAATCAGATGCATATTCGGATCATCGTCTGCAAGTCCACCACATAACCCTTTGAGTTGTAATAGCTGAATCATGGTGCTAGTGATATTGAACTTGGCTCCGGGTGCCAAGGGCGGAAGAATAATAACCCCTGTAGCACTAGCCCCATCCAAATTATCATCATCATCATCAAAAGAAACCTGCACAGCACGGCGTTCAGGTCTCATTCTAGCTTGACGATCTCTATTGACATTCCTGTTTATAGGTGCAACCACATCATCTGCACGCCTTGGGTTTAATAATTCATCAACACCCAGGTCCTTATCATCAAGATTTGTTGCCCGACCTGGGTTATCAGCGTTCTGTTGATTTACTTGTACAGCTGCCAATGCAGCTAATCTAGCCTGCTCCTGCTGAGCAACCCTTCTTTCAATGTCTCGTTGTGCAACCATTCTGCCAATAAGATGTGTTCAGGATTTAGAGGTAATAATGGCTGACCAGAACTTCGTGTATTTGGCATGCACCTTACCAAACCTAAACAAAACAAAAACAACAAACAAAAATTAAAATTCGAGAATCTTTGACCAAAGGGTCTATTAACTATCACAAACTTAGTTGACAACTGTATTCCTCGGCAACGGCGCCAAAATTTGATACGCCCAAATTACAACTCTCGTTAGAAAGTGTGAACGGTCGCTGTCAAATATAGAACCCAACTGGGTTGGGTGTTGAATCCCACAGGCAATACTATAGTCCCTAAGTATTGCAATTATTATTAGACTATTGGTCAAAAATTCCAAGGAAAAGGGGGGGTTTGGTTTAGGCGCACAATAATATTATCAAAGTAACGATGGAACGTGTAGTAAGATTTGATCACAGAGAATAACAAGTTAGGGTTATGTCCACCTTGTAGTTTCTACCTTTTTATTAACTATGAGTAATGCGGAATTTAGACATGCATGCACTTATAGAGAGTCGTATTCTAATTCTAAATCCAAGTATTTTTCAACCATCAAGGATTTATTCACTTTAGCTCTCTCGAACCTAAAGTGTATAACAAATGGTACAAATTCTCCAAGAAGTTAATCCTGCTAAGGCATTAACGTGTAAATAGAGGTTGGAAACCCTATGTTCTTGTCACACTCTCTTTTCCAAACATGTAACTTTTCTCTCGAACAAGTTAATAGCAATACAGAGTATATTACAAGGTTTTCATAATCCTATTGAATAAGTTTAGCTACTCATGAATACAACGGAAATCAAAATCGACATAATCATCATACCAAAACTTAGAATAATCCTTGCGATGGAGATGATTAGCGACAACAAGAGAAGAACGTGTTTCTCTTTTGCCGTTGCTCAAGCCTAGCATTTTTCCTCTGTTCCCCAAAATATTACAGAATCTGACTATTGAATAATGAATAATCATGCTGAAAATTCAGCAATAAGGTTTTTGATAATATCATTCTCTACTAAGTTGCTACTGCATCCTTAAGTATTTAAAAATACTGAGTTTGCCCGGGAAAAAGTTTCCATGCATCACATTCAGTCCAAAAGCTTCCTTCCCTCTTATGTGAAGTTTTCCTTTGCTGTCCACAAGTCCCCAAAGTGCTAAAATCTTCCTCATTGGTACCTGAAAAGTATGCTAATCACATAGGTCAGCTCACTTAATTGAAAATGGACTAAAAGTGCAAGAATTATATATTCTATCCTCAAAACTTAGCTACAACATGGGTAAATTATGGTGCTTGGACGTGTAAATACGCCCAACATCAAAGGTGTAAAGAGATTTGGTAAAAAGGGAAAGGTTAGTCCCCGTTATGTTGGACCGTATAGAGTCTTGAGCCATGTTGGTAAAGTAGCTTATGAGGTTGAGTTGCCTGTGGAGTTGTCAGCCGTTCATCCTATTTTTCATGTTTCCATGCTTAAAAAGCATAGTGGTGATTCCGTTGTGGTAGATCCTTTAGAGAGTGTTGATATTCAGAAAACTCTTTCATTCGATAAGATTCTTGTTGAGATTCTAGACTTTTAGATCCATAGACTGAGGAACAAAGAGGTTTCCTTGGTCAAAGTTTTGTGATGAAACCAGTCAGTTGAGTGCGCTACTTGGGAGGCAAAAGCAGACATACGAGCCAAGTACCCGCACCTCTTTTCTGTGAGTTTAGATCAATCTAAAGGTATTTTTCTTCCTTAATTCAGCCCTTCTAATCTAAAGTTCGGCTATATGTATCTGTTCTTGCATGATTTCTTGTAATTTCTGAGATATTCAAGAGTTTAGAGACATTTTGAGTCATTTAGCAAATTGTTTCAGCTATATGTACTCTATTTTTCCTGTTTTCTTAGTCTAACTAGTGACATTCGAGGACGAATGTTTTCAAGGGAGAGATATTGTAAGACCCCACAAAGTTCTCTCGTAGTCCAAGCCTTAGAGCGTGTCAAGTAAAGTGTAATTCCATCCCTAAAATATTGAGAAGTGACTTCCCAACTGATTAGTGTTTAAACCACATAGAATTTTCTTAAATTTGACCTTTTTTCATGTAGATAATTGAATTAGCTTTCGAACAATACCAATTTTGTCCAAATCTGGTATCGGGGTGAGAAGTTATGGCCGTTTTACCGAGAGTTGCTAGAACCGCCTAGGTATGACAGACAATCCGATGAACCATCGAGTCTGCGATGGATCGTCGATCGGCCCATCACAACCAAGGAAATAACTCTTTTTTTGTCACAAATACGATGGCCAAGACGACGGACCGTCGGGTTTGCGACGGACCGTCACACAGAGTCAGTGTGGCCTCACCCTGGCCATCATGTGAAGGAAAATCCGACAGACCACTGCTCCAAACATTGCATCGAGGCAGTGTGTCCTATTCTTGGCCAGCATGCGACGGACGACCCGAAGGACCATTGGACTTGTGACGGACCGTCGCTCCGACCGTCACAACCCCCGTTTAGTGTTTTTAACTCATTTTAACAAGGCGATTTTGGGTATTTTTCCTTTTTAACCCTTAGATATGTTCCAAATGAACATGATAGCCTCATTATCTCCCAAAATATCCAAAGGCTAGGGTTTCTCTCTCAAGAGCAAATCTAAAACCGTTCTCCAAGAATTCCAAGAATTCATCATAGATTCAACAAATTAAGTTGAGATTTGAGTTTCCCAAGTTCAAGGGTTGCAATAACCCTCTCTCAAGAGTAAGAAGAAGAGTTTAGATCAAGCTTGTTCATCCAATTTCATAATCTAAGGTCTGTGGAGGTTTGAACAAGGGTAATCCTTTCATCCTTGGGCCCAAAGGGTTATTTAAACTATGATTTTCTGCAATCTATGAGATTTTACATGAATTTGAATTAGGGTTTTCACCCATTATTGTTGATTGCAATATTTTGATGTCTCCCAAGAATTGAGATTCTAATGGCATGATTTTCACATGTTTTCTTGAGAAATTGCAGTTGGGTCTATACCCCATGATTTTAATCCTTGAGAAGTTAATAGTTGAAATGTTTAAAAGTATATGAGTATGTTGAGATTTTGAGACAAATTGCTGAAATTTCTAGATTTCTACATGAGTTATGAATCTATATGTTATCTATTATGCTTTTGATGAGTTTTAACTTGAGAATGAATTATGGGTTATTAAGCCCTACTTGAGATTTGTAATTTTATGAACTCTTATGCTATAAGCACCCATGATTTGAGTATTCTGAGATTGTTGAGAAATGTTTTGACCTAATGGTCATTGAGTTTTGAAATCCACTCTACTACATGGGATTACAGATTTGATTATTGGGTTCTTATTAAAACATGAGATTATTCTAAAGTGGACTTTCATGATATGAGCGAGATAATTTAAATGGAGTAGTATTTAGCACCGAGCGGGTAAGTTACTGTGGTTTCTTACCCCAAAACTATGTGCCACCGTAGGTTAAGCCTGAGGCAGAATTTATGATATTATTAGGCCTAAGGCTGATTTAATATTGGTCCTGAGGCCAAGTTTGTTTAGTGATCACTGGACCTAGGTTATACTCCTTGGCAAGAGTATGACGCCTCTCCCCAATGTGAGGTCTCTTCCTTAGGAGGACAAAACATTAGACTCCATATAGCACACATTGTTTATTTCGGTTAAGAGAAACTCCCTAAACTAAAGTATTTTTCCATTGAGATAAGATATTTTCCTTTAAAACTAAAATACTTTCCCTTGATATGAGTATTTTTTCCTAAAGCTTGAAATGAGATATTTTCCTAACATGAATGAAATGCCTTCAAGTATGTTCCAAAGTTATATGATTTCGAATTTCAAGTATTTGAGTTCAAAAGAGTTATGAGTTCTTGAGCATTGAAGAGGTTTTACTCTCCATGAGACATACGACTGAGTTGAAGGTATTGTTTAAAGTTTCCTTTAGCCTATGGTTAATGATAATAAGAGAAAATTACCAATTTCAAAGTTAAACTATGATGACTCACGAGATTTGTGTTACATTCTCCATTCTACATGATTCATGAGCTTTACATTTTATACTTATTCAAGCCATGTGAGTCATTACTTACTGCATGCATCAGTTGATTAAAGAGTATTGATGTTGTTTTATATAAATGCATGCACCCCCACATACTTAGTACATTCCCAAATGTTGATCCACATATACGTCTATGTGTTACATTGTCTTATAATATAGGTTCAGGTGCTCAGTCCCATCCTCGTCAGTGACTTCCGAGTATCTCTGTCTACATCCCTACAGTGGTAAGTCTTTATGGTTCAAGGGCCTATCGTCAGACATTTCAGTATTTGAGAGACTATGTTATTACTTTTAGTTCATTTCGAGTCAGTTGGGGACCTGTCCCAATGGCTCTCTAGTTCATGGATTAGTAGAGGCTTTGTCAGACTAGTTATCAGATTGTGGTTGTGTTGAGGTTTCCAGCATTGTGGTCATTTGGACCGAGCATTTTCTCTGTATTTCCTTTCATATGATATGACTATGCTAGTGTTTGAATTATTTCATCTTTAAATGAGTGTTATTAGTAGAAACAGGATCAAAGGGTTAGCTTGGGGCTACTTCCCCGGGAGGCGATTTTGGGTCGTTACAAAACCACTCGTACCCTATCCTCATGACTCATGGTGAGCCATTCATACTTAGATCTAAGTAAAGTTATGAAATTTCCAATTAAGTGAAGGATCAACCAGTCGACCTGTCTCCAACCATATGATTCGTACCCATCAAACTGTAACCACATCAAAAACTTACCCACCAAACAATGGAAAACATACAAGATGGGTTACCTGGCCTGTTACCTTACCATATGGCTCGTATGGTGAGTCATATGATCAGTAGAAGACACAAAATTTCAGGAAATTCTAAGGATCAAAACCTAGGGTATTTCAATTCTCCCCCACTTGGATCATTCATCCTAGAATGATGGACAAGGCAGTACAACAACGATTTAAACCTCCATACACCTATTCTGACCTTTAAATAAGTTAGAAAACAAAGATCCAAGGAAGTCAATTTTCATTTAACAAATTTTGAAAACAAAAGTATGATGATAAACTCATACCTTCCGCTCGAATTCCTAGAGCAGAAAATAGGAACGGATACTTGGACTTCATGTCCTCTTCTACTTCCCAAGTAGCTTCTTCAACCTTGTGGTTCCTCTATAGATCCTTCACCGAAGCTACATCCTTGGTCTGCAACCGACGAACCTTTCGATCCAAGATCTCAATTTAGACCTCCTCATAAGATAAAGAATCTGAGTACCAATAGCTCAAACAGGCATAATTTGAGATAGAGCACCCATACACTCCCTCAACATAGAAACATGCAATACCGGATGAATGGAGTTCAAAGAAGAAGACAACTCCAACTCATACGAAACCTTACCAACCCTTCGCAAAACCAAGTAAGGACCAACATACTAGGGATTGAGCTCTTACTTCTTACCAAACCACATCACTCTTTTTATGGGAGACACCTTTAGGAATACCCTATACCAAACCTCAAACTCTAACTCTCATCGCCTCACATCCTCATAGGACTCTTGGTGACTTTGGAAACCTTAAGCCTATCCCAAATCACCTTTAACTTTTTCATAGCTAGTGAACCAAATCTGGGCCAAACATCTCTCATTTACCAACCTCAAACCATCCAATAGAAGATCTAAATCTCCTACCATACAAGGCTTCAAATAGAGTCATCACAATACTAGAGTCATAGATATTATTTTAAGCAAACACTATAAGAGGTAAAAGCTCAACCCAACTACCACCATAGTCAATCACACATGTACGAAGCATATTCTTTAATATCTGAATGGTCCTTTCTGCTTGCCCATCCGTCTGCAAGTGAAAAAGCAGTACTAAGCTTACCTTAGTCCCCAACCCTTTCTGAAATAACCTCCAAAAGTGAGATTTAAACTATGTGTAATGATTAGAGATGATAGAGACAGGTACTTTATGCAACTTCACAGTCTCATGAAGATACAACTTTTCATAATCCTCAGTCGAAAAGTTAATCCTCACTGGTAAAAGATGAGTTGACTTTGTCATTCTATCCACGATGACCCAAACCAAATCAAACTGATTTCTTGATCGAGGAAGACCGGTAACAGAATCCATGTTGATGGCTTCCCATTTTAATTTAGGCAATTCAATATTTTGATACAATCCTTCAGGCCTCATATGCTCAACTTTCACTTGTTGACATACCATGAATTTGGCTGCAAAATCAGCCACATCCCTCTTCATACCATTCAACCAATACATCTCCTTAAGGTCATGATACATCTTCATCAAACCAAAAAGAACAATATAGCACAATTCATGTGCCTCAGCCAAGATCCTTTGTCGCAAACCATCGACGTCGGGAACATATAACCTTCATTGGTACCTTAAGGTACCATTACTACTAACCTATAAAGACATCATCTTCTTTCTACCAACATCAACCTTGGTCCTTAACAAGACAGGATCCAACACCTGTTTCTCTTTAAATTCAGCACCAAGAGACGACTATGCCACCTTCTGAACGAACACACCACCATCCTCAGAGTATAAGAGGCGAACTCTAACATTATCCAACTGGTGAATATCCTTCACCAACTCCCATTTCTCCTTATCAATATGAGCTACACTCCCCATGGACAACTTGCTAAGAGCATTAGCAACAACATTAGCTTTACCCGGATAGTAGTGATGACTTATGCCATAGTCCTTGAGAAGGTCAAGCAATCTCCTTTGCTTGAGGTTAAGCTCTTTCTAAATAAACACATACTCTAGGATCTTATGATCAGAGAAGATGTCCACATGCACCCTGTACAAATAGTGTCGCCAAGTTTTCAGCACAAACACCACAGCTAACAGCTCCAAATCATAAGTAGGATAATTCCTCTTATGCACCTTCAACTGCCTAAAAGCATTGGCTATCACCTTACCATGCTGCAGAGAACATACACGGGATGCCTCACAATAGAACATAAAACCGTTAGTGTTCTTAGGCAAAGTAAAATTCGAAGCCGAAGTTAGCTTATCCTTTAGATTCTCAAAACTACCCTCCCACGCATCAGACCATAAGAACTTAACCTTCTTATGAGTCAATTTAGTCAATGGGGCAACTATAGAAGAAAAACTCTCCACAAACCTCCTATAATAACTGGCTAAACCCAAAAAGCTCTGAATATCGGTTGGAGTCGTGGGTCTAGGCCACTTCTTAACCACAATAGTTGTATACGGATCTACCACGATCCTTCACTAGAAATAGTATAACCCAAAAAAGTGGCATAGTTCAATCAAAACTCATATTTAGAAAATTTGGCATACAACTATTATTCTTTCAAAGTCTGCAACATAACACGAAGGTGGTTGGTATGATCCATCTTACTCTAAGAGTATACCAAAATGTCATCTATGAACACAATGACAAACAAATCCAAAAATTGATGAAAGACCTTATTCATCAAACCCATGAATGCCACTAGGGCATTGGTAAGATTGAATGACATCACTAAGAACTTAAAGTGCCAATACCATGTATAGAAAGTTATCTTAGGGATATCACCCTCCCTAATCTTAAGCTGATGATACCCAGACTAAAGATCAATCTTAGAAAATAATTTGGCACCCTGCAACTGATCAAACACGTCATCTATAATTGGAAGAGGATACTTGTTCTTTACCGTCATTTTATTCAACTGCCAGTAGTCAGTACACATTCAAAGGGAACTATTCTTATTATGCATAAACAACACCAGTGCACCCCATGGGGACACACTATGATGGATGAAACCCTTATTCAAAAGATTCTTGAGCTCTTTCAACTTAGCTAGAGCTATTTTATAAGGGGAGATAGAAATTGGACGAGTGTCTGAAACAAGATCAATCCCAAATCCAATTTCCCTATTCAGAGAAACACCAGGAAGGTCATCAGGGAAGACCTTAGAAAATTCATTCACCATCGGAATTGAATGCAAAGAAGGATCCTCTGAGTTGGAATCTTTTTCCCGAACTAGATGATAGAGACACTCCTTCGAGATTAATCTCTGAGGTCTAAGATATGATATAAAATTCCCTTTAGTATCTAGGGAACCACCCTCCCACTCAATAACTGACTCATTAGGAAATTTAAAGACAAACCTACGGGTCTGATAATCTAGGGACACATAGAACGAGTGCAACTAATACATCCCTCAAATAACATTGAAATCAACTATATCTAATTCATGCAAATCCACCAAAGTCTCCTTACCACCAACAGATAGACACACCCCTTATAGACTCTTTTTGCAATCACAGAGTTACCTACCAGGGTAGAAATAGAAAAAGGGTCTGAAACACACTCGGGACCAAAACCAAAAGACACAGCCACATATGAGGTTACATAAAAGAGAGTGAAACCCAGATCAAGTAAATAATACACATCATGAGAAAAGAGTTGAAACATACCAGTTATGACACCTGGTGATGCCTTAGACTCCTATTAGATAGTGAGTGCATAAAGACAGTTCAAACCAGTGACGGAACTAGAGGGTGCACCCTTTGGTGCTGGAGCTAAAGACAAAGTAACTGAAATATTTTGTATCCCAGAGGCAACCTTACCAATAAGATAGTTTCTAAGTATATGGCCTGGCTGACCACAGCTGAAGCACCTGTTCCTTCTCTCATCACAAAAACCCTTATGTAGACGACTATAGAACCTACATGGAGCACATAATGGAGCTAACTGAGTCTCACTATCTTGAGATTCTGCACCCTGTGCCCTAAAGTTATCGCCACTATAGAAATGTCTATCACTCGACAACTTTGGGTAAAAAGTACTAGCCGTTGAATAAGACCTAGAGTTATCCCACTTCTTCTTAGACCAATTACCACCATTCCTGTCACACTGCTATTGGCTACCACACTGCTTAGAAAACCTAAGCTTCTTGCCCTACCTCTTTCCTATTTCAGCTAATTTTTTTCTTCTCTTCCTCTACCTATTGTATGTTAACAACCAACCTAGAGATATCTATGTCCTTGATCAGCAAAGCAACCTTACTTTCAAGGATAAAGTCACAAAATAGTCCTAAAGAAAACTTCCTCATCTGGGCACTCATATCAGACACCATCTTTGAAGCATACCAAGATAACTGATAAAACTGTAAGGTATGCTCCTTCAATGACATCTTCCCTTGCTTCATATTAACAAACTCCTCTATTTTCACTTCCCTCAGCTCCTAAGAAAAAAATCTGTCTAGAAATACATTAGTGAAATCCTTCTATAATGATAAGTCATCAGTGTTACCCCTTGTCTGATCCCAATCCTCGTACCATTGGTACATCACATCTTTCAACTGGTAGGCCCCAAACTCCCCCTTGAATATTTGTGGCATGCATAGCATGAAAAATATTTTCTATTTCATCCAAAAAATCTCGAGGATCCTCCTCAACCTTAAGACTCGTAAAGGTCGGAGGGTTCAACCTCATGAAATGGCCAACCTTATGGCCTCAAAAAATGGAGTAACAAGAACACCACACTCAGACTGAGTAGCTACCAATAGTGCAAACATATGATTAAATTGACAAAACTCAGCATTCGTCACATTAGTCTTAGGAGTCTGACAAGCACTAAAGAGAATTGCTAGAACTTTAGAACGATCTAAAACTGGACCCCTAGACCCAGTATTGATCCCATGAGTAGAGCGTGTCCCATCAACATTGTCCCCAGTTGAGACAGGGGAGTTTTTGTGAACTTCAGATCGCCGAGGCATGATTTGAAAGGCGAAAAAATAGGAATTAGAGAAGAATTCAGGACTTAAACTCCATAGCGTGAAAATAGAATAGAAGAAAGAGAAACATTCCTACATGCCTTGTATCCTCTCCCTTATGAGTGTGACGCGCTACACACCCTTAAAAGAGACTCTACTCTACACGGCTTTGTGAACTCCTAGATGACTATGAACCTAGATCTCTGATACTAATCTGACACGACTTGAACCAGTGTCTAGTTATGTTGGGTACCTCAATCCTAATCGGGTCTGGAGACCACCCTCAATACCCATCCATAACCACCCTACACCTTAAGTCATATTAATTTTGAACATATATATAACATAACAAAATAGAACAATCATAAATCAAATATAGTCAAATGGTATCATCCATAATACCAATACCAATACCAATACCAAGGCTAACACCAGTCCGACACAGCTCATACCAACCCAAAGTAGTCTCACTAAGCTTCTATCCAAAAGTAAAATAGTATCTGGTCGGGACATACCCCTAATCATATACAAAACCAAAGTCTAAGAAATAAGTAAAGTTTGAAGACAAGACTATAACATGAAATGGAGCCTTCTGTAGTATGAAAGCTCACCACTTCAATCTAACACAAGCTTTCCCCGAATCTAATCACTGAGCAAGAGGAGTAATATGTTTGGTTCTTGCATCCAATAGGGATACAACACTCAAAGAAAGGTTAGCGGGTGAACTCTAGCATGTACTTAGGATAAGGATAAAATAATGCCAATATTTAAAACCAAGTAATAACTATATGCATTCACATTCATACATATATATATATATAATCTATGACAGGAAAGAGAATCGAGTTTAACATGCATTTAAAACCATTAACTTAGGTTTGTGTAGCTGAACCATCCTAGAACCACCCATGGGCTATATGGGTCCAGTGTTACCCCTAAACGGGACCTAGTGAGTGTAGAAACATGTACTGGAGATATCATAGGGGCAGGGGATTCCTGTGTACCCTTCACCCTCCATGATGAATATATACACGTATAACTTTGGAGATTCCCATGTACCCAACAAGTACATGGTCACCATGACCAACCTCATGCCGAGAACTAAGAGTTTCTAGTGTCCTTCCATTTGACTCACACCTTCATGGTTATCTATCACGACCTACCCTTATTGCCTAATTAAAACCATTAGCACTTAACCAAATAACTAATTTCATATATTATTAACCAAGGCTATAAGAAGTGATATTGCCATACCGACTATAGCTTGTAAGTAATGTCCTTATCCAATCACCTAGGGAATTCCCATGTACCCCGTAGGTTCTATTATTAGATTCACTTGAGGGATTTCTTTATACACCACAAGGTTTTTAAATCAAATCCATGCCCACCAAGACCTTGCCATTTACCTATTAAAATTATTTAGCCAATTTAGGTTCCATTACCATGTTATACCATGCAAAGTTTTTAATAAATGTCCAACTATATAATTAAAGAACCCTCATATGCATTTTAACAAACATGTTGAGGGCATATAGTTTCCAAAACAAAAATCAAATACCAATTGATCATTCCCATTCAACCACATGTTCAAACCACCTTTATAATATGAAAAGCATAAGTAAAAACATGGGAAAACATAAATCAACCATTAATAACCCAAACCCCTAACATATAATTCAAAACTAAAAACCATATCACAATTTTACCATGAAAACTATTCATAAAACATGCCTTTAGTTGAACTAACAATGAGAAAGGAGTAACATGCCTTAGATTACGAAGAAGATGGAGAGAAATTAACCCTTTAGAGCCTTAATTGATCACCTTAAAGGAAACCCTAGCCTTTGCTTAACCCAAGAGCTTAAGAGAGATTTGTGCAAGTTTTTGAGTGTTTAAGATTAGAATAATAGGGTAAATGAAGCCTCAATTGGGTTTTAGGTCATGGGTTCATGATGGGTTAAGAGAAAAAATAACCATAATACCCCCAACTTAAATTGTAAAAGAATTCATGTAGGAGGGTACGACTACCCCAACCAAGTCGTACCCTAACATACGAGTGGTATCCCTCACTTATACCCTAGGAAGCCCCTTGTAACCTAACACTATCCAACATACGACCACTAAGACCAACTCGTACCCAAGCATACGACAAGTACCCTTAACCCATACCCATAACAGAATCAAGAGGAGTTGGATACTGTCCAACATACGAGTTTGACTATGCCACTCGTACTCTATGCTCACGACTCAAGGTGAGCCACTCATACTCAGATCCAAGTTAAGTTATCAAATTTTAGATTAAGTAAAGGATCAACCAACCGACCCATCACCAACCATATGACCCATACCCACTAACTGTAACCACACCAGAAACTCACTCACCAAACACTTTCCAACAAACGAGATGGGTCAGCAGAAAACAAAAAACTTTATGAAATTCTATGGATCAAAACCCAGGGTGTTTCAATATCCGCGCCTCAGCCAAGAAGAAGAATATCTTATTTTCTTCATTTTTGTTCATTATATTTTAACTATAATAATTATTGTAAATTATGGTATATTGCACCAAAAATCACTCTTTTCTTTCTATTTTTGCTTTGTATTTTCTTGTTATGCTTTTCGTTTTTCTCTTTCTCTTTTTTTAGAGTTAGCTTTTTTTTCTTCTCTTAAGTGTTGCTTTTTTTCCTTTTAAGTGTTTTGTGTCTGTTTTTCTTCAAGTTTCCTTGTATGTTTATAGTGTTGTGGTATATATAGCAGAGTGTGTGTAGTTATGTGTTAAAAGTTGTGGGTTGTCGCAGAAAAATGGGGATAATTGAGGCAGTAGTAGTTAGTGTTTTTGTGTGTTGTGTGTTGTGTGAGTATGTGCATAGACAATAGCGGATCTAGAATATTTGTCAAGTGGGTTCAAAGTATAAAGAAGTAACATGTGAAATTTATATAAAGAAAATAAAGTGACACTGGAAAGAAGAAGATTAATCTTAACATGTTAAAACTTACCTTATATGCGCGTTTAACATTTCTTCCTAATTTTATCTTGCTCCATCGAGTCTTCTTAAAATTTTCTTGTGTTATTTTTTCTCACAATGTTCCACTTTATTTGCACTTTTTAAAACTCTAAATTAGTATCCATTCAATCGTATGCTACTTTTAAAATCGCCAAAATACTCTAAAAGTGTGTAAGGATTAAGTTACTAATATTATAATGTATGTTCAAAAGACAACTAAATGCATCGCTGATTTATTAGTTCATTTATTTCAAATTACTAGGTTAGTAAATATATATATATATATATATATAAAAGATAAATGATGATTAAATCAAGTAAGTTTGGTTAGTTTAGTTTCGTTTCCATAGTAAAAAGTTTAATTTCCATCTCACAAGAATAGAATTGGAAAAAAAAGAAAGGAAAAAAAGTAACATGAGATTAAAGAAAATTCACTTAAATTGATATTGGTAAAAGGATATTCATGATTATAAAATTTCTTCATTCGATTAAATTTCATTTATTTTACTTTAAGAAAAATATTTTTTCTATATCAATTTCAAGTTTGATAATAATTCATCATGCTTTAAGGAGTTTCTTGAAGTTAGTACATGAAAAAAAAAATATGTAGAAAAAAATTTAAATCACAGAAAATAAGAAAAACAAAGGACAAAAATAAAAAGAATGTGTCTAATAAATTTAAACAAAGACAAATTGAACGACAGAAACGACATAATAGAGAAAATAAATGAACGAGGAGATGAACAAAGATCCAAGACTAAAATTTGAGGCCATTGAGGCCTTTGCTATGGGACTCCCCAAAGCATAAAAAGTGGAAAAAAGAATGTAGGGTGTGGGACTCAAACCCAAGACGTCAAGGCAGCAAATGAAGCCTTCGCTACTAAGATAAACTTCTCATTTTCATTAGGGGGTTTATTTTAATATTTATACTCATAAAATCATAATTTGACCTTACATATATAAAATAATTTTTCAATCAAGGGGATTTGGATAAATCCCCAAGCTCCACCTAGGTCACTCCTGTGCATAGAGGGAGCTTGTGGGGAACTCTAGGGAAAATGGGGGAAATGGGATGTGGAGGATTGGAAATGTGAGGTTCTCTAGGACCGTTTGGTCAAAGATTTCTTAAGTAATTTTAGAGAAAAAAAATTGATAAATAGTATTTGACCACATAACTTGTCATTATTTGACAAATGTTTTTGATATATAATTTAAATTCTCAAATACTAGAAAATACTAATATTTGAGTCAAAATTTAATTTTTGTGAACTTTTAAAGCTAAAAGTATTTTTTGAATACTATGGTCAAATTTCATCCAAATCTTCACCCTGAATGACTTGACTAAAATATTTGAAAATTTATGATCAAACGCTAGCTAAGATTAGTAGGTTGATAGTTTTAGGTTTGACTTTGCCAATATATATATATATATATATATATATATATATATATATATATATATTAATTTAGGCCTACAAAATATTTAAGTATTATAAAATATAAAATTTTAGGTTAGGTAAAAAATTAGGAGTTCACAGTCATTTCTATGTCATTGCATAAGAAATATTTAAGTATTATAAACTATAGAATTTTAAGTTTGGTCAAAAATCAAGTATTCAAGGTCACTTCTAAATCACTGCATTTCACTATGTCACACTTCTATTTTATATAAGGTACACGAGACATGCACTTTACGTACATACAACATATACACTTTCGTATGTCATTGTATCACACGTTAATCATCACCAGATTCCACTAAAATCATCATAAAAAAAATACTTGCACGTCATTATATTTGTGTGTATGAACGTCATTTATTTGACCATCAAACTTTTTTAGGTCTAGTTCAACGTTTTATGACTAACTTTTTTAAAGTGATTGGTATCATTTATTTAAGATCACTCTCTTTCTCTGTAATACATAAAAAATAGAAGTGAAGAAGTTGTGTTCCCTTCATCTCAAAAGTACGCTGAATTTGACGAATAAATCTGGACACATAATTTTCCCTTAAAAAAAAGAATGAACTTTGAGGGCCTATGATATAGACAATCAGAATGTGTCAAAGTCTCAAAACCTCAAAGTATGTCTAACCGCCTCCCTTACTATTTAAATTAGTATTCGAGTTTGCGCAATGTGCTGTTGATGATTAAAAAAGGAATGATCATAGCAAATTTTATATATCAAGGTATCAGCTATCAATTATGTAAAGGTGTCTTCAAATTAAACTCAATAATTCATTTGTATGTTGGTGAAAGAAAAAATCTTGCGTGTTTGATATCAAAGATTTCTTTAGAAACAACCTCACAAAAGATAAATAATTATTGCAAACTTTATTAATGGTCATTAACAAAAAAATTAATAGAATTCAAAATTTTCTCTGTTCAAAGTGAAAAGTATGATGGAATCGATGTATTTCTTGAGACGAACACTTAATTTTTGTCCGGCTCATTAAATGAGCCATAAAATTCCGTTTAGAAAGTAGCAGACATCTTCTTCCTCATGCATGGCAAAAAATCTAAATTAACGTCCCATAACAGAAAAGAATAAAAATCAGTATATAATTAATTTAAATCATGATTCAAGCTGACGCATGGTATCTGAGCTCCGAATACAAAAGAATGTTTCTTTTTCCACGTAACTGGAGCCCGTGAGCATCACCACAGCTCACCTCCTATGATATATATATGTTAGATTTTGCGAGTCATGGGTAGCCCATGTGCATCGACCCATCCTGATTTGACAAGTGGGGGAGCTAGAAATTTTAGCAAAGATGTTTAAACCTTTATATTTAACCAAATAGAATTATTTTCACCTATATACACCATATAATTTATCGGCGAAGGTTATTCACCTGACCACCCTTGATACAAGGTGGCTCAGCCCTAGGATTTGACCCGACCCTTTTCTTAGTATGAAAGTAGATAAGATTAAAAAATAATCCTAATTCAAAAAAAAAGGGTAGAAACAGTTACTGATAGCTGATGGACTGCTTCAATTCCCTATATATCTTCCTCATCAGAAAAGAAACAAAAATAAGAAATTGGGTAGCTAGAAACGAAAATGAAACAAAAACAATAAACAACAATACTCTTAGTTTATGATCTATACACTTTGTTTCCAAGAGATCCAAAGAAGACTTGGAGCAGATTTGATTGATTTAAGTTTAACGATTTTCGTTGAAACTTTAAGGTACACTATCCGTGTTATTTTTGCTCCAATTTTCTTTCGTTGGTATCAAAGCTTGATTTATTTTCCTCAGCCTCAATCAATTTTGACAAATTCATATTCTTGAATGCACGTCTAATTATAATATTTTTCTGATTTTCTCACATAATTAAGGAATTGTTAAAATCTAATTAGCACACACCTATTAATATGAATGAGAATCGAAAATAGATCGAAGAATATGGAGTGGATGAATCGAATCCGCAACCTTCTTATCTGAAATCAAGCGTGCTACCATTGCACAACAGATCCGATTAAAGATCCGATATTTTCCTTCAATTTAGGAAAAATGATCTGAAATTTCTCTTCGGTTTCTCCATATAGCAAGAAGTTTACTTAAAATTTTTATTTTACGGAGGAATGAAGAATCTTTTACGGATCTGAAAATTTTCTTTTATTTTGAAGGACATGTTTTTGAGGTTGTGAGATCATACAAAATGGTGTTCCAAGAGAGACACAAAATCTTTGACGGAATGAATGGACTGTACGAATGAAAAGCAAGAAGAAACTAAAAGAGTTCAAGTCTTTAAGATGTTCCCTAGAATTTTAGTTGCTAATTTTAACCATTTGTTTGAATTAAAAAGCGTAGAACTGAAAAACTATGTAGAAACCTCAACTTGGGAAGCTTTAGTTTTTTTAGCAGATTCTTTCGGTGATTTATGGAGCGAGAGATTAATTAAAGTTTACCTCAAGATTTGATCTTGTGAGCCTTTTGGGGTATATATATGTTGTCTTGAATATTTATGGGAGGATTTTCATCTTTGATTTGACTTGTAACTTAAAGTTGTTTATTAACTTTATTATATAGTTGTTTCTCTCTTTTTATATGATTTGTATTTATTTGTTTAAGTTTATTAAGACATAATTTAAAGCAAACATTAAGAAATTAACTTCTAATTTTAGTCAAATATTTAAATCATAGACGATGATTGTAATCTTCCACGTCCTTTCGATTTTATACTAAACATGAAATCTTTATGTGAATTGATTTTCTTAAATGTGTAAGTTGGGTGCATTATTGATAAATATACTTGTGTGATTGTCTTTAATTTACAAACATGACATCAAAATACATCATTGTTGACTTGAACAAAGGTCAAAAACTAAATTGTGACAACTACGATATCTAGAGTCATAAAATATGGTATGCACTGAAAGAAAAAAATATTCTTGAAGGGGATAACCATGTTTTAAGTCAACTAGAAGAGGATAACTCTGTACAACACAGATGATACCTTGAAGGTTATAAGGCTTGAAAAAAGGTTGATTCTATTGCACATGGAATCACTATAAGTTCTGTGGTTGATGACCCCATTCATGAGTGTGAGAAATTTCCTATTGCTCATGCCATATGGGCGCATTTGTGAGAAATATATGGCGGTACATCTGTCACCTGCCTCAAATAGCTGACTATCAAGTTTTACACTTATAAGAATTATCATGATCAGATCATCAAACAACACCTTAGGGTGATGTCAAATATGATATCTCAACTCAAAAGTGTTGGTCATGTTCTCTCGAATAAACAAAAGGTTCATTTAGTGATCTGTTATCTTTCCAATAGTTGGGAACATTTGAAGGTTAACTTAACCCACAATGATAGCATCAAAATTTTTTTTGATGTTTTCCGTCATGTTGAACTTGAAGATGAGTGACATGGTGCTTCTAAAACTGCTTCAAATGACTTTATGATAGAATTAAGTGGTAAGAATTCTTCAATCTTCTAGCACAATAAGAATTAGAAAAACAACGGGAAGGATACGGAGAGGAAGAAAGACCCTCTAAGAAAAAGAACAGGACAAATTCCAAGAAGGGAAAATGACTTTTCAAAAAGAAGGACAAATGAATATGTTTCTAATCCTATGTGGATTGTAGACTCAGCAGCCACCAACCATGTGAGTCGATATCGAGAAGTTTTTGTGAAGTTTCATCGAGTTTCACTTGGATCATGGTGGATTTATGTAGGAAATAATTCAAGACTTAAAGTCAAAGGAATTGACACTTGCAAAATAAACTTACGTGGAGGCTGGTATTTGATGTTGCATGACGTCCTATATGCTTCAAAAATTAGAAAAAATTTATTATCTGTGTCTGTTCTTTTAGATGTTGGTTTTGATTTATTTTTTAGTCACAATAGAGTAAGAATAACTCTAGATATGTTTTTATGATTTTGAACTTTTTTATGATCGTTTTATTATTTTAGATTATAATTCTTTAACTTATGACTAATGTGTTGAACGTTGTGTCATGTCATGTTATTCTAGTAATAATGATGTTGATATACTTACATGGCATGCTAGACTGGATCACATAGGTAAAGATCGAATGAATGAATTGAGAAAGAAAGGAGATCTAGGTTCATTCTCCAAAATTGATATACCACCACCACAAACAACAACAATATACTTAGTGTATTTCCACCTAGTGGGGTCTAGGGAGGGTAGAGTGTTCGCAGTCTATACCACTACCTCAGGTGAAGTATAGAGGTTGTTTTCGATTGACCCCTATCTCCAAAATTAATATGCCAACTTATGAAAATTATCTTGCTAAAAAGGTTAGAAGTAACCATTTGGAAAGGCAAAAAATGTTAGATTCCCACTATATTAATTTATGTTAATATTTGTGGTCCAATGAATGTGAGGGCAAGGTTTGATGTTTTATATTTCATTATATTTATTGATGATTTTACACTCTTTCCCCGTAAAATTTTGATCATTTTATTTTTGACCTTCCCGCATGCGTAATATCAATTTTTGACTTGAATAATATTTAGGGATGTTAAAAGAATATTTGAGGAAAGTTTTAAAATTTTCAAAAGGGGTTTAAGGTCATTTTGGAACCCTGAGGCAGTGAGGATCCACAATAAAGCTGTGTCATGGAGGTTAACCTCCATGATAAATGGAGGATAACCTTTATGATAATGAGGCATCTCACCAGTGTGTTAATTTCGTTCATTTGAATTTATTTTCACTTGGGGTGAGGGACTTTTGGTCTTATTTACCCCTTGTATGACCTTTAAACATAAAATAAGCCTTTTTTATTCATTTTTAGAACAAGATAATCCATTCTCTCTTAAAACTCAAAACCCAAGAACATTGAAGGGTTTCACAGTACATTCATCATCTGAGCTCCAAACTTCAAATTAACTTTAATTTTTTTGTGTTTCAGGCATGTGTATCTTTCCTAAACTTTAATTTTACATTGTGACATAAATTGAATGAATTTTTATGAGATTAAATTGTGGGTTATTAAATTGAGTTGAGGGGTTTTGGTTGTTACTGATGGGATTACTTGTCCCATATTTTGAATTTATTATTTATGCTTTAAATTGGTGTTTTCAAGACTGAATTGGTACATTATTTAAATGGCTGGAACAAGGGACATGGTTTTCCCTAAATTGAATGAATTTTGGCTTGAAATTACATAAACCTCATCCCACTTTGTGAACTTGATTTTAATTATGAAAAATTGCATGATTTAACTTGCTTTTGAACACAATGCATTGTATTAATGGATAAAATAGATATAAAAATAAATTTGGATGGCCATGGTTTAGATTTTAATGGATCTTGGGAGTCTAATTTGGATGTGTAAATTGATTTGGCATGTTTAATTTATCTTGTAAGAATATTGATATGAAGATACCAAGTGGTAAATTCCTTAATAAATAATTCCTGGGTTAACGGTTGAAATTTTGTTTAAAGTTATATTAATTTGGTCTTAAAGAAGATTGTGTAGCTCACCGTGAATGTGTAAGTCCTAGGGGAACAAATACTTAAAATCACGTTTACCGATATTGAGGGTCTATATGACCGTGTGGTTGATACACTATATATATATATTTATAGTTGGGATGGCTATTTTCCATGGTGACTTTAGTTTAACCTCAATTTTTCTTTCTTCATGTGGCTAACATACACTGGGGCCCTTTCACCAGGAGGAGTTAAACCCATATAACCCATGGGTTCCTTTAGAATGGATTGAGCTACACCGTCAAGGTTAATAGTTTTAAAACTCTCATGTTCATGTCCCATACCCTCTCTCGACATCCTATATATGTATACATAAATGTGTATATATAATTTTGACTAATTTGTAGATATGACATTATGTTATCACTTTTCTTGAGTTACTGATAACGCTCAATCTACAGCTCTCGTAGGAGTGTAAAGCGGTCGTTAGCAAATATAGAACCCAACCTGGGTTGGGTATCGATCCCACAGGGAATAGCTTGATCAACAAGTACGCAAAATTAATAGACTTTTGGTGCAAGTCTCGTAAGAAGGGGGGATTGTAATAAGTAACAAAAGTAATAAAAGCTGAAAATAGTAAAGTAAAAAGAGAAAGATTGTCACGTTGGTTGTAAACAATGAGAATTGAAGCGTTGGGGTTATGTCCACCTTCAGAGGTATACGTCTCTATTGGCTATGAGTGTGTAGAGTCTTGACATGCAATTGCTTATAGAGAATTGTAGTCGATGGTAAATCCAAGCGTCTCTCGACCTAAACAAGGACTATTTCACTTTAACTCTCTCGAGCTTAAAGTGTGTCTAGCGGTACAAATTCTCCAAGAGGTTAGTCCAGTTACGGCACTAGCTTTTTAATAGGAAAGGGTGTCCTACTACCTTGACATTATCTCTTTTCCAGACAAATAACCTTTCTCTCGAACAAGTTAAATGTTAGACTGGCGTTGGTCTATGCGTCTTCTTTTCTAGACAAATAACCTTTCTCTCGAACAGGTTAGATGTTAGAATGGCGTGTTCTTGTGTTTGAACCGCAAAGGATGTAGATTTAAGATGAAGAGAATAATGATATAAGCAATATACGTGTCTTGAACTCACAAGCTCATAGCAATAGATAGTAACTCATTCGGCTTCCATAACCCCAACTAAGAGGTTTAGTTACCCATGAATGCGAAGGATATCACGTTTTGCATGGTGGATGGCATGAATAGTAGGTGTTTGGCGTGTGATTTTAGTGATTCCGTAGCATGTAACGATTCTCTTGTTGTGGAATTTAAGAATAGAAGAATAGATTAGAAGTGTTTGTAGTGGAAGATGAGAGGGATGGAAGAAAATTAATTGTTGAATTAAGTGAAGAGTTAATTGAATTGTAAGAATGTGTCTTAAGTGAAGAGTTTATTAAAAATCTCTAACATGATAGGGTATTTATAATACTCCTATCCTACTCCTACTAAGCTTAATGAAATAAATAACCAAATCCTAATATACTAATGAAATCCTTGACCCAAATGTACTAGGGTAAGGTTACAAAATTATAATCCAAATAGAATAATGAAACACATAACCTAATTGCACTAGGTTAATGTATTATGGCAAAAATCCAGCTTTGTGTCTGTAAGTCCCAAAGTCTTCAGAATTGCTGTTTTAGCCCGGGACAGATTTTCCATGCAGCAGATTTAGTCCTTTAGGCGTCCAGCTCCTTTCCACTTCGTTCGTGAGCTTTCTTTTGCGTCAAGTAAGCCATAAATTGCTGTATTTTGCATCATTTATACCTGAAACTTTCCTAATCACATTTGTTAGCTCATTTACAGGAAAAAGGACTAAAAGTGTATGAAATAGATAATTAGTTCTCAAAACTAGGCTAAAATATGGGCAAAATATATTGATATAGGCGCGTAAATTCGCCTATCATCAACACCCCACACTTAGAGCTTTGTTCGTCCTCGAACAACATATCATGTCCTTCTAAGCATTGACTTAAGGTTTTTACAGAAACAACACAAAACATTCTTCAAGACAAGCACAACAATTATCAACGAAGAGTAGCTTTCCGATTATAAGTAGAAACAATTTAACCTCAAGCATAGACTCGTGATGGTGATCAACTCGCATGCAAACGTTAAGGTACATAGAATCATATACAACTATCCAAAGCTCATCAACCATGTGTGTCTCACAATATAGTACCCATAATCACTCACAAGTATAGCATATTTTTCAAACATGGGTATCAACATATCCTTGCTCTCACTCTCGCAAAGAATTCATATGTAGCGACTAGTGACCATAAGCTTGCCTTTAATGTAGTACTCTACTAAATGTCGGAATGTTAAGATTAGGATTAAGTAGGTCTTTTGATGGTTGTAATGTAGGCTAAGGGACGGGTAGGATCAGCTATTTTGGCCAGAAATAGTGACTAGGTTCCTAAGCACTTTAATACATCACATTGTATCATTGACACTTTGTTCTTTCAACCTTTCTTCTTTCTGTTTTTCTACCACCCTTGTTCTCCTATTTTGTTTTTCAATTTTAAGCACAACTCACTTTTCAGCTTTATTTTCCTTTTTCTTTTCACAACATACCTCTTATGATAGCCCTTTCTTTTTCATAACATATTCAAGCACCCTTGCAATTTAAAGCATCATACTCACCCAATTTCCTCTTATGTTGTCACATGACTTTTTCACTTTAAAGCACTTAGGAATTTGGATCAAATTATGGTCTTGAAAGAAAATGGATTAGGCTTACATACAAGGTTGTCAAAGAAATAGGCTAAAGGCTCAAAAGGGTTTGACTAGGATGATGTCCATGGGTAGGTAAAACTGAAGGTAAACATGTATAGGTTGCCAAAGAAATGCCTAAATCATATCCTAAACTTACATTCCTTATTTTCGCTTTGCATACATACGAGGCAAGTTCTAGCATCAGCCACATACATAGAATATACTATTAATCTCACACACACAAGGCACATGGTCGACTTGATTGGTAGTAATATAGACTCTCGACCCAATCAATTGAAGGAATTGAATCACACAATAGCGCATAATGAGTCACAACTAGAGCCTAAATGTCTCAATAGTCACAATTGTAGCACATACTCTTGTTCTAATCTCATGCTCCCTATCCAAATAATTTCATGCGTAGCTAGAAAAATTTTACTCCTAAAAAAAATAAAAAAACGTCACACGAAAAAAATCACAAAAAAATAAAAATTTGGACTCAAAACAAAATAAACAAGAGCAAACATACAAACATAGCATGCAGATTCTGCCGACACCCCACACTTAGACTAGACACTGCCCTCAGTGGAAAATAAAGTCGAAGAACCTGATTAGTCGGACTCTTCCTCAATGTCGGGGGTCATACCCCCTTCGTCCGAATCATCGTAAGAGTCATCGTCAGAGTTCTCCTCAGCATCAGAATCAGGCAAGCGTCTATCATCATCAGTTGGCACGTCATCATCAAGAGGTTCCTCGAAATATACTCCCACTCCACACATCTCCCGGGCATGTCTGTTCATTGGGTAGTCGTGGTCCAGCTGTTGGAGCTCTTCAGCAGTTGGAATACGTCCACCACTCATCATAGTGAATCGTGTCATGCCATAGAGATGATGGAAGAAACTCTCGTCACGAGCGTGTCTCTCCGCAGTGGTAAGGTTGACTCCATGCGTTGTTTCAGCATCTTTGACCTTGGTGAGGTCAACCTTCTTTGGGGTATGTGGGAGTTTGTGGTCAGCTGGTTCCTCTTCTATATCCTCCTTCCGCAACATTGCTGTCAACAAATTGCCGAATGTGAAATGGGACCTGCTGTGGAGTCTGGCTTTTCTCATGGTAGATCGAATGATTGCCCCAAAGTTGATAGGGACATTCGTCATCAACGCATAAACCAAACACACTCTATCTCTCGATATCTTTGTGTATTGCGTCCCAGGAATAAGGCATGAGTTGACAATGCGCATCCAGATTCTTGCTTCCCTATTTAGTGGAGCATAGGGGAATGTGTTGTGACGGCCTGTTTCCTTATGTCTGCCCCATCTTGCCATTGATCTGCTTCCACAAAGCGTGTGTCTTATTGCTCTGTAAGGAGGCCTGATGTACAGCTCTTTGTATGGTGCAGTGTCGACCGAAGGTAGGCCTAGAAACGAGTTGATCCAATCCGCTGTAAGCTGTAACACTTGGCCCCGAATTTTGACTTCGTTGCCTGTTGTGTTTGGCGACCAGTTGGCATAAAACTCTCTTGTCAAGTCAAGATTGCACTCTCCCATGTCACGGAAGATGAAATCCAGCTTCAGAGCCATTATCTTAGCCAACATTTGCGGCTCCTTCTTTGCTAAGGTCTCCTTGTTGATTAAGTCGACGTGCACATATTTCTTTTCTTTGTTGCTGCTGTACCATGCCTTGGCGTCTTCCTCAAGAACCCATTTGATTCCGAACATTCTGCGTGGTAGGTGTGCTGAAGATGATTCTCCTTGGTCTTTTCGGCTTCTCTTTTTATCCTTTCGGGTTGTGGTAGCCTTCTCCTTGCCTTGCCTTGCTTTCGGTGCCATTGTACCTGAGACTAAAAATAATGTTAGTTTCAGCACAATCGCACTTTATACAATCTACATTCAAGCACTAGGGGTACCACCCCACACTTAATCTTGTTAGCACAAATCAGCGAAGTGAAAGTGGTCGAGTACTCAGACTTCGTCGACATACGTTTTAGGATTGTATTCCGACAAGAAAATCAGCATTACATCACTTATGAGCAGCCACTTGGACGTCTTTCATGGTGTATATAGCGACACTACAACATAGGAGTTACCGCATGGAATTGCTATTCGTACAACAAACACTACCTCCTACGTCGATAGTCACTATAACCTTATCCCGATGGCCGGGATGGTTAATCATGCAAGCATCCAAACAACACTCTCAAGCAATATTCATAGCCACATATGTTCAGCAAGTATCATAACAATGCCATTGAAACAAAATTCAAGTCGGAAACAAGTCAAGAATTCCATACGTATATATACAATCACACGATTTTGCAACAATTATCCACACACATGAACATCACCACCAATTTCTTATGATTTAGCATTTTGTAATAAGCATAGCAACGTAGTACTTACGATAAATAGATGAAGAATAAGAGAGCACTTACTTGCTTGAAGAGTGTGGAGAAGTTTGATGTGGATTGGAAGAACAAAGGAAGAAAAATTTGAGAGGATTTGAGATGATATGCGGCGCCTTTAGGGTTGATTCTAATGTGTTTGTGATAAAAAAACAAGTCCCCTTTATATAGGAGGAGTATGGGTCGGGTTATGACCCATTTACAATCGGATTTGGGGACAAAATCACCACATATGCGGCGCATATCCCTCGGCATATCACTTACATGTGCGGCGCATTGTCCATGGCATAATGGGACATATGCGCCGCATATCCTATGGCATATCTAGACATATGCGGCGCATATCCTATAGCATTTGGTCTCAGTATCTCAAATGCCATAGCATAGGCGGCGCATAGTCAAAAGCACACCTAGGAATAGGCGGCGCATTGTGTATAGCACACTAGATTCCGAGTCTTTAGGCTATAAAATAGGTTGTGCATCGTTCGTGGCCTGTTTATACCAAGGCCTAGCCTTCCTCGAAGCCTATTATGACGTGAGAAAGGCTCAATTCATAGCCTTATGCATCACCAATCCTAACTTACCGACTTTACCATACAATGCGACCAAATCGTCAAGTGAAATCAATCTCCTCGTTGCATACTTCTTGCACCTATATTTGCTCAAAACACAATAAAAACGATTAGTACGATGGGTTGCCTCCCACCAAGAGCCTTAGTTTTGGTCGTGGCACGACTCTTATTTTTGGATTTTCATTTATCAAAAAGAAAAAAAAATTAAAACGACGAAACGATAAAACGATAAAACGATAAAACGATGGGTTGCCTCCCATCTAGCGCCTTATTTATTGTCGTGGCTCGACGTAGTAGTCTCGAGTACTTAGACTTCGTCGAGATAAGTGATGGCCATGTCATTTATCGAGTCAAGAGGACCGATATATGGCTTGACACGTTGGCCATTCACTTTGAAGATAACACCCTCATTGTTTTCCAATTCGACTACTCCAGACGAGTAGACTTGGGTGACTTTAAATGGACCAGACCACTTTGATTTTAACTTACCTGGGAAGAGCTTGAATCTGGAGTTAAAGAGTAGTACCATGTCACCTTTTTGGAAGTTTCGTCGAACAATCCGCTGATCATGATACTTCTTCATCCGCTCCTTGTATAAATCTGATCTTTCATATGCATGGAGACGGAATTCATCTAGTTCGTTCAGCTGCTCCAACCTCAGGTTCTTCACATCATCCCAATTCAGATTCAAGTGCTTCAATGCCCACAATGCCTTGTACTCAAGCTCGATGGGTAGATGACAAGCCTTCCCATAAACTAGCTGATAGGGTGACATGCCAATGGGTGTTTTGAATGCAGTCCTGTACGCCCATAGTGCATCATCTAGCTTTCGAGACCAATCCTTCCGATTCGCATTGACCGTCTTGGCAAGGATTTGCTTGATCTCACGATTGGAAACCTCTACTTGTCCACTAGTTTGGGGATGATAAGGCGTAGCTACCTTGTGTTGCTTGACTCCATACTTGGCCAATACAGATTTGAATAGCTTGTTGCAGAAGTGAGATCCTCCATCACTTATGATAGTACGAGGTACCCCAAAGCGAGAGAAGATATTCTTCTTTAAAAATGCTACAACACGCTTTCCTTCGTTATCGGCCAATGCTACAGCTTCAACCCATTTCGACACATAATCCACAGCAACCAAGATGTACTTCATTCCAAACGAATTCATGAATGGTCCCATGAAATCAATACCCCACACATCAAAGAGTTCTACCTCCATAATTTTGGACATGGGCATTTCATGGTGTTTTGAAATAGCACCTTGACGTTGGCATTGGTCACACCTTCTCACATAGTCGTGTGCATCTCTGAATATTGTAGGCCAATAATAACCACTTTGCAAGACTTTCCTTGCTGTTCGATTACCCGCATGATGTCCTCCAACTTGCGAAGTGTGGCATGCTTCCAATATAGTAGGCACTTCTTCATGGGATATACATCGTCGAATGATACCATCCGCGCATCTTCGAAACAAATAAGGCTCATCCCAATAGTAGTGCTGAACGTCATGCATAAACTTCCTCCTCTGGTGGTAAGATAAATTGGAAGGTAACACATTACTCACCACGAAATTTGCAAAGTCGGCATACCATGGTAAGTTCTCCATTGTTGTCGCTAGTATCTCCTCGTCAGGGAATGCATCGTCAATCTGATTTTCTGGTTGTGCCACATACTCATTCTCAAGTCTAGATAGGTGATCAGCCACTTGGTTCTCGCAATCTCTTCTATCTTTGACTTCGAAATCAAACTCTTGCAGCAGCAATACCCATCTAATCAGCCTTGGTTTTGCATCCTTCTTTGTCATTAGATATCTAAGAGCTGCATGGTCTGTATGAACGATCACTTTAGTACCCAATAGATAGGCACGGAACTTCTCAAACGCATACACAACCGCTAAGAGCTCTTGTTCAGTGACAGTGTAGTTCTTTTGGGCTTCATTGAGGACCTTACTAGCATAGTAGATAGGATGAAATAATTTCTCCTTTCTCTGTCCAAGAACAGCGCCAACGGCTACACCACTAGCATCACACATAATTTCAAACGGGAGCGTCCAATCTGGTGCTACCATGATAGGGGCTTCAATGAGTTTTTCTTTAAGGCATTCGAATGCCTTCAAGCAATCATCATTAAAGTCAAACTTCGCATCTTTCTCCAGTAGCTTGCACAATGGACTTGAAATTTTGGAGAAGTCTTTGATGAATCTACGATAAAACCCAGCATGGCCAAGAAAACTACGAACTCCTTTTACCGAAATTGGAGGTGGTAGCTTCTCAATTACCTCTATTTTGGCGCGATCAACCTCTATTCCTCTTTTGGAGATCTTTTGCCCAAGAACAATTCCTTCTTTTACCATGAAGTGGCACTTCTCCCAATTCAGCACAAGGTTGAACTCTACACATCTTTGTAATGCCATGCTCAAGTTCACCAAACATGCGTCAAAGGACTCACCAACAACTGAAAAATCGTCCATAAATACCTCCAAAGTGTCTTCTACCATATCAGAGAAAATAGACATCATACAACGTTGAAAGGTGGCTGGTGCGTTACATAACCCGAATGGCATGCGTTTGAAGGCAAAGGTACCATATGGGCATGTAAACGTTGTCTTCTCTTGGTCTTCGGGGGCAATACAAATCTGATTGTAACCTGAATAACCATCAAGAAAGCAAAACCATCCTTTCCCCGCTAATCGATCTAGCATTTGGTCCATAAATGGCATGGGGAAATGATCCTTGAGAGTCCAAGAATTCAGCTTGCGGTAGTCCATACATACTCTCCATCCAGTAACGGGCCTAAGTGGAATAAGCTCATTCTTTGCATTAGCAACCACCGTCATGCCTCCTTTCTTGGGAACACATTGTACTGGGCTTACCCATGTACTATCAGAAATAGGATACACAACTCCTGCGTCTAACCACTTGATAATCTCCTTCTTCACCACCTCTTGCATTGGTGGGTTTAGACGTCTTTGGTGTTCGATGGTGGGTGTGCACTTTTCTTGGAGCTGAATTTTATGAGTGCAAATCCCAGGTGGAATACCAAGGATATCCGCAATGGTCCATCCAATAGCTCTAATATACTTGCGTAAAATTGCAATAAGAGCTGCAACTTGTTGCTCACCTAAATCGGCTGCCACTATGACTGGAAGAGTGTTTCCGCTTCCTAAGAATGCGTACTTCAAATGGCTTGGCAGCTCCTTTAATTCTAATGTGGGTGGTTCTTCAATAGATGGCTTAGCTGGTGGTGTGGGTCGATTCTTGAGATCAAGATCCAGCTTCTTAGGAGTATAGCGATATGCTCCTAATCCCGATAGAGCACAAATATCATCTTCAGAAATTTCAGCATCATCATCATCTTCTTCCATGAGCAAAACCTCCAAAGGATCATCAAGAATTTGCTCTTCAGCAAGTAACTCATCCTCGTCATCATCGACAACATCAGCCACAGAAAATACACTTAGATCTTTGGGTTGCTTCATTGATTTGCAAACATCAAAGCGCACCACTTCATCATTTATTCGGAATGAAAGCTCATTAGCTCTCAAATCTATGAGCACACTTCCCGTAGCAAGGAAAGGGCATCCCAAGATTATGGGAACCTCTGAATCTGCTTCGCAATCCAAGATGACAAAGTCTGCTGGAAATATGAATGAAGATACCTTCACCAAGACATCGCATAGAATACCAACCGGTCGTTTTACCGACCTATCCGCCATAACAAGCTTCATATTAGTTGGTCTAGGATCTCCTAACCCCAACTTCTTGTAGATTGATAATGGCATCAAGTTGATGCTGGCTCCTAAGTCACATAATGCTTTAGCAAAGTCCAAAGATCCGACGGTGCAAGGAATAGTGAAAGCTCCGGGGTCGGCCTTCTTCTGAACTATGGATCGGGTAGCGATTGCACTACAATGATGCACATCATCTTTCAGCTCATAGCTTGCTTCCCTCTTCTTAGTCAAAAGATCTTTCATAAACTTCGCATACCCAGGCATTTGTTCAAGTGCCTCTACCAACGGGACATTAATAGTCAGCTGCTTCAACATGGTCATAAATTTGCTGAACTTAGTGTCATCGGCCACCTTCTTCAATCTTTGTGGAAAAGGTGGTGGTGGGTATGGAAGTGTTCTCTCCATGGTTTTCTTCTCCTCTTGCTTCCGTTTATTATTTTTTTCAGGCTGCACGTCACTAGGCAACACGTCCTTGACGTTGGAAGTGGATATTGCGGCGTCTTCCCTAGTGGCGTCACTAGGTGTGGCGTCCTTGTCTGCTGTTCCGTCAACTACTTGCTTGCCTGTTGCTGAAGTTTCCAGCACCTTACCACTCCTCGTAGTGATGGCCATGCATGACCCATCATTCCTTGGGTTTTGGACTGTGTCGCTCGGTAAGGTGCTAGCCTTTCTTTGATTGAATGCTGCTGAAAGTTGGCTTAATTGCTGCTCTATTTGCTTGATAGAAGTGGAATGAGAATCAACTAATTGCTTCATGGAGGCCAAATCGTCAATCACCTCCTTAACTCCCGCGCTCGTCGCTTCCACTCCTTTCAATAACTTAGCCATTATGTCTTCCATAGAATTAGATGTGGTGGCATCACGTCTACCAGGGGGAACGTACAAACCACTATTTTCGTTATTTTTCTTCCAACTACCTTGGTCTTTACCTCCAGATTTGTCATAATAGTTCCGACCTTGGTTTCCTTGGGCATTCCCACGGAAACCCCCCTGATTGTTCAAGTAGTTGGCCTCCTCTTCTGAATCAGATTCGTCTCTTCCCTTTGACGCAATAGCTTTCACTTTTTCAGTCTTCCCTAATAGATGCTTTGTAAGAAGATCCATTTGGGTTTTCATGTGCGCCATATCTTGATCACGTTCTTCTTCTCTTCTTCTTTGGTCTGCAGACATGCCAATAGATAAAGTGGGGCTTGCTACCTCAGAATCCCTGGTATGCCAAGCTCTACTTTGTTTCGTCATACGATCTAGCATGTTGCTTGCTTGACCAAAGGTGAGGTCCATAAAAGAACCTCCAGCTGCGTTGTCCACCACTGGTTTAGTTACTGAATTCAGGGCTCTATACAAGATCTCCATCAAGTGGACATTGGTCATGTGATGGTTTGGGCATCTCGCTAGCTTTGTCTTGAACCTCTTCCATGTTTCGTGAAGAGCTTCAGATGGAAGCTGACGAAAGTTGCTGATTTCATCTCTCAATTGAGCCCTCTTGGATGGCGGAAAGAATCTTTCTAGGAAAGCGTCTCTCAATTGCCTCCAATTTGTAATAGAATCAGGAGTCAGCCCATTCAACCATAATGTTGCCTCCCCAGACAGAGACAATGGAAATAGACGTAATCGAATAACATTCTGACCAACACCAGGATTGTCAAAAGACTTGCATGTAGAAATAAAGTTGATGAGATGCATATTCGGATCATCGCCTGCTAGTCCCCCAAATAATCCCTTGAGTTGCAATAACTGAATCATGGTGCTTGTGATGTTGAACTTGGCTCCGGGCGCTAATGGTGGTGGAATTATAGCTCTAGTGGCTCCGGCACCATCAAGATCATCATCATCGTCGTCGAAAGCTGGTTGCAAAGGTTGGCGATCATATCTGTACCGAGCTTGTCGACCTCTTCTGTTGGCAGGTGTTATAATTTTAGCATCACGCCTAGGGTTCAGTAACTCGTCATCACCTAAATCTTCATCGTTAGGATTTGTTGCTCGTCCAGGATTATCAATGTTTTGTTGTTGGACTTGAGCAGCGGCAAGAGCAGCTAATCTTGCTTGCTCGTGTTGAGCAGCCATCCTGTCGATTTCAGCTTGTGCTTCCATTCTTCTAATTCGTTGTGGTTCCGGATTGATTGGTAATAACGGTTGACCAGAACTTCTAGTATGGGGCATGCACTAAAAGAAAAACCTGCAATAAACAAAAACTAAACGTAAAAGTGCGAGAATCTTTGACCAAAGGGTCTAGTAATTATCACGAACTTGATTGACACTCGTATTCCCCGGCAACGGCGCCAATTTTTGATAACGCTCAATCTACAGCTCTCGTAGGAGTGTAAAGCGGTCGTTAGCAAATATAGAACCCAACCTGGGTTGGGTATCGATCCCACAGGGAATAGCTTGGTCAACAAGTACGCAAAATTAATAGACTTTTGGTGCAAGTCTCGTAAGAAGGGGGGATTGTAATAAGTAACAAAAGTAATAAAAGCTGAAAATAGTAAAGTAAAAAGAGAAAGATTGTCACGTTGGTTGTAAACAATGAGAATTGAAGCGTTGGGGTTATGTCCACCTTCAGAGGTATACGTCTCTATTGGCTATGAGTGTGTAGAGTCTTGACATGCAATTGCTTATAGAGAATTGTAGTCGATGGTAAATCCAAGCGTCTCTCGACCTAAACAAGGACTATTTCACTTTAACTCTCTCGAGCTTAAAGTGTGTCTAGCGGTACAAATTCTCCAAGAGGTTAGTCCAGTTACGGCACTAGCTTTTTAATAGGAAAGGGTGTCCTACTACCTTGACATTATCTCTTTTCCAGACAAATAACCTTTCTCTCGAACAAGTTAAATGTTAGACTGGCGTTGGTCTATGCGTCTTCTTTTCTAGACAAATAACCTTTCTCTCGAACAGGTTAGATGTTAGAATGGCGTGTTCTTGTGTTTGAACCGCAAAGGATGTAGATTTAAGATGAAGAGAATAATGATATAAGCAATATACGTGTCTTGAACTCACAAGCTCATAGCAATAGATAGTAACTCATTCGGCTTCCATAACCCCAACTAAGAGGTTTAGTTACCCATGAATGCGAAGGATATCACGTTTTGCATGGTGGATGGCGTGAATAGTAGGTGTTTGGCGTGTGATTTTAGTGATTCCGTAGCATGTAACGATTCTCTTGTTGTGGAATTTAAGAATAGAAGAATAGATTAGAAGTGTTTGTAGTGGAAGATGAGAGGGATGGAAGAAAATTAATTGTTGAATTAAGTGAAGAGTTAATTGAATTGTAAGAATGTGTCTTAAGTGAAGAGTTTATTAAAAATCTCTAACATGATAGGGTATTTATAATACTCCTATCCTACTCCTACTAAGCTTAATGAAATAAATAACCAAATCCTAATATACTAATGAAATCCTTGACCCAAATGTACTAGGGTAAGGTTACAAAATTATAATCCAAATAGAATAATGAAACACATAACCTAATTGCACTAGGTTAATGTATTATGGCAAAAATCCAGCTTTGTGTCTGTAAGTCCCAAAGTCTTCAGAATTGCTGTTTTAGCCCGGGACAGATTTTCCATGCAGCAGATTTAGTCCTTTAGGCGTCCAGCTCCTTTCCACTTCGTTCGTGAGCTTTCTTTTGCGTCAAGTAAGCCATAAATTGCTGTATTTTGCATCATTTATACCTGAAACTTTCCTAATCACATTTGTTAGCTCATTTACAGGAAAAAGGACTAAAAGTGTATGAAATAGATAATTAGTTCTCAAAACTAGGCTAAAATATGGGCAAAATATATTGATATAGGCGCGTAAATTCGCCTATCATCAGTTACATGCCGGTGCTTATCCCACTGACCGTCCTAGGATTCTACATCAGTTCATGATGCAGGTTTTGAAGATATTTCTATAGCTTTTGTATAGTTTTAGGTGGCTGAGCACATTCCTTGAGTTGTTGTGAAGTGGTGAGCTTTCATCCTTATGAATACCTTATTATTTCATTATTCTTTCCTTATTGATTCAGTACTTTAGGATTCTTTATGGTCATAGTCGGGGGTATGTTCCGACTTAGATGTTATTCTGATTTTATAGGCTTTCAAGGACAGATGTGGGTTGTTTATGGATTGACTCTTTGAGTTCATTTGAGTTATCTATTTTCTTTTTTTACTATCTTAATTGGATTTTTCTTTATCTTTATTATTATTATTGTTCTCTTGAGGTTAGGCTTAAGGGGTGGTCACCAATCCATGGTGGGCTTGAGATACTCATCACGGCTAGGCCCTGGTTTAGGTTGTGACAAGCTTGGTATCAGAGCACGATTTAGAATCATTGGGTGTTCACAAAGTCATATCGAGTAGAGTTTTTTTATGGGTGTGTTGTATGCCAAACTTACAAAAAGAGGGTTACAAGGCATTTAGGAATGTTTTTCTTTCTTGCGTTCTATTTCGGGCTATAGAGTCTAGTGTTATGAAACTTCTCTAACTCCTATCTTTCTCACATTTTAGATCATGCCTCACCGAAGATCTAATGTTCATAGAAACTCTGTAGGGAACTCCGTTTTACCTTAGGATAATATGGAAGGAATTCACCTTATGTATAGAGTGTAGACCCGGTGTAGGGTCCCTGATCTAGATTACACTGCACCATATGGAGTTCTACCTATTTCCACTAGTCTTATTTGACTTTTCGAGGTGGTGATGCTTACGATCAGCCACCTCAGGGGGATATCTCTAAAGTAGAGTTTCATCAGTCTATTCATTTGCTTACTCAGTTTATGATATCTCGTTCTCATTAGTCATATCATGTTGTTTCTATTACTCCTACATTTGAGGCCACTTGGGTTGGATAGTTCATGAGGTTGAATCTCCCAATCTTTATAGGCTCTAAGGTTGAGGAGTATCTTCAGTGGTTTATGGATGAGATAGAGAAGATATTTAGAGTGACGTATGCTATTCTGAAGGTGTAAATTTTGCTGCATATCAGTTGAAAGATGTAACTCATTAGTGGTATAATGAGTGGGAGCAGTTAAGGGGTGATGGTGCATCGCCAACATTATGGGATAAGTTTTCAGGTGCCTTTCTTGATTATTTCTTTTCTTGGGAGACGAGTAAAGCTAAGGCCAAGGAGTTTGTGAATCTAAAATAGGGCAAGATGAGTGTGAAAGAGTATACCCTAAAGTTTCAGTAGTTGTTTCATTATGCTCCCAAGTTGGTGTCTAGCTAGAGATCTAAAATGGGGAAGTTTACTTCTGGGTTATCCCTTGATTTGGTATTGGAATATACGACTACAATGTTAAATATTAACATGGATATCTCGAGGATGGTGGATTATATGCACCAAGTTAAGGATGAGAGGAAGAAATGGGCAGAGATTGAAGAGAGGCAGAATAAGAAGTTTAGATATTCAGAGTAGGGTGGGGCTCAGCAAAATAGTGAAAGAGATGGAGGACAATGGACTAAGAAGAAGAATTGGGGAAATTCATATTTTACTACTAGTGCTCCTTATCCTAAGCCTTTGAGCGATCATCATTCTCAGGCTAGCAGTACTCCTAAGGCACAGGGTGCCCAATCCCAGGCTAGTGGAGCTCAGTCACCCCTAACCTATCCTCCTTATCACTTTTATGGGCAACTTTACCATGTATATTATGAAAAGGAAAGAAATCAATGTTATAATTATGGTAAACTTAGTCGCATGCAGGGAGATTTTCCTTCATCCAGGGTTGCCACTAGGGCTAATAAAGCTTTGATTGCCATATTTTTAGTTTTTGTGCCAAAGGGTGCAATTTTTGGTACCAATATTGGACGGAATCGTCTCTATGTACTTGTTACTCATTAAGAATTGGAGGCATCCCCTGATATTGTTACTGGTGTATTATAACTTTTCTCCTACCATGTTTATTATTTTCTTGACCTGGGTTCTACCCTTTCTTATGTGACCCTTTATGTGGTTGTGCATTTTGATTTTGGTTATGAAAGTATTTCTATCCTCTTTTCTTTGTCTACTTTGGTGGGTGATTTTATTTTTGCTAGAAAAATCTATAGGGGCTGTGGGTGTCTATCTTTCATAGAGAGACATCGGTGGATTTAATAAAGTTTAATATGGTGGATTTTGATGTTATATTGGGGATGGATTGGATCCATTCATGTTATGTTTCTTTAGATTATAGGACCTAAAAGGTCAGTTTTCACTTTTCTAATGAGCTGATATTAGAATAGGAGGGGAGTTCCCTAGTACCCAAAGGAAGGTTTATCTCTTATCTTAGACCTAAAAAATTGATTTCAAAAGGGTGTATGTATCATCTAATTTGAGTTAAGGATTGTTAATTTGAAATTCCTTTTTTGAAAACTGTCCGTGTGATTAATGAATTTTCTAAAGTGTTTCCTGATGATCGTCCTGGAATTCCTCTCGGTAGGGAAATAGATTTTGGGATTGATCTTCAACCGGATACTCTTCCTATTTCCATTCTTTCTTATAAAATAGATCCGGCTATATTAATGGTACTAAAAGAGCATTTGAAAGATCTTCTTGATAAGGGGTTTATTCATCCTAATGTTTCCCTATAGGGTGCTCCTATGTTTTTGTACGAAAGAAGAATGGATCTCTTTGGATGTGTATAGACTATCGTCTTTTGAATAAGATGATAGTGAATTTTTAATAAGTACCCTCTTTCTAGGATTGATGTCCTTTTTGATCAACTTCAGGGTGCTAGATGCTTCTCTAAGATTGATCTCTATTTGGGCTATCACTAATTGAAGATTAGGGAGGTTGATATTCCATAGAATGCTTTTTTAACCCGATATGGTCACTATGAGTTCTTGGTAATGTTATTTGGGTTGACCAATGCTCTGTCTGCTTTCATGTATTTTATGAATTAGGATTTCAGGTACATTATATATTTGTTTGTTTTACTATATATTGATGACATATTGGTGTATTTTAAGAGAGAGAAGAATCATGCCAATCACATTCGAATTGTGTTGCAGAATCTTAAGAATCAGAGGTTGTATGTTAAATTTTCTAAGTGTGAGTTTTGAATAAATGTTGTGACTTTTCTTGGGCATGTTGTTTTTATGAGGGGATCAATATGAATGCACAGAAAGTTAAGGCAGTTAATAAATGGCATATACCCATGACTCCAAGCAACATTAGGAGCTTCTTGGGCTTGGTTGGGTATTATAGGAGGTTTGTAGAGAGCCTCTCTTCTATTGCTACTCCGCTGGCAAGGTTGAATTAGAAGAAGGTTAAGTTTTCATGGTCTAATTCTTGTGAGGTTAGTTTTGAAAAATTGAAGGATAACTTGACTTCTGCATTAATTTTGACCCTGTCAAAGGGTACTGATGGTTTTATGGTGCTTTACGATGAGTCCCATGTAGGACTGGGTTGTGTTTTTATGTAGCATGGTAATTTTGTGGCCTATGTGTCTAAACAGTTTAAGGTTCATTAAAGCAATTATCCGACTACAATTTAGAGTTGTCGGCTATGGTTTTTACTTTGAAGATTTAGCTCCATTATCTGTATGGGGTGCATGTGGATATCTATTCGGATCATAAGAGCTTGCAGTATGTGTTTATGCAGAGGGAGTTGAATTTCAGGTAGAGGAATTTCAAGTAGAGGCGGTGGCTTTAATTGCTTAAAAATTAAGATATAAGTCTTCACTACCATCCTGGTAAAACTAATGTGGTTGTTGATGCTCTTAGAAAGTTGTCTATGGGGAGCTTAGCCAATATTGATGAGAAGAAAAGAGGATTAATGACGAATATTCACATCTTTACTAACTTGGGAGTTCATCTATTAGACTCTAAGGATGGTGGAGTTATTGTTCATAAAGTGGTCAAATAATCTCTTAGAGCAGAGGTGAAGGAGAAACAGGATTTGGATCCTATAATTATGTAAATTAAGGATGATGTGGGTTAGCAAAAGGTTATGGCTTTTGAGATTGAGAGAGATGGTAATCTGAGGTACCAAGGTAGGTTGTGTGTTCATGATGCTGATGGGCTGCAAAAAAGGATCTCGATTGAGGTTCATGAGTCTAAATATACAGTTCTTCTAGCTTTGACTAAGATGTACCAAGACTTGAAGGAGATCTACTAGTGAAATAATATAAAGAGAGATGTGGTAATGTTTGTTGCTAAGTGTATGGTTTGACACCATGCTAAGGTAGAATATTTGAGGCCCGGTGACATGTCTCAAGAGATAGAGTTGCCCATGTAGTAGTGGGAGATGATCAATATAGATTTCATTACAGGTCTACCACAGTCTCGGAATCAGTAGGACTCGATTTGGTTCATTCTGGATAGGAGTAAGTACACTCACTTTTTTCCTATAAAGATTAACTACTCAAGATAGGATTATGCTAAGTTGTTCATTTAGGAGATTGTGAAGTTGCATGGTGCACTAGTGTCCATTATTTTAGACTGAGGTATGCCATTTTTATCTCACTTTGGCATTTATTTTAGAAAGGTTTGGGTACTCAGGTGAAACTTAGCACCATTTTCTACCCTTAAATAGATGGATAAGTGGAGCTTACTATTAAGACTTTAGAAGATATGTTAAGGGCCTGTATAATTGATTTTAAGGGAAGTTGGGTTGATCATTTTCCTCTTATTGAGTTTGTGTACAATAACAGTTATCATTCAAGCATTAAGAAGACTCCTTTTAATGATCTTTATAGTATGAGGTATAGGTCTATTGTTGGATGGTTTGAGGTTGGAAAGACTAGGTTGTTTGATCCGAATTCGGTTCACCAAGACATGGAAAAGGTGAAAGTGATTAGAGAAAGACTTAAGACTGCTTAGAGCCGCCAAAAGTATTATGCAGATGTAAGGAAAAGATAGGTGCAGTTTGGAGTGCGTGATTGGGTATTCTTGAAGGTATCACTTATTAAAATAGTCACGAGGTTTGGGAAGAAGGGAAAGCGTAGTTCCTGTTACATTGGTCCATATAATATTTTGAGGAGAATTAAGAATGTTGCTTATGAGTTTGATTTGCCTATGAGTTTGAGTTTTATTTATCCAATGTTTCATGCCTCAATGTTGAAAAAGTGGGTGATCCTTCCTTTAAAGTGCCGGTTGATGATGTTGGTGTTACGAATTCCTTGACTTATGAGGAAGTCTCGATTGAAATATTGGATAGGAAAGTTCGTAGACTGAGGACCAAGGATATGGCTTCGGTGAAGGTCCTTTGGAGAAATCAAAAGATGAAAAAAGCTATATGGCAAGATGAGGATGATATAGAGGCCAAATACCCATTCTTGTTTCTCGAGTGTGATAAAAGTGCTTAAGGTATATGTTTTGTTTTCCTCGTGTCACTTTCTGAGTTTGTTAATTGATTTCAGTGTACTCTTGCTATTCTCATACTAAAAGTGTCCCAAATCATCATTCTGGGACAAATGATCCTAAGGGGGGATAATGTAAGATCTCTTAAAATTTTGATGATTTTAATTTTGACCTTTCCACGTGCATAATATAAAATTTTGACTTGAATTATGTTTAGGGATGTTAAATGGGTTTTTGGGGAAAGTATAAGAATTTTTGGAAGGGCTTTGTGGTCATTTTGGGACCCCAAGGCAGTGAGGGTCCATGTTAAGGCCGTGTCACAGAGGTTAACCTCCACAATATTGGCGTGTAATCGAGGACAGCCTCTGTGATACTAGTGTGTCAAGCCAGTGTGGTAATTTCATCCAGTTTTATTTTTTCACTTGGGGTGAGGGGATTTTGGTCCTTTTTACCCCTTGTACGAATTTCAAACATAAAATAAGCCTCTTTTCTTTAGTTTTCAAAGATAAAAATCATCCATTCTGTCTTAAAACTCAAAACTAAAGAACATTTAAGTGTTTCACAGTACATTCATCATCCAAACTCCAAACTTTAAATTGACTTTAATTTCTTGTGTGTTTTAGGAATGTGTCTCTTTCCTACACTTTAATTTTACATTGTGGCATAAATTGAATGAATTTTCATGATATTAAATTATAGGTTTTGAAATTGGGCTGTGGGATTTTGGTTGTTACTGATTGGATTATTTGTCCAATGTTTTAAATTGATTATCCATGCTTTAAATTGATTTTTTGGGGACTGAATTGATACATTATTTAAATATTTGGAATAAGGAACATGGTTTTCCTCAAATTAGATGAATTTTGGCTTTGAATTGCCTGAACCTCAACCCATTTTTTGAATTTGATTTTAATTATGGAAAATTGCATGGTTTAATATCCTTTTGAACTGATTGCATTGCATTAATGGATAAATAGATATAATAATGGATTTAGGATGGCCTTGGTGCCTATAGTTTTGATTTTAATGAAACTTGGGAGTCCAATTTAGTTGTGTGAATTGGTTTGGTATGTTTATTGAGCTTGCAAGCATATTAATATGGTGATTCCAAGTGATAAATGTCTTAATGAATGACTCATGGGTCAACAGTTGGAATTATGTGTAAAGTGATTATTATTTTTGCTTAAAGGGGTTGTGTATCTCACCATAAATGTGTAAGTCCCGGGTGGATGAATACTGAAAACCACGCTTGTCGGTGTTGGGGGTCTATATGGATGTGTGCTTAATACACACTTGATATATATATATATATATATATATATATATATATATATATATATATATATATATATATATATATATATATATATATATATATATATTTGTCATGGCTATTACTCATGGTGGATTTAGGTTTTCCTCGGTTCGTATGGCTAACACGCACTGGTGCTCTTTCAGTAGGAGGGCTGAACCTATATAACCTATGAGTGCCTTTAGGATGGGTCGAGCTACATAGTCTAGGTTAATAGTTTAAATACTCTTATGTTCATTTCCCTTACCCTATCTTGACATCCTCTGTCTCTACATATATATGTGTGTGTATGTGTGCGCAGTTTTGACTGATTTTTGGACATGGTATTATGTTATTTCTTTCCTAGAGTTACATGTCAGTGCTTATACTAGTTACCATTCTAGGATGCTACATCATTTCACGATGTAGGGTCCGAAGACATTTCTATTACTCTTATGCAGTGTTAGGTAGTTGAGCACGTTCGTTAAGTTATTGTGAAATGGTGAGTCTCCATCCTTCAGAAGGCCTTATTATTTCATTATTCTTTCCTTTTTGATTTAGTACTTTTGGATTCTTTTTGGTCATAGCCGGGGGCACGTCCCAAGTTAGATGTTATCCTGGTTTTAGAGGCTTTCATGGATAGATGTGGGTTGGTTATTGATTGACTCTTAGAGTTTATTTAAGTTATCTATTTTATTTCATTGCTATCTTAATTGTTTTCCACTTTATCTTTATTATTATTATTATTATTATTATTGTGCTCTTGAGGTTAGGCTAAGGGGGTGGTCACCGGTCCATGGTGGGCTTGAGATACCCATCATGGTCAGGCCCTGGTTCGGGTTGTGACAGTTATGTCTATTTGATCTCTCATAAATCTAAAGCAACTTGAATGGTTCAAAAGATATATGAATGAAGTTGAGAATCCATTAAATAAAAGTATAAAACTTTAAGAATCGATAGAGATCGTGAATATTTATCAAAACAGTTTAAAGAATTATGTACTGAAGAAGGCACATTAACTACTCCTTATATACCTCAGCAAAAGGATGTAGCTAAAAGAAGGAATACAATATTGTTGGATATGACAAGGTCCATGATGGTGCATGCAAATTTACCAATCTCTTTATGGGGAGATGTGTTATTAACTGTGGCCTGTATATTGAATAAAGTGTCTTCTAAATCAGTATCTCCTACTCCTTATGAACTATGGACTGATAATAAATCAAATTTTAATAATCTACAACCTTGGAATGTGTTGTGTAGATTAAAGATTATTTTGGTAAGTTCGGTAAACTAAGTCCAAAATAAAAGAAATGTATCTTTATAAGATACTCAAAATACTCCAAAGAATATGTGTTCATTTGTGAATTGGAAAATGGAAGTACTATTAAATTGAATCACGAGATGTCACATTCCTTGAAAATAATTTTCCCAAAAGGGTGAAATAAAGAACAATGAGCGTCTTTACGAAATGTTGAATTTAGATGATCAACTACTATCATTGGATATACTTGATAATCTAATATATCAAGAAATAGTTCTTAGTCCAAGTAGGAGTTTTGAATCCCAAAATCCTATGGAGGAATCTGAACTTCATTTATGTAAGAGTACAAGAAAACTTAAACCTAAATGATGTTATGAGATTGATGATTATATTTTCTCGGTATCTTCCACAAAATTGGATGAACCGAATTTTCTGACTGACGCTTTATCGAGCCCTAAAAGAATTAAATAGATAAAAGAAAGGAAAGAAAAATTAGAGTCTATAAAATCCAATAAATTCTGGGATCTAATTGACCCTACTTTTGGACGTAGATCTAAGGGAACAAATTGATTCTCAAAGTTAAACACAAATCGGATGAGTCAATAGAAAGACACAAAGCACGATTGGTGGAAAAAGGTTTTACTCAAGAATCTAAAATAAATTATGAGGAAAGTTTTTACTAGTTGTGAAATCTATCTCAATTCGCTTACTTTTGGCTATTGTTGTACGTTTGAATTTAGAATTACACCAAATAAATGTGAAGATTGTTTTTATAAATGTTGAAATAAACAAGAAAATATATATGGAACAACCTATAGGTTTTGTTGTTAAAGGCTAAGAAAATAAGGTTTGTAAATTAAACAGATCGATAATGGCCTAAAGCAGTCTTCAAGACAGTGGTACCTGAGATTGCATAAGGAAGTGATTTCATTTGATTTCACAATGATTGATGAAGATTATTGCATCTATGTGAAGAAGTCTAATGGAATGTTTGTGATTCTTCGCTTTACGTGGATGAGATTTTATTTGTTGGAAATAATTTGGAGTATGTGGAAAATATTAAGTCATAGCTTTTAAAGTCATTTGACATGAAAGGTTTGGGTGAAACAGATTATATATTGGGTGTAAAAATCTAAAAAGAGTGTTCCATGAAAATTTAAGTCTATCTCAACAAAGATACCTAAAGAAAATTTTGGAATGCCTTTAAATGAATAGTAGTCAATCCATGGATACTCCTATAGCAAGAGGTGAAAATTTAAGCCTTGAAATGTGTGCAAAGATTACAAAGAAAAGAAAGACATGTATCGAGTACCATATTCTAGTGTTGTTGGGAATTTGATGTACGCTATGATGTGTACTTGCCCAATCATTTGTTATGCCATAGGTTTGGTTAGTAGGTATCAATCCAATCATGGAAAAGAGCATTCGAAAGAAGTAAAGATAATTTTTTGATACTTGAATGGAACATAGATTATTCACTATGCTATAAGTGACTTATTCATTTGCCACGACCCAATTTATCAGGTCATGATGGCGCCTACCATAACCTACCAGAAGGCAAGCCAATCCCCGTAGTCCAGAACAGCTAGTATCGGCCTGCCCAAATATACATAGAAGAGAATGCGGAATAGAAGAAATAAGAGAATCAAATATATAATAAAATCCCAAAACTGGTGGTATCAGTACAAGAGCTTCTAATAATATAATAAGAGTACAAAAGTAGAAAAGATGAAATAAATTATACTGATACAACTTATCTTCAAATACAATATAGAGACAAATCTAGTACATAAGAAGGAGGTAAGTAATACTCCACACGTTAGGAGCTCACTCTATGTCTCCGAACCATGGTTGCTCCAAATGACTCACACATCAACAACGATAACCCGTACTATGATCAGAAGGTTGTAGAAGTGTAGTATGAGTACCAAACTAATGGTGCTAAGTAGGCAACTGCCAATTGAGCTCCAAATATAAAACAGATATACATAACATATAAACGAAATGTAAACTACACCAATGTTCAACAACCACATAAATAGTCAATGAGATAATAAGGATAACCTATACTATTTATGTCCCAGAGACTAACATAATAAGACTAATGAAGTATCAAGGATAAACTATCTTATTCCAGCCACACTCAGAAATCTCAACACTTTACCATATATCTCTGTCCAATATACGAATAAAGTATGAACGAAGATTATATAGAAATATATAAGGAAAAGAATGGATATACAATATGAACAAAGGAAGGAAGGGATATACAGTAATACCATAGCTATATATAGCTAGATCTACATATATATATATATATATATATATATAGAGAGAGAGAGAGAGAGAGAGATTTAAGGTTATCTCGAGGTACAACCTAGATCATCATATCTTCATTATAAGGCCTCATTATAATCCTATTATGATTTATTACTAACATGCTCAGGGTTTCTAATCCATCTGTCTTATTATAAGTTAATCATGCATAATAACGAAATTGTAAGATGGAAGAGGCTAGAATCATACCTCAAATCTCATACTGAATCAATGACCAATTTGTAATAAGCTAGATATAACAATAATCATAACAATGATGATAACAATATCAATAACAACGCGAGTAACTAGCTGTTCTAGACAACCAAATACTTAGCTGAGCCTATGTGTGCCCCCACTGTCCTAGGCTCAGAAGGTTCAATCACCATAAAATAATACAAGGAATAGTCATTCCCTATATCTATGCAACCCTTCTATACGATCTTATAGACATATGTGTATACTAGTGATAGGCGATGTGCATGCAAGCATAAATGCAACAAAATCCATAATATCATAGTACCAATGTCATAACCATCACTGTCATAACCATCATCATCATCATCCTCATCATAATATCCCCCATCCTTGTTGGGTATTATCACATTATCATAATATCCTCATCAATGTCAATAATAGAGAGAGATCCCCCATGAGGGATAAAGTAAAGTGCAAGTCCCATGAGGAATAAAGTAAAGAATAAGTCCCATGAGGGCTAAAGTAAACAAACATAAAAAGGGAAGAAAGGTAAAGTATACTTCCATAATCTATCGATCATCATCAATATCACATTATCCATAAGCATAATACATAACATGACTATTATAACTTTCATCGAGTTTTACCCAAAATTTTTATTATTAATCCAGCATCTTCCTCTATCTCATACTGGAGAGATGTGTATGATAGGTGCACAGGTTCAAGTCATAGCTAAAAGAGTGTAAATTCATAAGTTTTTTGTATGTAGTGAACTTCACGACTAAGTTATTGTAAAAGTAAAGAAAGGATTGGAATTTTTCATGATTAGAGTAATTAGTAATATCAAATAATAGACCGAAACTTAACTGTCAAGTCTTTAAAAAATCATTACTAACCTCTTTTACCTATAGGTTATTCATTAAAGACTGACATTTATTATTATAAAGAAATCCATTATTAAGGTAGAAAGTGAGATTTAACTCTTAGTTAGTTACAACAATAACAATATTATAATCTAGTCAGAATTGTATCAATCATCAATGCAATAATCATGAATGTACCAAACCTATGCATGCCATAACTAGTATTCATATAATGGAACCATTAGCATTAATATATCAATAAACTACAATTGCATCCTTTACAAGGATATATACTTCCCGGATGGTCAACTTATATCATAACACGGCCTTGGGTCTAATAATGTGTCTGAAACAATTATAACATCATAATTATGGCCTTTGTCCCACACACATATTCGAAGTACATGTCAAAATCATATTTATAGGCCTAACATCTTTATAAGACATAAAGCATATCTATAATCATCTCACACATAGGAGGCATCTCACATCTAGAGGGGCATAATGCATCAATGAGGCATAACTCATAACCATGAGGGATATCATCTCTATAGGCCATTAACCTTAATTCGAGAAAAGTTATCACAGTTTTTCAAGCCATGAAGTAACCTTATTTTAAAGGCTCAATAGTCTCAACTAGGCATAACATCCACAACTAAGTCCACAAGGGCTAACATAAGTCTTGGCCTAAGGTGGGCTATAAGAACCCACTTCTAATCTTCAATTTCCATATTTAGGAAATCTATGCCCCAAACTAGGCTAAGGTATCTAGTTCAACTTCTAGATGTCAAGTAAGCCATAACCCAACCTAAGATAGGAACTTCATCTAGAAACAAGGGCATTTAAGTCAACTCTACTCAAATTACAGTTTCAAGATCACTAGACTAGCCTAACTAAGGTAATCATACTAACCGTGATTCTAACACTTAAAACACATCCCAAACCTAGCATCACATTATATCCATGTTAAAAATTAGTTCAATCAAGGGAGAAGGTAATAGGATTCAAAAAGGATATTAAGCATTTCAACTTACGGATCAAAACTATCATCTAATTCCCAAACTTCAATATTCAATACTAAGTCATTCTACCCATAATAAAACTTAACATTCACATTCACACACAATAGATTAAACACACATAATATTACGAAGAAGAGTAGACAAAAGCCTACCTTAAAGCTGAACCGCAAATACTTTAATCATTCACCAAAAGCTCATATTTATTTCACAAGTCTAAAATGCCATCAAACTATTAAAATCATAATCTAATCATCAATAAATAATAACAATACTCATATTTCACCATTGTACTTCGGGTTTACAAATGACACGAAAAACCCCAAGTGGGTCCCATTTACTAAATTTATATTTTGAGGTCAACCCAAAGTTCATATATGAACAAAAAATCATAACCCTCAGGAAATGGGTGAAGACCAAAAAAACTTTGGGCTAAAATCAAGCCCTATGTGACTTTGGGGTTTTAGGCCAAAACCCAAGAAATTCATCAGAAAGGTGATAAAATCTTACCTTAATTAGGATGATAATCACGATAAAAGATGTTAATCAAGCTCCTAAGTCACCCAATAGACTCAGTTTTGAGTTACCACAATCATTTAGGATTCTTGTCTCTCTAAATTAAAGAGAAAATTACCAAAATTGTGATATTGGAGTCCATTTATAGCCCCTTCAGGTACAGAGGTATCGCTATCGCAGTCCTAGGGACTGCGATTGCAGTATTACGATCGCACATGCACCAGAACCAGCAAACTCAAAAACCTATTTTTAGCCCTTAGAACTCATTCGTACTCCAATTTGCGCAAACAAACTATTACGATCGCACATGCACCAGTACTAGCAAAGTAAAAAACTTGTTTGTGACCCTCGAAACTCATTCAGACTCTAATATTTGCAAATAAACTATGTAAACCCATTAATTTCTATGTTCTTAATGCATTGAATAAATACAATGTATAGGTTGTCACAAGTTCTAGTAAGTGTGGTCAGCTCCTATTATGATTTATTCACTTGTTTCTGATTTCTATTGAGCTCCTATATCATATGTGATTATCTACAGCTTTACATACTCAGTACATAATTTGCACTGACGTCCTCCACGGGAAACCTACATTTCTTACTGCAGGCACAAGTACCTCAGCTCATACACCGCACAAGTAGGAGCCAGGATATCCAGCTGCTTTTGGTGAGCTCCAGTTTGCTTCAGGGCTTTCCGTTTCATATCCAGTCACTTTTGATATTGTATAGAAGTTCGTTATATAGCGGGGAGTGTCCTGATCTTAGTTAAACTCTATGTATTGTATATAGGCTTTATAGACCTAATGTACAGTCAAGGTGATATTTTGTTAAAAGACGTGATGGCTCCAACATCCAAGTATTGTATATACATATATATGTGTGCTCAAGCTTATACAGGTGATTATTTCCTTTTATATGTGACATGATGCTGTCCGAATTTTGCGTTGTCATAGAGGTATGCATGGGAAGTATAAGGTGATGAGCTGGTTCTCCCAGGCCTCCTCGGTTACGGGTGCCAGTCCACCCTAATAGGATTTAAGGCATGACATATATTCATGAAATTCATCAGATGCATTTGATTCATTCTTTCCATGCAACTTCTGTTTAAAATTTACCCGCACTCAATGCATATACCAAACTAATGTCTTTTACCATGGCTATTAAAATAAAAGTAACGCCCTGTATGTTACATGGCTTAGAAATAAACCTATGTGATCCCTAGAATGAGTAAAATTTTGGGATGAGTTCAAAAGTTTTGGGCATGAAATAGGACAGTGCATCACAAGGGGACCCTCGTGCGATGGCCCCACATCACCTGGACCAACCATGGGGTTATTACCTCGCCTACGCGGTGGCCCTGCATTGTACAGACTAGGACAGACGATAACCCTGTGGCACATGGAACACGTGTTGTGTGCCGTAACACCCCGCCCCATTGTGTTACGTAGCGGAATTTTATTTTGATGCCTTATTTTTAGGGTCTTTGGATCTTTTTACACTATAAAGCATTCTCCATTCACCCAAAATGTTTCTAAGTCCCTAAATACAACTTTTATACATTCTAATCACATTCTAGTCTTTCCCAAAATACTAAGAGGAGAATCAATTCGGGTTCAATCTCCCAGGCAAAAAGTTCAAGCTTTTCTTAAAATTTCTTTCATAAAAAGATATGTAGAGCAACCTAAATTCTATGGGGTTTACAAATGACTTTTTGAACTCTTAATTATGTAGAAATTATGGGTTTCAATCTATTTTAATATGTCCCCACTTCCCAATTTATGTGAAGAATCACAAATTTATTTAAAGATGTAGATTATGTTATGATTAATGAAAAGGTTGGGTTTTTGAACGTTTTTCATTTCAAAATTGTTCGTTACTTATGCAAATGTTTTTGAAGGCTACTTTTCATATTCAATTTACTCTTTTCTATCATGGTGATTTTTTGAATACGTGATAGAGATGACTTTACCTTGAAACTTGATAGAAGTCTTGAATATGAAACATATTTGCCAAAAAATTGATTCTGATCTTGAAAAACATTCTTATTTGACTTTTAATTTGTTTTATGGTGGTCAATGAATTACTACATGAAAGAGATCTAACAGAAAATAAGAGATAGCTAATTTTTGAGAAAGTCTAATACCTTGAAAAAGCTAAAACATGGGCTTAAAGAGACATAGATAGTTAACTGAGAAGGCATGGGTTTGAAAGTCTCATTGTTCGAAATTATGTTTTGTCGACATGGAGTTGATTACGTCTTGAAATACATATAATCATTTTATACTTGATTATAACTTTGGTATACCGAAAATTAGAAACTCCAATCATTATGGCAAACTTGGATCGGGGGCTTGGACAATGAGTTAAAACTGATCCCATATAGCCCGTGGTATTTACAAAAATGTCTGGGATGCCATCTAACTCAGAACTATAGAAATTAGAATAGAGTCAAAGTACACATATTTAAATTGAAGCCTTTCTTTATATCTTGATGGTTTGGATTATACCCTATAATGTACTTATCAAAAGCTTTTAATATTATTATTATTATTATTATTATTATTATTATTATTATTTTTGTCCATTCTACTGCCAATACATTCCACATATTGTCCATCCTTGGGCAGTTGATTATTTCATACTGTGGGTTTGGAGGAACATTCTTTTGGATAGGTGCAATACTAGGATCGTCCAAACATTATTAGAGTTGGAAAGTACTCCATCTTTTGTAAGGTAGTTTATTCAGAATGTTTAGCATTTTCAGTTATGGTATTGCCAGAGCCTTGTCCTGTCAAGATAGTTTCGTTATGATTAAAGGCTTAAATAGACAGGTTTTGCTATTACGCTTTTCATAGTCTTGGATTATTATTTCATTTAACATGAAAGACTTTGTAATCAGCCTTTAGGTCATTTTCTGTATTTCTGCTTATTTCACCGTTTAGAGATTTCTATAGTGCCCTAAGTCATTTTGACTTGTTGGAATTGATAGTTTGATTACTGGGCAGTTCGTTTGCTTTTTAGAGACTATTCCCTATTTTGAACCCTTTGTTGGTTGAAATTGGCAACCGGGGCAAAAGATTTTGTCAAATGACTTTATATGCTAATTTTGACAGTTCCAACAACTCCAAAAATTGATCTTAGGTTTGGTGGGCCATTAGTTTGGGTCCCAAGGCTCCCAGGCTCATTTTGGGGTATTAGTCGAGAGTTAAGAAAATGGAAAGTGGGTATAGGACTCATTTTTCATCAAAACAACCTCGGATGGAAATTTTGACAGCTCCATTGAGTCTAGAATATCAAATTTAATAAGGTAGCATAGTCTGTTTGTGCATAAAAAATTCCAACTAAATCCCGAAGAATTAGCAGAGACTGGAAAAATTCCAAGTCTCCAACTGATGCCTGATATCTGGTGTGACCGCTAAGAGGCCCTTTGGGTGCTTTAGCCACTTATTGGGTGCTTTAGCATCCTTTATCAGCTAGTAGGTACTGCTTTAGTGACACCTGGGCGCTTTAGCGGCTTGCACTAAAGCGAACCGCTGTCTGCTTTAGATACATAGCTTATGGGGTCGGATACCTATTTAGCGGTACTAGGCATTTTAAATGTGACCGCTAAAGTGGCCAAGTGTCTGCTTTAGCGGCATCCCCATGCCTGAAAAGGGTATAAATACCCACTTAGCCCAATTTTTCACTATTTTCATCCCTTGTCTAGAATCTTAAACCCTAAAAAGTGAGAGTTCTTAGGAGAACCAATTGTGGATGATTATGGAGATTTAGTATCATTAATTTACATGGGTTTTCATTAAATTTGCAGTAAGATTCCATTATTTTCATTGTTGATTTCTACATTCTTATCTAAAATTCCTAAAATCTTGGTCATTTAATTTAGCACCATTATAGCTCAAAATTCACTCATTTTTAGGGTAAATATTCCTTGAGCATAGAGGGACGTAGTATTGGTTTTGATTGTTCAATTTCAAAAATGGTCCCTACATAGGATTTTTACGTACTTTTAGACTCAAAGCACAATAGTGAAATATGAGTATCATTGTTTTCATATTTACAAGTAGATTGTGATTTTGGTAGCGTGGCACCTTGCGGAAGCTTCTCAAAAAGGGAAATCGGTGATCTAGCAGATTATCTGGGCTTTTCTTCGGCATCCAGGTAGGTTAGGTTTATGTTCTTCATAGATTGAGCTATCTCGTAGTATGCTTATAATATTATGCTAGATATGGGTTGAGATTTAGATGTTGGAAGTATGAATAAGATTATTTGGTTTATTTAGACTATTTAGGCTATCTTAAAATAGTAAAATTGGAATAATTAGCATAGTTATTCATGTCTTAGGTGAATTGAGCTTCACGATTCATGTTTAGAATGAAAACAAAAAAAATATGCAAGTTTCTTAGGTTGTTTTGAGAGATATAATGTGTTTTGGGTGTATTTTGTAGAAAATCAGATTTTAGAGTGTAAATGGAAGAAAAAGATGATAATTAAAGTTTTGGGCTACTTACTTAGGCATTTCTAGGCGTAAGTACCACTTACAAAGCATAGGTAATCAAAGTAGGTGTCAGAACTTGAAGTCCAGAGGCTCAGAAGCACGAAAAAAAGATTTTATCACTTACTAAGGGCATATACAGTCCGTATGTGACAAAAATAAGTGACAGAGGTCCACATCCAGAGAGTTGTAGGAGATGTACAAGAGGTTTGTCACTTACTTAGGACCACATATGGTCCTATGTAGTACATACAGTCCATAGGTAGCCTAAGTAAGTGGCCACCGACCTCAATTTTTATTTTTCGTATGGGTTTTAATTTTTAGGTTTTCCTTGTATCCTATCAATACCCTTTTGATATTCTGTAGTTAGGTTACATACTCTTAACACTTACAAACCTACATTTTATTCCAACATTCATAATTTGACCTTGGGAGCACTTTGTTCTTGATTTTGATTAATAATTCAGTTCTTGGATTTGGGTTTTACTTGTTTATCATTGTGATATTTCTTAATATTGTTCATTATAAATTTCATTGATGATTTCACAAGTACGAGCGGCTAAAGCCCTTATCTAAGGTTGTGGAACCCAGACATATTGACGAAGTAGGGAAATGATAAGTTGTTTTGAACAAATATCTTTGCATGTATTTTATTATCAGCATTTTTATAGATGTCTTAGCGGTTGCAAATGGTAAAATCCCTCCTAGATTATCATTACTTACTCCACAAGAGGAGTAGTACTAGGAAAACATAATCACAATAGTAATTTGAAAATTAACTGTTGATCTAGGCTAATCAATATAATCTATGTAAGATGGTTGCAAATGGTAAAATCCCTCCTAGATTATCACTACTTACTCCACAAGAGGAGTAGTGACTAGGAAAAGATAATCACAATAGTAATTTAAAGATTAACTATCTATCTAGGATAATTAATATAATCTATTTAATATGGTTATCTATCATCTAATAACTTAAGACTCAAAAGGTAATAGCTAACTGGGATCTCGAATAAGGGATAGTAATGTGATATCCTAAGACTCAAAAGGTAAAGGATGAAATTCGTTAATGTGTCCACAATATAGTTGAAGGTACATAACTTATCAAATTATGTATGCAAGGTACGGGGTTGGTTCAATAAAGCACAATAATCCTACTGAGTTGAGAAGCCAGGGAGAACACATTCCTAGTGTCATTACCGACTAATTACAACCAAATTTGAGATTTGCTACTTGTTAGAGATCACAATAACTAACCCCTCATTTACTTTCTATTTAGCTCGTTAAGTTTAGCATACTAGAGATAAAAATTTACGTCTTCCCTGTGGAGTTAACCCCAACCTAGTTAGGTTACTAAAATTGGCAGCGACCGCTTTATCCTTTAGCTTGAGGTATAGTTTGGGAGTTAATCAAACTTTTGGTGTCGTTGCCGAGGAAGATGGTGTGATTGTTGATTGAAGCTTGTTGGCATTTTTGGGTCTTTAATTTTCTATTCTCAGTTGGGTATACGCCGGTGTATGCCTAACACTAAGAGTCAAGGCAATCCCTTACTCCCACTGAATCTTAACCTAGAGTGACTGCTACAACCTAATATTCTGATGATAAAACCAGTACGTATAGGAAATTTAGAAGGGGTTCAAGAAAATCCTGATGAGGTTTCTCCCCCACTCCAGGTGACCCACACAACATTGCTGATCGGTAGATAGAGCGAATATTAGTAGATGCAGCTAACCGTAGAAGGGAGGCTGAGAAGGCCGATTATCTCAGCAAGCAGAGTTAACCAGTCCAAGACTACTAGTTGATCGTCGAGCATCACTTGATAGTAATCGATATAGAGTTCTAGGTGCTCAGGATTGAGTGATCCCAACATTCCAGTGCTTTTAATCATATGATCAGGAGGGGGACATGGCATACGTTAAGTTGGTAGAAAAAAGAGCTGTCATTTTTTTCACTTTCCCTAATGTGAAATTTGACATAACCAGTGCTATGATCTAGTTTCTGAATTTGAAATGTGTATTTTTATGATCTGTTACAGATTACACAAATATGTAACTTGCTAATATTGTTGGGATCTGCACTTCTACTATTTTGGGGGTAGAACAGGAAACACTCAGATTGAGGTTATTCCTCTTCTTATTGACGGGAGAAACTTCTTTGTGGTTGGGGGAACTTCCAAGAGGACCTATTACCACTTGAAATTAGTTACACAAGTAATTCTTAAACCAATTCTTTCCTCTATCTAGCATATTACAGCTTAAAGATGAGATATATAATTTTAGATAGCTATATTCAGAGTCAATATATGAGGCTTCATTTCTATTTAAGATAAATTAAATATTGGCACTCAATCATCGTATACTAAAGATATTTTATAGAGCCTTGAACATCAGCTCCTAAGGTATGGTAAGATACAATCACTGAAGGAACGCCCATGAGCTTATGTTGGGAAGCAGCTTCTGAGGTTCTAGACCAGATCTCTCTCACTAATCAAGTGTGACATACTTGGGAAGCTGAGAGAGGTTCTGGCACTTATGTGATTTGAGCTTCCAAAGGCCATGGAGTAGTTGATAATTTTGTCACATAAGATATTTTGTAGCTGAGGGATGATATTGGGTTGCTTGCTAAGTAGTTCTCAATAGTGAACTTAGAGAAAATAAATGCAGTAGGTGTACGGGGTTCAGCCTCTAGAGCTTATGAGTTTGACTTGGAGGAGGAGGCTAAGTATCTTACTCATGAATTAGTATCTTTTTAAGCAAAAGAGAAAGGAAACCAAGGTGGGAACTATTATGGTAATAGATACAAAGATCACAGTAGGGAGTGTGATAGTGACTAAAGACGTAGAGATGACTACAAGAAGAAGGCAGATAGGTATATTCCACCGGGTAGCCGTGGTTTAGAATCGATAATGGAGGAGTTGTTTTCCAAATGGTAAAGGGTCAAGAGAATCAAGATATTAAGGCTGATATCTCAGGTCTGACATAGAATGTTGACTCTCATGTAATTGCAATCAAGTAATTAGAGATACAGTTTAGGTAGATATCTGCTATGTTAAATCAAAGGCAGCCAGGTACCCTTCTAAGTTACATGGTTTAGAGTCCTCCAACCATCGGTCATTGTCTAGCTATTACTACAAGGAATGGTGCCCCTACTGATAATCCCCATGTGGTCACTACTGAGGAGTCGAAGAATGATAGTACTGCAAGTGATGAGACACCTGAGGTAGAGTTTAAGAAGTAGACATTTTTTATGATAAATATGAGACTGGTGATGGTGATGACTGGGTCGGCGATCCCAATGATAATATGTACCATGGTAGTGTTATCCCTTCCAAACCATTAGTAAAAAAGAAGAACCCCAAGGTAGTCACTATTTCATGTATTATTAGTCCTTTCAATATCAAACTTGCTTTGTATGACTTAGGAACCAACATAAATTTGATGCCACTGGTTATATACATGCTATTGGGGATAGGTACACTCAAACTGACATCTACGAAGTTGTTGATGGACAACTATTTTATGAAAAAACCTTTGGGTGTTTAGTGTAATATAGTGGTAAGAGTGGCATCCTTTATGATCCCTATTGATTTCATGGATCTTGACTGTGAGGTAGACTTTTAAGCCCTATATTATATTGGGTAGACCCTTTAGTTTCATGGTTAAGGCGGTTATTAATATGGACTTAGAGGAGATAACCTTCAGGAGGAATGTTGAGCAAATGGTTTTTGATGTGTTTCTATTAGTACAGTAACCAGATGATATATGAGTGGTGACAATGAAAGATATTATTGATGATAAGGTTGTTACAGGGGTCTTTCCCATTGAATAGAGGCTTGGAGTCGAAGCGTTAGCAGTAGTGATCATGAATTTTGAGAGTGATGGCATCGAAGAATATAATAAGATAGTTAAAGCATTGCATAGTTATAATTATGCTTTGAAAAAGCTGGATCTTGATCTAAAAAATAGAACCAAGCCTCCTACTAAACCATCCATTTAAGAGCCATAAATTTTGGAATTAAAGGCCCTCCCATCTGACTTACAATATGTATTCTTGGTGGCCAACAATAGCTTATCGGTGATTATTTCGTTAGATTTGTCAGAGTCACGGGTGGAAGAATTGATATCTGTATTGCAGCGGTTCAAAAGAGAAATTGGGTGGACCATAGCAGATATTGTGGGAATTCCATAAAGTTTTTGTACTCATAAAATATATCTGGAGCCAAAATATTTTCCTAGCATTGAGCATCAGTTCAGATTAAACTCTCCTAAGCAGGAGATTGTGAAGAAAGAAATTATCAAGGGGTTAGATACTAGAGTGGTTTACCCCATTGCGGACAGAAAGTGGGTTATCCTGGTTTAATGCATACCGAAGAAGGGTGGATTTACAATAGTTCCCAATGAGAATAATGAACTTGTGACCATGAGATCAGTGACCGGTTAGGGAGTTTGCATGGATTATAGAAAGCTGAATACTTGGACCTAGAAGGATCACTTCCCCAATTCTTTTATGGATCAGATAAGTTATAGACTAATAGGACAGGGTTTGTATTATTTTAGTGATAGGTAGTTGAGTTACAATCAGATCACTATTGCTGTTGAGAACCAAGAAAAAATGACATTTACTTACCCCTACAGGACTTTTGCATTCAAGAGAATACCATTCAAGTTATGCAATGCTCCTGGCCCTTTCAAGAATGCATGACGTCTATATTTTTTGATATGGTAGAGTACAAAATCGAGGTCTTCATGGATGATTTTTGATTAGTTGGGGACTCCTTCGATGATTGTTTGGCCTATCTGGCCAGTGCACTACATAGATATGAAAAGTGCAACTTGGTGCTGAATTAGGAAAAATACCATTTTATGGTGAAAAAGGTATTGTTCTCGAGCACAAGATCTCCAAATACGGTATTAAGGTGGACAAAGCTAAGATAGAGATAATTTAAAATTTTCCACCACCAGTCTAAGTTAAAGGTGGAGCATTTGGGATATGCAGGCTTTTATAGGAGGTTCATCAAGGACTTCTCTAAAATTGCAAATCCTCTGTGCAAGTTTTTAGAGAAATAGGTGAAATTTGTATTCGATGATGCATGCCTGAAATCGTTCAAGTGCCTTAAGGAGCGGTTGATTATGGCTTCTATAATTGTGTCCCCTGATTTGTCTAAACTTTTGAGGTCGTGTGATGCAAGATGAGGGCCTTGGGTGTTTTCTTAGGCCAATAGAGCAAGAAGTTCCTTTACCCTATTTACTATACCAACAAGGCATTTAACCCCACACAGAAAAATTATACATTTATAGAGCAAGATTTGTTTGCAGTGGTTTTTTCCTTCAAAAAATTTTGGTCCTATTTGATTGGGACCAAATTCATAGTTCATATAGACCATACAACCTTGAGGTATCTGATATCAAAAAAATATGCCATACTGAGATTGATTCATTGGGTTCACTTGCTGCAAGAATTTGACTTTGAGGTGAAGAATCGAAAAGGCACTTCAAAATAAGTTGCAGATCACTTGTCAAGGCTTGAAGGGGAGGCAATGTAAAAATTATGGGATGATCTTAAAATATATGCTACTTTTCTAGATAAGCGTGTCTTGGTAGCATCTCAAGACTTAATCCATTGGTTTGCTGATTTTGCCAGCTATTTGGCAAGTAATCTTGTCCTAGAAGATCTTTTCTTCTAGCAGCTCAAGATATTTATACATAAGGTGAGGATATTATTTTGGGTAAGCCATATCTTCTTAGGTTTTCTACGGATGTTATTTGAAGGTGTATACCTGAGGTGGAGATGATGAGCATTGTTGTATCTTGTCATTCAACACCAGTTAGGAGTCATCATAGTGGTACCTGCATAGCCCATAAAATTTTGTAGTGTGGGTTTTACTGGCTTATTATATATAAGGATTCTCATAATTATGCACAAGCTTATGACCAATGTCAGCTTGAAGGAAATATTTTACGATGATATGAACTCCCTATAACACCTTTATTAGAGTTGGAGTTATTTGATGTATGGGGTATTGACTTCATAGGTCCATTCGTGAGCTCCTATGGCATGAGGTATATTTTCGAAAAGGTTAACAATGTTCCAAAATAGGTAGAGGCAGTTGTATTTCCAAATAAAAAATATTGGAGTGAAACTGCACATTTGAAGAAAAATATCTTTTCTCAATTTTGCACTCCATGTGCTATTGTTAGTGACGGTGGATCTCAATTTTGCAACTTTCTATTCAAGGCACTCCTTAATAAATATGGTGTAAGGCATAAGGTGATAACACATTACCATCTCAGACAAGAGGCAAGTTGAGGTCACTAATAGAGAGATCAAGTCCATATTGGCGAAACTGTGAATGCCACCAGGACGGACTAGTCTAGAAAGTTGGATAATGCATTATGGGAATACCAGATAGCTTATAAGACTCCTAAAAATTCCTCCTCGTATCAGTTTGTATACGGCAAGGTATGCCATGTTCCGTTCAGGCTTGAGCACAAGACACTATGGATATTAAAAAGGTTGAATTTTGAGTGGCATAATGCAGCAAGGTTGAGATTGGGAACGATAAATTAGTTGGATGAATTCCAAATCTATTATTAGGGGAGTTCTGCCATATTCAAACAAAGACTGAAGTTGTATCATAATAAGAAAACTTAGAAAAGAGAGTTTGAACCTTGTGATTTAGTCTTGTTGTATAATTTAAGGCTTTGCTTGATTCCTTATAAGCTGAAGTCTAGGTGGTAGGGGTCATTCACTATTTTTTGGGAATTCCAACACGATGCTAAAGAAATAAAGCATAATGGTGAAGTCCTATTCAAGGTGAATGGGAAATGAGTGAAGTAATACATGGGAAACCTTGAGGAAGTGAAAGTCTATGTTGAGGTGGACCTTGTCAAAGTCTGAGTAGCTAAGAAACCTGATTTGTGCCACGAAAATGAATCAGGCGCAGTATGGGAAGCAACCAAAGGTATATGGTGATTTTTCTTGTGATGACACAGATGCCTAGTGCTTCACAGGTTTTCCTCATTTCCTTGTTTTGTATTATTTACATGCACTGAGGATAATACACAATTTTTTAGTTGTGGGTGGGGTATATCATAGCCACCACTGATTTCTGTTGCCATGCTTCTTTTCTTTTCAGTAATGACAAGACTGTAAAATTGGCATGTCTAGGTTAAAATTTATGTAGTGATGTGTTTTGTTTCATATTATGTTTGTTTTTGTGTAACTAAGAGATTTTTGAGTATTTAGGATAGTTTTTATGTTTTTTGTTGATTTTGAGAAAAATGATGCCCCTCCAAAATTTGAACTATATGAATGTATATATGTGTGACCATTGTGGATCTTGTTATGACATTAGATTAGGGACATGATTCATAGCTAACTTGTGCATAAACCAGATAGGTAGTAGCTTGTGATGTGACTCTGTGCCATCCGTGTGTGAGATGCTACTTAGTTCCCTTTGTGACTTAATCTAAAACTTGCCTAGATAATCTTACCAAGGTTTTCAAATAGTTTGTTAGAAAAGGATCATAGGCCATTTTTTTATATTAGTCCACTTTTAGTCAAAATGACCTTCCCAATATGAAATAGCATCCCTTGATCCCCATTTTTTGAGCCTTATAGCCTATTTTTCATTTTACACCTTTTACCTTCCTATTTGTGTTATAATGAACCTGTTTTGTTTCTGGTCCTTATTGGACATTGTGCACCTCAACTCAGGCAAATCACCTAAGTTGAGGGTGGTTATCATAAAGGTGCATAATGTAAAGTAGGTATGAAAAAAGGTAAAATTAGAGAAAAAAGTAAGGTTGGGTATGGTAGAATAAGAAAGAGAAAAAGAAAAAAATCATGAAAAAGAAGAAAAAAGCAAATGAATAAATAAAAGAAACCACAACCAACCTGAATGTGTATTAAAGAATAAAAGGGAGAAACAAGGGTGGAATAAAAGAAAATCAATTAAAGTTTGAACCCCAAAGTTAGTGTAGCACCAAGGAGGCTTAGTCACTTGATATATCAAGATGTAAGATACCAGCCCTCCAAGCCTTTATCATAAGCCGAATAAAGTTCTATAGTGATCCTAACTTGACTATCTGAAAACCAAGGTAAAGAAAATAAGGGTAAGCCTATGGCATTCGATGCTCATTGGTGTAACCTCTTTTTGAGTGTGAGTTTCTCTTGATCGTTCCCACATTGACATGCATTATTCTATATAAGTGAGTGGAACTTCTTTGTTGTGAGGACACATGGGTTGTATTGCTAGGTATTTACTCATCTGGGTAGTGTAACTTGTATATAAGCATGTTTGTTTGTTGCTAATATAATTGTTATACCTTGATCCCTTTGTGCCCCACTATTATGATTCATGTCTACAAGCAATTGGTTTTGAATTATTTATATAAGAAGGGTTAATATGTTTGAGCTTAATATGATTACTGACTGTCTTAGATAACTTACATTCTCCTAGTTAAGCCTCGTGTTTTTATTTTGTTTTGTTGTATTGCCTGAGGACATGCAAACATTCTAAGTTGAGGCAATTTTTGTGATAAAGATTTATAACACTTTTGACACTTAAAACAAGGAAAATATGCAAGCTCCTTAGGTTTTTTATGAGATATGATGTGTTATAAGTATGTTTTGTAGGAAACTAGGTTTTGGGTGATAAACAAAAGAAAAAGATGAAAATTAAAGCTTTGGGATACTTACTTAGGCATTTCTGGGCATAAGTACCACTTACCGGGCATAGGTGACCAAAGTAGGTGTCAGAACTTGAAGTCCAGAGGCTCAAAAGTAGGAAAAGAAAGACCTTGTCACTTACTAAGGGCACATATAGTCCGTATGTAGTACTTACATTACGAATGTGGCCAGAGTAAGTAATAGAGGTCTAAGTCCAGAGAGTTATAGGAGTTGTTCAAGAAGTATGGCACTTACTTAGGACCACATACCATCCGTAAGTGGTATATGTAAGTGGCCACCGACCATAATTTTCCTTTTTTATTTGGGTTTTGATTTTAAGGGCTTTCTTGTATCCTAGAAATACCATTTTGATGTTTTGTAGTTAGGTTACACACTCTTAACACTTACAAACTTATATTTGATTCGAAGAATTGGAATTTGATATTGGGATTACTTAATTCTTGATTTTAATTGATAATTCAGTTGTTGACTTTGGGTTTCACTTATTTATTATGTGATATTTTTAATGTTGTTCATTATGAATTTTGTTGATTGGTTCACAAAGATGAGCAACAAAAGCCCTTAGCTAGGGTTGTGGGAACCTTAGGATATTGACGAAGTAGGGAAAGTGCTATGTTGTTCTGAAGCAGTATCTTTGCATGTGTTGTATTATCTTCAATTTAATAGATGTCTTTGTGTTTTCAAATGATAATATTCCACCTAGATTATCTATACTTACTCCACAAGAAGAGTAGTGACTCAAAAAGGATAATTACAATAATAATTTGAACATTAACTGTCGTTCTAATCTAATAAGTATCATCTATGTAAGATGGTTATCTATCATCTAATAACTTAAGACTCAAGAGGTAATAGTTAACTGAGATCTAGAATAAGGGTTAGTAAGGCCATATCCTAAGACTCATAAAGTAAGAGATAGAATCTGTCAATGAGTCCACAAGACAGTTGATGGTACATAACTTATCAGATTTTGCATGCAAGGCACTGGGTTAGTTCAATAAAGCACGATAAGCCTACTGATTTGAGAAGCTAGGGGAACATAAGCCTAGTGTTCATTACCAACTGATTACAACTAAAGTTGAGATTTTCTACTTGCTTGAGATCACAACAACAAACCCCTCATTTACTTTCTGTTCAGCCAGTTATGTTCAGCAAACTATAGATATAAATCTGCATCTTCCCTATGGGTTTAACCTCAATCTAGTTATGTTACTATACTTGAAAATGGACGTTTTATCCTCCAGTTAGAGGTGTAGTTTGGGTTTTGATCAATGTTTAGGAAGGATTACTATCTTATCTCAGAATGAACTTATATACCATAGCCTAATTCATGGTAAGAGTTGCCTAAATGGATTTTGGGGATTAAGCGTAGGCCCTTCCAGGCCACCTTATGCAAGGGATAGCCTTGTGAATTACTTATGCATGATATACTCTTATTAATGGTTGATTTGATGCTTTTTGAGTTTGGATATGATTATTGAGTATGTTAGTTGGATATTAAAAGATTGATGCCAATTTCGGGTATTGATATATGATATGTGTTATATCTATAAATATGATTGTTGAGATGGCTTTTGGCATGAATATGGATATGATTTATAGATACATGAATGATTATATAGCTTATCTACATATTATTATTGATATAGCTTCTGAATATGATTAATGATATGGCCTATCCACATGCTTCATGATATAGATATTAGCATGATTATTGAGTAATGCTTTGTTGATATGATATATCTTATGGATGTAATATGTCTTACAAATATGATATGACTCATAGATATGATATGGCTTATAGTTATGATTTGAATTATAGATATAATTAATGGTTTATAAATATGATTAATGGCTCCTAGAAATGATATGGCTTATAGATATGACAAATAAGTGATAGATATAATATGGCTAATAGATATGATATCGATTGTAGAGACGGTTAAGGTCTTGTAGATATAATTCATAGTTTATGGATCATTTATTAAAGTAACTTATGAATATGACTATTGACATGGCTTATGGTCTTGGTTAATGGAATAACTTAATAGATATGGTATTGGTATAGTCTATTGGGTTAGTTTGTTGGTATAGCTTGGTGATATGGTTTGTTGATACAATTTATAAATATGAGTTTCAGTTTTAGTCCTGCAGTTGATAATGATCTTGATAATATAAGTTCCGGTTCAAGTCCGGAAAATGGTCATAATGATAATAATGCTATAAAGTTCTGGTTCAAGTTCTGCATAGGGAACTATGTATGAGATAACAGTGTCCGAATGGATTCTTGGTTATGGTATAGTAAATTCGTGATTTATGGCTATTCGATTTCTTAGTTTCCTTGATTGTCCCCTCAGAGTTGTGAGATCCTGCACTGGGTTATTTACTTTTTTCACTTATTGGCTTATGGAGGACAATCTCGTAGTTATAATTGTATGATCTTTATGTTATTGTCTCGTATGCATTCACTTATTCATATATAGCAGTGTAAGAGCGTATTTCTAGGTTTGCCTCTTTTATCTTAACTTGGATTATCCTATCTTGTATTTTATCATATTTATATCATGATTTAACTTAGTCGACCGATGATGCCTATAAAGTACCCATGGTTTTGGTATTTATAAGATATTTTTGTACCTTTTTAGGTGCAGATATGAGTACTAGTTGATGCCGCTGATTTGACATTTGTGTTGGGTTAATTTTAGAGATTGGATGAGCTCTTGGAGTCAGAGTTACCCTTTTTCCTCTATTTATCTGTGTCTACTTTTTCACCTTTGAGTCAGAGTTATGGGATGGTTGTTGTTTTCCTATTTATTTATTAGATCTATATGACTGTATTATTGGGACAAGAATTTCCAAATTTTAGGCTATTTTTCACCAAGATAACCCATTGCATTTAGCTCTAGGCTATGGTTTAATTTACCTATTAGTGGGATAGAATAGGTCCCATCATGACTCATAAATTGGGTTGTGATAGACTTTATTTGATTTAACCATACATAGAAAAACTCTACAGTTACAAAGCAAAAGTTGTTTACGGTGGTTTTTTCCTTTGAAAAATTTTGGTCCTATTTCATTGGGACCAAAGTCATAGTTCACACGGACCATTCAACCTTGAGGTACCTGATATTAAAAAAATATGCCATATTGAGATTGATTCATTTGGTTCACTTGCTGCAAGAATTTGACTTTGATGTGAAGGACCGAAAAGACACTTAAAATCAAGTTGCAGGTCACTTGTCTAGGCTTTAAAAATTAAGGGATAAGCTTGAAATAGATGAAACTTTTCCAAATAAGCGAGTCTTGGCAGCATCTTAAGACTTAATTCGTTGGTTTGCTAATTTTTGTAACTATTTGGCAAGTGATATTATCCCAGAAGATCTTTTCTTCCAGCAGTGCAAGAGACTTGTACATAAGGTGAGGATGTTCTTTTAGGTTAATCCATATCTTCTTAGGGTTTCTGCAAATGTTATTTGTAGGTGTATACCATAGGTGGAGATGGTGAACATTTTTGAAGTTTGTCATTCAACACCAGTTGGGAATCATCGTAGTGGTACCCATATAGACGATAAATTTTGGTAGTGTAGGTTTTACTGGCCTATAATTTATAAGGATGATCACAATTATGCACAAGCTTGTGACCAATGTCAGCTTCAAGGCAATATTCCATAATGATATGAACTCCCCATGATACTTATATTAAAGCTAGAGTTATTTGATGTATGGGGGATTGACTTCATAGGTCTGTTCATGAGCTCTTATGGCTTGAGGTATATTTTGGTAGAGGTTGACAATGTTTCAAAATGGGTAGAGGTAGTTGTGCTTCCAAATAAAAAAAGTTGGAGTGTCACCGCAGTTTTGAAGAAAAATATCTTTTCTCGATTTGGCACTCCATGTGCTATTGTTAGTGATAGTGGATCTCACTTTTGAAACTGACTGTTTAAGGCCCTACTTTATAAATATGATGTAAGGCATAAGGTGGAAACACCTTACCATCCTCAGACAAAAGGGCAAGTTAAGGTCTCTAATAGAGAGATCAAGTTCATATTTGTGAAGATTGTGAATGCCAACAGGATTGACTGGTCTAAAAAGATAGATGATGCATTGTGGGCCTATGGTATAGTTTATAAGACTCCCATAGGCGCCTCTCTATATCAGCTCATATATGGCAAGGCATGTCATTTTCCTATTAAGCTCAAGCAGAAGGAACTATGAGCATTGGAAAGGCCAAATTTTGAGTGGCGTGATGCAACGAGGTTTAGATTGGGCAAGATAAATGAGTTGGATGAATTCCAAATCCATGCATAGGAGAGTTCTACCATATACAAAAAAATACTGAAGTTGTATCATGAAAAGAAAATTGGGAAAAAAGAGTTTGAACTCGGTGATTTAGTCTTGTTGTATAATTTAAGACTTTGCTTGTTTCCTGGAAAGTTGAAGTCTAGGTGGTATGGGTTATTCATCACTATTTGGGTATTCCAACATGGTGCTATAGAAATAAAGCGTGATGGTGAAGTCCCATTCAAGTTGAATGGGTAGCGAGTGAAGCACTACATGGGAAACCTTGAGGAAGTGAAATTCTGTGTTGAGGTGGACCTTTGCAAAATCTGAGTAGCCAAGGCAACTGAGTTGTGCCAAAAAATGAATCAGACATTGCTTGGAAGGAAACCAAAGGTATATGATGATTTTTGTTGTGATGAAACGGATGCCTAACGTATCCCAGGTATGCCCTCATTTGATTGCTTTTATTATTTACACGCACTAAGGAAAACGTATAATTTTTTAGTTAGGGGTAGGGTATATCATAGAAGCCACGGGTTTTTGTTGCCGTGCTTCTTTACTTGTCGATCATGATATGGTTGTAGAATTGGAATGTCTAGGATAAAATTTGTATTGTGATGTGTTTTGTTTCATATTACGTTCATTTTTTATAATTAGGGTTTTTTTGAGTATTTAGGGCAGTTTTTATGTTTTTTGTTGGTTTTTAGAAAAATGATACCCCTCCATAATTTGAACTATGTGAGTGTATATATGTGTGACCATTTGTGGATCATGTTATGACATTTGATTAGGGACATGATATTCGTAGCTAACTTGTGCATGACCAGATAGGTAGTAGCTTGTGATATGACTTTGTGCCATGTGTGTCTGAGATGGTACTTAGTTCCCTTTGTGTCTTAAATCCAAAATTTGCTCGGTTAGTCCTGCCAAAATTGTCGGATAGTTTTGTTAGGAAAGGATCATCAGCCGTTTTTTTATATTAGTCCACTTTTAGTCTAAATGACCTTCTCAATATGAAATAGTATCCCTTGATCCCCATTTTTTTAGCCTTATAGCCTATTTTTCTTGTTACATCTTTCACTTTCCTATTTGTATTACAATAAACCTTTTTTTTACCTTGGTCCTCATTGTACATTGTGCACCTCAACTCTAGGTAAATCGCCAAAGTTGAGGATGACTATCATAAGGGTGCGTAATGTAAAGTAGGTATGAAAAAAGGTAAAGTAAGAGAAAAAATGTAGGGCTGGGTGTAGTAGAATAAGAACAAGAAAAAGAAAAGAAAAAATTATGAAAAATAAAAAGAATAAATAAAAGAAACCACAACCAACTTGAATGTTCATTAACGAGTAAAAAGGATAAACAAGGGTGGAATCAAAGGAAATTGGTTAAATCGGACCCTAAAGTTAGTAATGTTCCAAAGAGGCTTAGTCACTTGATATATCCAGATGTACCATACCAGCTCCCAAGCCTTCATTACAAGCCGAATAAAGTCTTATAGTGATCCTAACTTGACTATTTGAAATCAAAGGTAAAGAAAATAAGGGTAAGCCTATTGCATTTTATGTGCATTGGTGTAACCTATTATTGAGTATGAATTTCTCTTGAGCGTTCCCGTGTTGACATGCATTGTTCCATATGAGTTAGTGGAACTTCTTTGTTGTGAGGGCACATGGGTTATATTGCTAGCTGTTTACTTATCTGGGTAGTTTAACACGTATAGAAGCATGTTTGTCTCTTGCTAATGCAATTTTCATACCTTTATTCCTTTGTGTCACGCAATTGTGCTTTATGTCTCCATGCGGTTAGTTTTGAATTATTTATATAAGAGGGAGTAATGTGTTTGAGCTTAATGTGATGATTGACTGCCTTAGAGATAACTTAGATTCTCCAAGTTAAGCCTCGTGCTTTTGTTTTGTTTTGTTGTATTGCTTGAGGACATGCAAACGTTCTAAGTGGAGGGTGTTTATGTGATATGGATTTATAACACTTTCGACGCTTAAAACGAGGAAAATATGCAAGTTTCTTAGGTTTTTTGTGAGATATGATGTGTTATGAGTATGTTTTGTAGGAAATTAGGTTTTGGGTGCTAAACAAAAGAAAAATATGAAAATTGAAGCTTTGGGCTACTTTCTTAGGCATTTCTGGGCGTAAGTATCACTTACCGGGTATAGTTTACCAAAGTAGGTGTCAGAACTTTAAGTCCAAAGGCTTAAAAGAAGGAAATAAAAGACTCTGTCACTTACAAAGGGTATATATGGTCCGTTGATGTGTGAGCAGATGCTAACACAATTGAGGCTTTTAACTGAGAATAATTGGAAAGTCTTAAGCAACTTTTGTCTTTTTTTATTGTTTTATCTTTAATTTTATAGTAGAAGCAAAGATGTAAGAGAACCAACAAGGATGGAAACAAAAGAGTTGAAATCTGAAGCAAATAGAAGAGAAGTGTGTTTGACAACATTCCTGATAAGTCGTCATCCATATGATAAGTTATCAGAGATACCGTCAGCCTTAGACAGAGAATGGACCTTAGCCAAAAGTTCTGACGACATCTCCTAATAAGTCATCAAAGATTTGATAAGCTATTAGGTTTCATTGTCAACCTTAAGCAGGAAGTGCTAAAACTGAAGAAGGAGTTGATGACATTTGTGATAAGTCGTCAGACTCCTAATAAGGTGTCATAAATGTTGTCATCTAATCAGAGAAATTGTTGAACTCCGTGATTTTGTTTCCATGATTAGGGTAAACTATTTAAAGTATAGTTTAGGGTTTTCTAAGTATCATTCTGAACCAGTTTTGGGACACACGTATTTTGTTATTTTTTCTCTCTAGTTTCTTGGCTTGAAAAACAACTAAATTTGAATAGATTTTCATCAATATTTTGGAATTTCTATTGTGATATAATCTAAAAATCACTAGTTACTATTCATCTTGTGGTAAGTTCATCTTTCAAATTATGAATACATCTAGTTGTTTCGCTTATTACATTATGAATGGCTAAATCTCTTTAACCCGAATTATGGGATCTATGGGTTAAGTCTTGGTAAGATGTATGTGTTTAAGATTCTAAAGGTAATAGGACTCCTTGATAATTTTAAGATTTTAATTATTGTCTATTGGTTGCAAATGATAGATAGCACCTGTTTTGATTTGCTTACGATAAGAAATCAAATATAGTAGGAAGTAAATTATTGACAGGGACTTGAAAACACTAAAATTCCATTTAATAATTGACGCTGTAACAAGGTTGATTAACCTAAGGTGAAGTTAGGTTAGTAAATATAAATTCCCTAAGTCCGAGGGGATTAGGTAATTAAATGCTTAAGTAGGTCGAGAGACATTTAGGCATAACTTCGATAAAGATAATCTGTTGACCTACCTACTGTGAGAATATTGAATCACTGTTAGCATCTATCAAGTAGTAAAATCCATAGTGAAAATAATTCTGGTTTTCCATAAACCCTTGTTTACAAACACTGAAACTAAAGTGACCAACAACTATTGGCTAGTCTCCAAAACCCCCATTTTATATTTTTGTATCATCTGTTTGAATTCAACTTGTAGCTATAGTTTCTAGTTAGTTTAATTGCCACTCACATTATTCCATGTGGATTTAACCCCGACTTCAAAAGTTGGGTAAATATATTGACGACGATCTCCTTGCATTAAATTAACGTGTAAGTTGAGCGTTATCAAAAATAGCGCCATTGCTGAGGAACAATTTGGCGTATTGAGCTGGTTTGGAATTTTAGTTTACTTGCTTGAATTCAAATATGAAAATATTTATTTAGTTTATTTTTTATTTATTTATATTTTTATCACACCTTTCTTGAGATGTCAGTCTGGATAGATGGTTTTTTGAGTGATGATGATTCTTGTGACGATTCTTGTTATTATTGTGGGGGACCATATTTTGATTCTTGCTGTCCAGATTTACCTGGCATTGCGTGGACTGGACCTTCACAATATGATGCGTATACTGTCCTACTTACTGTAACTTGGTGTTTGGCTTGTGGTCAAAGTAATTATACTGAAGATATGTATGCTGTCATGATTCAAGTGAACAAATTGATGAAACGAATCTTTGAGAATCAAGAGCAGATGTGGGCAGAGCTAAAATAGTTACCATTCCCACCATGTTTATAGTGGCTAAAAAAAGAAGAATATGAGGTGGACATTAGCCAATTTGAGGATAAAACTCAAGAATCGCAACCAATCGATTGTCATCTTGAACTTGAGACTGACATTGAGAAGGTGAATAAAAGTGAGTGCGTAGTAGATAGTGTAAATTTTGAAGTAGAATTAGTTGGGCCTCACTCAAAGCATTTTTCCACATTATGTTTAGATGATATCTTGTCTGTGGAATCATCTAAAATAGTGGGAGAGTGTGAAGATGAGGAACAAAAATGCTATATTCTTTATTTTACACTTGATAAGCAACATAAAAACACACCTCACTTTAGGGACGAGTGGTTTACCATGCACATTCTATTACTCAGTTCCTTAATTTTTATACCACCCTTCTACGAGCGAGGCAATAAAATAGACTCTAAGTTAGGGGTGAAATTCATATCCTCAAGGTGGAGGAAAAATCTGAGTTGGGTCGTGCCGCGACATTAAATCAGGCGCTTCTTAGAAGGAAACCCAAGGTATTTTGTTTTTTTTATTTGTATTATGTGATTGACATCAGATCTTCGCACCTATGGTGCCACAGGTATGATTCTAAATCTCTTGTTTTGTTTTGACGCATTGGGGACATTACATCATTTTAAGTCGAGAAAGGGTCTACTTGTTGATGTTGATGTCCTCTTGGGTTTTTTTTTTGCCGTGCCTCTTTTCCCTGGAGTCTTATTCCTAGTAGAGTTGGTATGTTTAGGCATATTGTGATTTGTTTTAAAATGTTGTAGTTGACTAGGAGAAATAAAATTACCTTAGGCAGTTAACATATTTTTGTTGACTTTTGAACACCTCTCTAATAGTCTATTTTATAACTGTGTGATATGCATTTATGCGTGACCACTATGTATCTTGTTATGGCATTAGTACTAGTGACATGATAATCACTGCTAACAATTGCATGAATTGAATGGGTAGTAGCTTGTGATGTACCTTTGTGCCATATGTGTGTGAGATACTACCTAGTTCCCGTTGTGTGTTAAATCCTGAACTTGCCCAGTTGGTCTTTCCTTGGTTGTAGGATAGCGGTTTGGAAAGGATCATAGGCCATTATTGATATTAGTCCACTTTTAACCTAAATGACCTTCCATATGTGAATAATATCCCTTGATCCTGATTTTGAGCTTGGATGCCTATTCTTTTTATTATACCTATCATTTTCCCATTTGTATCACAATGAACCTGTTTTGGCCTTGGTCCTCCTTGGACATTATGCACTTTGACTTAGGCAAATAGCCTAAGTTGAGGATGGATATCATAGGTGTGCATGATGTAAAGTGAGTATGAAGAAGGGTATTAAAATATATATATATATATATATATATATATATATATATATATATAAGGCTACGTGTGGTAGAAAAAAATGAGAAAAGAAAAGTTGTGAAAAAAAGAAAATGAATGACTAAATGACCACACCCATCCTGAATTTGCTTAATTAAGAAAGGGAGAAATAAGGTAAAGGTTGATAAGTGAGACCCCAAAAATAGTGTAGTACCAAGGAGGCTTAGTTACCTTAAATATCCTTGTGTATCATACCAGCCCCAAGCCTACATTACAAGCTGAAGAAAAGTCCTACAGTGATCCTAACTTAACTGTCTGAATTCTTTGGTAATTAAAATAAGGGAAAGCTTATGGTATTTGGCATATATTGATGTGAACTTCTTTCTGAGAGTGAATGTCTCATGACCGTCCCCTCATTGACATACTTGATTTCATATATGAGTGAAGAGGGACTTCTTTGTTGTAAGGGAACATTGATTGCATTGCTAGCTGCTTACATGTTTGGGTAGTGTAACTTGTATATATGCATGGTTATTGTTGCTAATTTGATGTCATATCCTGATTCCCTTATGTCACATTATTGATCTGTATTGATATACACAGTTGGGTTTAAAGTGATTGAAAAATTGAGAGGGTAATGTGTTTTGAGCTAAACTTGATAATCAACTGTCATAGGTATCTTATGTGTCTCTTGTTTAAGCATCGTAGTGTGGTGTTTTAGTTGCTTGAGGACAAGCAGTTGTTTTAAGTTGAGGGTGTTGATATGCGAGTAGATGCTAACACATTTGAGGCTTTTAACTAAGAATAATTACAACGTCTTAAGCAACTTTTATCGTTTTTGATTGTTTTATGTTAGATTTTATAGTAGAAGCCAAGATGCAAGAGAACCAACAAGGATGGAAACAAAAGAACTAAAATCTGAAGCAAATAGAAGAGAAGTGTGTCTGACGACATTCCTGATAAATCGTCATCCATGTGATAAGTTATCAGAGATATCATCAGCCTTAGACAGAGAATAGACCTCAACTGAAAGTTTTGACAAAATTTCCTAATAAGTTATCAAAGAGTTGATAATCCGTCAGGTTTCATCGTTAACCTGAAGCAGGACGTGCTAAAACTGAAGAAGGAGCCGAAGACATTTGTAATAAGCTGTCAGAATCCTGATAAGGTGTCACGAATGTCATCATCTAATCCGAGAAATATCTAAACTATGTGATTTTGTTTCCATAATTAGGGTGAACTATTTAAATTATAGTTTAGAGTTTTATAAGTAGTACTCTGAACCTGTTTTGGGACACACGTATTTTGTTATTTTTTCTCACTAGTTTCTTGGCTTGAAAAATAATTAACTTTGAAGAGATTTTCATCAATATTTTGGGATTTCTATTGTGATCTAATCAGAGAATCACTAGTTACTATTCATCTTATGGTAAGTTCATCTTTCAAATTATGAATACATCTAGTTGTTTCGCTTATTACATTATGAGTGGCTAAATCTCTTTAACCCAAATTATGGGATTTATGGGTGAAGTCTTGGTAAGATGCTATGTGTTTAAGATTCTAAAGGTAATAGGACTCCTTGATAATTTTGAGATTTTAATTATTGTCTATTGGTTGCAAATGATAGATAGCACCTTCTTTGATTTGCTTGAGATAAGAAATCAAATATAGTAGGAAGTGAATTATTGGCAGGGACTTGGAAACACTAAAATTCTATTTAATAATTGACTCTGTAACAAGGTTGATTAATCTGAGGTGAAGTCTGGTTAGTAAATATAAATTCCCTAAGTCCGAGAGGATTAGGTAATTAAATACTCAAGTTGGTCGAGAGATAATTAGGCATAACTTTGATAAAGATAATCTGTTGTCTTACCTACTATGAGAATCTTGAATCACTATTAGCATCTGTCAAGTACTAAAACCCATAGTGAACATAATTCTGGTTTTCTATAAACTCTTGGTCACAAACACTGAAACTAAAGTGACCAACAATTATTGGCTAATCTTCAAAACCTCCATTTTATCTTTTGGTATCATCTATTTGAATTCAACTTGTAGCCATAGTTTCAAATTAGTTTAATCACTACTCACATTGTTCCCTGTGGATTCGACCCCGACTCCAAAAATTGGGTAAATATATTGACGACGACCGCTTTACACTAAATTGACGTGTAAGTTGAGCATTATCATCTGTATGTAGTACTTACGATATGTATCTGGATAGAGTAAGTGACAGAGTTTTTTTTCCTGCTTTTGAGTACTTACAGTATGTATTTGGCTAGAGTAAGTGACAGAGGTCTAAGTCCAGAGAGTTGTAGGAACTATTCAAGAAGTCTGGCACTTACTTAGAACCACATACCGTCCGTAGGTGGCCTATGTAAGTGGCCACCGACCTCAATTCTACTTTTTCATTTGGGTTTTTATTTTTAGGGCTTTTTAATATCCTATAAATACCCTTTGACATTTTGTACTTAGGTTACGTACTTTTAACACTTACAAACTTATATTTGATTTCAAGATTTGGAATTTGATCTTGGGATTACTTTATTCTTGATTTTGATTGATAATTCAGTTGTTGGCTTTGGGTTTCACTTGTTTATCATTGTGATATTTTTTAATGTTGTTCATTATGAATTCCGTTGATTAGTTCACAAGGATGAGAAGCAAAAGCCCATAGCTAGGGTTGTGGGAACCTTGGGATACTGATAAAGTAAGGAAAGTGCTATGTTGTTCTGGACCAGTATCTTTACATGTATTGTATTATCTTTGGTTTGATAGATGTCTTAGCATTTGCAAATGATAAAATCCCACCTAGATTATCACTACTTATTCCACAAGAGTAGTAGTGACTAGGAAAATATTATTACAACAGTAATTTGAACATTAACTGTCAATCTAGGCTAATCAGTATTATCTATGTAAGATGGTTATTTATCATCTAATAAATTGAGAATCAATAGGTAATAGTTAACTGAGATCTAGCATAAGGGTTAGTAAGGCGATATCCTGAGACTCAAAAGGTAAAGGATGGAATCCGTCAATGAGTCCACAAGACAGTTGATAATACATAACTTATCAAATTTTGCATGCAAGGTACTGGTTGGTTCAATAAAGCACGATAAGCCTACTAAGTTGAGAATCCATAGGAACACAATCCTAGTTTTCGTCACCAACTGAGTACAACCAAAGTTGATATTTGCTACTTGTTCAAGATTACAACAACAATGTCCCTCCCATTTTCTTTTCTTTTCAGCCCGTTGAGTTCAGCAAACTATAGATACAAATCTTTATCTTCCCTATGGGTTCGAACCCAAACTAGTGGGGTTACTATACTTGACAACAACCGTTTTATCCTTCAGTTAGAGGTGTAGTTTTGTTGTTGATCAATGTTAAGGAAGGATTTCTATCTTATCTCAGAATGAACATTTATATTGTAGCCTAGTTTAGGTTAGGAGTTGCCGAAATAGATTTTGGGGATTAAAAGTGGGCCTTCCAACTTACCTTAGGATAAGATTTGTAATAGCCTTGTGAATTACTTATGCATGATATACTCTTATTAATGGATGATTTGATGCTTACAGAGTTTGGTGTGTTTATTAAGTATGTTAGTTGGATATTAAAAGATTGATGTCAATTTCGGGTATTGATTTATGATATGTCTTATATATATATACCGGATTATTAAGATAGCTTTTTAGCATGACTAAGGATATGATTTATAGATATATGAATGATGATATGACTTATATACATATTATTATTGATAGGGTTTCTGAATATGATTAATAATATTACCTATCCCCATGCTTTATGATATAGATATTAACATGATTATATATTAATGGCTTATAGATATAATATATCTTATGGATATAATATGTCTTATAGATATGATATGACTCATAGATATGATATGGCTTATAGTTATGATTTGGATTGTAGATATGATTAATGGTTTACAGCTATGATTAATGGCTCCTAGAAATAATATGGCTTATAGATATGATTAATGTGTGATAGATATAATATGGCTCATAGATATGATATGGCTTGTAGAGATGATTAAGGGCTTGTAGATATGATTCATAGTTTATGGATCATTTATTAAAGTAACTTATGAATTTGACTATTGACATGGCTTATGTTCTTGGTTAATGGCATGACTTAATAGAAGTGGTATTCGTATAGTCTATTGGGTTAGTTTATCGGTATATCTTGGTGATATGGTTTGTTGATGCAGTTTAGGGGTGGCAATTTCAGCCCATATTTGTAAAAAGAGTCTATTTAACCCATTTAGTGAATTGGATCACTCATATTTCAAATAGGTAAATATGGACTTCAACTCATTTTAAAAGCTCATACAAATAAGGACAAACTGGGTAAAATATGGGTACCCATTTAAACACAGAGATCACCCACATATTCTTAAAGTTTCAGTTTTATTCTTTGTTAGTTTCTTTTCTTTTTTTTTTTTTCTTTTTTTCTTTAATTTATTTTTTTTCTTTTTTTTTTTCATTTTTTTATCATTCCTTATAATTTCTTTTTTTCTTTCTCATTTTTTCATCTATTTTTTTATTTTTTACTTTTTTTTATTTTTTCTTTGTATTCTATTTTTTTTTGCTTTCCCCTTTCTCATTCTTATTTAATCATTCGTATTCGCTTGAGACCTACATGGGTTAATAAATATAAGTTTATAAGTATCTCATTTAGCCTATATAACTCTTAACATCTCTTATCAATTAAATATAATCCTTAGTCTCATTGCTTTATTATTATTTTTTTCTATCTTTTATTTCTCTTTCTTTTTTTTTTGTTTTTTAATTTACTATTTTTTACTTTCTTTTTTCCTTTGATTTACTTTTTTTCTTTTTCATTTTTTCCACTTATTTTTTACTCATTTCTTAAACTTTTTTTCTTTCTTCTTTTTCATCATTTTTTTCTTTTTCAATTTTATTTCTTTGCATTTTTTTTGTATTTCCGTTTCCCCCTTTTTCATTCTTGGTTCATCATTTTTTTCATTTTTTTAATTTTTTTATATTCTTTTTCTCATCTTCTTTTTGTCATTGCATTTTATATTTTTTTACTTTAAACATACTATATATTTCAAATAAATTTATTATTTGTATTTGAATAGTTTAATTATCAATATGTGCAATTTATCATTTGTATTTATATACAAATAAGTATATGAATTAAAATCAACATGGTTTGTGGTGCAGTGGATGGGGCTGCTCCACCCTTAATCAGAGGTCGAGGGTACGACCCTAGTTATGGAGAAAACTCTATTGAGAGCGCTGTCACCTTAATGGGCCCTGCAACACCTGATCCAGATTAGTCGGGGCTCCAATGCAGGCATCGAACACCGGATGAAAAAACAAAAAAAAAGTATATAAATTAATTGTATTTTTTTAGACTAAAATATATATGGCTGAGGATCCATATAGCCCTCGAATTATAAATATTGGTCGAATATAAATCAATATGCTCTTATGGTATTTTCGTTATCACACAAAAAAAGGAAACCAAAAATAAAAAAAAAGTAAAAAAAAAAGGTAAAAGTTAGAGATAGAAGAGAAAAAAAGAGTAAAGAAATAATTGAAGAAAAAATACAAAAAAATAAATAAAAAGAAAAAATAATGAAAATGTAGAAAAGGAGAACGAAAAAAGATGATGCTAAAAAAAAAATATACTAAGTGGTTATGATGTTTTAGTTATCATCCATAATTTGTACTCGACTTAACCATGTTCTTTGAAAATAAAAAAAAATATAAAACATAAAATACAACCAAAAAATAAAAAATGAGAAAGAAGTAAAAACAAAAAAATAAAAAATAGAAAAAAAGAAGATCAAAAAGAAAAAGGAAAAAAAAAGAAAAAGAAACAAAGGATAGGAGGGTAGAGGGTAGAGGGTAGAGATAGAAGACAGAAAAAAAGAAATGACAAAAAAGTAAAAAAGGAGAAAAAAAAAAGAAAACTAGAGGCTACATGTAGAAGAGAGACAAAAAAAACTAAAAAAAAAAATGAAAAAAATTCAAGTTGATATGATATAGAAGTTTTAAGCTTTTGACTTGTGAGTTAAAGTGGGTTGAAACCATTTTTACCCAATCCATATTTGACTATATTCATATTTACCCATATTTATATGGGCGGATTGCAATCCAAACCATTTTTGCTCGATCCATATTTAACCCATCCAAATCCAATCCAATCCGCCTGTTTACCACCCCTAATGCAGTTTATAAATATTAGTTTTAGTTAGATTCTGAAAGTTGATAGTGATCTTGATAATATGAGTTCCAGTTCAAGTCTGACAAATGGTCATAATTATAATAATTTTATTGAGTTCTGGCTCAAGTTCGACATAGGGAACGATGTATGAGATAACATTTTCCGAATGGATTCTTGGTTACGTCATGGTAAATTGGTGATTTATGGCTACTTGATTACTTAGTTTCCTTAATTGTACCCTCAGACTTATGGGAGCCTATATTGGGTTATTTATTTTTTACACTTATTGGCTTATGAAGGCCAATCTCGTAGTTATAATTGTGTGATCTTTATGTTATTATCTCTTATGCATTCACTTATTCATATATAGCAGTGTCAGAGCGTATTTTAAGGTTTGTCTCTTTTATCTTAACTTAGCTTCTACTATCTTGTATTTTATCATACTTATATCATGATTTAAGTCAGTCGATCAATGATGCCTACAGAGTGCCCATGATTTTGGTATTTATACGATATTTTTGTACCTTTTTTGGTACAGATATGAGTACTAGTTTTCATCGTTGATTCGGCATTCGTGTTGGGTTAATTTTGGAGATTGGGTGAGCTTTTGGAGACAGAGTTACCCTTTTTCCTTCTATTTGTCTATGCCTTGTTTTTCACCTTTGAGACAGATTGTATTTGACTATTCAGTACAAATAGTTCATAGGTAATAGCTCTTGTACCTATATTATTGAGTCATGGGATGGTTGCTGTTTTTTCTATTGAAGTCTTTAATTGTTAATTTTCGGCTTTTAGGCTATTTTGCACCACGCTAACCCATTGTATCTAGCTCCAGGATATGGTTCAGCTTACCTATTAGCGGGATAGAGTAGGTCCTATCATGACTCGTAAATCGGGTTGTAACAGACTTCATTTGATTTCATTATATTTCTTCACTTTAGTTATAACTATGCTTATGATAAAATATTAAGGGGTCTTCTCTGTCTTTTATTGTTTTGGTATGCCCATCACTTCTAGGACCTCTGCTCAGGTAACAAACATGATACCAGATCATGGACAGGATCTCTTTTATGGGTGTATAGAAAGTCATATTTATAAAAGAAAAGCTGCAAGACATTTATGAATGTCTCCCTTTATTTATATTCTAGTTCGTGCAAAAGAGTCTAATTTTGTTGAATTCTTCTAACTCATGACTTCCTGTATTTCAGATCATGCCTCCAAGAAGATCAAACAATCAAAGGGCTTTATCTGGAACATCTATCCTATTGGTACTAATTCTAAATAGTTTTATCCTACTCATGGAATGAGGACCTATCATGGAGTTCATACTATTGATATTCCCGCTGCTATTAGGGTTCCACCAAACCCAACTAGTCTTTCTTAGGTTCTTTAGACCACATCACACGTGCGAAATCCCCTTGAAGTGAGGTTTCCAGTATGGAGTTTAGATAAACCATCCAAATGCTTGCCCTAATTGTGTTATCTCAGTCCCATTGATTAGGTACTACTAGTTCTATTGTTAGTTCATTAGAAATCACTCAAGTTGGTCAATTTATGATACTAAACCCACTGACTACTGTGGGTTCCATAGTTGAGGAAGATCCTCAAGAGTTTGTGGTTTAGATGGAAAAGATAGTCTTAGTTATACATGCTAGTAATATTGAAGGGGTGGATTTTGAAGCCTACCAGTTAAAAGGGGTGGCCTATTAGTGGTATGATGAGTGGGAGGTAATCAGAGGTGAGAATGTAGAAATTGCTATTTGGAAAGAGTTATCTAATGACTTTCTAGACCACTTCTTCCCTCGGGAGTTAAGACAATACAAGGCTAAAGAGTTCATGAACTTGAAATATAAGAAGATGAGTGTCAAGGAATATGCTCTGAAGTTCACTCAATTGTCTCATCATGCTCTAGAGTTGGCATTGAATATAACATGACAAATAAGAAAGTTTTCTTCTAGTCTTTCGAATGATCTAGTGTTGGAGTGTAAATGGGCGATGCTAAAGAGTGATATGGATATCTCTAAGTTATTTATTTACATAAAATAAGTGAAAGATGAAAAGAAGAAGCAGGCAGAGGTAGAAGATCGGTAGAGAAAGAAGGGTATGCATGCAGATCAAGATGCTAGTCAGCCTCAGAATGGTAAAAGGGGAAGGCAATGGTTTAAAAATAAATCATGGGGAAATTCTTATTCATTAACCAGTGCACCAATTCATAAATATTTGGGTGATAATCAATTCCATGCCAATAATGGCCCAAGGATTTAGGGCGCTCGGTCTTAAGGAAGTGTACCTTTGTCCTGGTCACATCCTCACTATAGTACTTGTGAAACATTTCACCTTGGGAAGTCTCAGTATGGGAATCGTGTGTGCTATGGGTGTGGTCAACCTTGTCATTTTCAAAGAGTTTTTCCCCCTGCAAAAGGGACCTTATAGGAAATAAAGCTCAAGCTACTTCTTTATCCCCACCAGCTAGGGGTGCTACTTTTGCTACCGGGGAGGAGGGAATAGGGGGTGAACATAACCTTATATATGCCTTATCTTCTTGTCAAGACTTAAAGGCCTCACCAGATGTTGTTATGGGTATGTTACATATTTCCTCCTAATTTTTTTATGTACTACTTGACCCTGCTTCTACTCTATCTTATGTAACCTTTTATATGGCTGTGAATTTTGTTTTTGGCCCCAAAAATATTCCTGAGCTCTTCTCAGTTTCGACCTATGTTGATGAGTCTATTATTGCTAAAGGGTCAATAAAGGTTGTACTGTGTCCATCTTTCGTTAGGATACTATAGTAGATTTGGTAAAGATTGACATGGTAGACTTTAATTTAATTCTAGGGATGGATTGGCTTCACTCTTTGTATGCTACCTTAGATTGTAGGACCAAAAAAGTTGACTTCTATTTTTTGAACTAACTAGTCTTAGAATATGAGGGTAGCTTCGTGTAACGACCCGATTTTTCTAGAACCAAAATGTCACACGGTACTCATGATCCCGAAGGACTGTAAGCTAACCTTCTATTCATATCTATACCTGAGCACTGCATAATATAGATAATAAATGCAAAAACTGACCATAAGGTTCAAAACATTAAAATTACTACTCAAAACTGAAAAGTGAATACTGATACATCTGTTCGAAAAGCCTCTAAACTTCTAAACTGTGGAGTTGATGGGACATGTCCCCAACTAACTCCGTCTACTAAACAAAACTTGATTAAATAATAAACTAAGGATTACCCTCAAATGAAGAGGACTCACTGCTACGTCTACTGCTGCTGACTGGGACTGAGCTGCTAAGGGTACTCTGGATCTCGTGCCTCTGAACTTATGGCATCTAATAAAACACCATAACGCAAATGCGTCAGTACAGGAATGTACTAAGTATGAAGATGAGGTAAGGCTAAATGCAAAGGCTTATGCATGATCAATTACTCAACTAAATAATCATGAGAATACTGAATGTGAACACACGCATGAATGCACAAACCATACCTAAAAACATTGCAACTCGAAATACTGAAACTAGGATATTGCTTACTAACATCTGAACTCACTAATAATACTAATATACTGAATAATTGAATATCCTAATATCTATAACTGAGTACTGAAGTTGAGATCAATCTTATCTAGCGAGTGATCTCGAAAACTGATGATACTAAAACTGATTAACTAAATCTACTCATATCAATAACTGAACTCTGAGTTTGCTACTCTTGACTGACTGAATCTGAGATCAAACCTCCATAACGGGTGATCCTTTAATCTGTGATCAATGATAAGAAATGATCATGTCTGAGATCAAACCTATCTAGCAGAAGATATCTGAATCTAATAATGAGATTACTCAACTGAATCTGAGACTGAGATCAAGCCTATCTAACGGGTGATCTTTGGATCTGATAATGAGATTACTCAACTGAATCTAAGACTGATATCAAGCCTATCTAACGGGTGATCTCTGGATTTGATAATGAGATTACTCAACTGAATATGAAACTGAGATCAAGCCTATCTAACGGGTGATCTCTGAATCTGGTAATGAGATTACTCAACTGAATCTGAGACTGAGATCAAACCTATCTAACGGGTGATCTCTGGATCTGATAATGATATTACTCAACTGAATCTGAGACTGAGATCAAGCCTATCTAACGGGTGATCTCTGGATCTAATAATGTGATTACTCAACTGAATCTGAGACTGAGATCAAGCCTATCTAACGGGTGATCTCTGTATCTGTTAATACTAATACTGAATAACTTTATGTGAGACTATGCCTATCTACTAGGTGGTCCATAAATCAATGGAACTATCCCAGTTCCTTACTAATATAGATGATTGTATCTGACAGTCCTAATTTCTTAGTTCTATTTTGAAGACTGATACTAAAATTACAACAGTGGGAGTGCTCACTTAATCGAAATGCCCCGAATCTGAACTGGTGGGGTCCAACCTGTAACCCCATCTGGAAGGGTGTCAATACCGTGCCATGTGTAAATATCTCTCTGGTCAAGCCTTTGTAACGGGTGACCCTAATAAGAAGTCAAGCCTAAGGTAGTATAATAGTCAAGCCTTTTTCTAATCGGTGATAAGCCTTTTTCTAATCGGTGACTCCTGTATCCTGCGCTGGCTATGCAGTTCTAGAGTTCAGGGATTTCTCCTAACGACTCTGCCCCTCTAACGAGGATCCATCATCCCTGCACTCATTCGGTGTTAGCTCCTTCTCCCATCTGAAAGACTCTGAACTAATTCTTAACTAAACTTAAATAAAGCCAAATCTATTACTGATTTCTCAAATGATTGGACTGAGTAAAGATAAGTTCAATTGGTTCCATATCTGACAAAATACTATTGAATCTCGTTATCTTACTAAATGATACTGAGATCTGAAAAGATTACTCAAATACTACTGTGGTCTGAACTGAACACTCGAATTCTACTAGATCTGAGATATATTAGTGCTACTGAGATTACTGAGATTCCTTAAGTTCTGAATCTATCTGAGAGTATAGAGTTTTATAAGTCAATGATTTCGAGAATCATGGCTTGACTGAGATTATCGAGAAAACTGACGCGGGCTCTAGACTGCAGCTAATTTGTCATGTATAAATATCCCCAGGACTCGACAATATAAAAGTAAAACATAGCCATTCTTGAATAATCAAGACCATGGGCATGCATTCACCATCACAATCACTAAAGCATCTCTTCAAGCATTTAGAAATCATAAACATGTGATAGTATAGGGAGACATGCTATTGGCTCATACTCCATTCAACAAGGTCTTGTATCAAACACTTAGCATGTATCAAAGAGCACATAATTGGCGGGGGGGGGGGGGGTAATTTTATGCTATCATGTCATAATTCATTCACTAAGGCTTTTCAACAAACACTGGGCATGCATGGCCTTGCACACAATTGGGGATTTCTAGTCAACATGCTATAATGGCTCTAATTCTTTCACATAAGCATTTTATCAAACATATGGGGAGCATGCTTTGCCTATTTAACAATTTATACACTTGATTGTCATGAACACATCACTTATCAAGAAACTTGAAGAGGATATATCATGAACATCACATGAATATCACATACTAGGGTCAAAGCTTGAAAAACTTGTAAACAAACATGAATCAAAACTCAATAATAGCATGGACATCAATTTCAACTCAAATGAATCATGAAAACTCATAAACATAAGATATTTGAAATTTAGAAAAGGGTTCTTAAGCTTCTTGGATGAAAGGGACCCGAGAATCAATATCTACATAATTTAGGAAACTCTTTCTTGAAGGATCTTGGAGAGATTCTTGATTTTTTAATTTCTCTTGATTTTTATTTAAGAAGAAATAAGGGTTTTGATTTTATAAAAACCCTAGTTTTTGATGTTAAGTATGAAGAATAAAATTATGAGCATTGATCGGATATAAATAGGGGCTGAAAAGAGTGGGAAAAGGACCAAAAAGCCCTTTTAAAATCAAGTTTAAAATACTGAACGAGGGCTGCGACGGTCGAAGTGATGGTCCGTCGCTCATTGTTCAGAAAAAAACACACTGCCTCGATAAAACAGTCTCAGATATGGTCCATCACAAACTCGATGGTCTTTCGGATCGTTCGTCGCACATTGGACAGGATGAGGTCACACTACCTCAGCGGCGATGGTCCCAGTGATGGTCCATCGTAGCCTCGATGATCCATCATCCTGGCCATCACACTTGGGCTAGAAAAGGGAGTTACTGCCTTTTTTATGATAGTCTAGGCGATGTTCCGTCATAAGCTCGATGGTCCGTCTACCCGACCGTCGCACTTTGGCTGTTCCAACTGCTTTCAGTAAAATGGCCATAACTTCCTCATCCGATGTCGGATTTTGATGAAATTAGTATCGATGGATAGATTATTCAATGATCTACATGAAAACAAGGAAGTATTAGGGAAATTATACATGGATCAAAATATTTATCACTTGGGATGACACTTTTCAACCTTTTAGGGTCAGATTTACACTCCACTGAACACGCTCTAAGGCTTAAACTACGAGAGAATTTTGTGGGGTCTTACACTTCGTGGAACAAAAAGGAAGATTTATATCTTATATTAAATCCTGTAAACTAATATCTAAAGGTTGTTTGTACAATCTAGTCATGGTTAAGGATTCCAGCATTAAGAGTCCATACTACTGTCTGTCCTTGTAGTTAATGAATTTTTTGAAGTCTTCCCTGATGACTTCTGTGAAATTCCTCATGATGGAGAGATATATTTGGATCTAATCCTATGCTCGATACCAAATCCATTTCCATCCCACTATATATAAAGGATCATTCGGAGATAAAAAACTTGAAACAATAGTTGAAAGACCTCCTTGATAAGGGTTTTATCTATCCTAGTGTTTCACCCTAGGGTACTCTCATACTCTTTGTGCTAAAGAAGGATGGGTCACTCTATATGTGTATAGATTACCACCGATTGACTAAGGTCACAGTGAAAAATAATTATCCTTTTCCTAGAATTGATGACCTTTAAAATCAACATCAGGGGGCTAGGTGTTTCTCAATAATAGATCTCCATTCAGGTCATCATTAGTTGAAGGTTCGGGAAGATAATATCCCCAAAACCATATTTTAAACTCAATATGGTTATTATGGATTTTTGGTAATGTCCTTTGGTTTAACTAAAGCACCTACAACTTTCATGGATCTTATGAATAAGGTGTATAGACAATTTTTTAATTAGTTCGTTATAGTCTTAATTGATGATATTTTGGTGTACACCAAAATTGAGGAGGACCATGTCAATCACCTTCATATTATACTTCAGACTCTTAAGGATCAAGAGTTGTATACCAAATTTTCCAAGTGATAATTTTGGCTTAGTATTGTGACTTTTCTTTGGCATATTATTTCTAGAGAAGGGATTAAGATTGATCCTTAAAATATTGAGGCATTGGAGAAATTTCCTAGACTGATAAATCCTACTGACATTAGGATTTTCTTGGGTTTGGAAGTAACTGGAGAAATTTCCTAAATCGATGACTCCAAATGACATTAGGAGATTCTTGGGTCTGTGTAACGACCCAAAATCGTGTCCCGGGATGTCACACGGTGCTTAAGGGAACAAGTAGCCCCAAGCTAACCCTTAGATCTAGTTTCAAAACAAAAACAATCAATTCAAGATGAAATAGACTCAACACTCGCATAGTCATATCACATAAAAGGAAATTCGGGAAAGATACTCGGTCCATATAACCACAATACAGAGAAACCTCAACTAAACCACAATACCGAACCCTCGACACATCAAAAGTTTGATACTATTCTGACAAAACCTCTATGAATTGAAAACTAGAGAGCTGTTGGGATAGGTCCCCAACTAACTCAAAATGAACTGAAGATAAAACATAGTCTCTCAAATACAAAAAATATTTGAAGATCGGTCCTCGAACCATGAGGACTCACCACAGTAGAAAATGTAGGCAAGGTACTCGAAGAAACACAGATGAGGCTGGGACTGAGCACCTGAACCTACATTATAAAACAATGTAGCACATACATATATATGTGAATTAGCACTTTGGAATGTACTGAGTATACGGAGGTGAATGCATATGTATAAAAATAGTACCAATCTTTTTCAATCAAATCATGTATGCAAAATGAGATGACTCATATGGCTTGAACAAGTGTAAAATATAAAGCTCATAAATCATGTAGAATGAGGCATGCAAAACAAATCTCATGAGTCATCGCTCTTTAACCTTAAAAATCAGAATCTTCTCTTATTCTCAATACCCAAAGGCTAAGGGACTTTGAAAAATACATTCAACTCGTGCATATGTTTCATGGAGAGTAAATCCTCTTAATGCTCAATATTTGATAATTATTTAGAACTCATATACTTGGAATTCAGAATCATATAACTTGAAAACATATTTGAAGGTATTTCATTCACCTTAGGAAATTATCTCATTTCAAGCTTTAGGTAAAATCATGATATCTCAAATGGAAAAGTATTCTAGCTTAAGGAAATAACTTATCTCAAAGATTTATGAAAAGTACCATAACAAGGGAAGATACTTTCATTTAAGGAAATAACCCACCTCAAGGAAGCACTTTAATTAGGGAATAACTTTGCAATCCCACCATTTAGGAAAATAACTCATAGGAAGGGAAAATAAGTACCAAATTTCAAAGTTTGAAAGGGCAAGGGAGGTTATCATAACCAACATAAACCATGCGAGCTACATGGAGTCCAAAATTTTATCCTCCTAAGGAGGAGACCCCACGTTAGGGAGGAGCGTCATACTATTACCAGTGAGTATAACCTAGGTCTAGTGATCACTAAAAAAAACTCGGCCTCGGGCCCAATAATAATCATCATAAACTCGGCCTCAGGCCCAACTTACGGTGGCATGTAGTTTTATAGTAAGAAACTGTAGTAACTTACCCACTCGGTATGAAGACTAATCCTTTTATATTATCTGCGCTCATCTCATAAAAATCCACTTTTAGAATAATCTCATGGTTCACCACGAACCCAATAATCAAATCGATAATATCATATGATGAAGTGGATTTCAAGCTTTCGGACTATTAGGTCAATTCATTTCTCAATCATCTCAAAATACTCAAAACATGGGTACTTATAGCACAAAAGTTCGTAATCTCACAAGACTCAAATAGGGATTACTAACCCATAGTTTAATATCAAGTTAAAGCTTATCAAATGCATAATATATAAAGCATATAGATTCATAAATCATGTAGAAATTTGGGAATTTCAGCAATATATCTCAAAATCTAAATTTAGTCATATGCTTCACCACCTCAAACATTGTAAATATTAGCTGATCAAGGAGTAAAATCATGGGGTTTATACCCAGTTGTAAACACTCAAGAAAACATGTAGAAATCATTCCATTTAAATCTTAATTTATGGGAAATATCAAGGTAATGCATTCAATAATAATGGGTGAAAACCCCCAATTTAAATTCATGTAAAAAAAACCATAGATTTCAGAAAAATCATGATGTAAATAAGTTTTTTAGGAATAAGGGTGAAAGGGTTACCCTTGTTCAAAACCTGACATACCTTGAATTAGAAGCTTTAGATGAACTCTCACTTTTGGAACTCTATTTTTACTCTTGAATGAGGGTTCTTGAGGCCCTTGACTTGGGAACCTTGAATCTTGACTCAATTTAGAAAATCCTTGGTGGATTCTTGAGATTCTTGGAAGAGGTTTTGGATACTTAGGGTTTTTTCATGAGAGAAAACTTGAGAAAAACCTCATAGGATGCTTGCAAAATGACTTTGATTTGGTGTTTGCACAGTTTTATAGGCTTGGAAAAAGTCTAAAATGCCCCCTTTTAACATCTGTACGAAGCTGGAAAAATTGAAATGGGAAACCGATTTAAGGGGTCACCACGATGCTCCTTCGACATGCTCTAAGGCTTAAACTACGAGAGAACTTTGTGGGGTATTATAGCCTAACAGGTTACTATAGGATGTTCTTAGAAATTTTTTCTTCTAAATTTCCTCCACTAACCATATTGATTGAGAAAAAGGTGAATTTCCTTTGGTCTGAAGCTTATGAGAGCAATTTGGAGAAGTTAAAGGATAGGTTTAACACTACTTCTTTCTTGGTATTATTTGTGGTTACTAAGGGTATTGTGATGAGTCTCTGGTGTTACTTAGTTATGTACTTATGCAACATGGTAAGGTGGTGGATTATGCATCCAGGCAACTTAAAGTCTATCATAAGAATTACCACTCATGATCTTAAATTTGTGATATGGTATTTGCACTTAAGATTTGTTATCTTATTTATATAGGGTTAATATAGAAATCTTTACTAACCACAAGAGTCTACAATATGTGTTAATGCAAAAAGATCTAAATTACAGATAAAGGTAGTGGCTTGAGTCATTGAAGGATTATGACATAAGCTAGCACTATCACCCATGTAAGTCTAATGTTATTGCTCTTAGCAAGTTGTCCATGGGTAGTATTTCCTATGTTGATAAGGAAAAGAGGGATTTGGTGAAGTAGATCCATCGACTTTCTAATCTAGAATTTCGACTTTTAGACTCTGGGATGGAGAAGTAGTTGTTTATGAAGTGTCTAAGTCCTCTTTATCTACTAAAGTTAAAGAGAAGTAGGCAAATGATCCCATATTAATGCAAACCAGGAAAGGTGTTGATCAGTAGAAAGTCTTGGCTTTTGAAATTGAAAGAGATGGTATAATGTGGTATCAAGAGAGACTGTGTGTCCTCCATATTGATGGGGTGCAAGAGAGGATCTTGATCGAGGTTAATGTCTCTAGGTGTGTTGTTTATCCTAGCTCTACTAAAATGTATCATTACTCAAATAAGGTATATTCGTTGAATAACATGAAAAAAGATATTGCAAATTTTGTTGGTAAGTGTTTAAATTAGAAACAAGTTATGGTTGAACAATTAAGGCCTAGTGGAATGTCCCAAGATACAGATATACCAATATGGAAGTAGGAGACAACTAACATGGACTTTGTTATCGATCTTCCATATTCCCAAAACTAGTATGATTCCATTTGGTTCAACATTGATAGGATGGCCAAGTCTGCACACATTCTGCATATAAGAACTAATTATTTGGGGAAGTATTATGTGAAGTTGTAAATTTATAAAATTGTTAAATTAGACGGTTCTCTCATGCCTATTATATTCGATAGAGGCACATAATTTTCGTCTCAATTTTGGCAGTCTTTTCAGAAAGGTTTGGGTACGTAATTAAATCTTAACACCACTTTCCATCCTCCATCAGACAGGAAATCAGAGCGCACCATTCAAACTTTGGAGGATATGCTAAGGACCTACGTTATTAACTTGAAAGTTAATTAGGTAGATCATTTGCCTTAATTGTAAGACCCCATAAGATTTATTGACTTTAAGGTTAATTAGGTGGAACACTTTCTTTTATTCTAAGACCTTGTAAGATTTTCATCATTTTATTTTTGACCCTTCCACATGAATAATGTTAATTTTGGACTTGAATGATATTTAGGATGTTAAAAGGGTGTTTTGGGAAGGTTTCAAAATTTTTGAAAGGGGGTTAAGGTCATTTTGGGACTCTGAGGTAGTAAGACTCCATGATAGTGGCATGCCATAGAGGTTAGCCTCTGTGATAAGGGTGTGGCATGGAGGCTACCCTCCACAATAAGGGCGTGCCACGCTCTTATGTTAATTTCATCTATTTTTTATTTTAGTCTGAGGTGATTTTAGTCTCTTTACCCTGTGTATGACTTTTAAACACCTAATTGGCCTTTTTCTTTCAGTTATAAAAGATCAAACACGATCTATTATCTCTCTAACTCTAAACCCAAGAAAATTTTATTTTTTTGTAGAGGTTTCAAGATTCAAGCTCTAAACTTTGCATTCTCTTTTTATATTTTAGGCATGTTTCTCATCCCTAACTTGTATTTTTACATTGTGGCATCCATTTACTCAATATTCATGTGTTTTACTTGACGGGTTTGAAATTGAATTAAGGGGTTTTGATTGTGACTAATTTAATTGATTTTCCCATGGTTTAAATGGGTTATTCATGCTTTGATTTGTGGTTTTTGGAATTGAATTAATGGATTATTATAATAGTTGGAACATGGGACAGAGGTTTCCCCAAATTGATGAATTGTTGGCTTTGAATGGCGTTAACCTTAACCTACTATGTAAACTTGATTTTGAATATGGATAATTGCATGGTTTAACTTGTATTTTGAATACCTTTTCATTTCATTAAAGGATTAGTGAATGAATATGGTTTTGGATGGCCATAGTTTTTGATTTTAAATGGAACTTGGGAGTCAGTTTGGTTATATGGACTAGTTTGGCGTAACTGAAATAGCTTGCAAGCTTATTGGTATGATGATACCAAGTGGTAAGTTCCTTAATGAATGACTCCTAGGTTAATGCCTGGTTTATGTGCAAAGTGTTCTAATTTGGGCATAAAGGGAATTATGTAGCTTAACGTAAAGGTGTACGTCCTAGGGGATCAACAATAGAAACCATATTTTCTAGCGTTGTGGTCCATGTGACTGTGTGTTTGGTTCACACATTATATACATATTTTGGTTGAGTTATTGGCTTGGTATCTCTAAGCTTTTCTCTAGTTTTTCCTTGGATCATGGCTAACACACACTCGAGCCCTTCCATCAGGGGGAGCTGGACCCATATAGCCCATGGATGCCTTTAGGACAAAGCGAGCTACACAGTTCAAGTTAATATTTTAAATTCTCATGTTCATGACCCTTGTCCTTATGTGATGTATAAGTTTTATGACTTTATTTTGGTTACTGCATTATATTATCACTTTACCTGAGTTACATGCCAATGCTTGCCCTATTGGCCATCCTTGAACTCTACCTTATTTGATGATGTAGGGTCTAAAGGAATTTTTCTGCTCCTGTGTAGCATTAAATAAATTGGTATTCCTGTGAATCTGCTGTGAAGGAGTAAGCCTCTATCTTTCGAAAGGCCCGATCATATGTCTGGTTTCTTTATTATCATAATATTTTATTTTGTATACTTTTTTAATAGTTGGGGGCATGTCCCATTTAGTTAGTATTTCTAGTTTTAGAGGCTCTTGTGGACAAGTGTAGTTTGGTTGTTTTTTTTGACTCTTAGTTTTAGTTGGTTTATCTATTCTTCATATTATCATGTTTGGTTGGATTACGTTGTATTCTTTTATTGTGTTCTAGATTTTAGGCTAAGGGGTTTGTCTCTGACCCACGGTGGTCTTGAGATATCCATCACAACTAGGAGCTAGTTTGGGTTTGTTATAAGTATGGTATTAGAACACGATTTAGGGTCGTTGGGTGTCTAAAAGCCATGTTGAATAGAGTCCCTTTTATGGGTGTGTAGCATGCGACACTTATAAGGGTGTGGCTACGAGGCATTTAGGAATGTTTTCCTTTCTTATGTTCTATTTTTGGGCAGTAGAGTCTAGTGCTATTAAACTTCTCTAATTCCTAGCTTACTCCCATTTCAAATTATGCCTTCTCAAAGATCTGATGGTTGTAAAAATTCTATCTAACCTAGGATAATATGGAGGGAACTTGCCTTCATTATAGAGTATAGATCTGGTATAGTGTCCCTACTCCCGACTATACCGCTCCATGCAGGGTTCTACCATTCCCTACTAATCCTTATCGGGCTTCTCTAGATGGTGACACCTATGCTCATACACCTTATGGAGATATCTCTAATGCAAAGTTCTGTCAGTCTATTAATATGCTTACTCAGTTGGTGGCATTGTAGTTTCGTGGGTCTGATCATGTTGATTTTGTTATTAGTTCATCTGAGGTCTCTTGGGTTGTCTAGTTTATGAGGTTGAGTCCCTCAACCTTTATAGGCTCTAATGTTGAAGAGGAACCTCAAGGGTTCACTGATGAGATGGAAAAGATTTTTAGGGTTATGCATGCTACTGATTTAGAGGGTGTGAAGTTTGTTGCCTATTAGTTGAAGAACGTGGTTTACTAGTGGTATAAGGAGTTGGAAGCAATAAGGGGTGATGATTTTAAACCATCGGTGAGGGATGACTTTTCAGGTGCTTTTCTTGATCATTCTTTTATCAAGAGTTGAAGTAAGCTAAGGTAGAAAAATTTGTGAACTTAAAGCAAGGTAAGACAAGTGTGAAGTGGTATGCTCTGAAGTTTCAGTAGTTGGGACATTATGCCCCAAAATTGGTATCTAATATAAGGTCCCAAATGAGGGAGTTTGCTTCTGGTTTGTCCCGTGATTTGGCATTAGTGTATAAGGATACTATGTTGAATAATGATATAGACATATCCAAACTAGTTGTTTATATGCAATAGGTAGATCTTACGCTACAGAAATATAGCACTTTCAATGCTTTAAACGAGTAAAATATGTAAGTTTCTGAGGTTTTTTGTTAGATATGATGAGTTTTAGTTTTTTTTTTGCCGGAAATCATGTTTTGGAAGCTAAGTTCATCAAAATGATAAAAAGGGTATTTTTGGCTTCTTATTGGAGCAATTATGGATGTTTAGGACACTTTCTGGATTGTTCATGATCAAATGATATTCGAGAGTTGAAGAAGAGCTGAAAATATGATTCCTGACACTTGCTAAGTCAACATGTGGATCGCAAGTAGAACTTATGGAGCGTATATGGTCAAACAAAGTGCTAGAAGTCCAAAATCTCGAGAGCTAACCAACAAGAATTTTGGTTCTGGCACTTGCGATACTTGCGCCCACCCTATAGGACGCAAGTGCTACCTGTGCCCAGGGTCAGGGCACAAGTGGAGACCATAAGTTGCCACCAACCCTATTTTCTCCTATTTTATTTGGGCTTTGATTTTTGGGTTTCCTTATGTACTATAAATACCTTTGTATTTGTTTTTAGTAAAAGTAACACACTTTTGATATTCATAAACATATTTTGATTCCAAGATTAGATTTTGATCTTGGGATACTCGTATGTTAACTTCAATTGATTAATTCAGCTGCGATTGTGTATTTTTCTACTTCTTATAATTGTGATTTCATCTATGCTTTTAATCATGAATGTTGTTGATTACTTCTCAAGCATGGGAAGCTAAAACCCCATAGCTAGGGTTGTGGAAACCCTGGTACATTGATGAAGCAGGGGAAGTGCTATTGTTCTTTTGAACTAATACCCATGCATGTATTGCTTTATCTTCAATATAATAGTTTTTTAATGGGTGCACACATTAGGACCCCGCTTAGATTATTGATAATTACTCCAAAAGAGGGGTAGTAAATTAAAAAAGATAAGGACAATAGTAATTTGGAGTGTAGCTATTGATCCACGATTCTAGGTATTATATACGTAAGATGGTTATATATTATCTAATAACTAGAGAGTTAAAAGTTAATGGTTTACTGGGAGCAAGATAAGGGTTAGTAAAGCGACATGCTGAGACTCAAAAGGTAAAGGGTGAAATCCTTCTACTCATCCAAAAGACTATCGAATTACATAACTTATCAATTCTGCATGCAAGGTATTGGGTTAGTTCAACATGGCACGATAATCCTATAGAGTTAAGAAGCCCGGGGGAACACAATTCTAGTGTTCACTTATGACTAATTACAACCAAAGTTGATATTTTCAACTTGTTCGACGTTGATACTCAAAACCCCTTATTTACTTTCCTAGTTCTACCTGTTAATTACAACAACAGAGAGCTTTGAGTCCAACCTTTGTTGGGTTACTATATTTGGAAGCGACCGTGTCATCTTTTGAGAGGAGGTGTAGCTTGGACGTCACCAAATTTTGGCAATGTTGTCAGAGATTGTGGTGTTGATTTGTGATTTGAAGTTGTTGCGGTTTTTGGGTTTTCTTTTTCTGTTTATTCTTAGTTGGGCATACATTGGTGTATGCCTATCACATGGAGAAAAGGCAATCCCGTACTCCCAGTGAATCCGAATCCAAAGAGGATCCTACAAACACCTAGTAGGATGGCGGAACAAAAAAGAGATGATAATCCTAAAGGGGTTCGTGATGTTTTACCTTACCCTCCTCCCAAAGAATTATAGGATATTGTTGATCGATAGACCGTTCAACTTTTATCTCAAGCTGGGAATGAGAGGAGGACAACAGATAAAGCTCAACAGTTAGCTTGGGAGGCAGAGCTAGCTGAGTAGAGACAAAAAAATAGACCGCCAAGCTGCACTCATTGGAAATTAGAATAGGGCGAGAGGTGCTTGTTTCAAGTGATCCAAGCATACCAGTATGTGCATCCATATATAGATGATAAAGAAGATCAGGGATATATGATGCCTTTATACCTCCTGTTTTACCCCTAGGCATCAAGTTTGACATAACGAGCGCAATGATCCAGCTCTTAAATCTAAAGGGTGTATTTGTGGGTCTGCCTACAGATGATGCAAATTTGTACCTTCCTAATTTTATCAAGATTTTCAGTTCATATACAAATCCAGGGATGAATCAGGAAGAGCTTAGACTAAGGATGTTCCCCTTCTTACTTATAGAAGAAGAATCTTTATGGTTAGGGGAACAACCAAAAGGCTCTATAGCTACATGGAATGAGTTGCATAGGCAATTCTCAAACAAATTATTTCCTCTATCCAAGATGTTGTATCTTATGGACAAGATCTATAATGTCAAGTAATTGCAGTCATAATCTATGTACGAGGCATGGTTTAGGTTTAAGAAAAAGATAAGTATGGTGCCCAGTCATTGGTTGTCAGGGATGAGCTTATTAGAGATATTTTACCAAGCCTTGACCATCAGCTCTAGAGCTATGGTAGACACCATATCTGGAGGATCTTTTATGAGACTACATTGGGAGCAGAGATGCTAGATTATATTTCACTCACTAACCGAGGGTGGCAAACTCGAGAGGCTGAGAGGGGTTTTGACACATATGCTATTGGTGTCTTTTACGACCAAAAAGTAGCTGATGATTCAATAGTGCAAAAAATTGAACTGCTATGAACTAATCTAGGGGTACTAGCAAAGTAGCCTGCAGTAATGACTTTTGAGAAAGTAAAAGCAGTATAGGGATCAGCTTCCAAAGCTTATGATTCAGAATTAGAGGTGGAAGAAAATTATTTAGATCATCAATTTATGGGGTTTTGAAATCGAGACCAAGGGAGTCAAGGTCAAAACTGCTACAACAGATATAGAGCATAGTAGAGAGTGAGATGGTGACTACAGAAAGAAGGATGACTATAGAGAGAAGGGAGATAGTTATATTCCACCTGGCAGACGAGATACAAAATCAAGAATAGAAGAGATATTGGATAAGCTGGTAAAGGGTCAAAAAAATAAAGAGATCATTCTTAAGAAGATTAAGGCCGACATTTCAGGGTTGACCCAAAAGGTTGAATCTCATACAACTGCTATCAAGCAGTTGGAGCACAAGTTTGGGAAGATGCCTAAAACTTTGAACCAGAGGAAGCCAGGTACCCTTCTGAGAAACACTTTGTAGAATTTGAAAAATAATGGTCGTTGACGAGTGGTAATTTTACCTTGCATTCATACTAAACATTAGTGAACATTACCTTATTTTGAATGACTAAATGAGGCATAATTATGATTAAATGCACTAATATCCACACTTTGTAGGTATAGATTTGATGAGATAGAAAGATATGGATTGGAGCTTGAAATGATCAAAAGGAAGAAAGAAAGTGTAGTTGAAGACCTGGAGCAGACATGGCCTCAAGTACCGTGGTCGCGGGCCTGATTATTGTCAATTGAGAAGAGAATAGATATAGCTTCAGGTACCACTATTGTAATCTTTGGAATACTATCGCGGCCAATCAAGAATGTCAACATATCGTGATCCCATGTCTCTAGACGCGACTGCGGTAGGCGCGATTGCAGTCAAAGCTCTGCGACCGCGGCTAAGCGGGATTAACAAGCCAAGGTATTTTGGTAAATTGGCAGGGCTGATTTAAATTTCCTAGATAAGACCTAAATTCTTTTTCCTAGGGCATGATTCAAGAGATTAGAATGGAGGATTAAGAGGGAAAAAAAAACCTAGAATATGAGAAAAAAATTCTTGTATTTTCATTGTTCTTATTATTCCAAGAAGAAGTTGGTGAATTCAAATGTGGAGGTGAATATTATTTTCACTTTCTATTATTATGGATTCCATGGAAGAATTATTTGGTATAACTTTTCCTCCTTAGTTTATAAATAGCTAATTACATTTGTCTTAGAATTATATTGAACTAAAGTGTATTTGGGTGTGGGTGTTGATGGGTTTGCATGACTTTTATTTGTTGATTATCGATTCCACCATTTCTTGATCTTAATAGTTGGAATTTGTAGGTTAAAACCCCAAATCTTCAAATGGGTTTGATATGTGGAAACTTCAAACTCTATAAATCCTTTATCATTCTTGAAAGAGTGATGAAGGTGAAATCATGGGAACTCATAGCATCCTTGAAAGAAGGTTATAAGGTGACAAGGCAATGGTGGACAATCAAGCCTATGTTTCACTACCTTTTCCAATCATAGAAATAAGTGTGATTGGAATGTTAATCATGACAAGGGCATAATCCTAGAAATAGGGATGCCCTATTGAGGTTTTGGGTGATTTTGAATTGCACACTTTGTAGGTACTTGAAAGAGCCAATGGGTGAAATACTTGTGGTTTTGTTGAAATACTAACCAAAAAGACCTTCGACCTAGCCTATCTTTTACTTAACAACTAATTTTCATGATAAACTCTCAAAAACTCATGCCGTCCTTACCTTTAGGTAGACATAATCCCAAGATATTCTCAAATCTTGATTCTAAATTACTATATGGTCAACCAAAGATTGTTACTAATCAATTTAAAACTAGTTTCCCCTACTTTAAATTACATGTTATATTTTCCTGCACCTCGGGTAACCCTTTACTAATTAGAACAACCATAGGATTTGAAATTTATACTTCGCTCCTTGTGGATTCAACCCCAACACGAGTTGGGTTATTGACAACAACCGCCTTACCCTTCAAACATGAGAGTGAGTTGAGAATTATCAAAATATTATCATTGCCAGAGAGTGGAATATAGATTTTGCTTGTGCAGTGTGATTGTTACTTGGGTGTACCCGTGGTGAGTGTGATTTAATTTCATTATTGATTTTGATTTTTTAATAGGTTAGCATTATTATTTCCACATAATCATGAGTCAAGAGGACTCGGACTATCTTGGTTCTGAATATCATGAGAGTGTTATTAATATTCCCACCCCCCACCCCCCACCGAGAAGCATAAAGTATTCTATGTCACAAGTGTAATGATGCAATTCCTCCATTTAAAGAGGATTTTTGGGGGAAAAGCCCACGAGGACCCGAATGCACACTTGAAGGGTTTTGTGGAAGTTTATCCTTCATTAAATATTGCACATATATCCCAAGAATCTATCCGACTACGTTTTTTCCCATTCTCTCTAACGGAAAAATAGGTGATATGGCTAAAATCATTGTCCGCCGGATCCATTACTTCATGTGAAAATCTTATGGAGGACTTCTTAAGTCAATACTTCCCACATTCTCATATGTTGAAATTATGGGATGAGATGGTTAATTTCCATTAATACCATGAAGAACTATGGTATTATGCTTGGTGAAGATTCAAGGAGACACTTTTAAAATACCCCAACCATGAGATACCAGAGAGGATGTATTTCCAAATCTTTTATAGGGAATTGGATCAACTAAATAAGGCTATATTAGATAATGCAATAGGTGGATCATTCATTAACACATCCTATAAATTTGAGACAAAAGTCTTGGACCAAGTGGAAATATTGTGTAGAGGTTAGGACATAAAGGATGATGAGGTAACTATGGGTGCTCCCTTATCATCCTTTATGTTCTAAGATAAAAAGAGAGAATAAGGAGAGAAAAAGGAAAATATGGTCAAAGTGATGTCATATCTCAAACTCCTCATCAATTATATAGTAGGAGAACCAATTGAAAGTGTAAGGATGATAAGTGCAAGAGAAGTTGAACCATGTGAATGTGCGGAGGAAGAGGCAAATAGTGGCAATTTAGATGTTTTCCCTAAGAGCTCAGAGGATTTTAATCTTACCTCTAAAGGACAAGATAGAAATCGAGGTTGGAACCGAGAAAGCATAGGTGTGGCACAATGCACAAGGAAAGAGGAAATCAATAAAAATACATTGGCATGGGTCTTAATTAGTGTTGAAAGGACTGGAGAAATGATAAATGAGATGCGAAGTGATTTATCTATCCTCCACCAAACGGTGACGTCCCACTCAACTTCCATTCAACAACTAGAGTCAAAAGTGATCCAAATATCAAAGTATCTCATGGAAAGGCAATGTGAAGAAACACAAAATTTGGAGGAAACAAAATCAATGAGGAAAAATTCCAATGATGAAGAGCCAAAGATAATTGAGCTCGTGATAGGAAAGCCAATAGTTAACGATTGTCAAATTATCTATATGCTATCTATACCAATTCTCCATCCTTTCCCACAATGGTCCTTGAGAAAGGGACTGCATACAAAGTTTAATAAGTTCTTCAATAAATTTAGTACCCTATCTATCAATATTCCTCTTATTGAGGCCTTGCAAGACATGTCAGGGTATGCTAAATTTATGAAGGATTCAATCTCTAAAAAGAAACTCGTGGAGAACAAAATAATTAAGGTAACTCATCATTGTGGTGCCGTCATAACAAGCACCTATGTGAAAAATAAGAAATACCCGATGCTCTTATAATTCCATGCACTATTGGCTTGTTCAAGTTCGCAAAAGCATTGTGTGATCTCGGAGCAAGTGTAAATCTAATGCCTTATGCCATATTCTACAAGCTTGGATTAGGGAATCCAAAACCTACCAAAATGAAGTTGCTTATGTCCGATATATCCATCAAAAATATAATGGATGTTCTCTATGATGTACTAGTAAAAGTGGACTGGTTTATCTTTTTGGCTGACTTTGTTATTTTAGATTGTGCGATGGATGCGGAAGTCCCTATTATCCTCAGGAGACTATTTTTAGCTTTTGAAAAAGCTTTTGAAGTGCAAGAATATGATGAGGTGGTTGCATCTTTAACGGGGCTTAGATTTCACACTAAGAACCCAGTAAAGTTGGACCTTGATCTAAAAATTGTTAGAACCTACCTGTGAAACCTTCCATCCTTGACCTCCAAAGGTTAAATTGAGTCCCTTGCCACCCCATCTCCAATAATTATTCTTGGTGGAGGGTGATACATTACCAATCATCATTACAAGTGACCTCGACTCCTCTCAAGTAGAAGCATTGAAGTTGGTGGTAAAAAATCCATTCGGGCCATTGGAATAGCTCCCAGTATTTTTTCTCACAAAATTAAACTCAAGTAAGATCATATACCAATTGTGGAACATCAAAAAATATTCGATCAACCGATGCAAGAGGTGGTAAAGAAGGAAATTATCAAGTGTCTTGATGCAGGAGTGATATATCCTATATCTGATAACACTTGGGTAAGCCAAGTATAATGTGTCTCAAAAAAGGGTGGCATCATGATAGTTGAAAATGAAAAGAATGATCTCATCCCCATTCGACCAGTCACTGATTGGCAGGTGTGCATGGACTACCAAAAATTAAACTCATAGACCGAGAAAGACCATTTTTTGATGCCTTTCATGGATCAAATGCTAGATAGGTTAGCAGGGAGAGGATGGTATTATTTCTTGGATGGTTACTCATGGTACAATCAAATTTTTATTGCCCTGGAGGATCAAGAAAAGACAACTTTCACTTGTCCATATGGAACATTTGTATTCATGCGAATGCCTTTTGGGTTGTGCAATGCCCCACCAACCTTCTAATGTTGCATGTTGTCAATACTCGTTGATATGGTTCAATAATCCATGGAAGTGTTTATGGACGACTTCCCAGTTGTGGGGAAATCTTTAAAGTCATTCCTCGAGCATTTGAGCAAGGTGCTTGAAAGATTCGTAGAGAAAAACCTTGTTTTGAATTGAGAAAAAGTGCCATTTTATGGTCAAAGAAGGCATTGTCGTAGGACACAAGATATCAGGAAAGGGCATTCTAGTTGATCAAGCCAAGGTTGAGGTAATTTCGAAGATTTCACCTCCTATTTCCATAAAGGGTGTTAAGATTTTTCTTGGTCAAGTCGGGTTCTACCTCATCAAGGATTTTTCTAAGATAGCTCACTCAATGTGTAAACTTCTAGAAAAAAAATCTAAATTCAACTTTGATGAGGCATGTTTAAAAGATTTTGAACATCATAAGGAATTGCTCATTTCGTCATCTATTATTATGGCCCCGGATTGGTCATCTTCGTTTGAGATAATGTATGTCAAAAGTGGTTAGGGAAATGCAAGGACAAACTCTTTCATCCTATCTACTATCAAAGAAAAACCTTGAATGATGCCTAAAACAACTACACCATCACTAAGCAAGAATTATTGGCGGTTGTATATGCTTTTAAAAAAATGTACGTCTATTTATTAGGAATAAGAGTAGTGGTGCATAAGTATCATTCCACCCTTAAGTACCTCATGGACAAGAAAGAAGCAAAACTATGCCTAATTAGGTGGATTTTTCTCTTACAAGAGTTTAATTTTGAGGTAGAAGACCAAAAAGAGTGTGGGAATCAAGTGGCCAATCATCTTTCACGCCTTAAAGGCAATAATGATAAGAATGAGGAGATAGAAATTTACGATGCCTAAATCGATGAATTGGTAATGTCCATTGTCGAAAATAATACACCATGGTATGCCGACTTTGCCAACTATGTAGCGAGTGGTGTACTCCTCGAGGGGCTGAGCTAACATCACAAGAAATAGTTTTTGTTTGATGCAAATCGATACTTTTGGGACAAACCTTTTTTTTGGGAGTATGCTGATAGTGTTATTAGGTGATGTGTCACGGATATTGAAATAAATGATTTCTTGGAAGTTTGTCACTCTTTGCCTTATAGTGGTCACCATAGAGGAATCTGTACCACCGCCAAAATCCTCCAATGTGGATTTTATTGGACATCCATGCATAGAGACGCCATTGAAACGGTAAAATCATGCCACCAATGCCAAATGCATGGTGGTAATTCAAGAAGGCACGAGATGCCCCTCATGACAAACCTTGAAGTAAAGCTCTTTGATATATGGGGAGTTGATTTTATGGGTCCTTTTGTAAGATCGTTTGGGAATAAATACATATTGAAGGTAGTTGATTATGTCTCTAAATGGGTGGAAGTTGTCGCACTCTCTACTAATGAGAGAAAATGTGTTACTTTAATTCTAAAAAAGTACATTTTCACAAGGTTCGGAACACCTCATGCCATCATTAGTGATGGCGTCTTACATTTTTGTAATTGGGTGTTTGGGGATATCCTTGATAAATATAGGGTTAAGCACAAAGTCTCTACTCCACATCACACCCAAATGAGTGGTCAAGTGGATGTCTCAAATTACTAAATCAAGGCAATATTTAAAAAGACAGTGAATATAGGTCGCACTAATTGGGCAAGGCAACTTGATGAAGCACTCTGGGCCTATACAATGGCCTACAAAACCCCAATTGGAATGTCTCCCTACCAATTGGTGTTTGGAAAGGCATGTTGTCTACCCTTCGAGCTTGAGCATAAGGCCTTGTGAGCTTTGAAAAAGTTGAACATGAATTGAGGAGAAGCCTCTGAGGTATGGGTCATAAAACTCCACGAGATGAAGGATTTTTTACTAGAGGCTTATGAGAGTTCGGCATTGTATAAGGAGAAAATAAAGTAATGGCATAATTCTTGAATATTAAGATGAGAATTTCATGTTGGAGAGAATGTACTCCTCTAAAATTCGTGCTTGAAACACTTTGCAGGGAAGCTCCGCTCGAAATGGTCGGGACCATTTATGATTTCTAACGTCCATCCGAGTGGTGCCATTGAATTGGATGATAATGAAGGAAATAAATTTGTAGTCAATGGTCAAAGGGTGAATCACTACAATCCAAATATTCCTATGGTCGCCAAGGTGGTGTTTGTTCATTTTAAAGATGCCATATGGTTAAAAAGGAGAGTCATGTTGCGACGTTAAATTAGGTGCTTGGTGGAAGGCAACCCATCCTTTGACACATTTAGTATTTGTTTTAGTGTTTTATAGGTCTTTTGACATAAGTGGTGTGCCCAGAAAAATAGGGGAAAACAGCTGGAAAACTGGCAGTTGTGTATGAAATTAAAAACAGAACAAAAATAAAGGATTTTGATCTCAGTTACCACGACAGTGAATAGAATGCAATTGTGGGTGAGCGATCATGGTTCTACTGGTGTAATTGCGACATCTAACTCCTGGACTAACTACTATTTATGGGAGCCTTTCTCAACCCTTTTGCTTCTTACATTCACTTTAGTAAGGGTACTTTAGGTATTTATGGTAGGGGTGCGGCAAGGCTACCGAGGTTTTCTTAAGCTATGGACGAACTTTACCCTATGATAGTTTGAGTGACAATATTTTTGAGGGTAAAGCATCGTGTTTGGGTCTTGAGATATCAATTCTGGGGAATTTTAAGTACCTATGGTATCAAGGTCAATGCAAGAGAAGTCTTAGTACCTGTGGCATTGATAATTTAGGATCAACATATGGTTGGTGTGCTCGTTTTGTGCCAAAATGTAAGACTAAAGCTTCAATTGATACCATGTATGGCAAATTACGTGGTACTTATGCAAAGTGAACAACTCCCTCTATCCAAAAATTTTCAAAAATTAAGGGCATGGACGTAAGCAATTTTGTAACAAAACTTTCTTTTTTCTGTGGCTCCATAAATTTTTGACTTGTAAATAGAAATAGATAGTCCAATTTTGTCTCTATCGGAAAGGAATTTTGTCTCTATCGGAAGGGACATTTGGAGTCCCTTGGCAAATTTTGTATGTCATGTGTGGTGAGCTATATACATATTTCTTTTGTATACTTGTATTATCTAGAACTTGCCCCATTAGTCTTTCAAAGCTAATTTTGATTTTAGTTAGTTGGAGAAATGATCTTAGGCCTTCATTATGATTTTGGAGCCCACTCTAGCCTAAAAAGCCTACCCGTGCATAAGTTAATCCCTAGTTACCCACTTTGATCCTTTGGACCTTTTTTTGGAAAACTCATTACAAACCATGAATCTTTTTTTTCCTCTGTTGAACTATACCCTCCTTGAACTTAAAAATGCAACTTAATTCTAAAATCCTAAGTTGGGGGCGGTAAAGATTGATGGAAGTAAGTTTGGGGCCATAAAGTCAAAAGTGAAATGCCTAATATTCCTTAGCATTGAAAACAAATGAATAGAAAAAGAAAGGATCCGACAAAGGAATGAATTTCATGAAATCTACAAGAAAAATAAATGAAAGAAAAGTGGTGAACAATGGAAGCGAAAAATAGGCATGAGGAAAGAGAGAAAACAAATAGGAGTGGCCCATAGTAAAAAAACGGATTAAATAGTATGATGTAGATGTTCAAGGAATGGTGTAGCCATATTGTACCACATGATATCCTACCCTAGCCCAAACCTATGTTACAAGCTTAGAATGTCCTTTGAGATCTCCGACCGTTTACTTTCTTCGTAGTGGCAATTGAAAATAGGGGCAAGTCTATGGTATGAAACTTGTTTCATAGAGATTTATTTTTTGAGGGAGAGAGGTTTTGCACTTAAAATTTCTTGTTGCATATTTGGTAGCTTGGTGTGTGTATTTCTTATTCTTGTAAGGATGACATGTGAAACAAGTCGAGATGGGTGATTTCGCCACCTCCCGAACAATGAGGCAAGTGGAGTATAGCTTACGTGTGGTTAAAAGGGAGTCACTTCTAGAGTATTGTTTTTTGTTGCTTGGTTTCTCTTTGAAGTCTTATGTACCCTTAGATATGGCATTTCATAATGAGGGGTGTAGTTGAAATTAGCTTAGTACATGTGCAATGAACTACTTTTGGTAGTGACTAAGGTTAAAGTCATTGTGATCTTTAAGGCATGAAGTTTGGGCATAGATAATTGTGTCTAATGGTAAAAGGTAGTGTTGTTTAAGGAAAAACAAAAGCTTTATGTTTGGGATGTTGATGAGTGGTATTTTTACCACTCATTTGCACTAAATATTCGTGCACATTACCTTGTTTTGAATGAATAAATGAGATATAATTGTGATCAAATGCACTAAGATCCATACTTTGCAGGTATAGAGCTGATGAGGTAGAAAGATGTGGATTGGATCTTGAAATGATCAAAAGAAAGCAAGAAAGTGCAATTGAAGACCTGGAGAAGACATGGCCTCAATTACCGTAGTCATGGCCTAAGGCCCGTGATCATTGTTAGTTGAATAGAGAATAGATATAGCTTCAAGTACAGTGATCTCAGTCTTTGGAGCACAATCGTTGCCCATCAATAAGCTCAACATGCAGCGATCGCACGTCTCTAAACACAGCTCTGGTAGGCGCGATCACAGACAAAGCTCCGCATTCACGTCCTAGCGAGATCAACAAGCCAGGTTGTTTTGATAAATTTGCAGGGATGATTCAAAATTCCTAGAGAAGACCCAAATTCTTTTTCCTAGGGCATGATGCAAGAGATTAGAAGGAAGGATTGAGAGAAAAAAAAAGAAGAAACCTTAGAATTTGAGAAAAAAATTTCATGTGTTTTCATTGTACTTATTATTCCAAGAAGAAGGTGGTGTAATTGAAGTGTGGAAGTGAACATTATTTTCACGTTCTATTATTTTGGATGCCATGGAAGAATATTTTGGTATAATTTTTCCTCCTTATTTTATGAGTAGCTAATTTCATTTGTCTTGGGATTATGTTGAACTAAAGTGTATTTGTGCGTGGGTGTTGATGGGTTTGCATGATTTTTAGTTGTTGACTATGGATTCCACCATTGCTTGAGCTTAATAGTTGGAATTTGTGGGTGAAAACCCCAAATCTCCAAATGGGTGTGATATGTGAAAACCTAAAAGTCTAGAAACCCTTCATTATCCTTGAAAGGGGGAAGAAAGTGGTCATGGGAACTCATACCATCCCTGAAAGAGGGTTATAGGGTGACAAGGAAATGGTGGACAATCAAGCCTATGGTTCACTACCTTTTTCAATCTTAGAAATAAGTGTGATTAGAATGTGAATCATGCTAAGGGCATCATCCTAGAAACTGGGTTGCTCAGTTGAGGGTTTGGGTGATTATGAATTGGACACTTGTTAGGTTCTTGAAAGAGCCAATGGGGAAAATCATTATGGTTTTGTTGAAAGAATAACCACAAAGACCTTCGACCTAGCCTATCTTTTACTTAACAAGTAAGTTTAATGATAAACTCTCAACAACTCGTGCAGTCCTTACCTTTAGGTAGACATAATCCCAAGATATTCTCAAATCTTGATTCTAAATTAAAAGTTCTTAACTAGTGTGTTGTCAACCAAAGATTGTTACTAATAAATTTCAAACTAATTCTCCCCACTTTATATTGCATGTTGTGTTTTTCTACACCTCGGATAACCTTTTAGTAATTAGAACACCTATAGGATTTGACCCCAACATGAGTTGTGTTATTGGCAATGACCGCAACACCCCTCAAACATGGGAGTGAGTTAAGCATTATCAGTCATGTTCTTGACATTACCATGAAGTGTGGTATTACTACTATGGATCCCCCATTGCCTGCTGTGGAAGCTGATGTTGAGGAGACACCTGTTGTGGATCCAGAAAAGGAAACAGGTGGAAATGATGTAGTTTCTAATAAAAAAGTAAGGGTCCAATTGTTGAGTAGTAAATAATAAAAACTCTGAGACTGCCCACACCTTTTCCTTACCGACTGAAGCAAAAATGAGAGAATGAAAATTAAAGTGATTTATTAAGATGCTAAAAATGTTGAGCATGAATATTCCTTTTCTAGAGGTATTGGAGCAGATGCTTGGATATGTCAGGTTTATGAAATATTTGGTTACAAGGAAGAAAAGAGTGACAATTGAGGATTTTGATTGTGTACACCACTGCAGTGCAATCACGACTAGGTCTCTGGCGCATAAAAAGGGTGATCCCAGATCATTCACTATACCATGCAGTATTATGTCATCCCGATTTGCTAGAGTCTTGTGTGACTTAGGAGCCTACATTAATTTGATGTCGATGATTGTATTCAAGCAATTGGGTTTGAACCCTCTAAAACCAACTCTAAAGCGGCTATTGGTGGTTGACTGCATGATAAAGAAACCTATGGGAATCTCTTTTGATGTGACAGTGAGAGTGGAAAATTTTATCTTCCTAGTAGACTATGTCATTTTGGACTGTGAGGTTGATACTGAGGTTCCCATTATATTGGGGAGACCATTTATAGCCACGGTACAGCAATGGTTGAAATAGAGAAAAGACAGTTGAAATTCAGAGTCAATGATGAGCAGTCCACATTCAACATCCAAATATAAATAAAGCGGCCTACTGACATGAGGGTGGTGTCGGTGATCAATTATATTAATGACCATAGAGGGTACTCCTCTAGGTAACTTGATGAATTCTGAGTAATCAAGATACCTTAGTCATGCCACAACATTAAATCAAGCGCTTCTTGGAAGGTAACACGTGGACTTATTGGTGAAGTCTGAGTAACCAACACAGTCACATCGTGCCACGATGTTAAATCAAGCGGTGAGTGGGAGGCAACCCTCTATTTTAGTGTTCACATTTTTGTTGTTTTTTATTTGTAGGTTTTAGCTTATGGACTTTCCTGGAATATGGGAATAATGCTACATTCATTGATTTCTAGGTAAGGGGATTATGTAACCAACCCATCATGGTCATAAGTTCCATATGAACAAGGTACATATGGCACCTAAAGCTGATAAGAGGAAGAAGGTCGATACATTAAGGAAATGGGTAGAGTCTCTCAAGCCTAGTGGTTCAGTAGAGGAGTACCTGATGCATCAAAACTAAGACACTACATTAGTGGTGATATGCAGAGTTACTAAAAGGCAGATGTGCTAGGATGCACAAGCAGTTGCAACCTGGCCCCATATGAAGTCAGTTAAGAAATCAGCCCCACATACTTTTCCACCAAATAATGATGAAGAGGAGGAGGAGAAAAATTCTTAGTCTACTCCACAGGATGCAACTCAGGATCCCCAGTCTGAGGAGGGATCCCAGGATTTATCCAAGGATGCTGAGAAGGAGGAGTCATCAGTGGTACCCTAGTTTGAGGAGGGTACTACCACACATGTACAAAAGTCAGATATACCCCAGTCTGAGGAGGGTATAGAGAAGGCTTCTCATGATGCATCAATATAGCAGGGGTTGAGTCCTGCACCCATACATGCTACGGAGGTACCTTCAAGGTGGTGTGTAGAGGATATGCGGGAATTATATGATATAGACAGTCATATCTTGAATATTAGCGGGCCTAAGAGACTTATCTATGAGGAGCAAAGGATTGATCTATCGATACTGAGAAAATTACCATAATTATAGGTGTTCTTTTATCGATATGAGATAGAATTGATGAATAGACCACTCGATTCTTATAGCCTTTCTATGGTTCATGAGTTTTATGCATCATACGAAGCTACAATAGAGCTTTGCATATGTAGATTATGAGGAACATGGAGCATCCACTGCTTGATTATACACTCGTAAGAGGTTTCAGAGTTGATATTTTAGTAGATACTATCCGTTGAGTCATTTTCAATCAAGATTATATTACTCTCACATATACAGATGAATGTGACTACAAACAGAGAATAACGTATGATCTATATATTATACAGAAAGATAAGTAAAAATAAGAAAGGATCGAGATGTCTAGGTGGATAGCCAGCTATATTTCACCTTTGGATGATTTTACCCCATGGATTGTGGGGCATGGTGTGATCAAGAAGGGCACATTGACCTTTGAGGCCAAGATATAGTGGATGCTGATAAGATACCAACTATTCCCCACTGGTTCAGATAATTTGTTGACTTGGGAGATAGCAGCCCTGGTTGCTTGTATGATGGCCAAATATGCTATAGATTTCGTAGCTATCCTTCGATATGAGATCCACGATAGAGCATTTGGGGAGTTGAATAATCCATTATTTCCTTATATGATTCTGAGACTATGCAACAAGGTTTATGTACCTAAGATACTGAGCATAGATAAGAGGGTACGTGCTATGGCGACAGTGCAGACAAAAAGTATGAAAGGTCTGGTACAACCAGACCTTCCTAGGAGATCTACACATCCAACCACAGTACTTAAGGCCCAGAATGAGGGCCCAGCAGTTTCTACAGAGCTTGATAATGCATATGAAGGTGATATGGGTGTTGCTATTGACATGAAGATAGTGGAGCAAAGAGAGGCTCCATATTTTAGTATGCAGGGTGAGGGGACACCAGCTACTTCTTCCGTAGACCTAACTTTGACCTCAAAGTTGGTTGGCGTATCTTCAGATCCTACTCGCCCATCCACTATAGATCCTACTATAGGTATAATTTCTATATCTAGAGAGATCCTATAGAGCTTAGTGGATAACTATAAGGGCACTGATGCTCATTGAGGGTTGTTGAGACTGAAATGACTACCCTCTATAAGTAAATGAGATTAGGGGTTAGGACCAAATTCAAGCAGGCAGAGGCTAAATAGAAGGCTTCATAAAGAGCAACACTGTCTGAGATATGTACTGACTTCCAAACACGTCAGGATGAGTTTGAGAGATGAGTTACAACTCGATTCACAAAGAATGATGCGCCGGATCTAGCCTAAATAAGGGAGGATTTTCATATATTATGAGTAGAGATATGCTCTCTCACAGAGAGTCATGTAGAAGTCATTCCCTAAGTTATACCCCAGTAGTCTAGATATCATTTCTGCATGCACCGATATAGTTTGATTTCTTCATGGAGGATGATGAAGAGGTCCCAGCAGTTGGGGTCAAGAGAGGTCACATTGGTGAATTACAAGATTCTTATATGCCATATGACCAGGCCTTTAAAAGGGTTTGACATAATTTGATTGAGACTGTAGTCATTGATAGGTAGAGGTGTATAGATCTAGCAATAGGTGTATTCTCTAATAGAGAAATACCACCACCACCACCTCCACAAGCTGATATAGCACCATCTGGGGATTGTCACGACATGGTCACCTAGTATATCCCATGTATGTTCTCACTTCTCTTTACTTTGTATTATTTAAGCATATTGAGGATAGTGTATAAGTTTTTAGTTGAGGGTGAGAGAAACCATAGCCGCAGCTAATTTTTATTATCTTGCTTCTTTTCCTATCAGTCGTAGTATGGTTGTAGAACCGGCATGTCTAGGATAATTTTTGTAGTATTATGTTTTGTTTTATATTGTGTTTTGTTTTTGTGTAATTAGGAGATTTTTAAGTATTTAGGGTAGTAGTTATGTTTTTCATTGATTTTCTTGAAAAATGATACCCCTCCAAAAGTTGTGTTTTAGAACTGTGTGAATGTTTCTATGTGTGAACAATGCAGATAATGTTATTGCATTAAGGTTAGGGTCATGATAATCACTTACTGACAATTGCATGAACAGATAAGTAGTGGCTTGTAATATTGACTTTGTGCTATGAGTGTGTGATATGCTACTTAGTTTCTTTTGTGTGTTAAATTCAGAACTTGCCTGGTCAGTCTTGTCTAGGCTGAAGGATAGTAAGTCAGGATAAGATCATAGACCGTTTTGATTTTTGTCCACTTTTATCCTAAATGACCTTCCATATGTGAAATAGTATCCTTTGATCCCTTTTTTATCCTTGTAGCCTATTTCTTTGTTTTCACCTATTCACTTTCCCATTTGTATTATAATGAACTTATTTTGGCCTAGGTCCTCCTTGGACACTGTGCACCTCAATTCAGGAAAAATACCTAAGTTGAGGGTGGCTATCATAGGGGTACGTAGTTTAAATGGGTATGTAGAAGGGTAAAATAATAGAAAAAATTAGTAAGGCTAGGTGTGGTTGCAAAATAAAAGTGAAAAAAAAGAAAAAAATTATGAAAAAGTGAAAAAAAAAATAGAAGACCAGACCCAACCTGAATGTGCATTAAAATAAAGGGAGAAATAAGGGTGGAAATAAAGTGAAAAATTTGTTAGTAAGTGAGACCCTAAGGTCAGTGTAGTGCCAAGGAGGCTTAGTCACTTAATATTTCCGTATGTACCATACCATCCCCTAAGCCTGCATTACAAGCTGAGTAAAGTCTTATAGCTATCCTAACTTGACTATCTGAATGCTAAGGTAAAAAAAATAAGGGCAAGCCTATGGTATCTAATGCACATTGATTGGAACTTCTCTTCTAAGGGTGAGTGTCTCTTCATTGTCCCTGTATTGGCATGCATTATTTCATATGAGTCAGTGAGACATCTTTGTTGTGAGAGAATTTGAGTCATATTGCTATTTGCTTGTTTTGGGTAGTATAACTTGTACATGTGTGTGGTTGTCTGTTCCTAATGTAATGTCATACCTTGATTCCATTGTGTCACATTATTTTGCTTCATGTTCATACACAGTTGGTTTTGACAAGTGAGATTAGAGAGGGTATTGTGTTCTAAGCTTAAAAGTATTGACTGATTGCCTTGAATAGATTAGATTCTCCTAGTTAAGCATCATTTTTATTTTGTCGTGTTTAGTTGCCTGAGTACATGCAAACATTCTATGTTGAGGATATTGATGTGCTATAGAAATATAGCACTTTCAATGCTTAAAACGAGGAAAATATGCAAGTTTCTGAAGTTGTTTTGTTAGATATGTTGTGTTTTGTGTATGTTTTTCAAGAAATCATGTTTTGGATGCTAAGTGCGTGAAAAAGATGAGAAAAGGTGTTTTTGCTTTATTATTGGAGTAATTATGGTTTTTCGAGATATTTTTGTTCATGTTCAAGCATGTTAGGGAGTTGAAAAAGAGCTGAAAAGATGACTCCTAGCACTTGTTAAGACAACATGTGGACCACAAGTAGCACTTATGGACCGCATGTGGACAAAGCAAGTGCTAGAAGTCCAAAATCCTGAGAGCTAACCTACAGGATTTTTTGTCCTGCCACTTGCGATCGCTACTTGTGCTTATCTTGTAGGCTACAAATGCTACCTATGCCTAGGGTCAGGACACATGGAGACCATAACTGTCCACCGACCTTGTTTTCTTCTATTTCATCTAGGCTTTGATTTTAGGGTTTCCTCATGTACTATAAATACCTTTTATGTATTTTTTAGTAGGATTAACACACTTTTGATATTCATAAACATATTTTGATTCCAAGATTAGATTTTAATATTGGGATTCTCTTGTATTAACTTCAGTTAATTAATTCATCTACGGTTGTAGGTATTTCTACTTCTTATTATTATGATTTCATCTATGCTTCCAATCATGAATGTTGTTAATTACTTTGCAAGCATGAGCGGCTCAAAACCCAAAGCTAGGGTTGTGGAAACCTTGGCGGATTGATAAAGTAGGGGAAGTGCAATTTTTTCTCTGAACGGATACCCCTGCATGTACTGCTTTATCTTCAATATAATAGTTTTCTTAATGGGTGTACATGTTAGGATCCCACCTAGATTAATGCTACTTACTCCAAAAGAGAAGTAGTGACTAGGAAAAGATAAAGACAACAGTAATTTGGAGTTTAGCTGCCGATCCACATTTCTAAGTTTCATCTACATAAGATAGTTAGATTTCATCTAATAACTAGAGACTCGAAAGTTAATAGTTAATTGGGATCAGGATAAGGGTTAGTAAAGCGACATCTTGAGACTCAAAAGGTCAAGAGTCAAATACTTCTACTCGTCCAAAAGACTATAGAAGACACATAACTTATCAATTCTGTATTCAAGGTATCAGGTTTGTTCAACATATCATGATAAGCCTACAGAGTTGAGAAGCTAGGGGGAACACTATCCTAGTATTCACTTACGACTGATTACAACCAAATTTGATATTTTCCACTTGTTCTACATTGATACACAAAACCCCTATTTACTTTTCCATTTTCACCTATTGATTACAATAATTGAGAGTTGTGAGTACATGTATTACCTTAGGATTCGACCCTAACCTTTGTTGGGTTACTATGTTTGGAAATGATCGTATCATCTTCTGAGAAGAGGTGTAGCTTAGACATCACCATTAAAGGATAAGAAAAAAGAAGCAGGTAGAGATGGGAGAGAAGTGGAGCAAAAATTTTAGATATTTAGAGTGGGGTGTAAATCAGTAGAATAGTAGGAGAAATGGTCGATAGAAGACTAAGAAGAAAAATTGGGGAAATTCTTATTCGACAGCTAGTTCTCTTTATCCTAAGTCTTTCGATGATTGTTTTTTTAGGATACTAGTGGTCCTAAGGCATAGGGTGCCCAATCTCAATCCAGTGGAGCTCAGTCAGCCCTATCTTATCTTCCTTTCCATTTCTGTGGGCAACTACACCAAAGATACTGTGAGAAGGGGAGAAATTGGTACTATAATTGTGGTCATCTTGGTCATATGTAGAGAGATTGACCTTCGTCTAGGGTTTAAATAGAAGTAAAGAAGTTTCGTTCTCTCATTAGGCTCCTACACCTAAGGGCACCACTTTTTGTTCCAACACTGGACAATTTCGGCGCCTGAACCTAAGGGAACCACTTTTTGTACCAACACTGGCAAAAATTAGCTCTATGCCTTTCTACTCATTAGAAATATAACACATCCCCTGATGTTGTCACTGGTATGTTACAGATCTTCTCTTGAGATGTTTATTGTCTGTTTGGTCTGGGTTCTACCCTATCTTTTGTGACTTCTTGTGTGGTTGTACACTTTAGTTTTGGTCCTGAAAATATTCCCTACCTCTTCTCTGTTTCTTCTCTCATGGGTGAGTCTATTTGTAACACCCCAAAATCTTATCCCGGATCACCACACGGTGCTTAAGGCTACAAATAGCCCCAAGCTAACCGTTTGAGTCTGCTACTTAGCATAAAGCTTACTTAAAGATAATGAGAGAAAAATAAGGAGTCATGTCATATCATGTCTAACTGAAATCCGAATGAGTACTGTAAAGGTAACAAAATACTGTAAATCTAAACATACTAACCATCTAGTCTGACTAAGCCTCTACTACTCAACAACAAGAGAACCATTGGCACAGATCCCCAACTTACTTGAACTAAATTGAAAACAGTAGAACAACTAAAAAAATACTGAAGTGTCTGGATATAGGTCCTCGAACCATGAGGAATCACCACAGTAAATATGTAGATAAAGGAACTCGGGATCACTGACGCTACTGGGACTGAGCACCTGCACCTATATTATGAGACAATGTAGCACACGGACGTATATGTGGATCAACACTTGGGAATGTACTGAGTATATGGGGGTGAATGCAGCTAAATATCAATACAACAAATCTTTATAGAAAACATACCTGGCATTGCAGATAACTCACATAGCTTGAATAAAACTCTCATAAATCATGAATAATGAATAATGAAACATGTAGTATAAATCACGTGAGCCATTACACTTTGTTCTAAATCTGTATTCTTTCTTTGATCTCAAGCTTGTAAACTAGTTGAACTCTTAAAACAACAACTTTTAGAACATACACTTTAGTCTTTTGAAAACAAGGAACTTCTTTGAAACTCAAGGACTTAAAACCTCAAGAACTTTAAGATTTGAGACTCTAGAAAACTTTGGAGTTTCTTCTAACCAACATAAATCATATGAGCTACATGGAGTCCAATGTCTTGCCCACGTTGGGGAGAGATATTATATCCTTAACATCGGAGTAGAACCTTTTCTTTTAGATATCACTAGCTTAACCCACTTGGGGTAAATCAAATCCTACGGTGGCTCGTAGTTATGGGGCATAAAACCTCAAAATCAAGCCCAACTCGGTGCTAAGTACTACTCCCATACTAGGCTCAGAACTTTAGGAAAATCCACCTTATACAATTCAACATTATGAAATGGGAGCCAATAAGCTTCCCTTTAACTTAAATCACAAGATGTGGATTCCTTTCTCGATTAGGATCAAAATCAACTCTTTTCTTTAAACTTTGGTAGACTATCTTTAACAATCTTTGAAACTTCAATTATATGGAGATATCAATACCATTCTTTAAATAATATAGAATATATCAAAATTCATTCTTGGACCTTAAAACATGTATACATATTCAACAAATCTCAATTCAAAATAGAGGGTAAATCATGACTTCAACCTTAAGAGTATTCCAAACATCAATCATGGAAGGAATTTGCAATTCATAACATTAATTCTCAATTCAAATGATAAAATAGGTGTAGTATCATATAATTCAAGACTGGAACAAATTCATAATCTCATATACTTGAAATATAGAAATTAGGCATAATTCATTTTGAAACATTAAAATCTTTTAAGTAAAAACAAACTTTGGACACAAGAACGGAAGAAGTGTTCTTGTTTAAATCCCACATACCTCAAATTATAAACTTTGATGAATAAGTTTGCTTGATACTCTTTCTCGTACTTTTGTATGAGATTTGTTAAATCCCTTGACTTGGAAACCTTGAATCCCAACTTAATTTGTGAAAGCTACGGTGGATTCTTGAGATTCTTGGAAGAGGTTCTTGGTACTTAGGGTTTTTGTTGAGAGAAAACTTGAGAAAAACCTAATAGAATGCTTTTAAATGACTTCAATTTGGTGTATGTATGGTTTAAGAGGTTTGGAAAAATTCCAAAGTGCCCTTTTTAACTCCTGAATGAAGTTGGAAAAATTAAACTGGAAAACCAATTTTATGGGCCACCGCGATGCGCCACCATTGTGGTGCCTCAGTGGAAATTGACAAATGGGATTCTTGGGGTCACCGCGACGTGGAGCCATAGCGTTCTCCCACTGTTTGGGACCTGAAACTTTAGCACGATGTGCCACAATCGTGCTAGGCTACTAGAATTTGACAATTGTCAAGTAGACCCTCTCCGCAATGCGCCAAGCACTAAAATGATGTTGTTTTACGACTAGGACTTAAATTTGCCATAACTTCTTGCTCGGTTATAGGATTTGGGCGAATCTTATATCATTGGAAAGCTAATTAAATTTCCCACACAATAAAAAGTTGAAATTAGGGAAATTCTATATAGTTTAATTGTTACACACTTAGGAAGTCATTCCTTAGCCTTCTAGAGACGAAATTAAACTTAAGTAAAAGTTTGGGGGTATTACAATATCTCCCCCTTTGGAACATTTGTCTTATAATGACACTCATCAAGCTAAGAGTACGGAGGAAACTAGGTATGCATAGCTAAAGCACCTTGCTAAATGGACTCTCTATCATTCTAAACTCTTGAATAATTCAGAGAATGCATGAACTTATATTAAGAATAGCTATATAACTACAACTTTGATTAGAAAGGGCCTGAATTAAGGAAGAATGATACCTTCGGCTTGATCTGAACTTAAAGAGAATAGGTGCGGGTACTTGGATCTCATATCTGACTTGGCTTCCCAAGTAGTACCCTCAACTGACTGGTTTTGCCATAACACTTTGACCAAGGGAACCTCTTTGTTACTCAGTCTACAGATCTGGTGATCTTGAATCTCAACTGGAATCTCTTCAAACGAAAGGATTGTTGGGATATCTGGGTTATCTGAAGGATCCACAACAACGGAATCACCAATGTATTTCTTAAGCATGGAGACATGAAAGATAGGATGCACAGCTGAAAAAGTTGCGGGCAACTCAAGCTCATAGGCTACTCTCCCCACATGACTTAGGATTCTATAGGGGCCAACATACCGGAGACTAAGTTTTTCTTTCTTTCCAAACCTTTTTACCCCTTTCATGGGTGAGATTTTTAGATACACCAAGTCATTAACTTAAAACTCAAGGTCTCTTCTTCTCAGATCTGCATATGACTTCTGACTACTCTAGGTTGTCTTCAACCTTTCTCTAATCAACTTCACCTTCTCCATAGCCTCAAACACTGCATGAGGTCCAATCAAAGTAGCCTAACCCACTTCAAAACAACCTATGGGTTATCTACATCTTCTACCATACAAAGCCTCAAATGGTTCTATCTTGATGCTAGCATGGTAACTATTGTTATATGCAAACTCAATCAACGGTAAATGCTCATCCCAACTATCTTTGAAGTCAATGGCATATGCCCTCAACAAATCCTCCAAAGTTTGGATGGTCCTCTCAGCCTGACCATTTGTCTACGGATGAAAAGCGGAACTCAAACAAACTTAGGTTCCAAGACCCTTCTGGAACTCCCTCTAAAACTGAGAAGTAAACTGAGTACCCCTATCTGAGATAATAGACAAGGGAACTCCATAAAACCTGACTAACTCTCGAATATACAGTCTAGCATAATCCTCAGCAGTATAAGATGTATGTACAGACAATAAATGTGTTAGCTTAGTCAGCCTATCTACAATAACCCAAATAGAATCATGATGGCATCGGGAGAGAGGTAAACTAGTTATGAAATCCATATTTATCTCTTCCTACTTCTAAGTGGGTATACTAAACTCTTGCATCACACCACCAGGTCTCTGGTGCTCTACCTTGACCTGTTGTTAAGTTGCACCACTTAGCTATGAACTCAGCTATATTCTTCTTCATACCACTCCACCAATAAATTTCCTGTAAGTTGTGGTACATCTTGGTAGCATCAGGATAAATAGATAAATAGAATACCGTGTGCCATGCTCCTCTTCTATGACAACACAAGGAATGTATAATCTACCTTGCAATCTCAACACATCATATCCCATTTGGGATAAAACCTCTACCTTTTGGTCGTTGACTGACTCCTTCAGTCTAACAAAACTAGGATCTAAGTCTTGCTTCTCATTTACTTCTGAAATCAAAGAGGATTCAGAACTACTCTACAACAAAATACTCCCCTTGGTGGAATCAAGCAACCTAACGCCTAATCTAGATAAATGATACAGATCATGAGCTAACTCTTCCTTAACCTTCTCTACCTGAGCAACACTACCCATAAACAACCTGCTAAGGGCATCTGCCACTACATTAGCCTTGCCTGGGTGCTACAACATACTCATATCATAATCTTTTAGCAATTCTATCTATATCCTCTGGCGAAGATTCAACTCCCTCTGAGAAAACACATAATTCAAGCTTTTGTGGTCCGTAAACACATCAACATAAACACCATACAGATAGTGTCTCTATATTTTCAAAGAAAAAAACATAGCAACTAATTCAAGAACATAGGTTAGGTAGTTCTTTTGATGTGGCTTCAACTGTCTAGAGGCATAGGCTATAACCTTACCTCTCTGCATCAACACAAAACCCAAACAAACTCTGAGGTATCATAATACACCACAAAACCATCTATACCATCAAGAAAAGTCAACATAGAGGCCAAGGTGAGTCAATTCTTCAATTCCTGAAAACTCTTCTCATAGGAATATGACCAAAGGAACTTAACTTTTTTTTGGATCAAATGGGTCATAGGGTATGCAATGGAAGAGAAACCTTCAAAAAGACAGCGGTAGTAGCTAGCTAGACCCAAGAAACTCCTAACGTCTGACAGAGAGATAGGTCTAGGCCAATTTCATATGGCTTCTATCTTTTGGGGATCAAATCTAATGCCTTTGGCTGAAATAATATGACCCAAAAAAGCTACTAACCTAAGCCAAGATTCACACTTGTTGTATTTATCAAACAACTGATGATCTCTACGAGTTTGCAGGATAATTCTAAGATGATCTGCATGGTCATCCTCACTACGGGAATGCACAAGAATATCATCTATGAAAACAATGACTAACATATCAAGATACTATTTGAATACTCAATTCATAATGTCCATGAAGGCTGATGGAGCATTAGTTAGCCCAAAAGACATGACTAGAAACTCAAAGTGACCATAACGGGTTCAGAAGGCTGTCTTTGGGATATCACACTCCCTTACTTTAAGTTGATGATAAACGGATCTAAGGTCTAGCTTTGAGAAATAACTTGCACCTTACAACTGATCGAACAGGATATTAATTCTTAGAAGAGGATACTTATTCTTTATTGTGACCTTATTAAGCTAATGATAGTCAATGTACATATGCAAAGGACCATCTTTGTTTTGCACGAATAGAATAGGTGCGCCCCAAGGTGACATACTGGGCCTTATAAAATCTTTGTATAAAAGATCTTTGAGTTTATCTTTCAACTTCTTAAGCTCTGCAGGTGCCATACAGTAGGGAGGAATAGAAATAGGCTGAGTGTCAGGAAGAAGGTCAATCCTAAATTCTATCTCTCTATTGGGAGGCACCCTTGGGAGATCTTCTAAAAAAACATTAGGTAACTCATTAGCAATGTTGTCTAACTGAATAGTTGGAGCCTCAGACTTGGTGTCTTTAACTCTAACTAGGTGATAGATGCAACCTTTAGATATAAGATTTCTGGCTTTGAGATAGGAGATGAAATGACTCTTAAGAGATACTGAACTCCCAAACCACTCAAAAATTGGTTCATCAGGAAACTGAAACTTAACTACATGGGTATGATAGTCTATAGATGCATAACAAGAGTGAAGCCAGTCTATACCCAGAATAATGTCAAAATACACCATATCCAACTCCATAAAGAACAGTAATAGGATAATTTTTATATGCTTATTTATCAACAACTGACTCCCATACTAGAGTAGAAACTAGGAATGGCTCAAGAATCTTTTTAAGACTCATTTCAAAACTCACAGCTACAAGTGGGGTCACATAAAAGAAACTTGACTCGGGGTTCAGCAACACATAAACATAAAAGTGAAAGATGTGGAGCATACCAATAACAACTTTGAGAGAATCCTTCTCTCCTGATGGGATGGTAAGGCATAGAACCTGTTCTGGCACTGACCACCAGTAGTACTGGAAGAAGTGCCCTGAGGAGAAACTGGATGGGCTAAAGGAGTTGGGGCACTATTATCCTAAGCCTGAGGTCGCACATCTCTATTCCCCTGCCTTGCATGCGGACACTCTCTAAGTCTGTAGCCCAACTTGACATAACCAAAACAACCCCTCTGTTCATCCAAACACTCATCGGGATGGGTTCTACCATACATAGCATAGGGTGGATAATTAGGCCTGTTACTTACACTGTTCTAGGACTTTAAGCCCTGTTCCCTTGATCTTGCTTATTTCTACGTGCGGGAGCACTAGCTGATAAAGGTGCTGGCATAGATGAATGACTCTAAAATTGTCGATGGTTTCCTCCATGGGACCTAGCCTGACCATGCTCATGCTGCCTGAATCTAGCCCTCTTATTTTCCCTTACTCTATCTATTTCCCTTGTCTTGTCTGCCTCTATTTACTGGGCATAAATCATCAGCCTAGCAAGATCCATGTCCCTGTTGAGCACAGCAGTCATACAATTTTTCAATACCAGTCCAGATACTCCAGTCACGAACTTACTCATACTAGCATGGGTGTCAAAAATCAAATCAGGAGCATATTTGGTTAACTGGTTGAACTTAAGGGAATACTCCTTAATAGTAATGGAGCCTTACCTCAGGTTTATGAATTCTTGTATCTTTGATTCCCTCATCTCAAGTGGGAAGAACTTGTCCAAGAATGTATCTTGGAACACCTGCCAAGTAGTAGGGGCGGTATCTTCTCCTCTATTCTTCTTTCATGCAACAACCCAGTCATAAGAACTGTCTTTCAACCTGTAAGATGCTAGCTCAACACTTTTTTCCTCCGAGATATGCATCACTTGGGTGATCTTCCTTACTTCCTTGAGATACAACTGTGGTTCCTCACCTACCTTCGACCCATAGAACTCTGGCAGGTTCATCCTTATGAAATCACGAATCATAGCAGCTGCTAAACTACCTCCTTGATGAGTCAGAACTGTGGCCTGGTTATTGTCCTGAACATTCACGATAACTGCTTGGTCTAATGCCTGAAAGTACGCCCAAAACTCGACATGAGACACAGTCTCATTCAAGGGATCAACAAACTGGGGTTTCTCGATATTATTTCTGTAGACATTCGCTCTTTGGGGAGGAATTTTCTAAAATAACAGAGCACAAGTCAATAGCTGAGAGAGACAACTATAAGCACGATAGATTCTGACAAAAAGAGATGAATTTTTCCTAAAATGTCTTGTATCCTCTTGCTTATAGATGTGGCACGCTACACACCGATGATCAAGACTTTACTTAAAGCATCTTGTCAGACCCCCTAGCACTCCTTAAACCTTAGGCTTTGATACCAAGTTTGTAACGCCCCAAAATCCTATTTCGGAGCATCACACGATGCTTAAGGATACAAATATCCCCAAGCTAACCCTTTGATCCTGCTATCTAGCATAAAGCTTACTTAAAGATAATGAGAGAAAAATAAGGAGTCATGTTATATCATGTCTAACTGAAATCCGAAAGAGTACTGTAAAGGTAAGAAAAAATTGCAAATCTAAATATACTAACCATCTAGTCTAACAAAGCCTCTACTACTCAACAACTAGAGAGCCATTGGGACAGATTCCCAACTAACTCGAATTGAATTAAAAGAAGTAGAACAACTATAAAAAAATACTAAAGTGTCTAAAGATAGGTCCTCGAACCATGGGGACTAACCACAGTATAGATGTAGATAAAGGTACTCGAGATCACTGACACTGCTGGGACTGAGCACCTGAACCTACATTATGAGACAATGTAGCACATAGATGTATATGTGGATTAGCACATGGAAATGTGCCGAGTATATGGGGGTGTATGTAGATAAATATCAGTACATTAAATCTTTATAGAAAACATACATGACATTGTAAATGACTCACATAGCTTGAATAAAACTCTCATAAATCATGAATAATCAAACATATAGTATAAATCACGTGAGCCATTACACTTTGTTCTAAATATGTATTCTTTCTATGATCTCAAGCTTGTAAACTAGTTGAACTCTTAAAACAACTTTTAGAACATACACTTTAGTCTTTTGAAAACAAGGAACTTCTTTGAAACTCAAGGACTTAAAACCTTAAGAAATTTAAGACTTAAGACTCTTAGAAACTTGGGAGTTTCTTCTAACGGACATAAACCATGTGAGCTACAAGGAGTACAATGTCTTTCCCACGTTGGGGAGAGCTGTTTTATCCTTGACATCAGAGTAGAAACTTTTCTTTTAGTGATCACTAGCTTAACCCTCTTGGGGTAAATCAAATCCTACGGTGGCTCATAGTTCTGGGGCATGAGACCTCGGAATTAAGCCCAACTCAGTGCTAAGTACTACTCCAATACTAGGCTCAGAACTTGTAGGAAAATCCACCTTATACAATTCAACATTATGAAATGGAAGCCAATCTGCTTCCCTTTAACTTAAACACAAGATGTGGATTCCTTTCTTGACTTAAGATCAAAATCAACTCTTTTCTTTAAACTTTGGTAGACTATCTTTAACAATCTTTGAAACTTCAATAATATAGAGATATCAATACCATTCTTGAAATACTATAGAATATATCAAAATTCATTCTTGGACCTTAAAACATGTATACATATTCAAGAAATCTCAATTCAAAATAGAGGGTAGATCATGACTTCAACCTTAAGAGTATTCCAAACATCAATCATGGAAGGAATATGTAATTTATAATATTAATGCTCAATTCAAATAATAAAATAGGTGTAGTATCATATAATTCAAGACTAGAACAAACTCATAATCTCATATACTTGAAACATAGCAATTTAGGCATAATTCATCTTGAAACATTAAAATCTTTTAAGAAAAAACAAACATTGGGCAAAAGAATAGAATAAGTGTTCTTGTTCAAATCCCACATACCTCAAATTATGAACTTTGATGAACAAGTTTGCTTGAGACTCTTTCTCGTACTTTTGGATGAGGGTTCTTATAGTCCTTGACTTGGGAACCTTGAATCCCAACTCAATTTGTGAAAGCTATGGTGGATTCTTGAGATTCTTGGAAGAGGTTCTGGGTACATAGGTTTTTGTTGAGAGAAAACTTGAGAAAAATCAAATAGATTGCTTGTAAATGACTTTAATTTGGTGTTTATACTGTTTAAGAGGTTGGGAAAAAGTCCAAAGTTCCCCTTTTAACTCTTGAATGAAGCTGGAATAGTTAAACTGGAAAACCTAATTTTATGGGCCACCGCAACATGCCACTATCATGGTGGCTCACTAGAAATCGATAAATGGGATTATTGGGGTCACCGCAACGCAGAGCAATTGCGTTGTCCCACTGGTTGGGAACTGAAACTTTAGTGCGATGTGCCACAATTGCTCTAGGCTACTGGAATATGACAATTGTCTAATAGACCCTCTCTGCGATGCGCCAAATACTAAAATGATGTTATTTTATGACTAGGACTTAAATTTTCCATAACTTCTTGCCCAGTTATCCGATTTGGGTGGATCTTATATCATTGGAAAGCTAATTAAATTTTTCACATGATAAAAAGTTGAAATTAAGGAAATTCTATATGGTTTAAATATTACACACTGAGGAAGTTATTCTTTAGCCTTCTAGAGAAAAAATTAAACTTAAGGAAAAGTTCAAAGTTATTACACTATTGTTGCTATAAAAATGTATAAGAGTTGTGTGGTGTCCATATTTCATAGGGAGACATTGGTGATTTTAATATAAATTGATATGGTGGATTTGATGTAATCATGGGGATGGATTGGCTCTATTTTTTCTATGCTTCTCTGGATTCTAGGACCCAAAATGTCAATTTTCATTTTCCTAATGAACCAGTGATTGAAAGGGAGGGCAGTTCCTTGGCACCTAAGGGGCGTTTTATCACTTATCTTAGAGATCAGAAATTGATTTCTAAAGAATGTCTGTACCATCTAGTTCAAGTTAAAGATTCTAACTTTGAGAGTCCTTCTTTGCAATCTATCTATGTGGTTAATGAATTTCCCAAAGTTTTTACTGATGATCTTCTTAAAGTATATCCTAATAGGGAGATATATTTTGGAGTTGATCTTCTATCAGATACCCTTCCCATTTTCATTCCTCCTTATAAGATAGCCCCGGCTGAACAAAATGAGTTAAAGGAGAAGTTAAAGGATCTTCTTAAAAATGTTTTTATCTGTCCTAGTGTTTCTCCATTAGTTTCTTCTGTACTTTTCATGCAAAAGAAAGTGGTTCTCTTCCAATGTGTATAAACTCTCGTCAGCTGAATAAGCTTATAGTGAAAAATAAGTATCTGCTTCCTAGGATTGATGATCTTTTTAATCAACTTTAGGGTGCTAGGTGTTTCTCTAAGATTAATCTTCGTTTGGGCTATCACCAACTAAAAATTAAGGAGGTTTATATTCCCAAGGATGCTTTTCAAACCTGGTATGACCATTATAAGTTTTTCCTTATGTCATTCGGGCTGACTAATGCTCCAGCCGCTTTCATAAATCTTATAAATCGAGTTTTTCAAAAGTTTCTGGATTTGTTTGTTATAGTCTTCATTAATGACATCTTGGTATACTCTAAGAGTAAGGAGGATCATACCAATCACCTCATGATTATGTTGCATACTCTTAAGGAGCAGAAATTGTATGAAAATTTTCTAAGTGTGAATTTTTGCTAAGTGTTGTGACCTTTCTTGGGCATATTGTTTCTACTGAGAGGATCAAGTTAGATCCATAAAAAGTTAAGGAAGTTAAAAAGTGGTCTAGACCCATAATTCCAACCGACATTAGGAGCCTCTTAGGCTTGGCCGGGTATTATAGAAGGTTCCTGGAGAGTTTTGTTGCTACTCCACTGACAAGGTTCACTCAGGAAAAGATTTTTTGTGGTTTGATTCTTGAGAGGTTAGTTTTAAGAAGTTTAAGGATAATTTGACTTTGTGCCAATTTTGACACTGCCTGAGGGTACAGGTGAGTTTGTTATGTATTGTAATGCATCCCCTGAGGGAATGGGTTGTGTCTTCATGCTGCATTGTAATTTTATGGCTTATACGTCCAGGCATCTTAAATTTCATGAGAGGAATTACCCAACTCATGATTTAGTGTTGGCAATCATGGTCTTTATATTGAAAATCTAGTGCCATTATGTATACGGGGTTTATGTGGATATTTATTCAGACCATAAGAGCTTGCAGTATGTGTATATGCAGAAGGAATTGAATCTCAAGTAGAGGTGGTTACTTAAATTGCTTAAGGATTAGGACATAATCCTTCACTACCACACAGGTAAATCTACTATTGTCGTTGATGCTCTTAGCAGGTTTTTTATGGGGAGCTTATCTCATGTTGATAATGATAAAAGATAGTTGGTGAAGGATATGCACAGGTTGGCTAACTTAGGAGTTTATCTCTTGGACTCTAAGGATGGAGGAGTGATTTTCCAAGAAGTTTTTAAATCATCTCTTGGTGTTAAGGTAAAGGAGAAACATGTTTTGGATCCTATACTTATGCATATTAAGTATAATGTGGGTCAGCAAAAGGTTATGGCTCTCAAGATTAGGATAGAAGGCATCTTAAGGTATCAAGGAAGGTTGTGTATTCCTGATGTTGATGGGATACTGGAAAAGATTTTGATAGAGGTTCATGAGTTTAGAGATAGAATTCATCCGAGTTTGACAAAGATATACCATGAGTTGAAAAAAATCTACTGGTGGAGTAATATAAAGAGAGATATGGTGAATTTTGTTTCTAAATGTATGGTTTATCAACAAGTCAAGGTAGAGCATTTAAGGTCTGGTGACATATCTTAAGAGATAGAGTTACCCATGTGGAAGTGGGAGATGATTAATATGGATTTCATTATTGGTTTTCCGCAGTCTCACAATCAGTATGATTATATTTTGGCACTTTGTATAGAATGACTAAGTTCTCTCACTTCTTGCCTATGAGGACTAATTATTTAGTAGAGTATTATGCTAAGTTATTCTTTCAAGAGGTAGTTAAGTTGCATGGAGCGTCAGTGTTCATCATTTCAGAATAAGGTACGCAGTTTGCATCTTATTTCAGACGTTTATTTCAGAAATATTTGGGTACTCAGGTGAACCTTAGAACTGCTTTCCACTCTCAAATGGATGGAAAAGGGGAACATACTATTCAAACTTTAGAGGATATGCTAAGGTCCTATGTAATTGAATTTAAGGGTAGGTTAGTTGACCATTTGCCTCTTATTGAGTTTGCTTACAATTACAATGCTAGCATCCAAATGGCTTCTTTTAAGGCTCTTTATGGTAGGAGGTGTAGGTCTCCCATTAGATGGTTTAAAGTGGAGGATACTAGGTTTCTTGTTCCTGACATGGTTCATGAAGAAGGTGAAAGTGATTATAGAAGGACTTAAGATTTCTTAAAGTTACTAAAAATTTTATATGGATGTGAGATTGAGGGAGTTGGAGTTTTGAGGTGAGTGATTGGGTGTTCTTTAAGGTTTCTCATATGAAAGGAGTCATGAGGTTTGTAAAGAAGGGTAAGCTCAGTCCCCGTTAAATTGGTCCATATCAGATTTTAAGGAGAATTAGGAAGGTCACTTATGAGTTAGATTTTCCTGCAAGTATAGCTTCAATTCATCCCATGTTTCATGTGTCCATGCTGAAAAAGTATGTGAGTGACCCTTCTTTGATAGTGCCTATTGAGGATTCTGGTTCCATGGATTCATTGTCTTATAAGGAGGTTCGATGGAGATATTAGATAGGCAAGTTCGTAGATTGAGGACCAAGGATGTATCTTCTGTGAAGGTTATTTGGAGAAATCAAAAGGTATAAGAGGTTACATGGGAAGCTAAAGAAGATATGAAAGCCAAGTACCTGTTCTTGTTCTTTGGGTTACATGAAAGTGCTTAAGGTATGATTTTTGTTTCTAACACAACCCAAAATCGGGCCTTGTAGTATGGGCATCTCAATCCCAAAAAATATTGGAGATCGACCCGTTAACCTAACCTAACCATCACATCAACCAACAAGTGTCAGATGAACTTCGAGTCTATAATAATAGAGCAAAAACAAGACTAATAAACATAACTTAAGAATGTCTAATCATTCAAAAAATGTCAACATACAACATCCAGACTACCTAAGTCCACATCCATGCACAAAGACTCTACAAAATCTGAAGATAATAATATGTTGGGTCAAGCCCTCGACAATAGCCAAAACCAAGTCTAAAACAAGTCTATAACATAAAGTAGAAAGACTATAAAATGAACGCCTTTTGAAGTATGGAAGATCACCACTTCAGTTGTCAACACTCGAACCACCTGAACACCTGATCACTGCACAGGAAGAGAAGAGGAAGCTCCGGCCCCTGTGTTACGTGGGAACATAACATTTGGAGATGGTTAGTGGTTGGAGCACTAGCATGTAGATATATAGATACATCAATTCAAACCATCATAATCAACCATATTTATACACATAGAAATGTAGATATATCGATACATCCAGTGATTAAAAAGGAGACAAGACCTTAGCATGCATTTCAAAGAACTCAATCATAAACCAAAAGTGGAGGACTCCAACCTTCCACCCGCATAGGTTATATCAAGCAAAAGGAATCTAACCTCAAGCCGTCTAACTAAGCAAGTGTACTCTAACCACAAGGTTCTTATTGGACAAGTGGACTCTAACCACAAGCCATTTTATTAGACAAGTGGACCCTAACCATAAGCCATCTTATTATGTAAGTGGACTCTAACCACAAGCCATCGTGTACATTACCAGTGGACATTGGGACTCTAACCCTTTGACTATGCATTCATAACCACACCATTCATATTTGGGGGCTCTAACCTACTTAGCCAATTCAAACCATTAAGGCTACAATTCAACACCATACATGACTACAAGGTCTTTAAAAACCATTTATCAATTAATCACTTTAATAGGCCAATACCTTAGTTTCAAATACCCTTCAAGTAAAATTATGGGACATCAAGATCTTTATCAAACCATTTATTATCATTCTTACACCAAGCTTTAGTTCAAACAAAATTCAATTTCATGTTAGGGACTCTAACCCTTTTAACCAAGCAATCCACCAAAGGCACCAACTAACTCATTACATGGCCAACAAGACCTTTACAAGTTACTTACCAATCATTCTTACTCATTGAGCCATTGCCTTAGTTATAACACTATTAGCATGTAACTAGTTATTTCTCTTAGACTTTTTCAAAAACACTTTGAGGGAATACCATTACCATGACCAAAACCCAAGTGAAAAGCATCAATATTAGGGTAACTCATGACACATTTGTTAAACAACAATCAATAAGCACCCATATGTTCCAATCATCACCAAAAACATGTATAAATACAAGTCTAAACAAAAGTAAACATTACCCATCACTATACATCAAAATCCTTAACATTTGATTCAAAACCCACCATTAGAGATTCATAAAAAATGTTTAAACAACATGAAACTTTGAAAATAACAATAAAAAAGAGTCAAATTCCCTATACACAAGGATTTACAAAGATATTCTTGGTCTTAAAGTCCCTAAATGGCCTTCTTGATGAACCCTAGCCCTAATCTTGGTAGAGAGGTTTTTGGAGAGTGTTTTAGAATGATTTGATCTCTTATATGTGAAGAAAAAAATTCCAAATAAGTTTATAAGTCATGGTTTATAAAGATTGAGGGGTGGGAAAAGTCTAAAATATCCTCATCTTAAAAGATGAAAATGCAACCCAAAAGGGTACGACTTACCTCTTTGACCCATACCCTAGAGTATGAGTGGTACCCTAATTGATACCCTAGACTTCACCAAGGACCGCTAAACTTACCAACATACGATTCCTCATACATAACTCATATCATAAGGGGTGAATGGTACCCTACAACCCGTACCCAAGTCAGAATACTTTGGCCAAGACTTCAAGCATCATGCGACTAGGTATCTTATAACACGTACATTATCATACAATTGGTATGTTGTTGAACCATACCTTGGACAGAATGCCATCATCCTAGACTAATCATTATATGATAAGGTGGGTACTAGTCATACCTTAGCATACGAGTGGTATGCTTAAACCGTACCCTACCTAGAAACTCAAAAATTAGGAGACTTGTCTAGGTTCTAATGCCTTAGTATTTTAGTTTCCCTTTTGTTATCTTCTGAATTTTCCTTTTTATTCTGCTGCATCCTTGTAATTATCGTGCTAAAACTGTCCTAACTCATCATTTGGGGATGAGTAATCCTAAGAGGGGATAATATAAGATCCCATAAGATTTCTATCATTTTATCTTTGACCCTTCTGTATGCATAATGTCATATTTTTTACTTGAATGATGTTTAGGGATGTTAAAAGGGTGTTTTGGGAAAGTTTTGTAATTTTGGAAGGGGTTCAGGGTCATTTTGGGACTCTGAGGCAGTAAGCCTACACGATAGTAGAACATCGCGGAGGTTATCCTCCGCGATAAGGGCATGGCATGGAGGCTACTCTCTACTATAAGGGTATGCCATGCTCATATGTTAATTTTATCTAGTTTTGTTTTTTTCCCTTGGGGTGATGGATTTTTTGTCGCTTTACCCCTTGTATGACTTTTGAACACCCAATTGGCCTTTTTACTTCTATTATCAAAGATCAAACACCGTCCTTTCTCTCTGTATCTCTAAACCCAAGAAAATTTAAGGGTTTTGTAGAGGATTCACTATTCAAGGTCCAAACTTCAAATTCTCTTCAAATTGTTCTATATTTTAGGTGTGTTGCTCATCCCTTAATTTTAATTTTAAATTGTGGCATCTATTTAGTCAACATTCATTTGTTTTAAGTAATGGGTTTTAAATTGAATTAAGGAGTTTTAATTGTGATTAATTGAATTGTTTTTTCCATGGTTTACATGCATTATTCATTCTTTAATTTATAGTTTTTGGAACTGAATTTGTGAATTATGATGATGGTTGGAATAGGGGACATGGGTTTTGCCAAATTGATGAATTTTTGTCTTGGCATGGCATTAACCTCAACCTACATTGTAAACTTGATTTTGAATATAGATAATTGCATGGTTTAACTTGTATTTTGAACCCCTTTGCATTACATTAAAGGATAAATAAATAAATATGGTTTTGGATGGCGTTAGTGGACTTGGTTTTGAATTTTAAATAGAACTTGGGAGTCAGTTTGGTTATATAGATTGGTTTGGCATAATTGAATTAGCTTGCATGTTTATTGGTATGCCGATACGAAGTGGTAATTTTCTTAATGAATGACACCTGGGTTAATAGTCGGTTTATGTGCAAAGTGTTTTAATTTTGGCATAAATAAAATTGTGTAGCTCAATGTGAAGATGTAGGCCTCAGGAGGATCAACACTAAAAACCATTTTTGCTGGTGTTGGGGTTCCATGTGACCGTGTTCTTAGTGCACACATTATATATATTTTTTGGGAGGGATGTGGCCTAGGTGTCTCTAATGTTATCCTAGTTTTTTCTCAGTTTGTGTAGCTAACACACACTAGGGCCCTTCCAGTAGAGAGAGATGGACCCATATAGCCCATGGATGCCTTTAGGACAAAGCGAGCAACACATTTCAGGTTAATATTTTAAACTCTCATATTCATGACCATTGTCCCTATCCCGATATGTTATATATATACATATGATGTGATGTATATGGTTTATGACTTGATTTTGATAATTAGATTATTTTATCACTTTTCCTAATTTACTACCAGTGATTGCCCCACTGACCGTCCCTGGATGCTATATCATTTCATGATGTAGGGTTCAAAGGATTTTCTATTGCTTCTATGTAGCATTAAGTGATTCGGGATTCCTGTGGATCTACTATAAAGTGGTGAGTCTTCATCTTTCAAAAGGCCCAGTTATCTCACTGGTTTCTTTCTTATTGTAGTATTTTATTTTGGATTCTTTTTTTCATAGTTTGGGGCATGTCCTGACTTAGTTGGTATTTCTGGTTTTAGAGGCTCTTATGGACAAGCGTGGGTTTGTTTTTGTTTTGACACTTAGCTTTAGTTGGTTTATTTATTCTTCATATTATAATATTTTGTTGGCTTCTATTGTATTCTTTTATTGTGTTCTGGATATTATGATAAGGAGGTGGTCTCCAATCTATGGTGGACTTGAGATACCTATCATGACTAGGCCCTGGTTTGGGTTGCGATACTCATATAGTTCCCTACAATAATAGTCATTATTCTAGAATCCAAAGGGCTTAATTTGGGGCTCCTTATAATAGAAGGTGTAAATCATTGATTAGATGGTATAAGGTGGGTAAAACAAATTGTTTATGCCTGGCCTTATGCATCAAGTAATGGATAAATTTAAGGTTATTAGAGAAAGGATTAAGACCGCTCAAAGTTGTCAAAAGTCTTACATTGATGTGAGACGGAGAGAGTTAGTATTTGAAGTTGACAATTATTCTTGAAATTCTATCCTATGAAAGAAGTTATGAGGTTTAGTGGAAAATAAGAAGCTCAATCCTTGCTACATAGGTCCTTATCAAATTTTGAGGGGGATTAGGTGTGTTGCTTATGCTTTATATTTTCCTGCGAGTTTGGTATCAGTTCATCCCATCTTCTACATATCTATGCGTAAGAAGTGTGTTGGTTATCATTCTCTTATTATCCCTATAGAGGATTTTGGTGTGAAGGATTCTTTGTCGCACGAAGAAGTTCCTATAAAAATCTTGGATAGGCACGTCTGAAAGTCGAGGACAAAATAAATAGCTTAATTTAAAGTGTTGTAAAGGAATTAAAAGTATGAAGAAGCTACTTGGACATCGAAAGACAATATGAGGGCTAGATGTCCCTCATTATTCATGCCTTTAGACGAGGATATGAAAGGTATTTCTCGTAAGATCACTCTTATTCTTTAATAGATCCCTTAAATTGTGCTAGTGTATCCTTAACGGTCATTTGGAGATGAATGATCTAAAGAAGGGAGTATAATATAATGCATTACATGTTAATACATCTTTTCTAGCTTAGAAATGAACTTACATGACCCTTAGAACAAGTATAGAACATTTGGGATGAGTTCAGAAGAATTGGAGAAAGTTTTAGGCATGAAATAAGGTCATGTGTCGCACGGGGATTCTCGTGCGATGTCCCAATGTTGCCTGAATAACCTTAGGGTAATACTGCCTCACCCTTACGGTGGCCTTGCACTGCCCGGGCTAGACCATGTGATGACCCTGCGGCGTACGAGAGTCGACAATATGTTAGGGTATGTGTCACACTTATCCCCCTCCCCCTCATGTTACTATACTACCCGTATTATACTTAGCTTAGTTCAACTCCTAGTTGCATGCATAAGAGGCTTAAAACCTGAAAATTTCACTGAGTGTTGGGGACTTAGTCTTATTTTTTGGCCTCTTAACTTTGAGGATTTTTAAATTGGTCATCCCAACCCCTAGATATTGATTTTTGAGTTAATTCATGTTCAAAGGTGTAAGGAGCATGTCTCGAAGAAGTTTTAGATTTTTCAGACAAGGGTTGGGTCATGTTTGGATTTCGATTCCAGTAGCTCACCGCGATAGCATCGCGTCGTGCTGCTTACAATGATGAGACACTCACCGCATTGCAGTTCCTTTTTAATCTATATTCCATTTACCAATTTAATCTTTTGAAGGGCATTTATGTCTTTTACCATTGACCTAATTCATAAAAACATGAATTAAGGCTTCAATTAGGGCATTATTGCCTATATTCTCTAATTTTCTCTAATTCCTCAGTATATCAATTTTCATGCATGCATACTCAGTTATCTCATGTTATTCAGCCAATCATTATTTCACACATAGTTAACCCTTCCATTACAGCCTAACCTTATCACATATGCCAGTACATTCAGTGTACTCACTGCATACTTTTCTTCACGCTATGATGTCTTATATTATTGGCTTGGCCGTATAGTTTCCTGATTGCGCTTAAGCAGTTCAGCTTATCAGCAGCAGTAGTCATGGTGAGAATTAATCTATTAAGGACATGATTGTTTCATTTTAGTTTATCTCAGTAGTTCAATATTTCCATTTAGTTGGAGTTAGTTAAGGGTTTTTCCTATCAACTCCACAGTCAGTCTGTTAGAGACTTCTCAGAGATTCAAATAGTTAGTTGGTTTATTAGTTGTTTTATCAGTCTTTTTAGTATGTCTTCATACACTTCAAATCTATAATTTAATCATGTTTTAGTATTTAAAACCTTATGGCATTATCCATTGTTTTTCTGTAGATGTTGTTTATTATCAGTTTACTCAGTGCTTATAGAAGGTACAAATTTATGGGTTATCTTATGGTCACTTATGACCGTAAGCACCGTTGTTGCGACTAGAGAGTAGCCTTGGGTCATGAAAAAACTTGGTGTTAGAGACTAAGGTTTTACAGTGTCTTAGGGAGATTAAAAAGCCGCATTAAGTAAAGTCTTGTGCATGGGTGTGAAGTGCGCCACATTTATGGACAGGAGGCTACAAGATGTTTTAGGAAAAGTTTTCCTTCTTTCAGTATTCATGTCGTGCGAATGAGCATAAGATTTATTTAAAACTCTCTTTTTGACTCATTCTTCCTTTCGTTTACAGACAATGCCTCCCAAAAAAACAACATAAGAAAAAATGGAAATCAGTCTGCACCTCCGCCTGTTCAAGAAAATTCCCTGAATGAGCATGTCTCTCATAATGAGTTCAGAGCTGCATTCACTATCTTATCTCATTCAATAGCTACTCAGAATAATTACCAAGTTGTTTCCCAAACTAATCCAATGTCAAATACAACTGCAGCTAGGATTCGAGATTTTACCCAAATTAATCCCCCATTATTTTCGGGATCCAAGTCTTAGGAGGATCTACAGGAGTTTTTTGATATAGTTTAGAAGGTGACTGATATCATGGGTTTCACTTTGAGTGAGAGTGTAGAGTTAGCTGCTTACTAGTTGTAAGATATAGCTCATACGTGGTATAAGCAGTGGAAGGAGGATATACGTGCTAAGGCAGGGGTTGTAAAGTGGGAGAAGTTTGCCACAACATTTTTAGATAGGTTCCTTCCTTTAGAGTTGAGGGAATCTAAGGTGCTAGAGTTTATTAATTTGAAGCAAGGTAATATGAGTGTAAAGGAATACTCGCTTAAGTTTACTCAGTTGCCGAGGTATGCTTCTAATATGGTTGCAGACAAGAGGTCTAGAATATGTAAGTTCATTTCTGGTATATCTGATAGTTTGGTCAAGGAGTGTAGGACTGCTATATTAAGTAAGGTGATGGATCTACCTAGGCTTATGGTTCATGCTCAACAAATTGAGGAACAGAAACTTAAAGAGAGAGAGAATAAGAGGGCCAAAATAGATAGCTTTAATTTTTCTCAACTGAGGTCAGGGGGTGGTAACCATTCTCAGTTCCATTAGAAATTCTCAGCCCCATCTCTATCTTCATCTAGTGTGCCAGTGTCAAACTTCAAGAATGGCAGTCGGGATAAAGCACCAGGCTCTAAGTGCTAATGTAGTGTGAACAGTGGTCGTACTAATTTGCTTTACAAAAAATATGGTACGAATCCTCAAGGTGTGCGCAAGGCTAGTAGTTATGTGTGTTTTAGTTATGAAAAGCCAGGACACAGGGTTAGAGAGTGTGGAGTAGTTTCTAAGAGGGGAAAGGATTTACGCTAATAGGGCTAGTCCAATCTATCCTCAGCTCCAGTAGGTCTCCCGACTCAGCAAGGCACTACTTCCAGTGCCACCAGTGGACAGCGCAAGAATAGGTTCTATGCACTTCAGTCACATTATGATCAGGAAAGCTCTCCTGATGTGGTTACGGGTATGTTACAGGTCTTTCATCTTTATATGTATTTTTTATTAGACCCCGGAGCATCACTTTCTCTTGTAACCCCCTATATAGCTGTCAATTTTGATGTTAGTCTAGAAGTATTAATTGACCCTTTCCCAGTGTCTACCCTAGTAGGTAAATCTAACATAGCCAGATAGGTGTACAAAAACTGCCCGGTTACATTATCTTAGAAAATCACTTCAGTAGATCTTGTAGAACTAGAAATGACTGATTTCAATGTCATTCTCATCATGGATTGGCTCCACTCATGCTATGCTTCAGTTTACTATAGAAATAGAGTCGTTCGGTTTCAGTTTCCTAATGAACCAGTCATTGAATAGATGGGTAGTACTTCAGCGCGTAGTAGTCAAATTGTGTCATACCTTAAGGAAAGAAGAATGATATTTAAAGGGTGTGTTTACCATTTTGTTCGAGTCAAAAACTCTAGTTCTGAGACCCCAAGTCTTGAGTCATTTTTAGTAGTAAGAGAATTTCCAGATGTGTTCCCTGAAGATCTTCCCAGAGTTCCTCTCGAAAGGGAAATTGACTTTTGGAATAGATCTTTTTCCAAATACCCAGCCTATCTCTATTCCTCACTATAGAATGACTCTAGCTGAGCTAAAAGAGTTAAAATAATAGTTGAAAGATCTCCCAGATAAGGGATTCATCAGGGCCAGTGTTTCCCCATGGGGCGCTCTAGTTCTTTTCAAGCATAAGAAAGACGGTTCTCTCAGAATGTGCATTGAAAACTGTCAGTTGAACAAAGTCACAATAAAGAATAAATACCTACTCCTCAGGATTCATTATTTGTTCAAACAACATTAGGGTGCCAGTTATTTCCCTGACCTCAGATTTTGTTGTCATTAGCACAGAGTCAGAGAATGTGACTTTTCGAAGACAACCTTCAGAACTCGGTATGGTCACTTTGAATGTTTAGTTATGTATTTTGGAATAACGAATGCCCTAACAGCTTTCATGGACTTGATGAATAGAGTGTTCAAGCAGTACTTAGAGATGTTCATCATTGTCTTTATTGATGATATTCTTGTCTACTCCCGTAGTGAAAATGATCTTGCAGACCATCTCAGAATTGTATTGCAAACTCTTAAAGCCCATCAGTTATTCGCCAAATTCAGTAAGTATGAGTTTTGGCTAGTATCAGTAGCTTTTCTTGGCCATATTATTTCCGATGATGGCATTAGAGTTGATTCTCAAAAGACCAAAGCCATGAGAAACTGGCCCAGACCCATCTCTCCATTAGATATTAGGAATTTCTTAGTTTTAACTAGCTATTACAGATGGTTTGTTGAAGGTTTTTCATCTATTTCATCCCTCATGTCTCGATTAACTCAAAAAAAATTAAATTTTAGTGGTTAGATTCTTGTGAAAAGAGTTTTCAGGAGTTGAAGACTCGACTCACCTCATCCCCAGTCTTGACTTTGCCAGATAGTTCAGATGGGTTTTTTGTTTACAGTGATGCTTTCATAGTTGGTCTTGGTTGTGTATTGATGTAGAGAGGTACGATTATAACCTATGCCTCTAGATAGGTTAAACCCCATGAAAAGAATTACCCTACTCATGATCTTGAGTTGGCAGTTATTGATTTTGCCTTGAAATTTTGGAGGCATTATCTTTATGGAGTTTATGTTGATGTGTTCATATATCGCAAAAGTTTGCAGTGTGTTTTGGCAGAAAGATTTAAATCTTTGTCAGAGAAGGTGGTTAGAATTGTTACAAGATTATGATATAAGTGTGTTGTATCATTCGGGCAAGGCCAATGTAATGGCAGGCGCCCTTAGTAGATTGTCTATGGGTAGTGTTGCTCATGTTAAGGATGATACGAAAAAGTTAGTCAGAGAGGTTCATCAGCTTGCTAGGTTAGTGATGATAGGCGAATTTACACGCCTATAGTACTATATTTTACCCATATTTTAGCTAAGTTTTGAGGACAAATTATATAATTCATGCACTTTTAGTCCTTTTTCCTGTAAGTGAGCTAACAAACATGATTAGCAAGTTTTCAGGTATAAATGATGCAAAATTCAGCATTTTATGGATAACTTGACGCCAAAGAAAGCTTCACGAAGGAAGAAAGGGGAATCTTACTCGCCAAGGACCAAAAGTGGCGCATGGAAAATCTGTCCCAGGCAAAAATAGCAATTCTGAAGACTTTGGGGACTAGCAGTAATTTATTAGGATTAGGATAATGATACATTAACCTAGTAGAATTGGGTTAAGTAATTCATTAGCTTAGTAGGAATAGGATATGGGTGTTATAAATACCCTATTTTGCTAGAGATTTTTATTCATTCCTCACAATTTCCCCATTCCATCAATTCCCATCCATCCACCATCCATCCATCCATCAAACCAATTCTCTTTATTAATTCATTGTTGACATTATTTTTCATCTATTCGACTTTTAATTTTACAACAAGAGAATCGCTATTTTGCAAGGAATTCACGCCTAACACCACACCATACTACACGTGAGATCTTTTATTGTGGTATAATGATAATGTCTATTGTGATTTCCATCGCACTCATGAATAGCTAAACTTCTCTGTTGGGGTTATGGAAGCCTTATGAGATACTATCTAAGGCTATGAGTTTGTGAATTAGTGACACGTGTGTTGCTTATATCATTATTCTCTTCATCTTAATGCAATTTCTTGTGGCTGTAGACGCATAGAATAACGCCAGTATAGCATTAACTTGTTCGAAAGAAAAGTTATATGTCTGGAAAAGAGATAATGTCAAGGTAATAGGGTCTCATCCCCTATTAAAAAGTTAGTGCCGTAACTGGATTAATCTCTTGGAGAATTTGTATCGTTAGTTACGCTTTAAGCTCGAAAGAGTTAAAGTGAAATAGTCCTTGTTTAGGTCGAAAGACGCTTGGATTTACCATCGAATACAATTCTCTATAAGCACATGCATGTCTGAATTCCGCACAACTCATAGCCAATAGAGACGTATAACTCAGAAGGTGGACATAACCCCAACTTCTCAATTCTCATTGATTTACATCTTACCAAACATTCTTTCTTTTTACTTTGCTATTTTCAGTTTTTACTTTAATATTTTGGTTACATTACTTGCACGACAAAACTCCCCCCCTTTTTACGAGACTTGCACTAAAAGTCTAGTAATCTTTGCTTACTTGTTGACCAAGCTATTCCCTGTGGGATCGATACCCAACCCAGTTGGGTTATATATTTGACAACGACCGTTTTACACTCCTACGAGAGCTGTAGATTGAGCGTTATCAAAAACTGGCGCCGTTGCCGGGGAATACGGTTGTCAACTATGTTCGTGATAATTACTAGACCCTTTGGTCAAAGATTCTAGTACTTTTACTTTTAGTTTTTGTTTTTGTTTTCTGCAGGTTTTTATTCAGTGCATGCCCCATACCCGAAGTTCTGGTCAACCGTTATTACCTATCAATCCTGAACCACAACGTATTGGCAGAATGGAGGCACAACACGAAATCGAAAGGATGGCTGCTCAACAGGAACAAGCGAGATTAGCTGCTCTTGCCGCCGCTCAAGTGCATCAACAAACATTGATAACCCTGGGCGAGCAACAAATCCTGACGATGAGGACCTAGGTGATGACGAGTTACAAAACCCTAGGCATGCTGCTGAGATCGCCACACCTGCCAACAAAATAGATCGTCAAGCTAGGTTTAGGCCTGAACGCCGAGCTATGCAACCATCTTTCGACGATGATGATGATGATCTTGATGGAGCCGGAGCCACAGGAGCCATAATTCCTCCACCATTAGCCCCGGAGCCAAGTTCAAAATCACAAGCACCATGATTCAGTTATTGCAACTCAAGGGATTATTTGGTGGACTAGCAGGAGATGATCCGAATATGCATCTCATCAACATTATTTCTACATGCAAGTCGTTCGACAATCCTGGTGTTGGTCAGAATGCAATTCGACTACGTCTATTTCCATTGTCTCTGTCTGGGGAGGCAACTCTATGGTTGAATGGGTTGACTCCTGATTCTATTACAAATTGGAGGAATTTGAGAGACGCTTTCCTAGAAAGATTCTTTCTGTTATCCAAAAGAGCACAATTGAGAGATGAAATCAGCAACTTTTGGCAGCTTCCAACCGAAGCTCTCCACGAAAAATGGGAGAGGTTCAAGACGAAGCTTATGAGGTGCCCAAACCATCACATGACTAATGTTCACCTAATGGAGATATTATACAGAGCCTTGAATTCAATAACTAAACCAGTGGTGGATAATGCGGCTGGAGGATCTTTTATGGACCTCACCTTTAGCCAAGCAAGCAATATGCTAGATCGTATGACGAAGCAAAGTAGAGCTTGGCATACCAAGGATTCTGAGGTAGCAAGCCCCACTTTATCTATTGGCATGACTGCAGACCAAAGGAGAAGAGAAGAAGAACGTGATCAAGATATGGCGCACATGAAGACACAAGTGGATCTTCTTACAAAGCATTTATTATCAGGGAAGACCAAAAATTTCAAAGCTATTGCGTCAAAAGGAAGAGATGAATCTGATTCGGAAGAAGAGGCCAACTACTTTAACAATCAGGGGGGTTTCCGAGGCAATACCCAAGGAAACCAAGGTCGGAACTATTATGATAAACCGAATCAAGGACCAAGGTAGTTGGAAGAACAAGAATGACAATAGTGGTTTGTATGTTCCCCCTGGAAGACATGACGCCACCACATCTAGTTCTGGAAGTATGGAAGACATGATGGCTAAACTATTGAAAGGAGTGGAAGCAACTAGCGCGGGAGTAATGGAGGTAATAAATGATTTGTCCTCTATGAAGCAATTAGTTGATTCACATTACACTTCAATCAAACAAATAGAGCAGCAATTGAGCCAACTTTCAGCAGCACTCAATCAAAGAAAGGCTGGCACTTTACCTAGCGACACAGTGCAAAACCCAAGGAATGATGGGTCATGCATGGCCATTACTACCCGAAGTGGTAAGGTGCTGGAAACTTCATCAAAAGGCAAGAAATTGGTTGATGAAGTAGCGGACATAGTTGATAACGCAAAAAGTGAAGAATCCGCAGAAGCTGGCCACGACGTCTATGACGTCAACCCCAGCGGTTTGCAGCCTGAAACTACCAAAATTCAGAAGCAAGAGGAGAAGAAAGCCGTGGAGAAAACAATTCCATACCCACCACCACCTTTTCCTCAAAGATTGAAGAAAGTGGGGGATAATACAAAGTTCAACAAATTCATGACGATGTTAAATCAGCTGACCATTAATGTTCCGTTGGTGGAGGCACTTGAACAAATGCCTGGGTATGCGAAATTTATGAAAGACCTTTTGACAAAGAAGCGGGCAGCAAGCTATGAGTTGAAAGATACTGTTCATCATTGCAGCGCTATTGCTACCTGATCACTAGTTCAGAAAAAGGCCGACCCCGGTGCTTTCACTATTCCTTGCATGGTTGGATCTATGAATTTTGATAAGGCATTGTGCAATTTGGGAGCTAGCATCAATTTGATGCCACTATCCATCTACAAGAAGTTGGGGTTAGGCGATCCGACACCAACCAATATGAGACTTGTGATGGCTGATAGGTCGGTAAAACGACCTGTGGGTATCGTGAATGATGTATTGGTGAAGGTTTCTTCATTCATCTTTCCTGCAGACTTTGTTATTCTGGATTGTGAGGTGGATTCTAAAGTTCCCATAATCTTGGGACGTCCTTTCCTTGCAACAGGAAGTGTGCTTATTGACATGAGAGCTAATGAGCTTTTATTTAGACTGAATGACGAAGTGGTCCGCTTTGATATATGCAAAGCAATGAAGCAGCCCAGCGATATGAATGTGTTCTCTATAGCTGATGGTCATCATGAGGATAAGAAAGCATTATCTGTAGAGAAACAACTTACTATTGAGCCTTTGTCTACTGCGCCACTGAATGATGAGCATGAGGACGATGAAGATTATGAAGAACTTATGGGTGCTCTAACAGAAAAAGAGTCCTATTACCATACTCCTAAGTAACCGGACCTTGATCTTAAGAATCAACCGTCACCAACAGCGAAGACTTCCATTGAAGAGCCACCAATGCTAGAATCAAAAGAACTCCCCGATTATCTAAGGTATGTGTTCTTGGAAAGTGGAAATATACTTCCGATAAGTGTGGCGGATGAGTTAAGTGAACAGCACGTAGAGACTCTCATCTCTGCTCTGAAGAGATACAAGAGAGCTATGGGTTGGACTATTGATGACATAATTGGTGACCCTCCGAGGAGACGTATGAGTCATCTCGAAGAAGATTGCATACCTACAAGTAAGCCTCATCGTCTTCTGAATCCATTCAGAAAATGATCCACCCTCTATCTTGACAAATTCTAAGTACTCGAGGTAACTATGTCGTGCCGCGACAATAAATCAAGCGCTAGATGGGAGGCAACCCATCATTTATCATTTTTCGTTTTTCTTTCATTCTATTGCGTGTTTGCTTTTGATAAATAAAAATCCAAAAAGAAGAGTTGTGCCACGACTAAAACTAAGGCGCTTGATGGGAGGCAACCCATCGTTCTAATCGTTTTTATTGGTTTTGAGCAAATGTAGGTGCAAGAGGTATAAAACGAGGAGATCGGTTTCAAATTCCGATTTGGACGTATTGCATGTTAAAGGTGGTAAGTTAGGAATGAAGAAGCAAAAGGCTATGGATTGAGCATTGCTCATGAAAATATAGGCATCGAACAAGGTTAGGCCTAGGTAAAACTAGGCCACGAACAAGGCAAGGCCTATACTATGGCCTAAGGTCTCGGAATCTAGTGTTCCATAGCATAGGCGCCGCCCATGCTCAAGTATGCCATAGCATAGGCGCCGCCTATGCTAATGCCTTTTATCTCTGAATCTCATATTCCATGCTAAAGGCGCCGCCTATGACTAGGAATGCCATGGCATAGGCGCCGCCTATGCTAGACAATGCTTTGCAAAAGGCGCCGCCTATGCCAAGCATAGGCAAAGCTAAAGGCGCCGCATATGGTCACTTCTTGTCTCCAAATCCGATTTTAAATGGGTCAAAACCAGACCCAACCTTTTCCTATAAATATAAGACTTAGTCTTGAACCAAAAACACATTGGAAACCTAGCTTATACGCCGCCTATAGCCTCCAAATCCTCTCAAAAATTTTCCTTTTTCTCTCTTACTTCACAAGAACATCATCCAAAGGCATCAATCAAGTAAGTACTACTTTGTTCTTCATTTATATTCCGTAAATACTACACTACTACGTCTATTATGAATTGTTGAATCTTGAAAAAAATAGTGGTGATGTGAATGTGTTTGAATTGTTGTGATACAACTAAGTGAGTAAATGAATACGTAAGGATGATCTTAACTTGCTCCCAACTTGAATTTGATTTTGATGCATTGTCATACTTTTGCGGAATTGATATGGTCACTAAAATTGCATAATCTTGTCACTTGCATACTTACATGTTGGAATGACTTGTTCATCAAGATGAGAATTATAGGTGACTACCAACATAGGAGGTTGTGATTATTTGATACTATACCTTAATTCAATCTCTATGTAGTAGTTTTGATATCCCACATATGCAAGTATTACCAAGATTACAAGAAGAATGACTGCACTGATTTTATTGTTGGAACATAGCACCTAAAACGTATGTCGATGAAGTCTGAGTAATCGACCACTTTCACTTCACTAGTCTGTACCAACAAACTAAGTGTGGGGTGGTGCCCCTATTGCTTGTTTATAGATTGTATCCATCGAGATGATGCTAACATGAACATTGTTTTAGTCTCGGGTACAATGGCACCCAAAGCAAGACAAGGCAAAGATAAGGCTACCACTTCCAAAAAAGGCAAGAAAAGAGGCCTAAAAGAGCAAGCAGAATCATCTTCGATGCAGTTACCACGCCGCATGTTTAGAATAAAATAGGTTCTTGAGGAGGAAGCGAAGGAATGGTATAGGAACAACAAGGAAAGAAAATATGTTCATGTGGACTTGATAAACAAGGAAAGCCTAGCAAAGAAGGAGCCGCGCATGTTGGACAAGATCATGGCATTACATCTTGATTTCATATTCCGAGATATGGGAGAATGTAATCTCGATTTGATAAGAGAATTCTATGCCAACTGGTCACCGAAAACCACAGGAAGCGAGGTCAAGATTCGGGGCCAAGTTTTACAACTCAATGCGGATTTCTTCAACTCCTTTCTTGGCTTGCCTGCTGTTGATCCATCACCATTCAAAGATCTGTACAGTAGACCTCCATACAGAGCCATTCGACACACACTTTGTGGAACAAGATCCATGGCACGATGGAGCAGACATAAAGACACCGGTCGACACAACACCTTCTCATATGCTCCTTTGAATAGGGAAGCAAGGATATGGTTGCGCATAGTTAACTCTTGCCTTATTCTAGGGACGAAATACACCAAGATAACAAGAGATAGAGTGTGCCTGGTATATGCATTGATGACGAATATCCCTATCAACATCGGGGCAATAATTCGCTCCACAATGCGGAAAGCTAGGCTACACAAGCGGTCCCACTTCAGCTTCGGCAATCTGTTGACTGCAATCTTGAGGAAGGAAGACATCAAAGAGGAATCGGCTGATCATAAACTCCCACACAACCCGAAGAAGGTTGACCTCACGAAGGTTAAGGATGCTGAAACTACGCATGGCGTCAACCTTACCACTTCAGAAAGGCATGCTCGAGATGAGAGTTTCTTTCGCCATCTTTATGGCATGACTCGGTTTACAATGATGAGCGGAGGTCGTGTTCCAACTGCTGCAGAGCTCCAACAGCTGGATCATGACTATCCAATGAATGTGCATGCAAGGGAGATATGTGGAGTAGGTACATACTTTGAGGAACCTCTTGATGATGATGTGCCGACCAATGATGATCGACGAATGCCATACTCCGACATGGAGGAGAATTCTGATGACGACGACTCCTATGATGATTCCGACGAAGGGGGTATGACCCCCGACATAGAGGAGGAGTCCGACTGACCAGGTTCTTTGTATTTATTTTCCACTGAGGGCAGTGTGTCCCGTCTAAGTGTGGGGTGGTCGTATTTGCATGCTATACTTCTCTATCCACATTTGCATTTATGTTTGCTTTAGTTTTTTTCGTTTTTTGTTTTAGTTTTTTTTCGTTAATCGTTTTTTTAGTTAATTTTTTTAAACTTAACTTCGCATGAAATTATTCTAATAGGCAGCATGAGATTATGACTAGAGTTTGTGCAAAAATCATGACTATTGAGACGTTTAGGCTCTGATTGTGACTCACTATGTGATATTGTGTGGTTCAATTCCTTCATTTGTTGGGTCGAGAGTCTATACTACTCCCAATAAAGTCGACCATGTGCCTTGTGTGGGTGAGATAATAGTATATTCTGTGCTTGTGGCTGATGCTAGAACTTGCCTAGTATGTATGTAAAGCGAAAATAAAGAGTGTAAGTTTAGGAGATGATTTAGGCTTTCCTTTGGCAACCTACACTTGTTTACCTTCTTTTTACCTACCCGTGGACATTATCCTAGTTAAACCCTTTTGAGCCTTTAGCCTATTTTCTTTGACAACCTCATATGTAAGCCTAATCCATTTTTTTCAAGACCATAATTCGATCCAAATTCCTAAGTGCTTTAAAGTATAAAGTCATGTGACAAAATAAGAGGAAATTGGGTGAGTATGATGCTTTAGAATGTATTGGTGCTTGAATTTGTTATGAAAAAGAAAGTGCTACCATAAGAGGCATGTTATGAAAAGAAAAAGGAAAGGAAAACTAAAAAGTTAGTTATGTTCAAAATTGAAAAAAACAAAAGAGGAGAAAAAGGGTGGTAGAATAAAAGAACGTAGAAAGGTTGTTTGAAAGAAAAAGTATAAATGATACAATGTGATGTATTAAAGCGCTAAGGAACATAGTCACTATTTCTGGCCAAAATAGTCCTACCCGTCCCTGAGCCTACATTACAACCATCAAAAGACCTATTTGATCCTAAGCTTAGCATTCTGACATTTAGTGGAGCATTACACTAAGGGCAAGCCTATGGACATCAGTTGTAGCATATGAATTCGTTGTGAGAGCGAGAGCAAGGATACTTTTATACCCATGTTTGAAAAATATGCTATACTTATGAGTGATTATGGGTAATATATTGTGAGACACACATAGTTGATGAGTTTTGGGTAGTTGTGTATGATTCTTTGTGCCTTAACTTTTGAATATGAGTTGGCCACCATCACGAGTCTATGCTAGAGGTTAAATTGTTTCTACTGATGATCGGAAAACTACTCTTTGTTGATAATTGTTGTGCTTGTCTTGATGAATATTTTGTGTTGTTACTGTAAAACCCTAAGTTGATGTTCAGATGGACATGATAGTTTATTCGAGGACGAACAAAGCTTTAAGTGTGGGGTGTTGATGATAGGCGAATTTACACGCCTATAGTACTATATTTTACCCATATTTTAGCTAAGTTTTGAGGACAAATTATATAATTCATGCACTTTTAGTCCTTTTTCCGGTAAGTGAGCTAACAAACATGATTAGCAAGTTTTCAGGTATAAATGATGCAGAATTCAGCATTTTATGGATAACTTGACGCCAAAGAAAGCTTCACGAAGGAAGAAAGGGGAATCTTACTCGCCAAGGACCAAAAGTGGCGCATGGAAAATCTGTCCCGGGCAAAAACAACAATTTTGAAGACTTTGGGGACTAGCAGTAATTTATTAGGATTAGGATAATGATACATTAACCTAGTAGGATTGGGTTAAGTAATTCATTAGCTTAGTAGGAATAGGATATGGGTGTTATAAATACCCTATTTTGCTAGAGATTTTTATTCATTCCTCACAATTTCCCCATTCCATCAATTCCCATCCATCCACCATCCATCCATCCATCAAACCAATTCTCTTTATTAATTCATTGTTGACATTATTTTTCATCTATTCGACTTTTAATTTTACAACAAGAGAATCGCTATTTTGCAAGGAATTCACGCCTAACACCACACCATACTACACGTGAGATCTTTTATTGTGGTATAATGATAATGTCTATTGTGATTTCCATCGCACTCATGAATAGCTAAACTTCTCTGTTGGGGTTATGGAAGCCTTATGAGATACTATCTAAGGCTATGAGTTTGTGAATTTGTGACACGTGTGTTGCTTATATCGTTATTCTTTTCATCTTAATGCAATTTCTTGTGGCTGCAGACGCATAGAATAACGCCAGTATAGCATTAACTTGTTCGAAAGAAAAGTTATATGTCTGGAAAAGAGATAATGTCAAGGTAATAGGGTCTCATCCCCTATTAAAAAGTTAGTGCCGTAACTGGATTAACCTCTTGGAGAATTTGTACCGTTAGATACGTTTTAAGCTCGAAAGAGTTAAAGTGAAATAGTCTTTGTTTAGGTCGAAAGGCGCTTGGATTTACCATCGAATACAATTCTCTATAAGCACATGCATGTCTGAATTCCGCACAACTCATAGCCAATAGAGACGTATAACTCAGAAGGTGGACATAACCCCAACTTCTCAATTCTCATTGATTTACATCTTACCAAACATTCTTTCTTTTTACTTTGCTATTTCAGTTTTTACTTTAATATTTTGGTTACATTACTTGCACGACAAAACTCCCCCCTTTTTACGAGACTTGCACTAAAAGTCTAGTAATCTTTGCTTACTTGTTGACCAAGCTATTCCCTGTGGGATCGATACCCAACCCAGTTGGATTATATATTTGACAACGACCACTTTACACTCCTACGAGAGCTGTAGATTGAGCGTTATCAGTTAGGTCTTTGGTTGGTTGATTCAGCTGAGGTGTCTGGTTCGTTGATTCACCTAAAATGTTTTCAAGTCCCTAAATACTACTTTTATCCACTCTAATCACATTCTAGTCTCCCCTAAAACACTAAGAGGAGAATCATTAGGGTTCAAGCTCCAAGGCAAAAAGTTCAAGCTTTTCTTAAAGTCTCTTCTATAAAAAGGCATGTAGAGCGACCTGAATTCTATGGGGTTTACAACTATGACTTCCTAAAATCTTAATTATGCAGAAATTTGTGGGTTTCAATCTATTTTCATGAGTATGTCCCCACTTTCCCATTTATGTCAAGATCCATTAATTTATTTAAAGATGCAGATTATGTTATAACTCATGAAAAGGTTAGGTTTTTGAATATTTTCCATTTCTAAATCGTTCATTATTTATGCAAATAATTTTGAATGTTGTTTGTCATATTCAACCTACTCTTACTTTCATGGTGATTATTTGAATACGTGATAGAGATGATTCACCTTAGAACTTGATAAAAGTCTTGAATGAGAAAAATCTTTTCCAAAACTTTGATATTGATCTTGAAAAGCATTATTATTTGAATTTTTATTTTCTTTATAGTGGTCAATGAATTACTGTGTGAAAAAGATCAACCAGAATATAATAGATGGTTGATGGGACTTGCAAGTCTTGGTATGACAATATCAAACCAAAAATTGTCATTCAGAAAATAGAATGATTTTTTAGAAAGTTCATGTCTTGAAAAGGCTAGAACATGGGCTTAAAGAGAGCTAGATGGTTGACCAAGAAGGCATGGGTTCAAAAGATTCATTGTCTAAAATTATGGTTTATCGATGTGGGATTGATTATGTCCTGACATACAGATAGTCATTGTATATTTACTTATTGCTTTGGTGTACCCGAAATCAGAAACTCCAATCTTTGTGGAAAACTTGGATTGGGGGCTTGGACGACAAGTTAAAGACGGACCCACATAGCCCGTAGTATTTACAAAAATGTCTGGGATTTCGTCTAGCTCAGAACTAGAGAAATCAGAATAAAGTCTAAGCACACAGATTTAAATTAAAGTCTTTGCTTATATCTTGATGATTTGGCCTCTACCCTATAATGTACTTATCCAAGGGTTTTAGTATTATTATTATTTTTTTTGGTCGTTCTAAATGCCAATATATTCCATGTATTGACCATCTGCATCAATTCATGTTGTAGGTTGGGAGGCACATTCTTGTGGTCGTATGTAGTATTAGGATTGTCTAGCCATCATCAGAGCTGGTGAGCCCTCCATCTTTTAGAAGGCGTTTATTCTAGATGTTTAGTAGTTTAGTTATGTTACTGTCGGGGCCTTGTTCTAGCCTGGACAGTTTAGTTATGATTACAGCCTTAGTAGATGACTTTTGACAAATATTTTGCTACTATGTCTTTCAAAGTCTTGGATTGTTATTTATTTAACTTGAAAGACTTCATTTGATTTCACTGTATTTCCGCACTTCAGTTATAACTATGCTTATGATAGAATACTAAAGGGTCTGCTCGGATCTTTATTTGTTTGGAATGACAATCACAACCAGAGTCTCAACTAGGATCGTGATGGTAAATTAAATAAAATACATATTAAATAATCAGGATTAAGTAACATGAACTCTAAATTCAAACACATGACATGCATGTATTGACTTAGTGTATACACGGGGTGCATGTAAATTTTAATCCAACTCTTCTATCGTAAGTAACAGCCAAATTGAATCTAAGGTTGTGATATTTAAGTAAAACTAATATATTTTTCAATTTGAAATTAGATCTAACTTTCTAAGTATTACTCCTACAAGATAACCATAGAAGAACCTGAAGTCGACATTTTGGTGATTCAGATGATAGTGAAATTACATTCCAGAGACCTTCTAATGAATAGATCTAAGAAGTTGCGAATAGTCTCTTCTTTTAAAATAAAGTCGATGTTTCTCATCCACATCCATCAAAAGACCTTTGGGAACCAAATTAACAGATTATTTATGTGGAAGAAGATAAGATGAAGTATTGCTTCATGCTTCTCTGCATACACATGTGAAAGTCAAAAACATTAATTAATTTAAAAAGAAAAATTACATCTGAGCGTACAAAGAAATTTGCACATAAGGAAGTGAAACTATATTTTATCAGGAAAAAGAAAGCAATAGTTAAAACATAAAAGAATCTTTCGTTCATCAAAAGTAAATTACTTTCACCAGAAGAACACATTGAAAGAATGAAGATTGAAACGAATGATGGTATTTATATTTAATAGTCGATGAAGAATTCTCCTAATTTTTTGCTAAGTGACCGAGTGTTTTTAAATGATGCATTCATAAACTTGTGATCGTGCGAGACTGCGAGTTCATTTGTGTTTGGTGGGTTATTTCAGATGCCTAAAGAATCTGTTCATTTGTAACTGAAAAGCAAATCACTCCCAATTTCAAATTTAAAAACAAATGCAGTTGAGTTTTGGATTATGCGGAAGTTAGCAGACGTGGAATTTTGATTTTCTAGGAAAGTCAAAAATTTATTTATTTGAATTATTTTTTTATGTTCTTTGTGGAAATTTTGTAAAACATTTTAAAGAAAATATAACTGTGAGTTTTTAGTGGATTGACAGTGTATAAATCTTTTTTTAGATTGATAATTTTAAATAAAATTCAAATATTCATGTCTTTGCCTCTATTTTTTTAGGATTCCTTTTTTTGTACAAAAAATAAAATTTCATGGTGTTTATACTTGGCATTTAAGGAGAGTTTTGCTTTTCCTATTATATATAGATAGATAGATTATATCGTTTAGAGTTCTACTGCCTTAAGGTATGTATCAAACACATATTTATTCCTATAATGGGTTCACATCAAAACGTGTAAATTAATAATAGAAAAAAGGGTTAAATTTATTTCTTTGTTTCAAAAAATTGATTAAATATGTCCGTTATTATAATTTGAGGTCAAATTTAACTTCTATCATACTTTGATGTCAAATTATCCACTATCATACTTTGAGGTTAAATTTATCATTGTTGTTAAGAAACTTTTCACTTGTATCTTTCTCTTTTAAAAAAAAAAAAAGTCCAAATCAAAGTTAAATGTCTCATTTTTTTAAAATAACACCTAATTTAATCCTTTTGATCCGACACGATCCCAACAAAGATACAAACAAATATACCGTCTTCCTCAGTTCTATTGGTCGAATTTTTACAATGAGCCAATATACTTCTCTTTCAGCATGCAGCGCTAGTAGGTTGTTTACAAATAAATAAAAAGTAAAACGGAATGGAATAACACAGAAGCGTGGAATTAGAAAAAATGTCTAGTACAAACTCTTCTCCTATTTTAGTTATGTTCAAATTTTAAAATTTGAAATGCAATTTTATGTGCATCCAGATTTTAGAATTGGTGTATAAGTTTTTTTTTAAAATTGACACAATGAAAATTTTTTATAGATCCAAATTGTATATAGAGACATAAGAATGACGAGATGTCATGATTGATACATAAGAAGACCTCTTAACTCATTCACCCAGAGAAATATTCAGTGGGCCTATTCTATTGTATTTGACTGCTAAGTGTCATTTTTCATGAGCTTAGCACTGATGTAAATCCATGAAATGAGGGAGGGATATGCTTGTTTATGTCTGTATTGATGCATATCCATTTTTTATGATCTATGCATTGATAAATATTTAGTGACCTAATCTTGTTGCAAAAGTTTGACCAAAGAACTGAGGAAGGGGTATATTTGTTTGTGTCTTTTTGTGGATAGAGTCGAACGGATTAGATTAGGTTGTGTTTTATTTTTAAAAGAGGGGTCATTTAACATTAATTTGGTCTTTTTAGTTAAAAGGAGGGTACAAGTGAAGAATTTCTTAATAGTAAGGATAAATTTAGCCCCAAAGTATGACAGCGAGGGTAAATCTAACTCCAAAATATGCCAACTGATATATTTAGCCAATTTTTCATAGTATCAAAATAAATTTGGCCTTTTCCCTTAATTATAATTATGTAATTTATTAAGGAGTAAATGTTAAATTAACTTTGATCAAATTCAACATAACTAAAACTTCGATCGTCTCATATTAGTTGAAAACTTTTTATTTTGTACGGTACTTAAGAAATTATTAATATAATGATCAATTTTATTATTATTTCCTTTATCCATATTAAGGACATAAAAGTAACTTGCTTAAACTTCCAATGTCCAAAGAGTATATTAATGATAGGGGTAAAATGAAAAAAAAATTATTTAACTCTATCTTGATTTAGTAAGTTATCAACTAATTTAGAACATTTTCTTTTAGTAAGATGATCAAATTAAATACTATGAGACGGAGAAAGTGATTTCTTACCGTAGCGTCCTTATACTAACAAGTGAGCATATGTTGTCGTGTTATTGTTTGCAATCTATTTAAAATTATGAAAAATAAATTTCGACCACAAATAAAAATATGAAGAAACAAAAATTTTATTGATCAAGAATATAGATACAATTTTTTTCCTGTTTTGACTCTCCTCTCTAGATTTTCACCATAATTTTAGGGCAAGTAGTAATGTATTTCTATAACATAGGAAAATTTGAATTTGACCTTCAGAAAAAGAAGTTTTTATAGATCTTCTTCAAATATTTAATTATCAAGAAGATATGGAATTGAATTTTTTAAATGGATATTTCATAAATTTATAGAATTTTGGAAATGTTTTTTGAAATGTTTCTTCAAGAGAATATGTCACTCTTTAAATAGACATAATTTTGAGTTTCTGGTAGAGTAACCCTCCAAAGCTAGCCTTAGGTAAAGTATACTCCTAAAATTATAACAAAAAATAAATTCTTCTTATAGAGTCATAAAATTTTAATGTCTAAAAGTTATGTCAAGAAAATTTCGAGAATAGAAAAAGTTTTGGATATCCTTTTAACTGTATCTCCAGCGTGTTCATTTGTCTATTCCTCATCTCCTCGGTTTGCAATTTTTTCGTCTAATCAGGGGTGTCTCTCTCTCCTTTGTTTTTTTTCTTTTTTCTTTTTGCGCTTATAGTGTTGATGGATGAAAATGGTGTTCAGGATCAAAGCGCAAAGTTTCTTTAGTAGAGAACAGTCTAGTTGCATCCGTGAAAGTTATTTCATAGAATATATTGAACCCTTTTCAAAGTAAAATTATCTTGCAGGCCTCTTTGTTGTGAAAAATTTTAAAGTTAGATTTTTTAAAACATTATAGATTATTCTAGAATGTTTTAATGCAGTAACTTGAATAATTATCATGAAGAAATATCAAGATTCTCTAATTAATTCTACGAAAAATCTAGAAAGTTATAGTGTAGTGTCGTTGATATTATACTTTGAAAAATTCTAGATATTGTAGAATCTGGATACTTGAAGAAGATATTTGTAGTAGATAATAATATTGTCTAGATCTTTTATTTCTAAGAGCATCCCTAAACAAATATAAATAGAAGTGATCTTAGAAATTTGTAACCAACCTAAAAACAAATTATTCAAGTAGTCTTTTTTTTTATAAAATTTCCTTTCTAATAACTTCTCTTTTTTAATTGAATCTTGTGATCATCTTACATCACAATCTTGGAGTAGCAGAAGGTCTTCTTGATTTTACTTTTCTTCTGCTATTCTCTACATGGTATCAAAACCTTAGCTGTAGATTAGCTAAATTTTATTTCAAGATCGAGTCAGTGGTCGATTCAATTAAGTTATTGAAATCGATTAATCTATTGTGTTAATGGACTGAAAATGGAGTTGCTTAATCATCCAATTTACAAGATATGAAAAACATGCATGAAATCATACCTTGTGGGCAAAGATTTGTAGAATGTTAATAAGAGTAACACAAGTCCTCCGTGGTGCATATAAGAAGGGAAGCAGATAAATGCGAAGGCGGAGTTCAGTTTGAAGTGATCATCTCCTCCAACTTATTCGATCATATTACAAGGTGCAAATCAACCCAAGAAATTTGGTGAACCCTCGACTAGTTATTCAACAACGTGCCACTATACATAATACCAATTCTAATTGAAACGTGCAGGTGCCGTGGCACCCGTACCTTATAAGGTAGATCTGCGCCTGAAGGTAAGTATCAAATTTCTATACAACGAACCAGTACAGACCATAACTAGATACCTCAAGTATAGGATTGGAGATTCATGTGTACGGTGTACCCGAGTTTTCCTTTTATCCAGACGTTTTCTTTATCTCAAACGAGAAAAGGGAAAGGTGAGAAGGGGAAGGGAAATAGAATCCACAAAACTGTGGATGACTTCCATGGATAACACTAAGCTATAAGGATAGGTCATATATTAATACTGAAAGTCAATCCTCAGAATCTGAATATGGTGGACAAGATCCATCATCCACATTGGCTAGTGGATTATAGTAGGGAGAGCTTGGATCAATGCATCCAGGTACTAGATCAAGATTGCAACGATCACCCTGCATTAGCATTATGTCCCCTCTAATCAAATACTAGCTTTGAAATGAAACTCTTAACATCCCAATAAAGGGAAAGTTGAAACCGAAAGAGAAAGATGGTTTTACTTACTCCGTCCACGTTCAGGTTACCAACCATAGCACATCTTGTGATCAAGATATTCGAGTCCGGAAAGATTGCCCTGTCACAGGCACCCTCCTGGCTCAACTCCTGTGCAAGCCCCTGCATAAAAAAATAATCCCTCATCACTCTTCAACCGAAGCTATAACAATGCAAAATGTTTTTATTAGAGAATAGAGCTATACAATCATCATAGAACTAGGCGATGCAGCACAAATGTTGCAGCCTAGATGGCGAAAGTCCAGTAGCCAAAAGCATCACTAGCTTAGCCTCTAATTGAGTAGCATGGCGGCAACAAGGAATACCTTGTGAACCACCTTGTTTATATCTTTTCTTCTTCTTTTTCTTTTTGAACAAAACAGTAATAACTACTAGTCCATACCAAAATTTGTAACTCATCGCGCTTGCAGCACAACTCAAGCAACAAACTTCAGGCAAACAGTGTAACATGAAGAGACCAGTACTATTTCATAATAAAAGCACTAGATTTATTCTAATAAAAGTGACAACAGCATGACTAGAACTCAAGTAGTAACTAAAAGACTAGAACTGAATGATTGCTACCTCAGTGAAGAATTCAGTTGGTTTATTTCTCCAAGCCTTGGGGACTTGAAATTGTAGTCTGTAGGGACCATCCCATTCGGTTCCATTTGTGAACGAGAAGATCAAACTAAGAGCTGCAAACAGATAAATAGAATGTTAAAACACGAGGAATAGATTTATTCTTCTAACATGCAACACAGGGACGTTTCTTAGCTAGTAGTCTAAAACTCACCATGCTTAGGAATGCCTATCTGAATCGTATAAATAGGAGGATCGGCTTTTCCTCTAATTTTCTGGAGCATTACCCTAGGCTCAGCACCGCACATGATAGGCTGGTTGAAACCTCCTGAATTTGAAGCTCAAGAATTCAGCATTTTGGTACTAATTAAGAGTCCTAATTTAAGAGTGTGTAGCAGAATGAAGAAAATTTCAAATACGAACAAAAAGAACGACAAAACTTGTTGAACATGTTTCGAGGAAGCATTTAATAGTGAATTTGAAATTCTTACAACCAGCAGAAAGTCCATAAAAAACAAGAATTCACCATTGAAAGCAATTCCAAAATCTTCATTAGGAACCATATTGTTTGCAGCTGGATTGTAAAAAAGCTTCAGTCTCTCTCCCTGTCATTTAAAAAAAAAAAAAAAAGAGAAAGAAAGAAGAAAAAAATTTTGAACCTAAATTAAAAGGCATTCAGAGACATAATGTAAAAATATGTGTTCATTGTTTGGAAATGTAAACATACTGCAGTTGGGGCGAGTCCATTCATTGTTTTCCAATATACTGGTGATTTTCCAAGGTCAAATTTAGCCCATGTGGGAAGTTCATATCTGTGACATGAGCATCGACGATTGTCAAAACTTCCATCGTTCCAATAACATGTATACATGGATAGGGAAAAGATGATAACTTCCCAAGCATACAACATGTTATAGAGAAATTGGTTTCCCTTAACTTAGGATAGGAACTGATCTACTCTTGGTAATAAACCGTTGCGGCAATTGGAAATATGGTTTAGAATTTAACTTCTATATACAAACAACAATAAATGACATAGCCAGTGTAATCCCAGATGTGGAGTCAGGGGATTTAACATCTATAAATTAAATTAGTAACCTGAAAAATTGATAAGTTAACCTGCTAAAACAGGTTAAAATGAATACTATAAATTTGTTTATGCTTTCAGCATATACAAGTTGCTTCCTATAATTTGATGCAAACAAAATTCAGTACTATATCTCATTTGAAGGCGGAGGACAAGAGAAAAGTGGAACTTACTCTTTGATTTCCTCTGCAGGGGCAGTTGCAATGCCCGCAACAACTATACCCCTACTAATCCGTACTAGTTTCCTTGAAGCTGGATAATATCTTCTCAAGTGAGCACCCATAAAACTTGTAGCTGCGTTTTGATTTACCGATACATTAAACAAGTGAAATTAGACGAACTAAAATACATCACTTAAAAGATAAGGCAGACAGCTTAAATGATATGTACGAAGAGCTCAAAGAGCATTGGCTGAGTTTTTTGTTTTGGTTGGTTTCCCACCTGTAGTGTCCCGTACCAGCTTTGTGCCCGACTAATTCAAACTGACTAAGTTTCTACTGGTTATTTGTGTGTGAGATTAAAATCGTTATGTAAATTAAACTTATATCAGGAAATCAATTGACCATGCCACAATCCCTAGTTAGTTTGGGTGACTATATGAATCATCTGTACTAATTCTACTCCAATTCGTCCTGCTTCATTCCCATATAAACGAATTTGCCTCCTAAAAAATATTAAAGGCAAACTAGGATATTCCTAAAACCTTTCCCAAAATTTCACACTCATCTATATAATAACATGCTTTTAAATTCATGTCCAACATCAGAAACAAAATTAAATATTTCTGGAACTTCTTTCACACTGATCTCTACACTGACATGCTTTTAAATTCATGATTCCTGGCCAACATCACAATTAATGAAATAACAACAACTAATCATTTATATCCACTAGCTGGGGCCATTTTAAACCAAGTGAGAGTCTGATCGGAGTATTGAAACAGCATGGGTAGTCTCCGAGGATCGTAATAACAGGTAAATCAATCTTCAAACAGTCACCAAATAGCAAAATAAAAAGGCGGTCCAGTACACAATGCTTCCGCTATATGGGGGAAAGGAGGGATGCAATATGAGGACTTCCAATGGTCACCCATTTTAGTACTACGCTCGACCAAACACGCTTAGCTTCGGAGTTCTGATGTGATCTGGTGCATTAGTGCTGGTATGATCACATCCAAATTGCAAGATATTAAATTAAGCACATATACAGATCAAGAAAGTTTTCTAATAATGGTTGAAAAAATGTTCAAGCTGCAGCATCTATGGTCATACAAGGGAAAAAATTGTTACAAATATACCTATCTTACCATATATATTTGAAACAGAGGGACTTGCATTATTATTAGAACCAGAACGCGCTGCAGAAAATAAGGAGGCAGTTGATGCTGCAGCCATTTTGGAAGCTGAAAGATGAGAAACTAAGAAATTGTTCCAAATAAATAAAAGAAGGATAACATATGCTGTGATTTATAAATTGGCAACCACACAAAATACATACGTGCTTTCTTTACATTTCAAATAAGAAATATCTCTTGCCCCAGAAACCGACAAACCACTTCATTTTCACACTTGGCATGAATCTTCCAACTCCCAAAATATCTTCATCTTAAAATCAACTAAAGACTTTGATTTATTGTTGAGATTTTTTTTCCTCATTTAAAATCAAATCTGGTTATATAGTTGTAGCACAGTGATGAATCATAATATTTCAGCATCCAGGGAAAGTATGCCAAAAAGGCTCTTTTAAAACTATTTAGCCATTTAGATAAAAGTTCTTAAAAATTTGTCATATAACCGATTTAATTCACATCATCACAAACTTTTCCAACTCACAAGTTTTATAATACTACACTTTAACCTAATACTTTTAACTTAACAAATTCATCTATAAGTTTCTAATAATACACTCAACTCACTCTATCATTCATCATTATATAATAAAAAAAATATCTAGGTCTCCAAAAGTATTAAAAAAATATAATTTCAAAAGCTAAAAATAGAAGGTGGTTCTTTTCCTCCAAAAAGCTCCAATTTCGGTGTATTTTTCGGCATTATTTTTTAGCGATCAGCTCTAAATAAGTCCACAAACATCATAAGCTTGTCCATTGAAGCTATTGTTACCCCATTTATTTGCTATCTTCTCAAACACACTTTCTACCATTGTTAAAAAACTTTAAATCACTCACATTACTCAAAAACTCTTTAGAAAGTATATTACAGTAGCTCAGGCGACTCCAAGTTTATTTCTCTATTCCATAAACCCAACAATTGTTGATTAGAAGCAATATTTGCAATTTTAAGTTTTCTACGGATATCTGCCCAGTCATCATCAGTCATCGACCATGCATACATCCCGACCTAGACCCTTAGTACAATCTACCGTCGACCAAAGGTTAATTCTAGGATGTCTATTGTAGAATTTGTTCTGGTTTGTGGTGATTTTATGAGAGAATGGGTGGATACTCCCAAATGTTGGAAATAGAGATCTTTTACCAAGGTGACACTGCCCATTGTTGTTCGCCGCAACAGTTCATACGATGAATTGGCTGCAAGCGTAATGTAGAGCAGGAATCTAGATTGCGCGTCGAGCGACATGGTGATTAGTTATCTAATGCATTCAAGGAAAAAGGTGAATCTTATGATCATAAATAATGATGCATGTGTGTTGATGTACATGATGAATGTTGATGCAGCCTATTTTAAGGATAAATATAGTTGAGAGGTCCTTAGAAGGACCGATGAATTCATCACCATCCCCACCTCGGCGCCCAATAGTCGACGACGATTGAATGATTACGAGAATGATGACGATCATCCAATTAATATGGAAGATAATTCTATGCATATGGAAGACGTTTCATCGGACTTATAAGATGCGGAAGAAGACTATAGAACGAGATCCCAACCAGGACATTCCTTCACCAACGGAAATAATTTCTATTGTGATCAAATATTCGCCAACAAGAAAGAGCTCAAAATGCTACTAGACGGAGCAACGCTGAGGTAGTCTTTTGATTATCGTATGGAGAAGAGATGCACCAAATTATTAAAGATGAAAGAGCTGCACAAAATTATTGAAGGTGAAATATGTATCTCCTGGTTGTGACTGGTTATTGCAGGCAAGGAAGTATGAAACCTCAGATAGATTTCACATATACAAGTATGTCGGGTTGTACACGTGCGGTGTTGAACACGTCACCCGCAAGCATAAAAGAATCTTATTCGAATTGATTACTTCACTATGCGCAAATCATTTTTGGGATGGTAAGGGTCCAAGCATAAGAGAAATTCAAAGGATTGTGTTTAAGAAAATTCACTTCCACGCAAGCTATTGGATGTGTTGGAAAGGAAGTATAATTTCCAGAAACATCATTCGAGGGATACCGGAGCATGAATATGCTTGCTTTTTGATTTTTTCCCACATGGTGAAGTTATTGAATCTCAGGTCATCTTGCCCTATCATGGTAAACCAAATGGATGGATCGATCGTTTACTACTTTTTAGCATTCGGAGCTTACATATAAGGATATGCCCATATGAGAAAGGTAATTGTCATCGATGGTACACATTTGTATGGCAAGTACGGGGGTGTTTTTCTGAGTGTCATTGCACAGGACACCGAAAATCATATATTTCCAATTACCTTTTGTGTTGTGGATAAAGAGAATGATGCTTCTTGGACCTTTTTATTCGAGAAGCTGAAGTCTATAGCAGAAAATGAACTAGATCTATGTGTCATCTCTGGTAGGAACATTAGCATTGCGAACGCTTTCTCCCGTATATACAGTCGTGCACATCATGAACTTAGTATGAGGCATCTCGCTGAAAATCATCGCATAAATCAACACTGTAAAGAACATCTTTATCTATTCTATGTCACGACAAAGGCTTATTTCTTTGATGAGTTTAGGAGAATTTTGCGGAATTGAAGAATAATTGCTCCGAGGAAGCACATGTCCTTGAAAAGGTACTTGGTTTTGAAAATGAAATAGAGCATACTTCCTAGGCAATAGGTACGATATGATGATCATAAACATTACCGAGTTGCTCAACTCAGTTTTGATGGATGAACGGGAGTACCCCATGTCGTATATATTCAATTCAATTGATAGAAAATTTGGTGAAAAGTTTAGGGAGAAGCATGCCTTTGTCGATGGTAAAAGAAAAAAATTTGTGCCTTGTGCGGAAAAGATCCTAAGGGATAATAAGAGTGCGAGTGATTCCTTGTATGTGACTAATAAAAATGGGAGTCTCGACCAGTACATGGCATTCAGCAATGGTGTTACTTCCAAGGTCAATCTCCTAAAGAGGATTTGTTTTTGTCAAAAATTTGACTTAGTGAAAATACCGTGCGAACATGCGATGAAAACTTTGCGAGCAAAGTATGGCGATGGCGTAGGTTATGGTAACTCCATCTACGAGTACTCTTCGCCAATTTATAAAGCTGAAACTTACCTTCTAGAATACTCGGAAGCTATTAATGTTGTCCCTCCAGAGGCCGAATGGACTATGCCACAGGAATTGCTAGATACTAACATTTCTCCACCCCCCAATGATTCCAAACTTGGAAGGAAGAAAGTCAAATGTGTTAAGGACGTCGGTGAGAGATTTAAGTCCAAAAGAAGAAATAAATGTTCAATATGCAATAAATTCATGTGCAAAAGAACCACATATAGCATGTCCAACAAATAATAGATAGGCTGTTTTTTCTTTAGTTGTAAAGCTACTTTTTTGGGGGATAAATCTGCATTTCTGTAGAATTTAACATTTAGTTGTATTCAACTTAAATCTTTGTCTATGGTAGACAATGTCAATCTATGATATATCCTTTACACGTTCTATTAAATATTATGTATTGGTTATATGATTACTCATAAAACACACTATATGGGTAATTTTGCCGCCATATCTCTCTAATCGATGCATTGAATCATTGTTTCCTATTCCCAATTAATTAAAAGTTGCAAACATGTCTGTTCTCAAGAAAAACCATTGGTATACGCAAGCCAAGCATTTTCTATTCCCACATGCGTCGACTGACCATTGGTTAGATATATGAAAGGACACCTTCTATTGGTCTATACTACAGTGCTTATTTCTATGTAAGCCTTCAGTTGTCCCTAAACCCAGAACATCATAAACCCTCTTCTTCTTCCCAAAATTGAAATCATGCCTGGTCGCCAAATTACACTTCACCCAATTAGACGAGTTCCCCATTGTCACTATGATTTGCTGGTGTTACGAAATAATTTTGATCGGCTTTTCCATGATCTGAGCAAAGACCGAGCATACTTAGAGTGTGAGCTCTGATGTAATTCGGGAGAGGATTGAAATGGACGGCAACGACTACATCACCCCCCAACCATCCCCCTAATTTAGTTTGGGTTCTTATTTTAGTTTATGTTTTAAAGTTTTTTTGTATTGTTCAATGCTGAAGAAGTTTTATTAGTAGGATTTTGTTAGAAGAAAACTTCTTCTATTTTGCTTTTTTTTTGCTGAACATATATGAATGAAATGCAATGAACAGGTTGAATATAAATATTTTAGTTTCAAAAATATGTTTTCCCTCTTTTTTTGTGATTGTTTCATTTTATGTTGGTTATTATTCTGTACAGACAACTTTTCAAATATTTATTCCTCGTCCAATCAACACTAGAGTAGATTGACGATTAAATTTGAGAAGATTAAAAAATTATATAAAGTATATCATCGATCTTATACTCCATCAGTCCTCGATCAAACATAGTAGTCGATCGTAAACTATGTGAATCGATGGACTATCAGTAGCTTGTAGTTTGAAAGAAAAATAGTTAAATTAAAAATGATTAAACAAACAATAACATGTTTTGGGGCTGGTGGAATAAAATTATTAAATTAAAAATAATTTAAACAGATAATAACATCTTTTGGGGCTGATGGAACAAAATTATTAAATTAAAAAAAATTTAATTGGATAATCACATGTGTTTGGTGGAAGAAAATAATTAAATTAAAAATGATTCAAATGGATAATCACATGTGTTTGGGGCTGGTGGAAGAAAATAATTAAATTAAAAATGATTTAAAAGATAATAATATGTTTTAAGGTTGGTGGAAGAAAATTAAATTTAAAATAATTTAAATAGATAATCTTGAACTATTGGTGACACTTAATAGACCGCTGTTGATGTTGACCCATGTCAAATTCATGTAAAAAAATATACTTATGCACTGAGGGTCCATCGATTCGTTTGGTCTACCGTAGACTTACACCGTCAAGAATGCATCGATTGATCTCTTGATTATGCGTAGACCACAGTGATCTATGTACACTGTTATAGACCATCACACTAGTGTTGTTCAAAAGAAATAAATAAATTAAAAATAAATTTAGTGCGGGTTTCCACACATACTAGTGAGTGTAAACAAGTTACATAATCATATTAGAGCTTATACAAAGTAGGGGGTGGTGAATCAAGGATGTGTAGCTGGATAGTGGCTGAACAAAAAATATCGTAAGAATAATGTTTGTCAAAGCACAAGTATGTTTTGAGGATGATGATTGTATTTGATGATTACACAATCCACATACTCCGTGATTCACCACGCCCAAATCAAAAGAGTATGTGAAATGAATAATGGTTGAACAATCATCATCCTCAAAACATACTTGTGCTTTGACAAACATTATTCTTAGGATATTGTTTGTTCAATCACTACCTATCCACACACTCCTTGATTCACCACCCCTAATTTGTATAAGCTCTAATATGATTATGAGACTTGTTTACACTCATTAGTATATGTGGAAACCCACACTACCTTTATTTTTAATTTATTTATTTAGTTTTGAACAATATCTAAGTGATGGTATATAGCAGTGTACATAGATCACCGTGGTCTACGCATAATCAGTAGATCAATTGATGCACTCCTAACAGTGTAAGTCTACGTTAGATCAAACGAATCAATGGATCCTCTAGCACAAGTATATTTTTTTACTAAATTATTTTTTGTAAACATGTTATTGCGGGTCCATCGATTATGCGAGTCTACGATAGACTTTAGTATCTCATTGATGACTAGCATAGGTCATGATCTACAACAGTCTATTAAGTGTCACCAATAGTTCAAAAATACAATTACTATTCCAACGATAATAAACGGTTAATTTTTTACTTCTTCCGTGTTAACACTTCTTTTTACTCCATATATAATGTCCTCCATCCCTCATTATTTTATTTCATCCACTTTGTTTTTATCTTAAAATTCTACAATGTCTCAAGCATCGCAAACATCCAATTCTAAAAAGACTTTAATTTGTCATTATGGAAATGTGGTTACTTTGAGCACGTCACGCATGGACTCAAATCCAGGTTGCAAATTTTATAATTATTCAATTGCTAAGGTGAGTCGTGTATGTCTTTTTTATAAAATTAAGTAAATCATTATGTAATTATAATTTTTTTCTAGGATGATGGCGCATGCTTGTTTTTTATATTTCTTGATGAGGTATCACCTCCAAGCAGTCCATCAACGTTGAGTTCGGGACCCGAGACTTCAAAATTTCACGGCTTGACAAAATTTACTCTACTACGAAGGCTTCAAGAATACAAAAAAATAGATATTTTATTCATGACTTTTTTCAAAGAAGCCGAAGAGCAGCGGGATCACTTGAAAGTATTGTTACATAACACCCAAATAGAGAGGCATCAACTAAAACAAAAATTAATTTTTGCCGAAGAAAGGGAGAATGGCCTAAAAATGAAGTTATGTACTATAATGCTAGAATTCTTTCTTTGAAAAAGTATAACATGGTGTAACGCCCCCAAATCTAGTTCTCGAGATGCCATACGGTGCTCTAAACTACAAGTAGTCCTGAGCTAACCCTGACTGCTTTCTACTAAATCTAAATCTTAAAATAAGAAAGATATGAATATAAAAACAAAATAAATGCAGAAACCTTATCTAAAGCATAGAAATATTATAAATCTTAGGAAGACAAAACTGAGAATCTGAATAATGAATCAAAAGTCTAACACTGAATCTAGTAGTCCGACAAGCCTCTACTAACTGAATCTAGAGAGTCACTGGGATAGGCCCAACTGACTCAAATTTGTCTGAAATAAATAAAGAAACATCTACTGATAAACTGGAAATATTAATAACTAATTCCCGGAACTACGAGGACTCATCAACTGCAGGGATGTAGAAGAGATGCTCAAAGATCATTCACGCTTCTAAAATTGAGCACTTGAACCTACACAATAAGATAATATAGCACATAGACATATATGTGGATCAGTACTTTGAGGATGTACTGAGTATATGGGGGTGAATACAATAAGTAATCAGTATCATAACAATTTATAAAATCATGCATGCTAAATGTAAATGACTCACAAAGGCTTGCAAAATCTGAAGTCTGAAGATCATAAATCATAAATGATAAAACATATAATGCAAATCTTGTGAGCCATTACACCTAGTTATGAAATCTATAAAATACTTTATCTTTGGGGTTAAGAATCTTAAAACCATAACTTCCAAAACATATGCTTTTATCTTAAAGATTTAAATCAATAGACTGTTGAAGAGTAGGAGACATATTTTTGGGAGGTTCTTCTAATCGACATACACTATGTGAGCATCCATGGAGTCCCACATCTATCCCCCGTAGGTAGGGCTGTTCCATCACAATAGAACTTCTTATCTTAAGTGATCACAATCTTAGTCATCCACGTAGAAATAGGAATAATCTTAATCCTATAGTGGTACGTAGTTCTGGGGTATGAAACCATGGTATATTACCCATATCGGTGCTAAATACTACTCCCATTCTTATGCTCAAAAGCTTAAGAAATCCACTTAAAAAATAGCACAAGGTTAAATCTCAAGTTATATGAACAAAGTGAATTCTTTATCTTGGCTTAGGACCAAAAGGTCAAATCTTTATCAAAATCTGAGAATAATCTTATCTGAGGGTTCTCATAACACAATTAATCTCGAAATAGCAATCTTAATTAGGGCATAATGACCCATGCATTAATCTCATGTTAAAACATCTTAAAATTCATGCTTGATAATATAAGCATTTATAATTCATCATAAAATCTAGAAATTTCAGCAATATGCATGAAAATATGAACAAAATCATGGAATTCAACTTCTAAATAATTGGATGTATTATAAAATTGTAATTAGCAATAATAGGCATAAACCCTAACTTTAATTTCATGGGAAATCTCATAAAATTCAGTAAAAATTTAATTTAAAACAAGTTTTGGTCACAAGGACGAAAGGATTATCCTTGTTCATACCCCGCATAACTCAATTGATGATCTAGATGCTAAAACTTGAATCTTGGATCTTTATTGATGTTTTGGAGATGACTTCTTAGAGCTCTTCAATTGGAAATTCTCAATCTTGAATTGCTTTGGAGAACTAATAGAGAAATTTGGATTTCTTGGGAAGGAAGCTTGATAAACTAGGGTTTTGCTTAAGAGAGATTTGATGAAAAGTGGATGTAAAGTGCTTTGGAGCGGTTTAATTCATTATTTAGGATGGATTATGGGCTGGGAGATTTACCAAAATGACCCTCTTAAACTCATAAATGAAACTGAAAAATGACCAAAGTCCCGAATTTTGGCCTTGGCGCGATGCACCACTATCACGCCAGGCCATTGGAAATTACCAACTGGGAATAAAAATGGTGGTGCGACACGGTGGTATCGCGTTGCCACCTTGGATGGGACCTGAAAGTTTGGCATGACGCGCCAATATCGCAGACCCTCACTGGAATTGAAAAATTGGGGATTTGGTCCTCTCCGTGATGCGCCAATATTGCAGCGGGACACTGTAAATTGACAAACACCATTTAAACCTTCGCCGCGACGTGATAATGACCTAAATGACAGTGTTTTACGATTGGAACTTAAGATAGACATAACTTCTTACCCGATTATTTGATTTAGGTGAATATTATATCGTTGGAAAGCTTATCAAATTTCCCACACAATGGGAGGCCTAAATCTGGATAATTCCATCCAAAATAATTATCATCTATTTTTAAATCTATTCTTTAACATTCTAGGGATGGATTTTTGCTAGATAAGGTACAGAGAATTACACATAGATGTAGTGCTATTGAATAAGTAAACAACTTCTATTTTTCTATAATGTTAATACTGTTTTTCATAGAATCATAATTGATCAAACAACACATTAACTTAAAATCGAGTAGCATGGTAATGATAGACTATGATAGAAGTATACGATAGATTAAATATGCATTTTGTGATGTGAAGTGTAAACACTACATATTATGACAACACAATGCATATTCAAATTCCATGCAATAATAAAGTTTGATTAAAGTAGATTCAGTGCAGAATCATAACAAATTTCATAAAATAAAAGAATGTTTGTCATATCCTACCACTAGATCCTTCAACCTTCATATTTGACAAATAAAAAAATTGTCATATCCTAATAACTCATCATTCAACACATTAACAATATTAGTATTCAAATGTCCTTTTCCCCATTTTCCTCATCAACACAAATGTTACTGTTGATTTCATCAATGATATACATGACCACATCTTTTTAGTTTGCTTCTTTATTTTCTTCTTTCTATTCTACTTTTTCTTTGTTTGTTGCTTCTTCCTTTCCATCTTTAACTTCATTTTTTTTTCAACATCTGCAGTTGCTACTGCTTCTTTCTCAACTTCTTCTTTTCCTTCACCTGTAGCAGCTATTGCTTCCTCAGCTTCTTGTTTTTCTTCACCTGCTGCTTCTTTGTCATATTCTTTTTCTTCATCATTAGCTTTTTCTTTTTCCTTGCCTTCTTCTTCATTTGTTACTATTTCTTTTTCAGCTACTTTTTCTTCTTCTTTTGCAGCTGCTTCTTTTCTAGTTTCTTCTTGGCTCTTATCGTCTTCCATTTCTTCTACTTCATCCTCTTTTCTTTTTCTTTTTCCTCTTTTGCCACAACAGTGACCAACTCATCTATTTTTCTTTTTTTTTTTATCCTTTCTCATTTCTCTCCAATTCTCGAAGGTCCACATGTACTGTGTTATCATATTACAGAGTGTTACTAATATTTAAGGCTGAAAATTCATTAACTACATCAATTATTAAATAAAGTTACCTCGCTCATGTTATCACTCATCTTTTTCTTTTTCTTTAGTCTTTTCTCTTTGATATAGGCAACAATATCCAACATCGCTTCCTGAAGCACAACAACATGCCTATGAATATCCCTAGGGGATAAGGTGTTCGCTACATATTTGGAGGTGCTCGGAGAAACATCATCACCAACACGTACTATAATGGGGTTACCACCCAAATCCCCATCATCATCACTACCCTTATTTGAAGTAAGGACAATCACCCCTTCTAACTCTTTCTTTAACCCATCGAAGACGTTATTCTTCACCTCATCCGTATATGGCTTAAATATAACCATGTAATTTATCTCCAGCTCACGAACAATAGGGACGATGTACAGGTGCACATTCTACAAAAAAAATAATTACATAACATTCGATACAATAGTAGTATTATAGCATAATAAAAAATAACTTCATACCTCAGTAACTTTTCCTTTATACTTGAATGGGTCGCCTTCGATTATCTTGTTACCTTTGGTAGTGTGCCATCTGAAGATGTAGGGAATAGGAAAGGGCTCATCCATTGATTTTACAATAAGTTTTCCAAGTGAGGAAAGACCTCATAGATCCAAATCTGTAAGCAATACAGTAGTGAAGAAATAACTTAGAGTCTATGACAAAGTATAAATAAAACACGAGTCTACGATAATCTCACTAAAGGCTTGATGGTAGATACCATTAATGCCCAGGGAAATGCGAATAGAGCATAGGATGCCTTCTTCTGCTCATCAAATACTTCCCTATGCTTCTTCAGGTAACTTTTACTTTTCAGATAGTCCATCGTCAGTTGAAATGTCTCTTTCCCCCATGGATAACTCTCGAAGAAACTTAAAGAATCGATCATTCGAATCAGTTTTGTGTCGACAACCTTCGTCCAATCTTTTGCAAGCAACATGATGTGTACGAACCACAGCAAATAATACTTAAACTTCTACTCCCCATTCAGCTTATTCCATTTGATCAAGTGTAACAATTTGGCCACCATAATATTCTTGTTTTTCATCACCATAAAGCAAAAATGTTCCTTCTTGACTAACAACTTCTTCATTTTTGATTCACTGGTGTATGATGAGTAGTTCAACCCCGTGATAAAAAAAATCTTTCAAGCCAAAACAGGCAGGCTTGTTGTTAATGCCGAACCACATCTCATGATGCATCTTACCATTCTTGACACATTGCAACAGAAAATAATATACCAACTACCACTGAATTTGAGATGTTCCGGCAGGTTTCTCAGGTGTCCAAAATAGAACCACTTGAATCTTTTCTTCAACTCTTGGTCGACAAGAACTTGCTTAAATTCTCGATAAGCATCCATTCTTGATCTGATTGATATCTTTGCCGGGAAAGATCCAACCTCATCTATTATCGTTCTAAGTTCATACCGCTTCACAGAAATAAACCTTGAAAAAGATGGAACAGACAATGGATCATTATCCCCTCCAGCACTATTTCTTCCACTTCTCTCACTCTATTCACTGTCACCACTAGCACTATGCTTGGAGCATCTTTACTAGAATCGACGTATTCGCTTAACTCTTTTAACTCTGAATCTGATTCAGATACTGCCTTTTCAATTTTCTTCCTTTTTGAGACATTTTCAACTACCTAAGATTTTCTTTTTATACTGCTACTAGCAGAATCAGATGCAGTACCGGCTTTGCATTTAGCAAAGGGTCTTTTTTTGCCCTTTTCAGGAGAAACTACACCTATAGAACACATCTGTTATTTTCAGTCCATAGACCACAAGTCTACCGATAGAAATTACTCAATTCTCAAATAAAAAAGCCCCAAAAACTAAGAAATACCCCACCATTAAATAGTTCACTACACAAAAATACAATAACTGAACCAAAATCCAACATGCGGTATCAAAACTCAACTATTTCTAAAAATCAATCTAGCGCTACAAATCAAACTAGTTAGCTATTAATCTTTCAATTTTTACTATTTCATCAATCATATTTTAAAATAATTTCATACATCTCAAAATTAATTTCAATCAGGGGATACTAATTTCATAGACCACAGGTCTACAGACAAAAACATGTGACTGTTTGAATCAAATTTCTAAAATAACTCTTAAAATAATAATTATCCCATCATTCAATACTTCATTGCTATAAAAAAAATCAGAAATAAAACAAAACTCCTAAACAAATATTTCAAAATTCAACACCGTGATTGACGAAAAATCTATCGAATAAAACCTCAACCATTGCTTCAAAATCAAACTCATTACCTATAAAATTCCCATATTTTAACTACTTAATCAACCAAATTCGAAAAAAAATAAATTTCCTACATCACTACAAATCGATTAGTAAAGAAACCCATTTAAATGGATCTAGAAATGATCGAAACTTGATTTTAACTAACCTTACGAAGCAACAATGAGCCCTTAGTAGCTAGAGAAGAAGGAGAAACAAAAATGGCATTTTGGGAGCAACTTTCTTGAAAGCGGGAGTTGGGAGAGAATTGAAGAGGAGAGAGAGGGTTTTTTTTATATTGGAATAAGTGGAGGGTGTTAAGTGCATTATATTAAATTTATAAAGTTGTAAAAATGATGAAATGACCCCTTGGCCTATGTGTGGGCCCCACTTTTTTAACTTTTCTCCACTTTTTTCACCCTAACCCTAAAAATTAAATAAAAAAAAAATAAAGTGGGTAAATGGCTAAATAGTTTTTCAAAAGTATACTTTTGCCAATTTTTCTGCAGTATCTAGTAGTGTCCATAAAGATACTACTCTGTGTTTCTCAAATTAGGTGATACTGTTTGAGTTAAATAGTTTAATTTTGATCTTAGATTTTTTTGCATAGAACTTTTAAATTGTTTAAATTAAAATTTACATATTTAAAAACTACATAAAAATACTATAAGTCAGTATAATTAATAGTAGTTCACACTATTTAAAAGATATATAAAAAAATTATCATAATAAAACTTATTTAAATCTCAAAATCTGAAAATTGTCATAGTTAATAAGAAGGGAGTGTTAAACTTGTCCATCTAGTGGTGTCCAAATGGTTTGGAGTACTTTTTTGCCTTTGTAGTTGAGGGAATTGAAATAAGTTGGATCAATATACACATTTAGTTATAACGAGCACATAAATTTCTCCTAAACAATCTCATAACTTAAAATCCATAAAAGAATGTAATGATTTCTTTAATTTGTTCTAAAAAAAAGGTAAAGATACCAAACAACATTGATAAAGTTCTCTTTCCTAAAATTTTTTACTATGTGAGGGGCACAACCACCAAAAGTTGTGTGACCCTCCATTAGTTTTTGGACACATAGATAGTGGACCTTATTTTTCTAATTTTACAGTGAACATGAAAGAAAAATATATTTATTTAATTCATGTGGATTCTAGCTATTACTAGAATTGCGTAAGTAAATATACTTAAAAATAAAAGGAAGAATTATATGCCTCTTATTAGTAGATAAAAATTGCACCAAATTTATGTATTGGTCCTATTTTTATTAATAGATATTTCATTCATTTAAATATATGATTTCTTTTATAAATTAAAAAAGAAGGACCTGTTTTTATATTTAGTATAATAACATTTTCTGTGGAATCTCACAAATGAAATTTAGAGAGGGCAAAATGTATGCAAGTTTTATCAGAGAGGGTGCTTCATCTTTTTTATTTTAGTAAATTAATAATAAAATATTATAAATTTTACTCTTAATAGAATAATTTATAACCACACAAATCTTTTCGCCTTATAAAATACTATTTTTTTTAAACATGTGTCAACTCAAAACTTTCACATAAATTAAAATATATTAAATAATATTTCAGTGTTTTAAATTTGTGAAAAAAGCAATTTGATCATAAAAGTGAAAATTTTGTTGGAAAATAGGCTCATAGCTATTTTTCAAATTTGAAATACAACATTAAGTTGGATTTGAAATGTTCATCAAACGCTAGATTTTAAATAAAATAAAAAAATTATTTTGAAAAAATACTCACATTTCAATATATTATGACCAAAAAGATCTTTATATATGTAGAATACTAGATAGAAGGAATTTTATGACTTTTAATTATAAAATTGGATAAATGCCACTATTCATGTGTAATACCCCATACTTTTCCTAGCTTTAAAAGTTTTCTAAGAATGTTAAAAACTTTCTTTGAAAGATGAATCCACTTTTGTACACATGATATTTTCAAGATTTTCACTTTTTATCATAAGGGGAATCGAATAAGCTCTCCATCGATACCAAATTCGCCCAAATCCGACACCCGGGTGAAGAGTTAGAGCCTTTTTAGCGAGACAGTGTATCACTTGAGCCCTCAGTGCATCGCGGAGATAGCTCAAATGACAATTGTCAATTTTCAGTATTGCTTTGCAATAGTGGCGCATCGCGCCAAACTTTTAGGTCACAGATAAGGTGGCAACGCGATAGGTCTGCGTCGTGCCACCGTACAATTTCTCATTTGTCACTTTCCAGTGACTTGGCGCAATAGTGGTGCGTCCGCCAAGGATGAAAATCGAGAAATTTTCTCAGAAATTAAAGATGCATGGGTTAAAAGGGTCAATTTCCCACCCATATATTTACCCAATAGCACATGATTTAGTCATTCTTCACCCCAAATATACTTGTTTCTCTCAAGTTTCTCTCAAGAACAAGCCAGGGTTTCTGTTGGGGATTCAAATTCAAGAAGGTTTCACCGTCAATCCTTAAGAAATCACATCCCAGGTATGCATAGTATTCATTCATGGACTCCTTTCATCCATGAAGTCCAAGAATCTCTTTTCAAATAGAAGTGTATGGATTTTTGTATAAATTCCATGTTGGGTTTGTGTTGATCATGTTGATAATGGCCAATTGAGTTTTAATCCATGTTTGGAGATAAATTTCATGTGGAATTGACTAGTAAAGATGTAGATTCATGTAAACCTAGGATTAAAACCCTAGGATGAGGAAATTAGATGTTGAATCATGATGTTTAATTGTTATATAATGTTGTCTACATATATTATGCATACCATGTGTTTGATTAAGTGCCTATATGAAGGAAAAGTGCCCAACTAGCATGATATTATGAAATCCCCATTTATGTACAAGTTTATGCATATCACATGTTTGATGAAGTGTTTCAATATATGAATTATGAATTGTGTTGTTAGTCATATGTTCATGTAAGTCATGCTATGTCAGTTTCTTTCCATCGAGTCCTGGGGGTACTTGTACCCGACAATTTAGCTGTGTGCCTAGAGCTATGTCATGTTTTCAAGATACTCTCAGTCAAGCTTTGATCCATAGAACTCAGTCAGTCATGTGACTTAGGAAAACCTAAAAATCTTAGTAATCTCAGTAGTTCAGTAATCTTAGTGATCTCAGTACTCAGTAATATCAGCAACCTCAGTATTCCCAGTCAATCTCAGTAACTTCAGTAATTTCAGTCAGTCGTCATAACTCAGTACATTCCATCAGTCAATGGATCTCAGTAAATTTAGTTTAGCTCTGCTAAACAATACCATTAGAATCATCTCAGTTTAGTTAATTACCTCAGTTCAGTTAATCAGTTCAGTGTCTTTCAGATGGGAGTAGGATTCAGCACCAAGCGAGCCTAGGGCTGGGAACTCACCCGCTAGATAGGACTGAGATCTCTAGAAGAAATCCCTGAGTTTCATAACTACGTAGTCAGTGTAGGAACGAGATGTCACCTATTAGATAGGACTGACATACACAGGGATCACCCGTTCGTACATTTAAATGTATAGGACTGATCCCAGGGGTCACCTGCTAGATTAGGACTAACTCTATAACAGTCATTTTTACTAGTGGCGCGGTACTAACACCCTTCCAATTGGAATTACAGGTTGGACCCCAGTTATCTTAGTATGTAGCATGTCGGTTAGATGAATACATCCCACAGTTTTAGTTACTAAATCAGGACTTTCAGATACACTCAATCCAGCTCGATAGTATAGATTTAGGACTGTCAGATATAGTCAATCCTTATCATTATAAATAGACCCCAGGATCACCCACCAGATAGGAATGATCTCAACAATGGTCAATCAGTATCATCAGATGTAGAGATCACCCGCTAGATAGGACTGATCTAAGATTTCATTACTCAGATACAATACGGAACTCAGCTAGTTCCATCAGGTTCAGGACTGTCAGATACAGTCACTCATGTTATCAGTTATATCAGTTATCAAAACTTATGTTATTAGCATTCAACTTTAGGACTGTCAGATACAGTCAACCAGACTAGTTCTTCATAATCAGAACTGTTAGACACAGTTATCCATATATCAGTAACATAGTATCAGTCCCTCAGTATTCCATAATACAGTATCGGTTTCTCACTCATCAGTGACTTAGATGTCAATGTCAGTAGACTCAATAGTCAGAACTGAGTATTCAGTCCTATCATGATCTCCGTTATAGTTACGTATGCATGTATGTATTCTCACGTTCATGTTAGTCAGTCAGTTAGTATTGTTCATGTATATAAAGCTAATGCATTCAGCCTACATCACTTGTATTCCAGTATATTCAAAGTACTAATGCATTTGCACTATGATGTCTTATACCATAGGTTTAGAAGCACGAGCTCTAGAGAACCAGTAGCATCCCAGTTCAGTGATCAAATTTACCAGTGACTCCTCATCCTTTGAGGATATGATGATCGCATTACTATTCTATTTTTCAATTTATTTCAGTAGTTGGAGTTAGTTGGGGACATGTCCCATCAACTCCTTATTCAGACAGTTTAGAGGCTTTCAGACTACAGTATGTTCATACAATTATCTCAGTTTTTTTGGTATTGTTATACCATATTATTTTTCAGTTATGTACTAGTATTGAACCTTATGGCCTTTCAGTTCATGTTTCCACATTTATGATATTATTACTATTATTCAGTGCTCAGTTTACAGATATTAGTCATGGGTTAGCTTGTGGTCCTTCGGGGTCATGGGCACCGTGTAGCGTTTCGGGTACCAGATTCGGGGCGTTACATCATGTGTCAAAAAATTAATAGAGGGTCATACAACTTTTGTTGGTTGTGACATCCCATAGTAAAATATTTCCTCTTTCCTTATATATAACACCTATTTCTGACAAACCAAACCTTTTTAGTTTCTTTGTTTTGATAAAATCTTTTAACCCAAACATTTAGGATCCTCTTAGAGATAGGAATATGTAACATGCGATATTGAATTATAATTGATTTGAAGTCGAAGTTCTATTTGGATATGTAATTTAGCCTTTTAGGCTATATTTTTTCTAATAAACATAAAAAACAACAAGTTGTGACAATAATCTTTTTAACCTGAAAAAGATACATATAAATTTGTATGTGAGATTTAAAGAATTAGAGAATCAAATTGGTTATTTATAGTGAAATAATTAGAATAAACTGTCATGACCCGTCCCGGGCTTGACCATGATAGATATTCAAGCCCACCATGGATTGGAGACCACCCCCTTAACCTAACCTCAAGAGTACGATAATAACAATAAAGTGGAAGCTAGTCAAGCTAGTAATAAAAGCCGAATAGATAACTCAAATGAAACTAAGAGTCAAAACAATAACCAACCAACCCACATCTGTCCACAATAACCTCTAAAACCAGAATAACAATTATGTTGGGACATGCCCTCGACTATGGCTAAAAAGAATCCATAAGTACTAAGTCAATAGTGAAAGAATAATGAAATGATAATGTCTTTCGAATGATGGAGGCTCACTATTTCAGAATTACTCAAGAGACGTGCTAATCCACCTAACGCTATACAGAAGAAATAGAAAAGGCTTCGAACTCTACATCATGAAACGATGTAACATCCTAGGACGATCAATGGGATAAGCACTGACATGTAACTCAAGGATAGTGATAAAATAATGTTATGTCCAAAATCAGTCAAAAACACATACATATATTCATATATACATATATAAGATGCCGGGATGGGGTAAGGGTCATGAACATCAGGTTTTAAAACTATAAACCTAGATTGTGTAGCTTGATCCGTCCTAAAGATACCCATGGGCTATATAGGTTCAGCTCTTCTTGCTGAAAGGGACCCAATGTCTATTATCCGCACGAATCGAGGAGAACTAAGGGAAAACTAAAGACACCATGGGCAATAGTCATCCCTAATATATATATATATATATATATATATATATATATATATATATATATATATATATATATATATATATATATATATATATATATATATATATATATATATATCAAGTGTGCACCAAGCACACAGTCATATAGACCCCCAACACCGGCAAATATGGTTTCCAGTGTTCGTATCCCTTGGACTTACACCTTCACAGTGAGTTACACAGCCCCATTTAATCCCAAATTAAAAAAAAACATTGCACATAATTCCAACCATTAACTCAGGAGTAATTCATTTAAGCTTTTACCACTTGGTATCATCATACCAATACGCTTGCAAGCTAATATATTTATGTCAAATTAATTCACAAAATCAAATTAGACTCCCAAGTTTCATTAAAATTCAACCCATGGCCAACAAGGCCATCTAAATCCATTTTTTTTATAACTTATCCATTAATGCATTAATGCAATGCATTAAGTTCAAAAGCAAGTTAAACCAAACAACTTTTCATGATAAAAATTTAATTTACAAAGTGGGTGGAGGTTCATTCAATTTCAAGCCAAAATTCATCAAATTTGAAAAAACCCATGTCCTCATTTCAACTATCTTAATAATGTACCAATTCTGTCTCAAAAACATTAATTGAAAGCATGAATAATTAATTCAAAATGTGGGACAAGTAATTCAATCATTAACAACCAAAACCCCTAAACCCTATTTCAAAATCAACTATTAAATCACATGAAAATTCATTCAATTCAAGCCACAATATAAAATTTAAGTTTAGGGAAGAGAAACATGCCTGAAACACACATGAAATTAAAGTAAATTTTAAGTTTGGAGATCGGATGATAAATGCACTGTGAAACCCTTGAATGTTTTTAGGTTTTGAGTTTAAGAGAGAATGGATGATTTTGATCTTTGAAAACTGAAGACAAAGGGCTTATTTTATGTTTAAAGATCGTACAAGGGGTAAAAAGACTAAAAGCCCCTCACCTTAAGTTAAAAGAATAAAACTGGATGAAATTAAAATACTGGCGTGGTACGCCATTATCGCGGAGGTTATCCTCCGTGCCATGCCAATATCACAAAGGTTAACATATGTGATACGGCTTTATCGCAACCCTCACTGCCTTGGGGTCCCAAAATAACCCCGAAACCCTTCCAAAAATTTTGAAACTTTTCCTAAACACCCTTTTAACACCCCTAAACATAATTCAAGTCAAAAAATGATATTATGCATGCTGGAAGGTCAAAAATAAAATGATCAAAATTTTAAGGGTCTTATATTATCCCCTCCCCCCTTAGGATCATTCATTCCCGAATAATGAGTTAGGACACTATTACCAAGAGAATAACAAAAACACACCAGAATCGAAGCACAAACTCAAAAAGTAACAAGAGTAAAATGAAACCCATACCTTAAGTACTTTCATCCAACACGGGGAACAAGAATGGGTATTCGGCCTTCGTATCTTCCTTAGCTTCCCATGTATCCTTTTCTACCTTTTGGTTTCTCCAAAGGACCTTTTCTAAAGCTATATCCTTGGTACTCAAACTATGAACTTTTCTATCCAATATTTCAATTGGGACTTCCACATCAGATAAGGAATCCATCACACTAGCATCCTCAACTGGCACAATCAAGGAAAGGTCACCCCCACACATTTTCACTATGGACACATAAAACACCAGATGAATAGAAACCAAACTCGCAGGCAAATCCAACTCAAAAGAAACATTCCCAGTTGTCCTTAAAATCTAATATAGACCAATGTAATGGGGAATGAGCTACCTCTTTTTCCTAAACTTCATCATTCCTATCATAGGAGACACTTTCAAGAATACCTAATCGCTTACTTCAAACTCCAACTCTCTTCACCTCAGATCCGCATAAGAGTTTTGGCTACTTTGAGCAGTCTTAAGTCTTTGCTAATTACATTCACCTTCTCTATGTCTTGGTGAACCAAGTTAGGAACAAACAACACAGTCTCACTAACCTTAAACCACCCAATAGGATACCTATACCTCCTACCATAAAGAGCCTAAAAATGAGATATCTGAATACTTAAATGATAACTATTATTGTACACAAACTCACTAAGAGGTAAATGATCAACCCAAGTTTCCTTAAAATCAATCACACAGGCCTTAGCATATCCTCCAAAGTCTGAATTGTATGCTTCATTTGTCCATCCTTTTGAGGATGGAAAATAGTGCTAAGGTTCACTTGAGTACCTAAAACTTTTTGAAATAAACGGCAGATGTGAGATGAAAACTTTGTACCTTAGTCTAAAATAATGGACATAAGCGCACCATGCAACTTAATTTATCTTGAATGAACAGCTTGGTATAATCCTCTCCCGAGTCGTTAGTCCTCACAGACAAGAAATGAGTAGACTTACTCATCCTATCCACAATGACCCAAATCAAATCATACTGATTCCAAGACCTCGACAGACCCATAATGAAATCTATATTGATTATCCCCTACTTTCTCATGGGCAACTCTATCTCTAGAGATATGCCACTAGGCCTCAAGTGTTCAACCTTGACTTGTTGAGAAGCCATACACTTAGCAACAAAATTTGCCACATCTTTCTTCTTTGTTCCACCAGTAGATTTTATTCAATTCATGATACATCTTAGTCGAACCCGGATGAAGTGTATACCTAGACTCATGATCCTCAGTCAAAATCCTTTCCTGTAGCCCATCAATATCAGGAACACATAACCTACCTTGATACCTCAAGTTACCATCTCCCCCAATTTTAAGAGACATAACTATTTGCTGACCCACATCATCCTTAATTTGTATAAGTATGGGATCCAAAGCCTACTTCTCTTTCACCTCTACACTAAGAGATAATTTCACCACTACTTGAATAATAACTCTCCCATCCTCAGATTCCATGAGATAGACTCCCAAATTAACCAAGCTATGAATGTTCTTCACTAATCCTCTTTTCTCCTTATCAACATAAGACAAGCTCCCCATAGATAACCTGCTAAGAGCATCAACACTAATATTAGATTTACCTGGATAGTAGTTCAAGCTCATGTCGTAATCCTTGAGTAGCTCAAGCAACCACCTCTATTTGAGATTCAGCTACTTTTGAGTAAACACATATTGCAAGATCTTATGATCTTAATAGATATCCATATGTACCCTATATAGATAATGGAACAAAATTTTTAGCGTAAAAACCATAATCACCAACTCTAGATCGTGAGTCGGGTAGTTTCTCTCATGACCATTAATATGCCTAGAAGCATAGGCTACAACCTTACCATGCTGAATCAAAACATAACCTAGTCCTACACGAGATGCAACAGAAAACACAACAAAACCATTAGCACCCTCGAGCAGGGTAAAAACTGGTGCAGAAGTCAACATATCCTTTAACTTCTCAAAACTACCCTCACAAGCATCGGAACATAAGAACGTAACCTTTTTTTGAGTTAACTTACTCAATAGAGCAATAATATATGAGAAACTCCCCATAAATCTCCTATAATACCCAACTAAACCTAAGAATCTCTTAATGTCGATTGGAGTCATGAGACTAGGCCTTTTCTTAACTGCCCCAACTTTCTTTGGATCCATCTTGATCCCCTTACTAGAAATAACATGCCCTAGAAAAATCACTACATCTAGCCAAATCTCTCACTTAGAAAATTTAGCATACAACTTTTGATCCTTAAGGATCTGCAATTAATTCATAGGTGATTGACACAATCCTCCTTACTCTTAGAGAATACTAATTTTTCATTAATGAAGACTATAAAAACAAATCCAGAAACTGCCTGAAAACATAATTCATAAGATCCATGAATGCAGCTGGAGCATTAGTCAACTCAAATGACATCACCGAAAGATCATAGTGACCATACTAAATTTGGAAAGAAGTCTCGGTAATATCAAACTCCCTAATATTCATATAATGATAATCAAAACGAAGATCAGTCTTAGAGAAGCATCTAGCACCCTGAAACTGATCAAAAAGGTTTTCAATCGTAGAAAGAGGGTACTTACTCTTCATTGTTACCTTATTCAGCTGATGATAGTCTATACATATTCAAAGAGATCCATCTTTATTTTGCATGAAAAGCACCGGATCACTCCACAAAAAAAACTAGGATGAATGAAACCTTTATTAAGATAATCTTTTAACTGCATCTTTATCTTCTTTAATTTAGTCGAAGCCATTCTATATGGAGGAATGGAAATATAACGGGTATCCGGTAGAAGATTAATTTCAAAATCTATTTCCCTGTCAGGAGGAATTCCAAGAAGATCATTGGGAAGAACTTTAGGAAACTCATTAAGTATTGGGACAGATTAGAAAGAAGGACTTTCAAAATTAGAATTCTTAATCCAAACTAGATGATACAAACACCCTTTTGAAATTAATTTTTGAGCTCTAAGATAAGAGTCGAACCTTCCTTTGGTTACTAAGGAACTCCCCTCCCATTCTAGTACTGGTTCATTAAGAAAATGAAAATTGACCTTATGGGTCCTACAATCCAAAGAAGCATAGCACGAATGAAGCCAATCCATCCCTAAGATAATATCAAAATCCACCATATCTAGCTCTATTAAATCCACCAATGTATCCCTATGAAATATAGACACCATAAAACCCTTATAGATTTTTCTAGGCAAAATAAAGTCACCCATCATAGTAGACATAGAGAAAGGGCCGAAAATACTTTTTGGACCAAAACCAAAATGCACAGCCATATAAGGGATCATATAAGAAAAGGTAGAACCCGGATCAAGCAAAAAATGACCATTATCAGAAAAGATCTATAACATACCAGTAACAACATCTGGAGATGCCTCAAATTCCTATTGCGTAGCAAGTGCATGAAGGCAATTTTGGCCTGTGACAGTACCAAAAGTAGCGCCTTTTGGTGTAGGAGCTGAAGATGTGGCTACTGGAACCTTATTAGCCCAGTGGCAACCCTTTATGAAGGATAATCTCTCTGCATGTGACCCAATTGACCATAATTATAACATTAATTTCTCTCCTTTTCACAATATCCATGGTGAAGCTACAATGACAAAGAGGATAAAATAGGGCTAATTGAGCTCCACTAGCCTTAGATTGGGAATCCTATGCCTTAGGACCACTGCTAGCTTGAAAAAGACGATCACTCAAAGGCTTAGGATAGAAAGCACTAGCAAACGAATAAGAATTTCCCAATTCTTCTTCTTGGTCCACTATTTAGCATCTCTCCTACTATTCTTCTATCCCCTACCCTGCTTTAAATATCTACACTCTTATTCTACCTCTCTCCCATCTCTGCCAATTTTTTCTTCTTATCCTTCACCTGCTTCATATAAACCACAAGCCTGGAGATATCCAAGTTATTATTTAACATTGCATCCTTACATTCTAATACAAAATTGCGAGATAACCCAAAAGCAAACTTCCTTCTTTTAGATCTCTGGCTAGTTACCAACTCGGGAGAGTAACTAGATAACTGCTAAAATTTTAAGGCATACTCTTTCACACTCATCTTACCCTACTCTAAATTCATAGACTTCTCATCCTTAGCCTCCCTCAACTCCTGAGGAAAGAAATAATTAAGAAAGATACTCAAAAACTTATCCCATAATGCCAACTATATATCATCACCCCTTAACTACTCCCACTACTCATACCACTAATACACTATATCTTTTTGCTAATATATAGTAAATTCTACACCTTCAGAATCAATAGCATGCATCACTCTGAAGATCTTTTCTATCTCATCCAAAAACCCCAGAGGATCCTCTTCAACATTAAAGCCTGTAAAGGTTAGAGGATTTAACCTCATGAACAGTATACAAAGGAGTAACAAAACCAACACAATTCGACTGATGAGACTGAGATGTCACTAACTGAGTAAGTAAATAAATAGATCAATGGAAATCCACATTAGATATATCCTAATAAGGTGGTTGATCATAAGCAATTCCACCCCAAGAAACCCGAGGAGGACTAGTGAGGGTAGGTGAAACTCCACATAAGGTGCACAATCAAGAGGGGGACCCTAGACTGGGTCTGTACTTTATACATAGGGCGAGTCCCCTCCACATTATCCTTAGGTAGGATAGAGTTCCCACCAGAGTTTCTATGAATATCAAATCTTCAGGGAGGGATGATCTGAAATGCGAGGAAGTCAGAAGTTAGAAAAGTTTCATAACATTAAACTCTATAGTACGAAATAGAACATAAGAATGGTAAACAAAATAAATGCCTTGTATCCCCCTCCTTCTAAGTGTGGAACTCTACACACCTATAAAAATGACTATACTCAACATTGATTTATCAACACCTAACGACTTTAAACCATACTCTAATATCTAGCTTTCACGATATGACCTCGTGCCTAGCTGTGACGAGTATCTCAAGCCCACCATAGACTGGAGACTACCCCCTTAACCTAACCTCAAGAGTAGAATAATAATAATAAAGTGAAAAGCAATCAAGGTAGTAATAAAAAAGAAATAGATAACTCAAATAAATCTAAAACTCAAAACAATAACCAACCAACTACATCTGTCCATAATAACCTCTAAAACTAGAATATCAATTAAGCTGGGACATGACCCCGATAATGACAAAAAAGAATCCAAGGCCTTTTGAAGAATAGAGGCTCACCACTTCATAGAAATTCAACAGACGTGTTAATCCACCTATCACCGCACAAGAGGGATAGAAAAGTATTCGAACCCTACATCATAAAATGATGTAGCATCCTAGAACAGTCGGTGGGATAAGCCCTGGTATGTAACCCAGGGAAACTAATAAAATGATGCAATGCCCAAAATCAGTTAGAACCATATATACATATTCATATATACATATATAAGATGTTGATGTAGGGTAATTTTAATTAACATAAGGTTTTAAAACCATTAACCTAGATTGTGTAGCTCGATCCTAACTAAAGGCACCCATGGGCTATATGAGTTTAACTCCCCTTGCTAAAATGGCCCCAATGCATGTTAGACATACAAACTGATAAAAATCAAGGAAAAACTAAATCTTCCATGGGCAATATCCATCCTAAAAAAATATATATCAAGTGTGCACTAAGCATATGGTCATATGGACCCCCAACATCGGCAAATGTGGGACAAATAATTCAATTAGTAACAAGAAAAACCCCTCAACCTAATTTCAAAAACCATAGTTAAATCACATAAAAATCTATTCAATTCATGCCACAATGTAAAATTTAAGTTTAGGAAAGAGAAGCATGCCTGAAACACACAAAAAATTGAAGTAAATTTGAAGTTAGGAGCTCGAATGATTAATGTACTATGAAACCCTTGAATGTTCTTGGGTTTTGAGTTTTAATAGAGAATGAATGATTTTGATCATTGAAAATTGAATAAAAAAGGCTTATTTTATGTTTAAACGTAGTACAAGGGGTAAGAAGACCAAAACCACCTTACCCTTAGTGAAAAAACAAAACTGAATGAAATTAAAACACTAGTGCGGCACGGTATTATCACAAAGGTTATCCTTCATGCCACATTAATATCGTAGAGGTTAACCTCTGTAGCACGACCTTATTATGGACCCTCACTTCCTCGGGGTCCCAAAATAAGTCTGAACCCCTTTCAAAAGTTTTAAAACTTTCCCCAAAAACCCTTTTAACATCCCTAAACACAATTCAAGTCAAAAATTAATATTATACATATCAGAAGGTCAAAAATAAGATGATCAAAATTTTAAGGGATCTTACATAAACGTTGACGGAAGTTATAACAAAAATAAAGTAATTAAAGTTTAAAATTGATATAGCCTGAGTTGGTCTGAGTATACTGGATATGACTAACTCGTAGTTGATAGAGAACAATAAAACATCGAAATGTTAATGTTGAACTGAGAGTATAATACTATTTGATTGGAAAGTTATTGATGTTTTGTATTGTGATACACAGTTTTTATTGTGGCACTCTTCAGGAGATTTTTATTGAGCATTAACCTCTTAATATGATAAATGACTAATTAAATTACACTAATGATATAGTGGTAAAAATGACTTTATTCACCGATTGATTATATAAAAACTAGTGAGGGCTCATTGACATTTCCTATATATGTATTTTTCTTTTGATCTAGAGTACTCCACTCGGAGTATATCACCTAATTAGAGTCTGTGTGTCTTCGACTCTTGGATATCTCCAGCAAGTTGACATATGATCCATTGTTGAGTTTTGTTCAACTGCTCATTGGGTTGTTTCCATCATACTTCCACGTGTCATAATTTAATTTGTCCATGTGTTTAGTCTATTTTTACTATATACAAATATTCCTTCACATTTTTCATGCATAAGCTTTTTATCCAAGGAACATAATTGATTTGATTTCCATTTTCCTTTAGGTATTGAATCCCTAATTTTTCTCATAATCAAATTTCCAGCAGAAAGGAAAGAACCATCTCTAACACATATCTTTCATTCAAGTCCTTTTTTAGGCCCATGTCCTCGTGCAATTGATCCTTGTGGGTGATTCTAATTTCTGAAGCATCGCCAAAAACTCTCAGTTTCCTTTTCGTTCTTCTTTCCTATTAAGGCCTCATCTATTCGGTAGAGCATCTTTGATAGATCTGTTCTTTCCATCTTCTTATCCTTTTTTCAAAGCATTTTGTCATCTCTCAAGATTCTTTGAGCAACGATTCTTTTGAAGAATTTTCTTAGTTATTGTTGTAATACCTTCCATTATTTATCTTATTTATCATCACATTTGTCTATAATAAATCCATCTTTCATTATGTTTTCCAAAGAAAGAATGGAGCTTTAATCTTTGGCTTTTCTCATTTATTTTCTATCAACCAAGTTTTGGCTTAAGTTTTTTTTCCTTCGATATCTATATCATCCTTGTCTCTACCTTTTTTGTTTTATTTATTATCTGTTAACATTATTAATGAGGGTGAGGAGAAGCTAGGAGTAAGCTCGAGAATGAGATTAGTGACGATGACTATCCACCTCTTTCTCTCCAAAAGTTTTACGATAGGATTTCATTTCCTAATGTGTTCTCCATCACTATGACTTTGATAGATGTAATGCCCCAAGCCTTGAGAATGGATGTGGCCAACACCCAAGTAACTACTGGCCATATTGTAGCCTTAGCCTGAAATAATACTGGAACATGTAGTAGACATAAATAGAAGCGTACTGGAAAAAGATTGGAAGATATAAATTCTTTAATATAAATTGGAACTTCATTATAACATAAATCAAAAGTAGGAAATTGATGTTGAAAGTATATCTTAACTGTTTAACTGACTGTCTATCTATGAAGTCTCTAAATATGTAGATTCTTTATTATAAAATGAAACTTCATTATAACATAAATCAAAAGTCAAAAACTGATGTTGAAGGTACAATAACTATTTAACTGACTGTCTATCTACGTAGCCTCTAAATGACTACAATGACAATGCCCCCACATACCTTAATTAAACTAAAGTAAAGTTACTAAACTATAACTAAGCCCTGAAAGTAAGGAGGACCCATAGTAGTTGATAGTGAGGATCCTAGTATAGCATGATTATGTGCTTGAGTACTAAGTATGAATAATTAAAAGATGTGGTGCCAAAGGACATCAGTGTGTAGAATGCACTGTATGTAATGTAGGTGAATGGAACATAACATTAAGATATGACTACCTTCTGATATAACTGTAAAATTAGGACATAAAAAATGTATAATAGGATCATGAGGTAGACTACATAATTGAATTATAAAATAATCTGAATATCTGAATTATGAGATAAAGTATACATGAATCATAATAGTCTAAATATCAGTATGACACCCCATATTTTTGGTCTAGAATTTAAATCATCATTCCTATGTTTATAGAGCCAAACCAATGATTTTTATCTAAATATAAGTGTGATAATCAATTCATTAGTGTGGGAAAATATTTGGAAATAAATTAAAGTCATAAAAGAATCTCCTAACTCAAAGTTGAGTTGAAAACTTTCCTACCGATTGAGTTTTTGTTACACCCCAAAAATTTTAGAACCTTTGTGCACCTAATATTGTATAAAATACAATTAAATATGAAAAAAAACTTTATGTCTTGGTATTGCTGGAAGTGATTTATGCATGTATTAAGTCCTCAAGTAACTCCAAACTCATAGACAAGTCAAAACCTTCCTTACTGGTTGATTCTCATAAAACATCTTGCTATAGTCAACTTCAAATGGGAGTAAATCCTAGATTATATAGTGTTTTTATACTCAAACCTACCAAATCATAGATAATTGAATTAGCTTTCCAACATAATTTCTTTTCCTTAATACGATGTCAGAGTAAAACATTATGACCATTTTACTAAAGCTGTGTCAAGTTGTCTGACTGTCATGACCCTACCTATGATTCGTAGATTTAACCTATAGTCCATAGTTTGAATCATAGGTAGAGAGTTAAAAACTAAAAAAGGTCTGATTCCTTCAACTCTACCTACGGTCCTTAGCTTCAACCTACAATCCATAGATTGAGTCGTAAGTAGGATTTTGAAAGATGAAAAAAGGTCTGATTCCCATTACTCTACATACTTTCCACAAGTCAAGCATAAGAAGTATTTTTGGGGCATTTTTCTTGATAAGCTTAGGTGCATTCTTATAAGATCCAAAAAATTTAATCATTTTAGTTTTGACCCTCCTGTGTGCGTAATGTCCATTTTTGACTTAAATTAATTAACGGATGTTAAAAAGGTGTTTTGTGAAGGTTTCTAAATTTTCAAAGGAGGTTCGGGGCCGTCTTGGGACCTTGAGGATGTAAGCCTTTGAGATAGTGGCATGCCATAAAAGTTAACCTCCATAATAAGGGCGTGTCATGGAGGCTAACCTCCGCAATAAGGGTGTGCGACATCACTATGTTAAATTCATCAATTTTTTTTCACATGGGGTGAGCGGCTATTGGTATTTTTACCCCTTACATGACTTTTAAACATAAAATAACCTCTTTTCCTTTAATTTTTAAAGATCAAAACTATTCCTTCTCCTCTTTAACTCAAAATCCAAGAAAGCTCAAGGGGTTTTCAAGAAATCACTACTCCAGGATCAAAACTTCAAACTATCTTCAATTTCTTGTATACTTACGACATGTTGCTCATCCCTAACTTGTATTTTTACATTGTGGCAACTATTTAATCAATATTCATGTGTTTTAATTGATGGGTTTGAAATTGGGTTGAGGGGTTTTGAATGTTATTACTTGAGTTGCTTTCTCCAATGCTTTAATTTATGATTTTTGGGATTGAATTAGTGCATTGTTTTAATAGTTGGTATGGGGGACAGGGGTTTTCCCAAATTAAATAAATTTTTTCTTAACAATGGCATTAACCACAACCCACTTTGTAAATTTGAATTTGAATATGAATAATTGTATTTTTTAACATATATTTTGAACCCATTACATTTCATTAAAGGATAAATGAATGAATATGATTTTGTATGGCCTTGGTTGCATTGGTTTTGGATTTTAAATAAAACTTGGGAGTCAGTTTGGTTACAGGACTGGTTTGGCATAATTGAATTAGCTTACAAGCATACTGGTATGATAATACCATATTTGTAAATGCCTTAATAAATGACTCCTGGCTTAATGGTTGTTTTATGTTCTAAGTGTTCTAATTTTTGTATAAAGGGAATTGTGTAGCTCACTATAAAGGTGTAGGTCCAGAGAGGGATCAACACTGGAAACCATGTTTTTTTGTGTTAGGGGTCCATGTGGCCTTGTGATTTTTGCACACATTATATCTATTTTGGTAGGGCTATAGCCTTGGATTCTTTATCTTTTTCATAATTTTTCCTTGGTTCATGCAGCTAACACGTACTAGGGCCCTTCCAGTAGGGGAAGTTGGACCCATAAAGCCCATGGGTACCTTTAGGATGGAGCTAGCTACATAGTTCAGGCTAATGATTTTAAACTCTCATTTTCATGACCTTTGTCCCTTTCTTGACATTCTATATATATATATGTATATGAATGTGGTGCATATGGTTTATGACTGGATTTTTGGTAATTTCATTATTTTGTCTCTGCCCTTGAGTTACATGCTAGTGTTTTCCCTACTGATTGACCTTGCACTCTACATTGTTTTATGATGTAGGGTCTAAAGGGTTTTCTATTACTCTTGTGCAGCATTAGGTAATTCAATATTCCGTTGGATCTGTTGTGAAGTGGTGAGCCTCCATCTTTTAGAAGATCCTATCATTTTGCTGGTTTCTTTATTATTTTAGTAATTTTATATTTTATTTATCATAGTTAGAGAAATGTCCCGAATTAGTTTGGAATTCTAGTTTGAGAGGCTTTTATGGATAAGTGTGGGTTGGATGTTAGTTTTGATTTCTTAGAATTATTATTTGCCTTATCTATCCTTATCATAATTTTTGTTGGATTTTGCCTTTAATTTTTAATATGCTCATGAGGGAAGGTTAATGGGGTAGTCTCTGACCCTTGGTGGGCCTGAGATACCTATCATGGCCAGACTCGAGTTTGAGTTGTTACAAACTTGGCATCAAAGTACGATTCAGGGTTGTTTGGTATCTGCAAAGTGGTTTTGAGTCTAGTCCCTTTATGGGTGTTTAGCATGACACAATTATAAGGGAGAGGATACAAGACATTTAGGAATGTTTTCTTTTTTTGTGTTCTATTTTTGGGCTATAGAGTCTAGCGCTATGAAGCTCCTCCAACTCCTGGCTTATTTGCATTTTAAATCATAACTCCCCAAAGATCTGACAGTGGTTGAAAATTTATTGGAAACCTTAGTCCACCTGAGGAGTGAATTTGCGCTACTTATGGAGTGCAAACCCAGTGTAGGGTCTCTACTCTTGATTGTGCTACTCTACATGGGGTTTCATCATTCCTTACTTGTCCTTATGAGGCTTCTTGTTCTTGTGAAACTTACGCCCAGATGCCTCAGGGAGATATCTCTATTGTAGAGTTTCGTCATTCTATTTATATGCTTGCTTAACTGGTAGCATCACAGTCTCATCAGTCTAGTTTTTTGTTGTTAGTTTATTCGAGGTCATTGCATTGGCCAATTTATGAGGTTGAATCCCCCAACCTATATAGGCTTTAAGTTTGAGGAGGATCCTCAGGGGTTTATTAATGAGATGGAGTAGATTTTTAAGGTTATGCATGCTACTAATTTGGAAGGTGTGGATTTTGCTGCCTATCAGTTAAAATATATAACTTATCAGTGGTATGAGAAGTAGAAAGTGATGAGGGATGATGATGCCAAGCAAGTAATGTGGGATAAGTTATCAGGTGCTTTTCTTGATCATTTATTTTCTCAGGAGATGAGGAAGGCTTAGATCAAAGAGTTTATGAACTTCTAATAGGGTAAGATGAGTATGAAGGAGTATGCCCTAAAGTTCTACTAGTTGGATCATTATGCTATAGAATTGGTGTTTAAGATGAGGTTCTAAATGAGGAAGTTTGCTTCTAGTTTGTCTCATGATTTGGTGTTAGAGTGTAAAACTATTATGTTAAATAATAATATGGACTTCTTAAGCTAGTAGTCTATATATAATAGGTAAAGGATGAGGAAAAATAGTTAGAGATGAGGGAAGGCCAAGTAAAAAGTTTAGACATTCAGAGCAAGGCACAAATTATTAGAATAATGGGAGAGATGGTAGAAAGTGGACTAAGTAGAATAACTAGGGCAATTCTGATTCATAAGCTAGTTCTCCTTATCCTAAGCATTCAAGTGATAGTCATTTTCTGGCTAGTAGTGGTCCTAAGGCATAGGGTGCCTAGTCTCAGGACAGTGGATCTCAGTTAGTCCCACCTTACCCTCCTTGTCAATTTTTTGTACATCTTTACCGTGGTTATTATAAGAAGAGGAGAAATTGATGCTATAATTATGGTTAGCTTGATCATATATAGTGAGATTATCTTTTGTCTAGGGTTTCCACTAGAGATAATAAAGTCCAGTTGCTACTTCTTTGTCTCCAATACCTAAGGGCCCCACTTCAGACACCGACACTGGATGAAATCATCTCTATGCTCTTTCTACTCATCTAGAATTTAAGGCATCCTCAAATGTTATTATGGGATGTTACAACTCTTCTCTTGTGATTTTATTATTTGCTTGATCCATGTTCTACCCAATCTTATGTGACTCCTTATGTGGCTATATACTTTGGTTTTGGTGTTGAAAATATTTCTGACCTTTTTTCCATCTCTACTCTAGTGGGTGATTCTATTGTTGCTAGAAACATCTATAGGGGTTGTGTGGTGTCCATTCTTAATTGGCAGACATTGGTGGATTTGATAGAACTGGACATGATGGATTTTGATATAATCTTGGGGATGGATTGGCTTTGTTCATGCTATCCTTATATGTATTTGTAGGACCCAAAAGGTCAGTTTCCATTCTTTTAATAAGCGGATGATTAAATAGGAAAGGAGTTTTTTCGTACCTAAATGGAAGTTTATCTCTTATCTTAGAGCTCAGAAATTGATTTCTAAAGAGTGTCTAGATCATTTAGTTTGGGTTACAAATTTTAACTCTAAGAGTCCCTCTTTTCAATCTATTCCTTTATTTAATGAATTTCCTGAAGTTTTTCTCGACGATCTTCCTGGAACTCCTTTTGATAGGGAAATAGATTTTGGGATTGATCTTTTACTGGATACCCTTCCTTTTTCCATTCCTTCTTATAGGATGGATCCAATTGAACTAAAGGAGCTTAAGGAGAAGTTGAAGGATTTTCTTGATAAGGGCTTTATTCGTCCTAGTGTTTCTTTATGGGATGCTCTTGTACTTTTTCTGTGAAAGAAAGATAGGTCTCTTTTGATGTGTATAGACTATCATCAGTTGGAGGTTACAGTGAAGAATAAGTATCCTCTTCCTAGAATTATGACCCTTTTGATCAACTTTAGGGTGCTAGGTGTTTCTCAAAAATTGATCTTCATTTGGGCTACCATCAGTTGGAAATTAGGGAGGTTGATATTCCCAAGACTATTTTTCAAACCCGATATAACCATTAAGAGTTTCTTGTTATGTCATTTGGATTAACTAATGCTCCGGCTATTTTGATGGATCTTATGAATCCAATGTTCTAACAATTTCTAGATTTGTTTGTTATAATCTTCACTGATGACATTTTGGTGTACTTAACAAGTGAGAAGGATTATGCTAATCACCTCCAAATTATGTTGTAAACTCTCAAATACTAGAGGTTGTATGAAAAGTTTTTTGAGTGTGAATTTTGGCTAAGTATTATGTCATTTCTTGGCATGTTGTTTCTAGTAAGGGGATCAAGGTGGATCCATAGATATAGTTGAAGTAGTTAAGAAGTGGCCTAGAGCAATGACTCCAATCGATATTAGGAGCTTCTTGGGCTTAGTTGGATATTATAGGAGGTTTGTGGAGAGTTTCTTGATTATTGGTGCTCTACTGACCAAGTTAACCTAGAAAAAGGTTAATTTTTTATGGTCTAATGCTTATAAAGGCAGTTTTGAGACGTTGAAGGACAAGTTGACTTCTGTGCCAGTTTTGACCCTACCCAAGGGTATTGATGGGTTTGTTGTATATTGTGACGTATCTCGGGTGGGATTGGGTTGTGTTTTGATGCAGCATGATAGAGTTGTGGCTTATATTTCTTGGAAGCTTAAGGTTTATGAGAGAAATTACATGACTCATGAGTTAGAGTTAGCGGTGGTAGTTTTTGTATTGAAAATGTAGAGCCATTATCTATATTGAGTGCATATGGATATTTATTCAGACCATAAGAGCTTGTAGTATGACTTTATGTAGAAGGAATAAAATCTCAGGCAGAGATGGTGGATTGAATTGCTTAAGGATTACAAAATGAGTTTGCACTACCATCTAGGTAAAGCTAATGTTGTTGCTGATACTCTTAAAAGGTTTTCTATAGAGATCCTATCTTATATTAAAGAGGAGAAAAGAGGGTTGGTGAAGGATATTCATAAGTTGGCTAACTTGGGAGTTCATCTCTTAGATTCTGAGGATGGTGCAGTGATTGTTCAGGAAGTGGTTAAGTCATCTCTTGATCCTGAGGTGAAGGAGAAGCATGCTTTGGATCCTATACTTATGCAAATCAAGGATAATATGGATCAACAAAAGTTATGGCTTTCAAGGTTGGGGCAGATGCCATCTTGAGGTATCAAGGAAGGTTGAGTGTTCCTAATGTTGATGGGCTGCTGGGATAAATTTTTAGTGAGGATCATGAGTCTAGATATACATTTCATCCAAGTTTAACTAAAATTTATCACGACTTAAAGGAAATATACTGGTGGAATTATATGATGAGGGATGTGGAAAACTTTATGGCTAAATATATGGTTTATTACCAAGTCAAGGTTTAATATTTGAGTCCTGGTCGAATGTCTTGAGATATAGAGATACCTATGTAGAATTGGTAGATGATTAATATGGATTTTGTTACTGGTCTTCTGCGGTCTCACAATCAGTATGATTCTATTTTATTTATTGTGGATAGAATGACTAAGTCATTTCACTTGTTACATGTGAGGACTAACTACTCAGGAAAGGATTATGCTAATTTGTTCATTTAGAAGATAGTTAAGTTGCATGGACCGCCAGTGTCCATCATTTCAAACCAAGGTATGAAGTTTTCTTCTCACTTCTGACATTTGTTTTAGAAAGGTTTGGGTACTCAGGTGAACCTTAGCACTGCTTTCCATGCTCAAATAAATGGACAAGCGGAATAGACTATTCAGACTTTAGAGGCTATGATAAGGTCCTGTGTGATTGATTTTTAATATAGTTGGGTTGGCCATTTGCCTCTTATTGAGTTTTCTTAAATAAAAGTTATCATTCTAGCATCCAAATAACCCCTTTTGAGGCTCTTTGTGGTTGAAGGTGCAAGTCTTTTATTGGGTGATTTTAGGTAGGTGAGACTAGGTTTTTTGGACCTAACTTGTTTCACCAATAAATGGAGAAGGTGAAAGTGATTAAGGAAAGACTTAAGACTACTTAAAGTCGCCAAAAGTGTTATACAAATGTGAGGTGGGGGGAGTTGGAGTTTGAGGTTAGTGATTAGGTGTTCTTGAAGCTTTCTCCTATGAAAAAAGTCATGAGATTCTGAAATAAGGGGAAGATAAGTTTTTGTTATGCTGGTACATATAAGATTGTGAGGAGAATTGATAATGTCATTTATGAGTTAGATTTATCAGCAAATTTGGCATGGATTCATTCCATTTTCCATGTGTCTATGCTGAAAAATATGTAGGTGACCCTTCTTTGATAGTGCTTGTTGAGGATGTTGGTGTGACAAATTCTTTGTCTTATGAGGAAGTTTTAATTGAGATATTGGATAGGCAAGTTCGTTGATTGAGAAAAAATGATGTAGCTTCGGTGATGGTTCATTTGAGAAACCAAAAAGTGGAAGAAGCTACATTGGAAGCTGAGGAAGATATAAGAGCCAAGTATCCATTCTTGTTCCCTGTATAGGATGAAAGTGCTTGAGAAATGAGTTTTATTTCCCCCTTGTTGCATTTCAAATTTGTCTTTCGATTCTGTAACATTTTTTCTATTATTGTGCTAAAAATATCCTAACTTCTCATCTAGAGATGAATGATCCTAAGAGGGGATAATGTAAGACCCCAAAATTTTTTGATCATTTTAATTTTGATGCTCTTGTGTGCATAATGCCAGTATTGTTACTTGAATTATGTTAAGTGATGTTAAAATGGTGTTTAGGGAAAATTTTGGAATTTTTGGAAGGGGTTCAGGGTTAATTTGGGACCCCGAGGCAGTAAGCCTCTGAAATAGTAGCGTGCCATAGAGTTTAACCTCTGTGATGAAGGCGTGGCATAGAGGCTAACCTCTGTAATAAGGGCATGCCACACTGCTATGTCAAATTCATCTAGTTTTTTATTTTTTCACTTCGGGTAATGGGATTTTTGTCTTTTTATCCCTTACACGACTTTTAAACATAACATAACCCTTTTCCCTATAGTTTTCAAATATTAAAGTCATTCTTTCTTCACTGTAACTCAAAACCCAAAAAAGATCAAGGATTTTCAAGAAATCACCTCCAGGCTCCAAACTTTGAATTGTCTTCAATTCCTAGTATATTTCAGGAATATTGTGAATCCCTAACTTGTACTTTTATATTATGACATCTATTTAATCAATATTCATATGTTTTAATTGATGGGTTTGAAATTGGGTTGATGGTTTTTGATTGTGATTACTTGAATTGCATTTCCCATGGTTTAAATGGATTATTCATGCTTTAATTTATGTTTTTTGGGACTGAATCGGTGCATTGCTTTAATGGTTGGACTGGGGGACATGGGTTTTCCCAAATTGGATGAATTTTGGCTTGATAATGATACTAACCTCAACGCACTTTGTAAACTTTATTTTGAATTGGATAATTGCATAGTTTAACTTGTATTTTGAACCAATTTCATTACATTAAAGGATAAATAAATGAATATGGTTTTGGATAGCCTTGGTGGCCTTGGTTTTAGATTTTAAATGGAACTTGGAAGTCACTTTGGTTACATGGACTATTTTGGCATAATTGAATTAGCTTATAAGAATACTGGTATGACGATACCATGTTGGTAAATTTCTTATTAAATGAATCCTAGGTTAATGGTTGGTTTATGTTCAAAGTCTTTTAATTATGTCTTAAAGTAAATTGTGTAGCTCATGGGGGGATCAACACTGGAAAACACGTTTGCCGGTATTGGGGGTCCATGCGACTGTGTGTTTGGTGTAAACATTATATATATATATTATTGTAGGGCTATTCCTTAGTGTCCTTAGCCTTCCCTCTATTTTTGAGGATAACATGGACTAGGGCCCTTACAGTAGGGGGAGCCCATGCATGCCTTTAGGACGAAGCTAGATACACAGTTCAGGATAATAGTTTTAAACTCTCTTGTTTATGACCCTTGTCCTTATCCCAACATCCTATATATTTGTATATAAATGTGGTGCATATGGTTTATGATTGGATATTTGGAAATTGCATTATTTTGTCCCTACCCTTGAGTTACATGCCCGTGCTCACCCCACTGACCATCCCCGGATTTTACATAGTTTTATGATGTAGGGTTCGAAGGGTTTCTATTGCTCCCACATAACATTTGATGATTCAGTATTCCTGTGGATCTGTTGTGATATGGTGAGACTCAATCTTTTGGAAGGCCTTGTCATTTTGTTAGCTTCTTTACTATTTTGATACTTTTGGATTTTATTTTTCATAGTCGAGGACATATCCCAACTTAGTTTGGTATTCTGGTTTTAGAGGCTTTTGTAGACAAGTGTGGGTTGGATATTTATTTTGAATTGTTAGAATTGTCATTTGACTTATCTATTCTTATCATCATTTTTGTTGGATTCTGCTATTTACTTTTAATGTGCTCATGAGGTAAGGCTAAGGGGGTGTTCTCCGACCCTTGGTGGGTTTGAGATACCCGTCACGGCCAACCTCGGGTTTGGGTCATGACTATTTTTATCATTTTTCTTATGATTTTTGATCCTTATATTCTTAAAACTCCTTTTGAACGTTGAGTTACTATCTTTCTCAAAATGAAGTCATACGAAACTCTTTATTCTCCTCCAAAATATTCAGAGGCAAGAACACCTAGGGTTCAAGATTCAAGGCTCAATTTCAAGCTTTATTCATTTAAAAGGCATGTTGAACAATCCTTACTTTAAGTATTATTGTGTTTTGTCAATTTATTTGGTAATTATTTGTTCTTTAAAGACTGTTTGAAACTAGGGTTGAGGAGATTATTGTGGAACACTTTATTGTTTATGTATCGTCTTGTTTTATGGACTTTCTAAGCATTATTAATGGGCTTTGAGATGTAATATGTTCTATGAAAATGGTGAACTTGTTAACATGGATTCATAACCCTTAAGGATTTTGTAATATGGAATTATAGACCTCAACCCACTTCAAAACTTGGTTCTTCTTCATGGGAATTATGATTTTTACACTGACTATGAAATAAGGCATAAAATGTAAGAACAAAAGTCTAAATGACATTTCAAAAACACTTGGGGTTATGCTTATGAACTTTAACGATGGAATTGACAATCTAAGATGTCTTATGAAAGTGATATAACATAATATGAATGGCCTGCAAGTCTTGGTATGAAGATACGAACATTGGAATGCCTTAACAAAAGCCTCCCTATTAAAGGTTTATAAAAATATATTAATTGGACTTAAATGGAAATTGTGTAGCTTCATCGAGAAGAGGTAGTCCTTGTGACTAACACTTGAAACTATATTTGCAGACGTGGGAGGTGGTCTTATCTTGAACGGAGGATGAGCATTGTATTCTTGCTTTGCGCAGTAGTATACAACTATATTTACTATGGTGGCTTTAGACTATTGGTGCCTTTAGCCTAATATCAGTCCATGCAACTAACATGGATTGGGGCCTCGCCAATAGGGGAACACTAGACCTATATAGCTTGTTGGTTACTAGAGGTCGATGGAAAGCAACAAAGTTCAAGACTAAATTTTAAATGGTCATATTTTTATGCTCCTTGTCACCTATCCCTTACTTTATTATTATTATTATTATTATGGATGATGAAAATAAACTTGATGACAGGTTTTATAAATAAATGTTTTATCCATTTCCTTAGGTTGCATGCCTGATGTGCTATAGGAATATAAAACTTACGATGCTTAAACTATATTAATATGCATGTACTTAAGGCTATTTTGTTAGATTTGATGTGTTTTTGGGAGTGTTTTGCAGGAAATTAGGTTTTGGGATGCTAAATTCAAGAAGAACTATAAAAAGTGGCTTGAGTCGTAGTCAAAAACCAATTTTCAGCCTTTACTGGCCAACTTATGACTTTCTCCTAACATCCCGTAAGGAGACCTTACGAGTCGTATCTTAGAAAAACCTTACAAGTCGTATCTTGCACAGATTCGACACAACTTCAATAGTGCCTTAGTATTTTGCCATAACTTCTCACCCCGATATCGGATTAAGGCAAAATTTATATCATTGGAAAGATAATTCAATTTTATATCTATTGGTGATTATTGGGATAAACAATTCTAAGTACACAAAAAATTATGATCAATCAAAGATGATGATAGTTATACTCTTCACAAGAACTTAATCGTTAAGGGATGTTTTTACTTGCCTATAAGATAAGAGGTATTTATGATCTTAATATGCATCTAAAGTCACCAAAAAACTCTAAAAAAGTTGAAGTTTCAGAAGAATATGAGTTGGAAGTCTGATTACGACTTGTATGATCCAACTGTACATAGACCAATGTTCGAAGAAAGAAAGAAGTCCTAGGTGGATACGAGTCAAGGCCACGAGTCGTATGATCATGGTACAACTTGTCAGCATAAATCGTAAGAAGAACATAAAGTTAAAACCTAGAAGACATTCACTGGATTGGATACAAGAGCCTTGGTAAGCTCGTATGATGATGGTACGAGTTGAAGAGCAAGTCGTACCTTGTGCCGACATCACTTTTCCTATCATATTTTAGTTTGGATTTGTGTCATAGGGTTTCCATATATCCCAATTACACTCCTATAATGTTTTTAAGTCCTATTATGTATGGGTAATCAAATTTTTGTATTTTATTTATGATTTGATTTCAAGACATTTCATATTTTATTTAGGAGTTGATTTCTAGGGTTTTCCTATTTTATTTAGGATTTGATTTTTGTAATCTATAAATACCCTTTAGACTTTGTATTAATAATAATAAAAAATTAAGGTAATAATTCTCATTCATATATTGATTATTATTCTTGGTTTCTTATTTAATTGAAGACTTTGGGATTTATTCTTTCATTATTTTGAGATTCATTTTGTAATTTTGTTCGTGGATTCTATGATTGATCTCATAAATATGAGAGGCTAATTCCCCTTTCTAGAGTTGTGGGAGCCCTGGTGGATTAGCTCATATAGGAAGTGTGATATTTATCTATTATAGGTTTATGCATGTATCTTGATATTCTTCATAATAATTAATCTCTGAATTGCTTCAAAAACTTAAGATAGCCTGCATTACATTCATCCTTACAAGGGAGTTTGTGATTGGGAAAAGAAGATTAAGACAGTAATTTGAGATTCACCTCCCTCTTATAGTCCCCTCCATCTTATCTAATAACTTGAACTCAAAAGGTGATAGTGAATTGAGGTCATATTGAATTGGTGAAGTTTTCGGGTTTTATTTTCTATTTTTGATTTGGCATACACCAGCGTATGTCAAAATTGAGGAGAAGAGGCAGTCCTTTACTCTTATTCTATCTAGAGACAGAAAGAATTCTTCAAACACCATGAATTATGGTAGAACAAGTTCATGATGGTATTCTTGCTAGGGGTTAGGACCCTCCACCTGTTGATCCAAATGCAACAATCCCGCTTAATCTAGTTGATCATCAAAATGTTGCAAGTATACAAACGCAATAACTTCTAGAGCAAGAGTGACGAGAAGCTGAAGAGGCTAGGTTAGTTGAAGAGGCTCGAAGAGGTCAGAATAGAGAAGTCGTCAGGATGAGAAGTGGGTGAATGAATTCAAAGAGGTAGAGTTCCATTGATCCTTATGTATGAACTTCTGCAACCATATGAGTAACATGATGAAGACATGGTTTATATTGAACCAGCTAAGATAAGAAAAATTATTCCTCAACCGTTATCCCCTAATATAACGTTTGACATTACTAGTGCGATGATCCAGCTGTTGAACTTAAAGGGTCTATTTTAAGGGGCAACAACTGATGATGTGGATCAATATTTTGCAAACTTTACTGGGATCTGCATATCTTATACCATTCTAGGGGTAGACCTAAAATTTTTGAGGTTGAGGTTGTTCCCATTTTCACTTATTGGAGAAACATCACTGTGGTTGGGGAAACTTCTGAGAGGTTCAATCACTTCTTGGCATGAGTTGCTAAAATAGATTCTTAGTAGGTTTTTCCCTTCTGCAAAGTTGTTAGAACTGAAAGATGAAATTTATAATTTCAGATTGTTACTACAGAATCCTTGTATGAGGCATGGTTTAGATTCAAGAGGAATCTGAGCATGATAACTAATCACAGAATCAGAGGGTCAAATCTACTAAAAATCTTCTACAGTTCACTAAATGTTAGTTCGAGATCAATGGCAGATACTATTCTAGAAGGTGCATTTATGGGACTTTCATGGGATTATGCACAAGAGATACTAGAGGATATTTTAGTGGCCAATAGAGGATGGCATACTAGAGAGGTTGATCGTAGTGTAGGTGCATATGTTATTGGAGATACTAGTGATTATCGCATGAATAATGACTTGGTCACACAAGATTTTGCTTAACTTTGGATGGATATTGGGCTTCTTACTAAGAAATTTGTAGTAATGGGTGTTGAGAAAGTAAATGTAGTGGGGACTCAGACATCTACTTTGAAAAGTTTTGAGATTGAATCTGAAGACGAAGAAAGCATCTTTATCATAGGTTGGTGAATTTCCAAGCCCAAGGGAAACAAAATCAAAGGAAATGAAATCAAGGTTGGAACTATTATAATGATAGATACATAGATATAAGTAGAGAGAGAAGGTGATTGGCACTAGAAATATAACTATAAGGAGAAGAGTTATAAGTAGTTTTCATCTGGGAGTTGTGATTTAGAATCAAGAATGGAGGCACTTTTGTTAAAGTTA